>JAQJVK010000019.1:9380757-10024090 GCA_035578135.1 Flexamia atlantica
ATCGTATCATTGTGTGAGTTTTGGCCCTGGATTGCTAATTGAAATACTGGTATACAATATATTGTATACAATATATGGTATACAATATACAGTATACAATGGTATTTTTAAGCTTAATACTAAAATTCATAAATAAAAATTAGCCAAAAAAATTTTTATATTTAAGAAACTTTTAAATAACACAACAATGTATTAAAATATTTAAAATTTAGATAACATTTAAATTCACAAATCGTCATTCTCTTTTAAAGACATCTTTTTAAAGCCTTTTTTATAAACCTTTTTTTACAGATTACATTCAACACCTTAATTGAAATATTGCTTAATTAATGTATAGTTCCATTAAATAATTAAAGGATGGTTTGAAAGTCAGTATCATAATATAAAATATTTATAAATAATTTAATAAAATTCACAATATACTATTATACTCGTAATGTAGAAGTATTGAAAAGTTAATTTCTGCTGTAAGTTCTTGTATATAATGAACAGTTCGCCTAAGAAATTGCAGCTTAAAAAATACACGTTGAGTTTTATCGCAGTCATAGAACCTGGCAACCTGGCATATAAGCTAAAATTTTTGGGCAGCGTTCGATCACTTGTCCTGTTGGACCACAGCTTTCAATCACTTGTAAGCCCAACACCTAAAATTATGACATGCAGAGCGTTCGATTATATTAAATAAGAAGATACTTTTATCTTTTGTTTCGCAACACAAATCATTTATTTAATTTAATATTTAATTCATTACAAATTAAATTTCTTTCTTCTTTATTAAATGTTAAGTGGTTGTTTGCCGGTGAAACTGAGAAACCAACAGCGACCGCACTTGTCACTTGTCTGTACCTATTACCAATTGATTTCTTCCTGAGGTGATACTTGTTCAGGAGTTCCCTGCTCCCTGAACTGCTTCCAGACGAATTTGATTTGCAATCTTCGTTGTGCCTCAGGGTTCTTGGCTAGCTTATGGAGGAATAGCATTGCTTTTCAAAATTCTGGTAGGCTGAAAAATTAGTTTAAAGAACATGAATCTTAATTTTAATAGCTATTTTGTGGCCATTTTTAACTCACAAAGTGTATTTTTCAATTAAATAAAGCGTAATTAATTGTTTCATTTTTAAAATTATGACATCAAAAATCATCTGTTTACTAACATCATCTGGATTCCGTCTGCTTACCGGTATAACCTCAACATGAGTTTTGTTTATAACGTTTTTAAAGATTTTTTACAATGTTTATTAACCTAATAATTACTTGACAATTATAAATTTATCTATGAAGTCTTTTCCAAGGCCAATATTTCATTATTTACCCATGATTATTTGCCCCCAACCTTCAATCTGATCCAAGGTAGGTCTAGGCTAAGTTCTGTAATTGTAGGCCTAATCTATTTACAAGTGTTTCTCAATTAGTTTTTCTTATAATAGGTTAAATATTTACTGTTTTCCTCTATTATTTATTCTTTAGGCTTATTCCTATGGCAACCAAACTGAACCATTACAACTGCCCCCCAATTCAAATAAAATTGTAGAACCATTAAGTTTTATAAGAATTCTTTTATAAAACAATAATTAATAAAAAATAAAATTATTTTAAACCAATTGTAACTTAAATCTATATACATTCATTTATACTTATCTCGATTATATGTACATAAAAAAAATTGACCAGACTTTTCATAAAAAAGTAAACAACAACTGTACAAATTAACAAAATTAGTCGTAAATAGTAAACAAAATTCACAAGGCAAATATTAACACAAAATCATTCTTTCAATCTCCTCATCGGAAGTTATGTCAATTTCAAGGTAATCGTCCATGATGGGTGACACCGGGTTGGGGATCTTCATTTTTTTGAATAAGTTTGATATCGCTTCCTCTTCTCCTAACCTATTCACTTCTTTTTCCAAGTCCTTCATTTCACTCTGAATGTTCTCCACTTTCATCCTCATCAACAACACCTCCAATGCTTCAAATCGTTCCGTCTCACTCGCGTCTCTATACTTTCTCCCAAACCAACTCAAATCCTCCTCAAATTTACGTTCCATCCGGGCCCTTCTGCTTTCTTGCTCTTCCTTCTTAATTTTCATCCTCGCCTCCCATTCTTTGTTATTTGTTTTTCAGATACTTCCATTTCTCTGCATTTATTTTCGTGCAATTCTTTCAACAATGTCATTCTGAGTGTAACGTCATCCTTATTCTTCTTCCAAGCACTAATCTTTCTACCACCTCGAATTCGAATTTTAGGGTGGACATGGTAGGAAGTAGGGTGAGGAAAGGATCTAGAACGTAAGGGATAATCTAATTAGTCCATTATTATGGGAGTTTTGATGGGTATATTGTATTTTTTAAACTGGTTACGGTATATGAAAAATCCCTTTAACTTTAGTTTGGTCTTTGTAATATACTAGTATATTTTTACTATCACCTAAACACTTTTTGATTATATATGGACCTTAATAAATTTTGAATAGTTTAATAATCTCTCCAGCTAATTGGTCTGAATATGGGTTTTCTTTGACAAGTACTAAATCGCCTTGTTGAAATTGAATTATTTTATGTTTATTATTATGTTTATCTGCTCGTCTCTTTGCTTTATTTTTGATGCGTTGTGCGACTAATTCAACTATAATATTATATTCTAATTCATTAGGCCTACTCAGTTTATGATTTATCTTTAAGTAGTTTTCCCAAAACCCCTGGGTTTTAAATTCAAGTGTATCAGATGGTGTAAAGCCAATTGTATCATGAGGTATTTCATTAAGGTAAGTTTTTAATGTTTGAATGTATTCAATCCATGCCTTATGCTTGTTGTGACAAAATGTGCGTAAACATTCTCCTATTTCCTTGTTTACTCTTTCTATTATGTTACTATGTCTTCGAACAGGTGAGGCGATATGTTTTATGTTATTGCTTTTAAGTTTTTCAGTCCAAGCTTTACTAATGAATTGTGTCCCATGATCAGTTTGAATCATTTCTGGTTTTCCATAATTATTTATGTAATCTTCAAGAATCGATTTTAAAATAGTGTTTGTTGTAGCTCTCCTCATGGGGTAAAGTTTTATAAATTTTGAGAAAGTATCGATTGTAACTAATAAATATTTCATTCCTCCTCTCCCTGTAGGTAGTGGTCCATAAATGTCTATTATTGTTAGTTTGGTTTATCTTGAGTGATCCCTTTCATTTTTCCCTGTGATGTTTTGTTATTCGATTTACATTTCTGACACAGATCACATGTTGCTATTATTTGTTTTATTCTTTTATGCATTCTTTTAATATAAAAATGTTCTTTTAACATTTGAAAACACTTTTTTGGCCCAGTGTGACAATAATATGAATGGCATTCTTACATAAGCATTGGACATAAGGGCGTGCTTTAGTGGCCCTTCGCCCTCTCGGTCACGAACTACTGACCATCCATCATGGAGGTCCTGCAGACACTGAGTGACATCACTGTAAACGACTTCCTGCTTACACAGCTATTACTGACCAATTATTATATCCTAAGTGGATAGAACATGTTTTAGACATTTAAAAGGTTTTAAAAAATATACAGATTGTCTTAAGCGTATTGCTTAAGTCAAGACATACACATTACACCATAGGAACATGGGTTTCTGGTGCCTAGTTTCCGTCTGTCTTCTGTATCTATGTGTTTTGCAATAAACTTCTTAACTCCTAAAGGGTTTGAGATACAACGTTGATTTTGTAGCAGTGTTTTTGCTGCATGGTTTATAACACTAGTCTGGTTATGATCATGACGAGGGTTGCCGTATTTTTGTTTAATGAAATTCTGGACACATCTTCCACAAGACTTCAAATCCTTATTCGTCAGTCTTTCCTCACCTCCTCCACCGACAATGACAAAAGATACAATGGTATTTTTAAGCTTGATACTAAAATTCATAAATAAAAATTAGCCTAAGAAATTGTTATATTTAAGAAACTTTTAAATTGTTATATTTAAGGAACTTTACAACAATGTATTAAAATATTTTAAATTTAAATCCACAAATCTTCATTCTCTTTTAAAAACTACTTTTTAAAACCTCTTTTTATAAAACTCTTTTTACAGATTACATTCAACATCTTAATTAAAATATTGCTTAATTAATGTATAGTTCCGTTAAATAATTAAAACTGTAAGGATAGTTTAAAAGTCAATATCGTAATATAAAATATTTATAAACAATTTAATAATAAATAAATAATAATAAAATTCATAATGTACTAATATATAAGATGTAATGTAGAAGTGTTTAAAAGTTAATTTCTGGTGTAAGTCCAGTATATTATGAACAGTTATCCTAAGAAATTGCAGCTTAAAAAATACACGTTGAGATTTAACGTGCTCATAGAACTCGCAACCTGGTTTTTTGTAGTTGCCGTGGCATACCAACATGTTCTCCACATTTTCCACAAATATGCAATTGCGGTTATCAGTCCACTGTGTGTTTGTCAACGAGAAAACCCGTTCTACGTCAACATTACGTGCTCTTTATCAAGTTTACTCACTCAGCTAATTGTAATAGTCTTGTTTGTAATCAGTATCTAAGGTTTTGTTTTATATGTATGTTCATTTCAATTTTAAATTAAGATTCAATTTGGAAAATCTTGAAGTTTTTGCAGCATCTTCTTCGTACAAAACGTAATTTTGTGACGGTAAATATGATTTGATTACGATTTACCTATAAATAGAGGCAGATGTTTCCTTGCAATGTTTCCGAATTGGATTGGGTATCCGAGCGATGACTCGAGTTTGGCACCCATTGAATGAAATCATACTAATGGGTTGTCGTCGATTTGTTGTATTTGTGTGATCCTCGAGCCACAAACGGATGGACACACGTAAATCGTGGATATCGAGCCAAACAATGTCACAGTGCGCGCTGCAAACATTTGAAGTGTCCAGCTTCGTACACACAATCACTAATGCATCCAACACCGACATCCGTCACCTCTTAGCCATGTTGGCAGCAATAGCACAATAGCAGCTGGTCACTAGACGGCTTATTTGCTTCAAATCTGTACGGTTGACCCAATCAAAAAACTTTAAAAAAATATCCAACCTGGGAAAAAGTTCTTTCATTTTGGAACTCGGTACAGCTTAGTAAACATGAGGTGAGCTCTACGTGACAATTGATGGAAACATGGTACTTCTGTTGGTCTTTCGTGAAAACTTTGAGAACCGTTGGCTGCAGGTGAAGATTTTCAATGTAGAAAATAAACCTTATTAGATTTTCTACCGAAATGGGACTGCTAACGGTTACTGAATCTTAGGGCGCTAAAAATAAGAGTATGTAGTGTTTCTGCCCTTGAGCAACAAAATATTGGTTTTTTTCAATGTTTAACATAGAAAAAGAATCAAGTTTGGGTGAGTGCCTTTAATTCAGAGTAAAAAGAACGAACAATTTAGTATGTTTAATCACTGATTTGTGTCCATTGGTTACCGAGATATTTAAAGCTGTAACCTCCATAAGGATTACATTGTGAATGAGTATGCAGGGTTTGCTGGGACTAAAATATAACATTCAGGGATTTTAAGCCATACAGTATCTATACTATAGGATCTAAACTAGATTAAGCCGAGATCAAGAACCTTTTTTATGTCTCATGATTGTAACATATACTGGGTGTTCAGAAAGTCCCTAATCGGCTTTGTAATGTTTTATATTAAATATTGACCTGCGAAACTTATAACATGTATCTTGGACACAAAATGCTAATTTAGCACATATTCATTGACCCCCTACTTCCTAAGGGGCACGGCCCATTATAAGTCAGAAGAAATTCTTAAATGCAAGCAAAGATTTTAAAAATAAAAAAATGTTTTAGTAATAATAAAAAATAAAAGAATAATACAAAAAAAACACATTTTTGAAAGAAGCTACAAAACGAAATCTCCAAGCTTTTTTTGTATCTCTACTATACAAAATAGTCCTATTCCTCTTCAGTCGGCTTGAGGTCTTCCTAAGGGGCACAGGAACCACCTGATCTACTTCTTCCCCCCCCCCCCTTCCCGAGTTCGAGGCTGTTGCAGGGGGCCACCGGACCGGCGGGGGGGGGCGACGTTCTCCTCGTCTGTAGCCCCACACAATGTAGCCCGTGTCTCATTTGGAGCCATCATAGACACCCTACGGTCCATGCGGGGTGAGTCTGGGGACCCCGTCGCGTCGTCGTCCGGGGGCCAACGGGACCGACGGCCGGATCTGGGCGGCCTCTCCACCAGCCCATTGCCTGGTCAAGGAGCCCCGTGTGGGGTCCCCGTTTCCGTCGTCCGGAGGCCGGATATGGGTGGCCTCTCTACCACCCTACTGTCTGGTCAGGGAGCCCCGTATGGGGGCGAGTGTAGGGAGCCCCGTATGGGGGCGAGTGTGGGGCCCCCGTCGTCTGGGGGCCGGGGGCAGGATCTGGGTGGCCTCTCCACCACCCCACTGCCTGGTAAGGGGAGCCCCGAGAAAAGGCCAACTAATATAGCCAAGAGGACCAGCATGTTCCTGGAAGTGGCGGATCTTGGACATATGGACATTAAAGGTTAATATGGACCCTCTTGAAGAAGCAATGGCGAAATAAAATTAACTGCACTGTTCACTCAGTAGATCTATACTGAGAGTTGCTCCTTGTTTCACGCGAGATAATGAACTGCTTTTAACCTGTGGCAACACGATAAAACTCAAAAATGGGTTTGTTTCCACTTTCAACTTGTGTCCTGGAGTATAAGTTAAAACATACTCGATCCCGCCTTCTAAATCCTCATTTTTTAATACAAAAGCCGATTATCGTGTATGAACATGATCTCGTACGTACTAAATCTACTGTACCGACCCCCAGGCCATCACTCTCAACCATTAGCCACAAATTATAGATAAAATATTGTAAATTTTAGTTGAATAAGTATGAATGTATTTCTTGTTATCAGATATTTTTTTAATTTTCAGATTTTAAGTAAAACACTTATTTTATGGCATAGAAATAACAATACTGCGTCACTATATGTAAAAAACTAAGTGATAGAATTTTTTGGAAATTTTCACGTTTTTAGAGGTAAAAATCTACAAGGAAATGTAAACAGTTTTTTGGTTGCAGACCTGTGACAGTGGCGGTTGGTTCAGCTACAAATAGCTAATCCGTTATTCTAATGGACAAAATGTTCGACTAATACCAATAATTTCTAGCTGTACATATAATACATATTTGTAGTTTATTTTCCAAATCTGCAGTAAAATTCAGTATGAGTTCAAGTTCAAGATCCAAAGTGGCGGATCTTCGACATATGGACATCAAATGTACGTCAGCACTGGGACGGCGTGCTTTAGTGGCCCTTCGCCCTCTCGGTCACGAACTACTGACCATCCATCATGGAGGTCCTGCAGACACTGAGTGACATCACTGTAAACGACTTCCTGCTTAAACAGTTATCACAGACAAATTATTATATCCTTGAGTGAGAACATGTTTTAGACATTTAAAAAGTTTAAAAAATATACAGATTGTCTATAGCGTATTGCTTAAGTCAAGACACACACATTACACCATAGGAACATGGGTTTCTGGTGCCTAGTTTCCGTCTGTCTTCAGTATGTATGTGTTTCTGCAATAAACTTCATAACTAGGGTTTGAGATACAACGTCGATATTTTGCCAAAATGTTTAACTTATTAAGACCACTTTTCTCCATTTAAACAATGTAAAAAGGAGAATTAGCATTTTTAAAATGGAGAAATGAAATTAAATGAAATATCTCTTTATTGTCACAAAACATCTCTTATGTCCAGCGCAGCTGGTGAAATAGGTGACATTGTCATTATCTTAGCCTCAAAAAATAATACACAACATAATAATAAAAACGAAACTAGCAAAGACTAAAATACAGGACTTACAATGGTATAATTTTAAGTATCCGAATTATCAGTAAGATATTTTGAAATTGAATAGTAATTTTTTCAAGGAGATAGGCTTTTAAACTTTTTTTGTTTTTAATATTTTGAAAATTAGCAGACAGATTGTTGTAAAGTCTAAGACTCATATAATATGGTGACTTTTCAAACGGACAGAGGTGATGACTTGGATACTGTAATTGATCTGTGAATCGTGTTTAGTATTGATGATCAAATTGCTTTTCAGTGTAATACTGATATTTGTTTTTAAAGAAACCAAAACTTCAAAAATGTAAAGTGAAGGTAATGTTAATATTTCATACCTCTTAAATAACGGTTTGCATGAAGTTCTTTTCGGTGAAAAAGATAAAATTTTTAAAAATTCTTTTTGAATTTTGAAAACTTTGATGGCATATTCGATTGAGCCCCATAACTCAATACCATATTGTAAACGAGAAAAGAAACTTCTATAATAAACCATGAGCTTCGTTTTTAAATCAATTATATTTCTGAAAACATACAATGGAAGCAAGCAGTATTTAATTTCTTAATTACCCCATCAATATGTGGTTTCCATCTCAAATTTTGATCAATATTTAAACCCAAAAAATTAGTTTCCTCAATAAAAGATAAAATATCATTATCATAAATTAATTCCAAATTTACATTTGTATTTTACGTTGAATTTTTCTAAAATTACTTTTTTTTAATGCGATATCTCGGTAACAAATCAACATAGAAACATGTTTGAACAGTCAAATTGTAGGGAATTTAACGCTCTTCATAAAAGTAAAGCTAGCTTTTTTTGTAGGAAGTGAGGGAAAAAAGTTATTGAGCTAAAAGCGAAAAATTGTCGAAAATTTTAAAGTTTCTTCCTTCCCCTCTTTTTTGCACAGGGTCCTCGAGGTCCAAAACTTGGGAAAATGTTGATTAATCATCCCTGAACAACGTCCCAAAGTTTCATCATTTTCCGACTTTTTTCTATCTAAAGCTACCTGCCAACTGGACTATTTATTAATTACTTCAGACTGCGTTAATTTAGCTCTTTCAATACAGGGTGTTCAAAAAATGTGGGGCAATAATTTATGTAGTGATTCCTTGGGTCAAAATAAGCAAAAAAGTTTATATAAACATAGGTCCTAAAGTGCTTCGTTTTCCGTCTGTGTGTCCGTTTATGATTTTTACATATTTAATCATATCTCACGAACCACTTAACTTATAAACTTCAAATTTGGTATATGGGTAACCACTATTAAGAACTATTTTTTTAAGAAGTATCAAATTTCTACTTTGTACCATTTCAAAATGGCGACTGTTTTTTTGTTTTCAAAGCTAAATATCTTAAAACCCGTAAATTTTAGAAAAATTATACGTGTGACCAAAAAATTGCAGAATTTAATCCAATTAATGCTGATATAAAAATTATGATAATCGGACCACTAATAACGGAGAAATTTGAACCTTTCTGCATAAAAACATGGTACCTTAGAACATTATGTCTAATATTTGCATGTTTTCATTCTGAAAATTTAAAGTTTCTCCATTATTAGTGGTCCGATTGTTATAATCCTCATATCATCGTTAATTAGATTAAATTTCGCAACTTTTTTGTCACTTGTACAGTTTTTCTAAAATTTACTATTTTTAAGTTATTTAGCTTTGAAAACAAAAATCAGTCGCCATTTTGAAATGATACAAAGTAGACATTTGATACTTCTTACAAAAATAGTTCTTAATAGTGGTTATCGATACACCAAGTTTGGAGTTTATACGTTAGGGTGCTCGTGAGATATGATTAAATATTAAAAATCATAAACAGACACACAGACGGCAAACGAAGCACTTTAGGAACTATGTTTATATAAACCTTTTTGCTTATTTTGACCCAAGGAATCACTACGTAAATTATTGCCCCACATTTTTTGAACACCCTGTATATGCTGTGTTTGGAGTGCCATACGTTATTATATCATGGACTAAAGATTCTACAGTCCAGCACACAAACACCCCACAGTCAAAGTTGTTTGGTTGCTGTGGACCTCCCATGGCTAAACATTCAGCAGCTTCTGTTTTGCCTAAGTAACCAGACAGTTTACTTGCAACTTGGAGGGCAGAACTTTGATTGCGATTTCCCAATGAGTCAAAATAACAATATTTATTTTCCTCTTCTATGAAAAGGAGAGTCCTCCAGTGTGATCCGCTATCGTATGTTGAAAGACTCACAGAGTCATTGATTGGCAAAATTATAAATTTATTTTCCTTAATGTTTAAGGGATCTAGTAGACAGGCAAAATCTGAGATATTTTTCACAGCATGTACTGCAAGTGGATTGATTATTGTACAAGATTTTTTATACAGGAACCTGTCATTCAAAACCTGAAAGTAAGGCTGAAGTGTTAAGTCAGTGAGAAATTTATCACCCAGTAGCTCTTCAGAAACCAAAACACTATTTTCTTTCATTTCAAACTGTGTGTATTTATGTGGAAATTTACTGCTATCAGCGTAAGAATCATTTATTCCACTGTTTACTAGTTGTTCAACACATTCTAAATCTCGCTCGTTGTCCGATTTTAAACTAACACTGTCAATTGATTCTGACTGTGAGGTACAGGGAGTGCCAACACTGTCAGTATGAGACGATGAAAGGGTAAATTCAGACTCTCCATCTAAAACAGAGGACTTTACGTTTAAAGTACCATTTTTTTGGAGCAGTGTCTTCCCGTTTTTTACAGTAAAGTTGAAACTGTCTATATTATAAGGAAGGTTTTTCGCTTTTATGAAAGATGCAAGCTCTTTTTTGGATCTGAATTTTGTTTTTCCTGGTGAGATAATGTACACATTTTTCCTTTATTATTACCAGACTTTCTTATGACTTCTTTTCTGGTCCAACCATTAGGTAAGCAGGAGGACTCCATTTGAATGTTTTTTCTTTTTGGTACATACAAATTTACAAATTTTCAAATTTTTCTATAAATAATTTTAGATATTAATTAATAAAGAATACGAAAAACTGAATAGTTTTTAATGGAGAAAAGTGTTTATGCAATACGAAAAGAACTAATTTCTATGTAATTAACTGTCGAAACTTAACAAAAAGACATCATTAAAACTACATGTAAAATGGAGTAACTGAATCCTATTTATATTAATGAAAAAATTGTAATAAGCCAGAAATGTAAACGGCAAAAAAGTCAGATGTTAAAATATTGGAAATTCATGAAGCATGTGATGGTTAAAATTAAAAACAAGGAACTGGAAATATGAGGAACAGTATATTGGAAATATGATAGAAATATAAAAAAAAACTTATATAAATCATGTGATGGCCGCACACTCTCTCTTTCTGATTATAATTAGGGTTTTAATCACTAAACAGCAACGAAACGGTGGCAAATCTCAAAAGTCTTCATCGGCAAGCAAATATTTTTGATGGCATGTCTCTCATTCATGGAATACCTCCAACAGTTATTTAAAAAAATGAACAATTTTAAAGAATTGGCTGAATACCATTTATTCCAAATTGAAAGAGCCTTGGCCCAGGGAAATACTTACCGAGTTGATGTGGTTTACGACTGGTGGTTAAGGTGAAAAAAAAAAACATTAAAACGATGGAGTATGAACTAAGAGCAGGAACCAGGCAACCTCTTATTGTTAAGATTCATAATGACAATACCAAACTACCAACTCAGTGGGGCCGGTATTTAACTCCCTCAGAAAACAAAAGAAACCTTGTACGATATTTGTCAAACTATGCTTTAGATAAAATACAGGTTTTTAGTGGCAAGAAGCTTTATATGTGTTTCTTAAATGACAAAATGTGCTATTCCAAATGTGATAATCAAATAATATTACCACAAGTGAACCTTTCTTCTAATCACATTGAGGCTGACAAAAGAATTTTCCTAAATTTTAAAGACTGTTTAGTTTCAAACCCAAAGTGTGACAACATAATCATTCTCAGTCCTGTCACCGATGTTGTTGTTTTAGGTATAAGATATTTGAAGGAATTCAAAGAGTTGCATTGCTAAGGATTGTGGATAAAAGTTGGAGTAGGAGAAAAAAAGGAGAGGCACAGACTGTCATCTAGCGGCTGAGAAGTTAGGTCCAGATCTTTGCAGAGTATTACCGGCATTACATGCATTCACAGGCTGTGACACTACGAGTAAAATTGGCAGTAAAAAGACAGCATTTGAATTCATCAAAGGCCATGAAAATTCCTTCAGCATTTTGAAATCTTTATGCGATCTAAACATATCTGAGGATATTTTGAATGAATTGGAATCACTCTATTTAAGTCTTATAAAAAACAAAGGAACGACATGCAATGAAAGCGGTTATATTCAGTTTTTGACCAGTCCGACTATGATAAAAAATTTAGAATAGGTACCATGCACATCTAACAGTTTCAAATTGCATGTCAAAAGGTGTTGTGCACAACTATATTTTTGGGAAAACGCTTTAAAACCATTTGTAAAACCACAAAATTTAACTGATTTAGGATACTTCAAAGATTAAAATAATAAATTACGTCCTCTGTTAATGATACTTCCAGCAACACTATCCTCTTTGATCAAGCCCTGCAAGTGCAGCAACTGTTCAAAAAAGAGCTGTAGCTGTTTTTCTTTCAACACAGCTTGTTGTCCCTATTGCAAATGTGGAGACAAGTGCAAAAACCATCTTAACACTAATATCTGAACTGTCATTTGATAACTTCAAATTCGTATTAGTTTTAATTTTTAGAATCAAATTATATGGAGTTTTCTGGACGATACAACAAAATTAAAAAGCAATAGCTTGAATAATGTGGAAAACTATTTTGACGTATTATATGGAAGTGTTAAATATTGATGCAAGACTATCATAGTGTAACACATAATGCAGTTTTAAAAACAATTTTTAACAGTTTTAATACAGTAAGATAGCAGTTTTTTTTAATATCAATACTTAAAAAAAAAACATATTTATGTTAGCTAATGTAGTATTCTATTTCAGTGGATATTAGCAGTAATGTAAATAAAATATTAAATTATTTTCAAGTGAACAGATGACATGATTCACATTTCAAAATTCAACCTACACCCATCTTTTACTCTTATTCCGGTTAAAGTACGCTCCCAGTGCATCCCGGCCTTGAGAAACAGATATTAAAGGTATTATAATAATTTAGCATGAGTCATGTGTCAATCGACTTCATAATACATAGTAGTTTAACAAAGAGTTAAATTACTACCATCAAAGAGAAAAGCTGCAATACATCGACAGCCGACTCAAATACAATGTATATATATCTGCAGCAAATGACTGAATGTCAAAAAATGAGCACAGTTCATCTGATGGTACAAAAAAATCGATAAAATCGATTGTGTAACTCAGATCAGTAGGCGGCGCGGCGGGAGTCGCGGTTATTGCTTCAAGAATTAATCAAAATTTCAATCGGTACGTTGATCCTTATTTGTGTTTAACACAAGTATAATTATCACCGAAGTTCTTTATAAAGAACGTGAATTAAATAATTTAGAGCTTGAGATTAATTAATTATCTTCCGGAAGCTAATGAATAAATAAATATTTTCAAAAATTTTAGTCATAAACCCAATATTATTCATTTTTTACGATCGTCTTATCACATAATTATGGATTTAAACCAAGAATCTTCTCATAACAGCATATTTGCCTAGGTAGTTGGTACTGACACATAATCACTTCTCACTTCACTACTATCAGAGAGAAAAGCTGCAATACATCGCCAGCCGACGCGGCACGCGGCACGCGGCGGGCCCGGGCGGCGCGGCGGGAGTCGCGGTGCGGTGCAGCGCGCCGTCGCGCCTCTAACCACGCACGGTGCCGCGTTTCACTTTTAGATAGTTGATTTGATGCTCCTTCAATGCAGAAATTATTACGAAGCATAAATATAATTGCAGTTTTGATTACGAACATGGTATAATTAGCTTTAAGCATATTATTGGAAAAAAACACTAAATCTAAAAAAAAATTCAATAATATTTGATTTTGAAAGAAAATCTTTCGCATATACTATTATGATATGGTGTGTATTTTGAAGTACGTATCTTTCCGAGTAAAATGATGTTTTAATCAGCTTTCTAGCTAAATCCGTTGCAGAGTTATAAGCGATTAACTTATTAGTTCTATCTGAACTTCCACGTGGAAGTTTCCCCCCTTTCCCCACGTGACTGCCCCTGCTGGGAAGCGAGAACATCGATTTTTTTCATCCGCTAGGAGTCCCCAACAATAATCAAAAATCAAACTGCGTCAGACTTTCAGTGCATACTCAACCCCCCTAGCACCTGGACTATTGGTGGATCTGAGTCATTAAAATAGCAGTCATGTAAAAAGTTAAAGAAAACATTAGTGTTGCTGAAAAACAAGTTTTAAGATCTTCACAGTCTAGTGCAGAATGAGTATTTAACCTTAAGCGCTCATAGTAAAATATGGCAAAGGTACATAAACAAAGAATACCCCAGTTGCAGTAAACCTGCAATCTCAGCGAATTTGAAATGCGTAAAAACATAATCCATATGATATATTCTTGTAATCTCTCTTAAGATTAACATGGGAATGAGTATGCAATTTGTCTGCAACAGGTATGTTTAGGTTTTTATTCTATGCTTAGTAGGTCTGATCTACGAGAACGCATTTACTAAGTATTACGTTAAGAAAAAAAGGAAGACATTGAGTTGTTTTATTTTTCATGAGGATAATGTGTGCAGGTTTGCTGCCACGAAAATGTAAATATCAGGGATTTTAGAGTAATATACATTAGACCTCATGTGTACTAAGCCATAAACCAAATTTTATTGAGATATATTAAAAATAAACTAGGTGTAGAATTGTACTCATTTTCCGTAAGGAAAACAAAGGGACGATGCACTGTGTTTACCGCTCTTCATATCATAATGGACATAGATTAATTATTCAAAATAATAAATTGTTAGTTTTTTCGACCTGAACTCAATGGTGCAAACGCAAATTGCATTGTTTTGTTTTTTATGTAAAAATCTCAAAAAAACCATTTACATCATAGCCTTCCGTGGTCCGATCGGGCTGGTTTATGAATTCGTCCGAGTGATTACCACTTTACATGTATGTACCAAATTTCATGAAGATTGGACCATTTTTACGGCCACTATCATGTTAACAGACTTAAAGGGAATGGTGTTTTTTTGCTTGTGGGGTTGTGGGGGCTCCAAAACGAAAATTGATCATGGACTCGGGCTTGGGCTTACTTTGACTACTACGGTATTGGCTTCTTCCCTATAGGGGAAATTTACATAACCTTCGTATGTAATAGACTTTAACTCAAATTTTCAATTTATTTAACATAGCTAGTCCATTAAAAAATACTTCAAGCCACTCTTATAATCATTATTTTTTGAAAGTACACCTTAAAAAAAACCTCATTTATACACTTTACTCCATAATACAATAATTTGAACGGTCTCCTGTATGAGATTTAAAGGCACATTGCCATTAGGCTTACGTAGAAACTTATTTCTTCATGTCCTATTAGTCATATTATTATGAATCAAGTTCAGAATCAATACTTCAAAAAAGCTTTAAATTTTATTCCTTTAAAAAAATCATTACATTTGATAGCCTCTTGACGGTATGATATTTTTGTGATGGTGTTATTATTATTTGATTTTTCACTACTCATCACTATAACAATAAAAAAACATAGTTTTTAATAACGAGATATGTTTCGGTCTTGATTCAAAGACCATCGTCAGACCATCATCATAAAAAACTTTTTTTATTTTTATTGTTATAGTGATGAGTTGCGAAAAATCAAATAATAATTTGATAGCCTGTGCTAATTTTAATTTGTACAGGGTGTTTTTTAACGCAACCTAAAACTTTAAAAAATATCAGTGAAGGATTATTTCCCCCAAGATCCCCGGATTTGTCCCCATTATATTATTTTCTTTGGGGATACATAAAAGGTAAGGCCTACGATAACAATTCACAGGATATTCAGCACCTCAAAACAAACATAACAAATTTAATGCAAGAAATTCAAAGAGGTACCTCGCAACACGTGTTCGGGAATTTGATGGAGAGAGCATAACTTTATACGAATGCCAATGGCGGACTGTTAAAGCACATAATGACATAATGTAAACTAAATGTATCACACTTAACTAATAGGTTGTGTAAAATGTAAAGATCAATAAAACAATACTCATTTCATATTTATATGTGCATTATTCAATCTTAAAAATGGGTTGCGTTTAAAAAAAATCTGTATAATAGCCAATTGGCAATTAATAACCTATGGTTAATTGAAGTTTATTTATTTTAGAGGGCTAGATCCCGAAGTTTTTAGCGTCCCCCTAGACTACCCACAGTAATAGCGTACTATGCGTATAGCATTGAAGGTAAAGCAGATCGTGAACTTATGTTTGGTCGTGCTGCTACCTATTAGGACGTTTGGAAAGTACAGCTGCAATGGCTAAGAAGAGGATTGTTTTCATCTTGTTTTACCGCTTAAATTCGACAGATAAATAATGCCATGATTACCTACTTACAAGTGTAATGCTAATGATGACGCCTCAGATTACCAGCGAATTGCTAGAGAGAATTAAAGTTTCCATAAACAATTAAGATACTAATATTTTGGTCTATAATTACGTTTATATCATTCTAGTGCTAAAAGGTGGTTCAGTGATATGATATAGAACTAACAATTTTTTTTACCCATGAACAAGATATATATGGTAACTATGTTCTTTATTAAAGTATTTAATCTGTTTCTAATTCCAAACACAATGTCTTAAAGTAATATAGATTCAGGGCTTATTTCATTTCGATCCCAAAAATAGAAAAGGCCTTTAGTCCGCAAATTTGACCTTTTTATATACATTTTCATATAAATTATAAATTCAAAAGAGTTTAAAGAACGAAACCTAATTCATTACACAAAAGTTACCATTGCTATACAAACATAATTAAAAATATAAAGTAGTGATTTTGGTGTAATGAATACTATTTCGATGTGTTGAAAATTTACTGGAAACAAACCATATAAGGGCCAGGGAGAAAACAAAAACATTACTACAACTTCTTTGCCCATCAGTGTTCCGAAATAAAGTATTTTCCAACCATCTAGTACTTTAAAATAATTATTTATAGTCCGTAAACGATTTAGGTAAGTAAACCTGTGGAGTGCCTTGGTAAGCCAGATTAAACTTGACGATTGTTGGCAAAAAGGGTGAATGAAAAAGTTTAAATTCTGGACCTGAATGGTTCCTAATATAGCTTTGATTTCTCTTAACCATCCTCGACAAATACCAAACTGCACTGGGGTATCAATCCATCCGTCGTTTGATGAGAGCCAGTGTGTTTTCCTCAATTTCAGTAGGTTTTCATTTTTTTTATTTTTGAAGTTTTTCATATTATACAGTTAGGAACTTAAGGGCTTCTTAATAAAACTTTGAATATACCTTGCATTCTAAAAGACTCAGACAAATTTTATAGCGTTTGAATTGAATATTATGGGGTAAAGATACCTTGCACAGGAGATGCGACAAAAGTATTAGTTTTTGTTTTACAAATAATATTTGTCTGAGGTCCCAAAATGCGATTTTTGCGGGGGAGGGTTGCTTCCGCACCAAGGTGAGCAGCCGAATTACCCTGCAGGACTGCTTTTTGCAGTTCCCACTGGCAAGGCTTGAGCTTGGTAAAAATGCTTTCTCCTTTTATGCGCCTGCTGTATATGTCCTGCTTCAGACCATCAAAGGCAGTAGCCCCCTTGCTTTAAAAGTAAAATAAAGAAATGTCTTTGTAAGTAACATCAAGTTTAAATTTTTGTGACATTGTCTACTCATAAGTTGAGTCAGTTATTTTGATAAACAGAGTTGTAATTTTGAAGAGCGCTGTAAATAAAACATCATTTATTTATTTAGTAGTATAATAGTTAAATACAACGGTTAAAAGAACCCCGGCACAATGGCGGACTAACCTGTTGCATGTCACTGGAAGAACTGAAGAATTGAAGTAGCCGCCTGACGTCATCAGTGCTGGCAGTGCAGCCACACGCAAAAACTAAATACTCTTCTATTCTTGACTAATATTATTTATAACATATACTACACTCGCCCCAACTTAAAATTGCTTAATGTTTTCAAGGCCTATATTATAAAATCAAAAGTTATTTATAGGCCTATCTATACTGGCAACATTTAACATCTCTACTTAAGTTTTTTTTAGTCAACTGTCCAAAAATTTACAAAGTCAAGGGTCCATTAAATCAAACACAACACTTCTTGTATTAAATTAAATTGAAACTAAAAACTCTTCTAGGCCTATTAAGAACAGACCTACAAATCTAGCCGCTCGGGCTTCCGTACAGTCCTTTCAGAACGTCTTAGTTTTGGTGGACTGCACTGCACAGCTGGTGGCTGATCTACTGCCTCTGACTGGACGTCCAGTTGTTGTTCCGGAACATGTTTCTTCAATGGTGATTTCGGTGGCCGCAACGGTGATCTTTGCCCTGGAGATCTGACAGGTAGGCTCTGTTTTTCAGGTGTTCGAGTAGGCTCCAACGCCTTCCTAGATAGCCAATTAGGTTCTTCTTCCGGGGTCTGATAGGCCCTATCCCTCAGATGGTCGGCATGGCAAAAACGAGTTCTTCCTAGAACGCTGACCAGGTAGGTAACTGGACTACGCTTCTCTAATATTTTTCCGGGCACCCAGGATATTTTTTCCTGTCGGACGGTCTTGACCAGGACTGATTCCCCTACTGCAAACTGTCTCAAAACACCTCTATGTTTATCGGCATCAGTCTTCTGTCGGAGTCGTTGTTTGTCGATAGTTTCCTGTAAGTTAGGCTTTAACAATGCAAGTTTGGTGCGAGGCTTCCAGTTTAAAAATAACTCCGCTGGAGTAAGCCCAGTAACAGCACACGGGGTATTCCGGTAAGAAATCAAGAAGTTGTCCAATTTATGCTGCAATGACATAGATCCGGTACTGGTTTCACCCATTACCTGTCTCAATAAGTTTTTCTTCACAACTTGTACACTACGCTCAGCAGCACCATTTGATGCAGGATGGTACGGAGGTGTCAGAGTGAATTTCACCCCATTTTTGGCTAAAAACTCCCTAAATTCAGCACAAGTAAAAGTGGTCTGGTTATCGGATACCAATTCCTCTGGTAAGCCAAAAGAGGCAAATAGCGTACGCAAGCGCCCGATGGTACTGGCTGCTGTTGTAGAATTCATAAGGAACACTTCTATCCATTTAGAGAAACTATCTATTATAACTAACATTTGCTGCCTAGTAGTTGGATCTTCAGCGAAGTCGATGTGCACTCTCTGCCATCTCCTAGTAGCTTTAGGCCACTGCTGCAAGGGAACCTTAACAGCCGCATTTCGAGTACATTGACAAATGTGACAAGACCTGACAGTATTTTCAATACATTGTTCGATACCAGGCCACCAAACATAACTACGTGTAAGTAATTTCATACGAGTGATACCCGGGTGTTGGTCATGCAACAGCCGAATAACATCTTCCCGCAGCTTCTCAGGAATGACAACTCTAGAACCCCATAAAAGGCAATTATTGTCGACAGACAGCTCATCCTTTCTCCTAACATAAGGAAGCAGAATTGGGTCGGAATCATCTTTCCATCCGTGCCACACATAATCTCTAACTTTTGACAAAATCGGATCTCTGCTAGTGAACTTAGCTACATCATGCGAAGTAAGTGGAGTGTCACTCACCATAGTGCTGTTGAATACGTCCAAATATACCTCCAAATGTGAAATGCCGTTAGCCTCCAGTTCGAGAGGTTCATCCTCAGGTAAGGGAAGCCTTGACAATGCATCCGCATGAGAAACATCAGATCCTTTGCGGTATTTGACTTCAAAGTTGTAGGTAGACAATATCAGCGCCCATCGCTGTAAACGTGCTGCCGCAAGACTAGGTATCCCTTTCTTTGAACCGAAGATGGCTGCAAGGGGTTGGTGGTCGGTCTGCAAAATAACATTTTTCCTCCCATAAATATATTTATGAAACTTTTTGGCTCCAAATACTAAGGCAAGGGCCTCTCGGTGCAATTGGGAATAGTTTTTCTCACTTTGGCTCAACGACTTAGAGGCAAAGGCTATAGGTCGTTCAACACCGTCAATCAAATGAGATAATACGGCTCCCACACCCCTAGGGCTTGCATCACAAGTCAACACTAGTGGCTTGTTTACATCATAGTGAACTAATATATTAGAACTACAAACCCATGTTTTGCTGAGCTGAAAAACCTTAGAACAAGTTTTAGTCCATTTCCAAGGAACATCCTTTTTAATCAAATCATAAAAACAGCTTAATTTATCAGACAAATTGTGAATGAAACGACCATAATAATTAATCAGGCCTATGTAGGCCCGCAATTCATCTTTGTTGCTCGGCTCTGGAGCATCCCGGATGGCTTCGAGAATTCCTTCTTGAGGTTGGATGCCCTCTCCCGACAAGCGGTAACCTAAGTATTCCACTTGAGGCTGTAAAAATTTGCATTTAGTCTCATTTACCTTTACTCCGAAGTCAGACAGTCGTTGCAGCACTAATTCCAGTCGTGAGTAGGCTTCTTGACGAGTAGTGCCTCCCACCACAACATCATCCAGGTAGGCTATGGTACCAGGTAGACCATGAATAATTTTATCCATGGCGGCTTGAAACAAAGCCGGAGCCGAACAAAGTCCAAATGGAAGTCGACGAAGGCGGAAGAGACCTTTGTGAGTCGTCAGAGTTAATAGCTCCTGTGACGATTCCGCAACTGGCATCTGAAGGTAAGCAGACTGAAGGTCTAGCACAGAGAAATACTGACATCCAGATAATGCCGCAAAAATATCATCTGGTTGAGGTAAGGGATAGTGCTCATTTTGAATAACTTGATTGAGCGTAACCTTAAAATCCCCACATAGCCTAACACCATTTGGCTTAGGTATAACTACGAGAGGTGTACCCCAGTCGGAGCTGGTAACGGGGTAAGCCACACCTTCATCTACCATTTTTTGTAACTCATCCTCCACTTTTTGTCGCAACGAGAAGGGTACAGGTCGGAATTTACAGAATTTTGGGATAGCCCCTTCCTTCAACACAATATGAGCCTTCACATCTTTAATTTCGCCCATTTTCCCCTTGAAAACATTCTTAAACTTAGATTTCAAAAGTTCTACATCGTCTGCTTGCTTGAGCAGAGGTGGGCTAGGCCTAGGTGCCGTAAAAGCGTCATGACTTTTAGGCCCTAGCCTATCACCCATTTTCTCAGCTTCAGGTAAGTTATGTACAGCACAAGAAAATATTGACTTCCAGTCTAAGGCTATATGGCTTAGCCAATTCCTACCTAACAACATAGGTGAATTTCTCTTATCAATATCAACAACAATCAATGGCAACACATAACTCTGGCCATTATACGTGACCTTAACTTGCAACTGACCCACCACTTTTACTTCGCTTCCCGAGTAAGTAAGCAATTTGATGCTGATAGGTTTTAATTCTTTATCAGAAAAATATTTACTGTAAATTTCCCGAGGGCACACAGTGAGTGCAGAACCCGTGTCTACTTCCATCTCTACTGTTACATTTTCTATATCTAGTCTTACCTTATAGCTAGATTTCAGATCATCTGTTAGGCCTAAATTATACAAAGACCTTTCCTCTATTTCTTCATTGGAATCCTCTGTCAATTGATGTACTTTAAATTTTCCTCCCTTGGAAAAATTACTGGCTTTCTCCTTGGACCTGCAAGCCTTACTCAAATGGCCTAATTTCTTGCATGTGTGACACTTGAAATTACTAAATGGACAATCATTGGCTTTATGGTCACTGCTAAGGCACCTGAAACACTTAAAAACAGTTTGAGAAGCATCTGAGTGCATTTTGGTTTTTGATTTCCCCTGACTACCACTTTTCTGCCATGAGGCTTTCTTAACATGAAACTTGTTCACATCATGAAAATTTTCCTGTCGGTGGTGAAACATACTTGTATGTTTTTCTGCCTGTTCTAACGTGAGAGCTGAGGTCAAAGTTTTGTCAAAATCTTGTTCGTCAGACAATAATTTTTGACGAATATTTTCATTAGAAATACCGGCAATCAGCTTATCCCTTAATGCATCCTTTAAAAATGACCCAAAGCTGCACGTACCAGCCAAATGCTTGATAGCTACTACAAAATCGGAAATATTTTCCGTTGGCCTCTGAGACCTAGAGTAGAACAAATAGCGTTCCGCCACGACCAAACGTTTAGGAGAAAAATGTTCTGACAAAATTTTCACTATTGCATCATAATCTAATTCATCCACTGTTTTGGGCGACACGATATCCGATAATACAGACAAAGATTTCGGACCTAGAACTGTAATAAGAACAGACACTTTGTTTGACGACTTGACATCATTCGCAATAAAATAGTGCTTTAAGCGTAATAAATACGACGTAATTTCTTCTTCGGCGGGATTAAATTCTCCCATACGCCCGACACTCGACATTTTAACTTTCACTCCCGCACTGTTTAAAGATTCATTTTCGTCAGACTGCGCCAGTATAATAGTTAAATACAACGGTTAAAAGAACCCCGGCACAATAGCGGACTAACCTGTTGCATGTCACTGGAAGAACTGAAGAATTGAAGTAGCCGCCTGACGTCATCAGTGCTGGCAGTGTAGCCACACGCAAAAACTAAATACTCTTCTAATCTTGACTAATATTATTTATAACATATACTACAAGTAGCAGTTGCCCGTGGCTTCGCACACGATAGATAGCTTGAAACATATGATCTTGCCACTGCCCAACAGTTGCTTGAGAACAGTCAAATTTGTACCCATAGCTGTTTACAATTCAGTATTTGAATGTTTACATCCTTATAAAATGTAAATATTGAAACAAAGGACGTTCATGGGGCGTAGCCCGAGGGGATTTTAAGGAAGTGAACAGGCTTATGTGTTTCCCAGGTTCAAGATCTATCTCTGTGTGACTTTTCAACCCAGTCGGTTCAGTATTTTTCGCCTTCACTTGCCACATCCAAACATACAGAAACCACCTATTTTTATAATAGTAGAGATTTATTCACTTTTTTTACTATATTGAAAATATATTGTAAAATAAAAATGTCACTTGTATTTAGAAAGACACTTATCGCTACACAGCTGTTGAAACATTAACTTATATCTGTTTTTTCACTACGAATTTCAAGTGATTTATTCTGGTTTAACGTACAAAAGTGCACTATACGCAGAAGGATTAACAAAAGTATAGTAACAGTTATCAGGTTCGTTCAATTTGAAGCACCTGATAAATTTAATATAGAAAAAAGATTTACAGTGTAAAAGAAAAATAAATAAACGTGATGATTACTGACTAACTAATAAATAAAATTAAAAAAAAAATTTTATTTTAGAAAAGTACAAGATCTTACACAAGAATACAGATTGAACACTTGTGTTTCATACAGCATTGCATACAATACAGTACTTTGGTACCTATATTCACTTGAGTAACATTTAATTGTCTCAAATTATGACACTCATCCATACATACATACATACTGTGCATATAGATAAATATTTAAAAAATCATTAATAAGTATAAAAATGTAAAATTAAATTATTCTACTTCACTGATATATATGTACAAACAAACTGGTAACTTTAGTTATTACATAACCTAAATTGAAAAAAATGCAAAATTGACCAAAAAACATTTACAACACAAGTTTACTGACTGTATTAAAAAAGAAACATTACATTAAAATTGACTTCTCTGACATTAGGTAGCCCCTTAGGAAAATCCTGTATTGGGGTACCAATTGAACAAAAGACAGTGGCGAGTGGATATAAATAAAATTTATGTATAGTAACAAAAATTAACATTGTATAACAAAAGAATAATATTTTTTGCCGTTTTATAAAATAACAACTTTTACTATGGGAGGGATGGAGCAATAATAATGAGGAAGAGAAATTATTAACGAAAAAAGTCCATGTTTGATACTGTTAAAAGCCAGTTGTAGACTGCGATTGAAAACCTACGTAGGGTTTTGATGTTTTAGTAATTGATTAACTGTGTCAAGGATTGGCGTAGACATCTTGAGGATGTCTTCACCTATTTAAGGCATTTCAGGTCAGATTTCCTAGCTCGTAAATCAGAGCTCCAGGAACATTTTCTAAATTTTGAAGAAATTTTTCAGTAGTCGTCCTTTAGATGAATGCCGAAATAGTAGCTATGCCAAATTCACGATGGCAAAAATAAATGGTAAACATCACTCTTGCATGGTAAACATTGTTTTGTATATGAATTTTCCCAGTTGATTAACACGTAACAAAACAGATCATTTGACAGTAGTTTAACGAAAAATTCATAACAACTGCGAGGCATTTCGAGTATTGGCGAAAACGAAAAAATTAATTTAGGGATCACCTTCATTTACGGGATATTCCATTATGAATATAATTGCATGTTCAAATTGTAATTATATTAAGAAACTCGCTTCGCTCGCTGGGGGCTCCGCCCCCAGGCCCCCGTTTGTGTTCCCTGCAGTTTATTTATTTATTTATTAGCGGAAAATCCATTTTTACAAGGGTATACAACGTGTTATTATACATTTTCAGATGGCTGGATAATTTATACAGTGCTGCTTACAATAGACCTATAAGAACAACAATTAGCCTAATTAAGTGAATGTACACAGCAAATTAACATGCACATTAACATTCACATTCAGTGCAAGATACAACCAGAAAACTACATGCAACAATCTCAGAAATAAATAGAACAATACCCAATATTTAAGGACCCCAATAGGGCGTTAATTGCCAGTGTTGAAATAATTTTAAGCTGGAGATTTTGTGTACGTACTTCAAAGAAAACTGATGAAGAACCTATGAATTTTCAACGGATATTGTAAGGGTTGGTGAAAATTATGTGTAGGAAGGTATATTTATATTCGAATGTTATTATTGAGAATTAGTTAAGTTGGATATGAGAAGAGAGCCTATGTATGTGTTTTAAATAGTGCTGTCGGTGATTAAAGATTTTGATTATGTTTTTATTGGGATGAATTTTGAGGAATGCAGATGGGTTTTTGAAATTATTTTTGAAATATATTGTTTAGATGAAATGATTAAAGAAAGTTGGATTTCAATAACGAATAACTTATGTATTAAGGAAGAATTCATGCAATTTTATTTCCTTGTCAGTTTACCTAGCAATAGTTTATAGTAGGCGTATCCAGTACCGCCAAAAGGGGAGGTCATGAAACGTAGAAACCATGTATTTACAACACTATAAAAACAAAATAGATATCAAATAAATGGGGAGTTTGTTCTAAGGCAGGCCCCCTTGCCTCTGCCTGTGAAAAGGTTAAAAATCAGATCTATTTACGCCAACGAAAAAACAAATTAATGGGGAGTTTGACGAAGCAGGCTCCCTTGCCTCTGCTGTAAACAATTAAAACAAACATTAACATAATTTTAAACAACTATGTACAACACCGGGGACTTTTTTTAAGCAGACCCCCTTTTTTAAGCTCGTGAATGGAGCTACCTGTCGTTTAGGTGTCTTATGCAAAACTGACAAATAATTTGCGGAGTACAAATAAATATTTTGTGGTTCGTCAACTGGTCAGGCGGGGGGGGGGGGGGGGGGGTACATTCCTAAATCATTGCGTGATATTGCAGTCTACAGGTACCTGCCCCCTGCGACGCAATATCGGTGCCTAACTCTCCTCAGCAAAACGTAGAGCTGACCATGCGTGAAGCAATCCGTGCGTAGATCAACACCGACTGATTCTATCGTCTGACCTTGGCTCTTGTAACCAGTCATACAATAGGCCAACATCAGTGGGAACTGGCCCATCCAGAAAGATTATTTTGTATGACCCACAAACCTCGCGGCTATTAAGAAGTGAACGAATGTAATCAAAAACCTGCCTCTGATCATCAGACAGTTTGACTACCCACTCCTCAACCAACGCTCTTTGTTGATTTTCACCATAGATGAGCAATTCCCTACCCAACTCAGTAGTGTCTTCTTCCATATCAGGGAGACCTGATTGGGTAAACAGGAACCCTGACGGCGTAAACTACGATCAATTTCGACGAGGGCAAGATGGTAGGCCAGCTCTGGATCATGGGGATTCCTTTCAATGTGATCCTTGCAAACGAGGTCTCTGAACTTGTCCCACAAGATGCTCCAGGAGCCCCCATGTTACAAAGGAGAACAAAGAAAGAGCGGAGTCTCGGGCCTGTCATGAATAGCGCAGCATCTTGCAACGCGTAGTCGTACTCATCTTCGTCTTCGACCAAACCGAGTTTCCGTTTGAGTTCCTGGAATGTGCGGACAGTTGGGTCCACCAAGTGACAGAAGATGGAGATAACCACGACAAGGAACAAACATAAGTAGGACATGAAGGTAGCGAAGCGAATTTGGCAAATGCTTAACTTCACAGAGTTTCGGGTTTTTCAAACGAAAAATCTTGACCCTCTCAAGGGAGGTGTCAGGATTACGCTGCGAGTACCGCTGAACGTCTTGCCTGTTATTTTTCAGAGTTTATACAAGCCTACATTTTTTAATCAGGTAGTAAAGATATTGAGCAATTCGATTTCGAAACGCCCCCGTTGCAGCAGACCTGCATACTCAGCGAATTTCAAATGCAAAACAACATATTCAATCCAACATAGCGAGATTTGACTTGTTTTAGTAATCTCCATAAGAATAAACTACAATTTAAGGCAAGAATGAACAGAATTGTGGTTCTAGATTATTTCGGTTATATAAAAATAAAAATAAAGCAGGATAATTCGAAAAGTATAAAGTAAAGTATTAAATTTAACAGTGCCTATCTTGCTAAACTGCTAATACTGCATTACCGACTTAGTTCGAAGATTCAGAAGTTATAGATTCTACTGTAAGATACAGTATGATGGTAAGGAAGATTAGCGAGAACCTATATGGCTGGATTAAAGAATCAAAATTGGAGAAATAGGAAAATTTCGAATATTTTTAACTTTACATGCATTTTCATCCTAAGAACTAGTTATTTTATTGGTGATTTGTAACATATATGTTGTAGAGATGATGTGTAGGACATTTCAGGCCTCTACATTTAATATCAAGCCAACTAGAGCTGGAAAAATGAAGGGAAATCTTCAAAAATTTCAAATTCTAGAGCTATCTAAGGGTGAAGGGGACGAGATAGGGCAAAAAGTCATAGGACCAAAGTTGTAGATCGTGAAAAATCCGTCGCACGTGGTGCAGTCTGTTTTTCGATAGGACCATCCGTTCGGCCACTAGAGCCCCAAATAACTTTATTTCAAAAAGCTTTTTTAGCGATTTTTTAATAAATTTTTTGAGGGGGTTAAAATTATAAATTGTGAGTTCTGATAATTTTTCCCATATGTTCAGGCAAAAAGGGAAGTGCGTGCAAAATTTCAAGTCTGTAGGTCATCGGGAAGTGGAAAACAGTTCGTATACCTGAGTTACACCAGCGGTTGTATATATATTAGATTTTAGAAGCTTTATTGGACTACCAGTTACCAATAATGATAACATTTTGCGTAGTAGGTAATGCAGATTAACCTTTCTTAGTAAGTGCTGCTACCTACATGGTTTCCGTCAGACTTTGTCAATTACATTAGTTAGTTTCCTTGATGTTTTTAATAGTTTTCGTAATGATCATAATAGCAAAATGGTAATAACCTAAATTTCAAACGTTATTGAATAGGAGAATACTTCAATTACAAAACGCCCGAAAATTAAATTCATTTTTCTAAATATAATCCATTAATTTCTATGCCTTTTCATCCATTCTTTATTTTACTTTGTTCAATGTTTTTAAAAGTAAGTTAACTGATCACAACTCCTAATATTAATGGGGGACTTAATCTCTCTCTTTTAATTCAAATGAAAAAGTAATGAAATTTTGCAACTATGTATTTAACCAAATAACAAATCTTTGCTCATAAATTACCAGCATTTTGCTTTCCCAGGGTACATTTTGCAACCCTGGGGGAAAAAGTAACAATGATTTCGAAGACATCAGCTTTTCATTTTTACAATGTAATAAAACTTCAAACGTGTATATGTTGGGGTTGATGGTCAATTTTCGATATCACCCGCAAGTGGTAGTCAATTATCTCGATTGTAATTCAGAATTGGCTGTCAGTCGTGAAACTCGCTAATTTTATCTACCGATAGTTCGATGCGTTCAATACTGTTATTGTAAAATCACAGCCGATAATGAAATAGGCTGCTGATTATTTTAATAGCAAGAACAAGATGATAGCCTCCTTGGGAGGAAGCAGTGAAATTTCGGCATAACGGAAAAATATAGCTCATCACACGGGCCATAAGTTGCTTTTCGTCACTATAGGCCCTAGTTATTATTTTAATGTTTTTTCTAAATCACTGTTACGGAAGGTAGATTACATTCAAACAGATGAATTAAATTTAAATTTCCCCCTTTAATACATTAAAGGCAAATTTTATCAGCATTTATCTAGATGCTCATGATATTTCTTAAGGGGAAATTAAACTTTAATTACCTTATTTATATGAACAAATAAATTCCAATAATTAAAATCTTAAAGAAAATGTTTCTGCTATATTATGAAATAAAATTAAGGTCACGTTAAAAACTTGACACACAGTACCCAAATTCGGCCATAACAATCACCGAAACACACACACCTAGACAATTTTGTATCTCAAGTGGTCAATTCATGTAAAAAAGTTGCCCGTGATAGGAAAATGAAAGTTATCCGCCATATTTTGAAATTATGGTCACATTAGAAACTTGATACTCTGGAACTAAGTCGGCCATAACAGTCTCAATACACACACCTATCAATTTTGTACCATATTGTACCATCTATTGGTTTCCAAAAACAGATTGAATCAATGTTCAGCTGAACTCAAATGCTCATTATGACCCAAGGAACTAAATTACCAATTTTTTCCTACTTGTGGGAAACTTATTTAAAACCAAATATAACATGTTTCCTACATAATTTTTTAAAAGACGAAATTCCTCATATTCTTAATATCCGCATACGAATTTTTATAAGCCAATTATTGGCTTGTGGTGACTTATACTCTACCTTACGCAGCACCAATAAATGAACAATTTATTATTTTGATTCATGGTTATTGGAAAATTGAGCCTACAAAACACACCCCTGGAATAAACGCTGAAAGTAAACGAATCAGACAATATTCAATCCCCACACGCTTTTATTAGGTCAATATGTTCCAGTTTCTTGCTTGGATGCCAATGTTCGTCATATTACTACTTCAGCGAATGAAATGAGCTCGACTTTTCATTGTTTACAAAAATTAAGTTAGTACGATGTCATACCTTATGTCAATATTTAAGTTGGTTACGATGTTTTCTGTAAAGTACGTTAATTAATTAAATGTTCGTAAAATAGTTGTTCTCATTGTCTGGGGAAAATTTAATTTTCGCAAAAATTAATGGAATTGTAATCTTAGGAAAATCAAATTTATTATTGAATGTTGCTTAAGTTATTAAATACCTTAACTTACTTGGTTAGTTTGAGTAAAATAAAAATACCCTAAAAGCTATATCTAAAATTGCTTTACCTGTCATGCAATGTTCCTGTGAACTACTAAGAGCAATGAAAGAAATTTTTTAAATTAAGAAGAATTTTAACTTTTTTTAAATAATTTCTTACTACCTAAAATCTAACTTTAATACCAAGTATTAGTAGCTTAATTATGCACTATCAATTGCTGAGGTAATTGCACTTTATCGTTTATAGCAAAAATTGTTATTACACGATGACGCATAATACATATCATCATTGACAATAAACCTGTACATGTATTGTCAATGTCATTATTAATAGAATGATGATGTGTAAATGTTGCAAAACATGTATCTGGTATTGATCGCTGTGATATAATTTACATTCCACGCCCCTTCCCACAGTAACCAATAAAAATTAAAATAATTTGCTGATAACTTTTTCAGCAACACTCAGATTCACACCTCCAACAGAGGAAGTAACAGTTCAAAGTGATTCTTAAGTCATTAAATTACCCAGTTTGATTTCCCAGCATTAGATATGACGCCCAGTTCAAACATTAGATATTACGTTACTGTGTGGAGAGTGATACTTTATCATCATATATTTAATGTCGTGCACTTATTTGAGTCAAAATTGTGGGCGTCCGGCAAGTCGTAGAAGGATGGGAGGGGGCACAAGTTAAAGGTCTCTATTCCGTGATGGCGGGAAAAATACAAATCTGCTTGAAATTCACCAGAAAATTAGGTATAACATGAAATATCTGCTATTTAAAAAGCATTAGAATCCTAAAACGTCTGCTTTGTTTACATTAAAACATGTCGTTTTGCTTATTCTTGGTTTAAAACCACATGATTGATGTCGATAGTTGATATACCAGGTGTCTCACCTAAAGTGAACCAATAGCTAACTTTTTTATTATAAATCTGACAAAGAACTTCTTATGGGGCACTTCCCTTAATCATTAACGCTGCTTTTTGTAGTCACTTTGAAATTTAAAAATGTGGCCGCCATTTTCCAATATGGCGGACAACTTGGATTTTTCTTACGGAACACCCTATATTTTAGGGCGTTTTTGGATTTTACGCTTAGTTTTAGGAACTTTTAATACTTTCTAATTTTTTATTAAACTCAATGGTTCAGGAGATATGAGAAGTTAAAGTTTTATTTTTCCCCATTTAAAATGCATTGTGTCCGTTTAACTGTGCCATTCCATGTATTCCTTATGGAGTAAAATCATATTTAAACTAACACATTTCCACGATTAAATCTCGACTAAAAATTATTTTATGATTATACCTGAAATAAACTAACATTTTAGGCACTTTAATTCTTTTATTAAACCCAACCGTTTTCGATATACAGACTACCAAAAATGTCCCAATGCATTTTAAATGGGGAAAAATCTAACTTTAACTGTTCATACCTCCTTAACCATTGGGTTTAGAAAAAAATTATAAAGGATGAAAAGTTCCTAAAATTAAGCGTAAAATCCAAAAATGCCCTAAAATATAGGGTGTTCCATAAGAAAAATCAAAGTTGTCCACCATATTGGAAAATGGCGGCCATATTTTTAAAATTCGAAGTGACTCCAAAAAGCAGCGTTAAAAATTAAGGGAAGTGCCCCAAAAGAAGTTCTTTGTCAGATTTATAATGAAAAAGTTAGCTATTGGTTCACTTTAGGTGAGACACCCGGTATAATATGGTTTATTTTTAAAATTTTGCTTTAAATGTAGGTTGAAACTTCTATGAGAAATAATTGTTTTTTACTTTTGAATATTACTATTTTATAACATAGGGGCTTTAACATACCATTTCAAAAACACTAGGAATTGCATACGTCTGTTTTGTTTACATTAGTAGTAGTTGATGTTGATTTAAAGCCAAGTGATTTGTAATATTAAGACAATTGATAAGCGCAGACACAAGGTATAGAGAAAACTAAGAATTTTTAAGGCCCAGAGCTCTGCCTGTTATACGTGCGGTCGGAAATAGTCATACTTTTGGCCGATCAACAAGAGTGTGCTGCAGTAACAGTGGTTAAGTACAACATCAAGTTTAAATTTGGCCAATAAAAGTACATTGAATCTTGAATCTACAAACACAAAGTAATATTTACTCCCGGGCAACCATAAAAACCTGTGGGACATAAGGTAAAATCCTCAACATTAACTATTTATTCTCTGAGCTGGTGGTCTCCAAATCTAACTCCCGTATAGGGTACAGCTAGAGGCACCAACGTCAACGGGAGACCATTTTCTGATTTCATCCCTACCTATTTGCCTGTTGGGTAAAAAATGTGGCTTCAACCGGAAATATCCATAATAATTACCCTCTAACCCTCCAATTAATACTTTTGAACAGCTAGAGGCAATACGAGCTTGATGACGTCACAATTTGTACGCATTTTAGTGTTAACTCTCATGAAACGTACTAGAAAATGTCAAAATACCTTAAACATTACGCATCAAATATTTAATAAACTAGGGGCTTGTAGGGGCAAAAGCTCCTAAAAATAAAATATCAGTGCTGAATATTTAAAATAAAATATCAATGCTTACTATTTAATGTAAGATATTTAATAATCTATGGTATTTATTAATATTTGACGCAAAGAATTGCCTTACGAAATTAAATATATGATGATACTATTAGTCCAGTAACTGACCATTTCCCTGGAGAATTTTCTCGGTCAGCACCGATTTGCATGAAAATTTGGATTTAGGTTCTACTTACCCTCTACTTCAAAGTTAAAAATGTTTTTTAAGGGTTGCTTTTTCCCAGGGGGTGGGTGCCACCCCTTCTAGGGGGTGAAAATTGTTACATTAAAACTGAGCCCGGAAATTGATATATTGGCCGATTCTAAGCAAATTTTGATCTAAAAAGTTTTTTCATAAAGTCAATATTTCTTTTCGAGATATTCACGATTGAAATTGGCGATTTTCCCCTCCAAAAACCATTTTCAAATGATTTTCCACAATTAACTCAAAAACTAAGAGGTTAAGTGAAAAATTAATAATGGAATAAATTGTAGCGTATAAAAAAACAAAGAAAATGATGGGCTTGTGAAGTCTGTAAACCCAGTTGGAGCCAAGTTATGGCTTGTTTAAGAGTGGTTTTAATTCGTCGAACGCCAAAACGCTCAATTTCAATGTGAAATAACAAAAAAACTAAAAGATTTTCGAGGAAACTTACAGATCATTTTTTTAAGGTCATTAAAAGACCTTTAATTTTGTTTTTTGGAAGAGTTATTATCGTAAAAATTAAGCGAGCTATGATCAAAATAAAGTTGGTTTATATTTTTTCGGCGATAAAAATCTTGAAATATCAACCCTCAATTATGTGTTTTCAATAGGCTCAAGAAGTTTGAACTCTTTTAAGAGCCTATTTTTGGAAAAATTATAAATTTAAAATGAAAAGAGAATTTTAGCAATAACAAAAAAAAACCTTTTCTTCAAGATAACTATAAATATATAGGTGATACGGAAAATTTTGTTAAGTAAAAGATTGTAGCGATTGATTTGATAAAAATGTTGATACCGTTTTTTTGTTTTTTTTTTTGACAATAATTAACGATGATACAGGCGTTCAAAGTCTTCAATTGTTGATAATTACTGATATTTTCAAACCCTTTCAGCTCACCCCGTTTTTCTTAAGGGTTGTAAACAAATACTACTCTGTGAGCTTACAGCTCCTACAAAAACGTACAAAATGATACTTAGAAAACCTTCGTAACTTAAAAATTGACCGAGTTATGGCTGATAAACCAAGTGCATTTTTTAACAATTATCGCAAATTATGTACCGATTGCTTTTTTTTCAAACAACAAAAATTTTTTTATAGGTTGGTAGCCCTGAAAATATAAAAATTTAAAAAGAGTTAATAATAGAGTGCCAACTATTTATATTACTCTAAAGTTCTTGTAAATACTAGTAACTTTCCAATGTTCACCTACCATATACTTTTTGCAGTATGTAAATCTTAGGGCATCTATTTTTTTAACTACGTTGGCAACACTGCTACCGGTTCAGCTGTTTCCCACCACGAGCGGAAAGGAAAGAGTGCGTGGCTTTCATTGTTGACAATCGTTAAAGGCTAATAACTTTCAAACGTTCACCTTTAAGATATTTCAAGATTTTTATCGCCGAAACAATATAAACCAACTTTATTTTGATCATAACTCGCTTAATTTTTACGATAATAACTTTTCCAAATAAACTAAATTAAAGTTCTTTTGATGATCTTTAAAGAATGCTCAGTAAGTTTTCCTCGAAAAACCTTTAGTTTTTTAGTTATTTCACATTGAAATTGTGCGTTTTGGCGTTCGACGAATTAAAACCACTCTTAAACAAGCCATAACTTGGCTCCAACTGGGTTTACAGACTTCACAAGCCCGACATTTTCTTTGTTTTTTTATACGCTACAATTTATTTCATTATAACTTTTTCCCTAAACCTCTTAGTTTTTGAGTTATTTGTGGAAAACCATTTGAAAAAGTGGTTTTTTTTGGGGGGGGGAATCGCCAATTTCAATCGTGAATATCTCGAAAAGTATTGACTTTAAGAAAAAACTTTATAGAACAAAATTTGCTTAGAATCGGTCAATATATCCATTTCCGGGCTCAGTTTTAATGTAACAATTTTCACCCCCTAGAAGGGGTGGCACCCACCCCCTGGGAAAAAGCAACCCTTAAAACATTTTTAACTTTGAAGTAGAGGGTAAGTAGAACCTAAATCCAAATTTTCATGCAAATCGGTGCTGACCGAGAAAATTCTCCAGTTTCGCCGTTTTCTACCTTCAGTTACTGGACTATATAGATTAGTAAAACATCTTACATTAAATATTCAGCGTTAATAATTTATTTTTAGGGGCTTTTGCCCCACAAGCCTTTAGTATTATTACATTATCCAGATTAAAGTGATACTTTAAAAATTACTTTACCCAGCTCGAAGTAGTACTTGATATATTATTACGTCACCGATTTTAAAACGATACTTCTTCATTTATCAAATGGAAAGTATTTTTTTATTTCTAAATAACATCGAATAGTATATAAGAAAAACTGTAATGGATTTTTCTTGTTTGTTTCCCCTTTGCTCACCTGAACAACTGGAAATCCAATTATTCAGGTTTTTTTCATTGGGAGGCTCTTTCATCATTGATACTCTCATGGAGCTTTCTTTTCAACTGTATTAAAATGGCTCGTTAAAAGATATCTCTCTTTTTTTTCTTTTTTTTTTTTCGTGAGGAAAATCCTAAATTTAATTACGGGCACCGAACATTTTCAATTTAAATCAACGCTATATGGTGTTCGTTAGTATTATCTTTGATTAAGCTAACGGTAAAACTGTTCCCACTAAAAAAACCTTCTTCAAACGTGTAGTGTTAAAACTCACGTGCTCTGAAACTGCACTAATTGGAGATTCTACAAAATGACGAACTAGTATTTACATGAATCACCCATATTTTCAACCCGAGGCTGCAAAGTATAATTCAACTAGCGTAAATTCTTTATGACGTTTGATGAAATGCTGCGTTACCTGTCTAACGGTACCTTTAGTTTTTTGGAAAGATAAATTAAAGTTTGTAATCGTTAAGATTTTTTGCTTTTCTGTTGGCTAACAAAAACTAAAGTCAGAGCCTAACCAGAGCCAAGTTTAAATCCGAATCACGTACCAGATTAGTTCCTGAGAGTAACGGTAGTTGTTATTGGATCGCGGCCTTAATGTAATGATGTCAGAGGTTTAACTTAATTTATTTAGAGAACATTAATACAATTGAAAAAAATTGTATAGTAGATCCATAATTGTACAGTAGAGCCATAATTAATTTTGTATATTAGAGCTATAATTGTTATTATCAAAAAAGGGCTGCATTAAAATATTTAACAAGAAAACATTTTTGTAACCGCTGTTGATAACATTCAAAATATTTACATTTTTATTTACGTGTGTTATATGTATGGACAGTGATTGAAGATTATTGTGTGAAACCTATTTTGAAACTGTAACAGATTGAAAATTAGTAGCCTAATAACTGAGTGTATTTCTACAAATCCCTTACCAGAAACCTATTCAATGGTGTTCACAGTCTGAATATTAGCATAAGAGTGGCTTAGAGTGGATTAGGCTTAGAGTGGTAAAAATATGCTATTTTCAGAAAATAAAACTATGAGGAATTCATTGCTGCCTACAGGCAAACGCAGCTGTGAGAGGCTTACCAATGTGCAGTCCATTTGCTTAGAAGTTTCGCCGGAGGGATAATCAGCTTTTCCTAAAGAATAGTTCACCGAGTTACGAACAAAACCACTCAAGATATTTTCATTACGAAACACTGCACCAATAGAATAAATTCCACATAAAGACAATCGATAAGTCAAAGTAAATATCTCAGATTAGTGTAAATGTTGTACGAAAATACTTACAACACAATATATTCCACTATGTTGCATTCAAAACTCTCAATTGAAACGAAATATAAAATAATTAGTTAATTAAATTAATTATATATTAATTTATAAATAAATTAATCAAATGATTGGGCCCAGTTATCCCAAAGCACCTTGACAACGTTGTATTAGCGTTTGTTTAATCACTCTGATCCAAGATAAAGCAATCATATCATATAGTAGTGTCTATTATGTATAATAGTTTACATTTGCTTGAAATTCTTCGATGCTGTAAGCAAATGTAACTATAACTCTGACTTTACAATCATCGATTTTGTATCCGTGAGATTAAACAATGCGGGTAGATACTTGGGACTAAACTATTCGGCCTCGCAACTATACGTTTAAACAAATACAAATGCTCTTAAAATTTGTACACAGTTAAGGTACAAATTTCATTTATTTCGATCAACTCCGTGGACAATAATTATATAGGGTGGAAGGAAGTTAGTGTTAACCATTTTTATTTTATAAACTACATGGTATTTCTGACAAAATGGCACAAATATAAGTTTCCATAATTCTCGTAAAATTATAAAGTGGAATATTTAAGTATAATTAGGACGAGTCATCATTTTGAACTTCTGTTTTATGGTTAAAGTTTCAAATTTAGTATTTTACGAACGCGGATTGAAGCTTACGATATTAGTTTTATATCATATTTGACTTAAGAGTGTGTTGAATATTATCAAAAGATTCTTCATTTAATAAGCTTTCAAATGATATACTAAACTTCAGGTTTTATTGACAATGTAACTTAAATATTATATAATTTCAAAAAGTAGTTAAGTTTATTATAGGCCTAAAACATATGCTAATGAAAGAGAAAATCTGCCATATGACTTTGCCTCATCACAATTTATTAATAATACATTATAAATACTTACTATCAATTAATTATTTACAGTAATTTTCATTAAAAAAATGACGTTTTTAGAAATAAAACAGATAACTGGTTTAAATAACAATTAGTTAATTTTTAAGTTGTCTTCCACTCAATGCCAGTTACTTCAGTTTGTTTTCAAAATGCCCTCCGATTACTCTGATTCATAAACGAGCTCTTTTACGCATGGCATCAACAGTAACCTTAAAAGACAGTTTCTCTCTGACTTGTACGCCTGCGTCCATTATTCTGTTCCCGAGGTCCAGCTGATTGGTCACCGGAGTCGAGTACACCAGGCTCTTCATACATCCCCAGACAAAAAATCCATTGGAGTAAGATCCGGCGATCTGGCAGGCCAAGGAACAATACCACTACGACCTATCCAAGTTGTATATACAACATTCAGCCAATCTCTCACGTCAATTAAAAATTGAGGATAATATTCAACACACTCTTTAGTCAAATCTGCCATAAAACTAATGTTGTAAGCTTAGATTCGTGTTCGTAAAAAACTACATTTCAAACTTTAACCATAAAACAGAATTTCATTATGATGACTTGTGCTTATTATACTTAATATACTACTTTATGATTTTACGAGGATTCTGAAAATGGTAGTGAAATCCACAAATACAAGTTTTAAGTGCAGTTGCAGCCATTTTACTGAGGGAAATACAGTTTTTTTTTTCAGAAAAGAAACTTCAGCCTAACCCTGTTTTTCTCCACATACTGTTAAATTTATGAATAATGAATTAGAACAGTAGTAGGTTTTCAAACATAATCTTAAAGCTTATTAAAATGACAAGTTTTGACACATTATACAGCCCAGTATAACATAGAGATAACGCCTCAAACTTAATCTAAATTTAACAAAGAAAAACACAAATATCTATCTATATATATTATTAAAAGAATTTCTGGGATTTTGTCCAGAGCAAATCGACCCCTAGAAATTAATTTTTCTATGCATATTTGGTATCAAATTAAAGCTACTACTCTCTAGATGTGCCTTTTGCGGGTTTGGAAAATATCCCGTGAAAAGCCTTGACTCAAGAGGCTTTTAAAATTTCAGCGAAAGTGCTACTATCTGGGTTAGAACCTGTGAACTTATTCCAATTGGCATTTGTTTACAATAAAACAGATGGTCAAGATTTGAAATAGTTGTACCACAGAATGCAGGGCTAGCAAGTCAGTTACAATGCTGTAATATTTATCCACATTATGATTTTGATTTCTTAAACTATAGATGTTTTTAAAAGACAAAAGAAAATGATCTATTCTCAATATAAGGAAGAGTATCTACTCTAAACCAACAAACTGTAATGATCTTAATACCCTTTATTTCTTTTTTAATTGATAACTTAAAAAAGGAACACATGCAACTCAGGAGGTGCTCTGGAGGTGGGATTTTCTAACTATCGATACATATTTAAATGTTGAGAATATTAAAATATCAATATATCAGTTGAAGATTAATTTAATACAATTGCAGCAACAATTAAAAAAACAACACAAATATAATACCTGGATTTTTACTTAGAATGAGAAGGATATTATTTAAGTGTTTACGGTTAGCCTGCCTATGTTTACTTGATTTTTAAGTGCACCAAAACAATGCGCCTAATTTAGTGTAGGTATTTTGCAGGAAGTTATGATATTTGCTTAGGTATTAATTTGTGAGATATGTACTTAAGATACAAAACAAAAAACCAGGTTGATTTTGAAAATGTAATTCTTGGCAATTATGAGTGCTGATAATTTGTTTTTTAAATGGAGAATTGCCATTTTATCAATACAATTTAGAGATTAGTTCTCACGATTAGAGGTTTGCACATCTTCTTCCCATTCTAATGAATATTAATGCAAAAACGCGTCGACGTTGCAAATGTAAACAAATGTATTACTTTAAAAAAATTGAGGTGTGAAGATGTGCTAAGCAATAAAGATCCATGTAAACTAACTCCCAAATTATGCAAAATGAAAATGTTTGTATGCAGCAAGCTGCAAAGTGTATAAGGTATAAAATTAATTTTAAAAGTTTGCCTGATATAAAATTCATCAGCCACGGAAAATTTCATCCCAATAACACAATTTGTCTAGAAAATGCAAAATCACATCAATACACACACACACACACACACACACACACACACACACACACACACACACACACACTTCCTCCTCGAAAGGCGTTTTACGGTAAGATGGTCCCTAAATTTTAGATTAGATTAGATTACAAATAAGACGCCGACCACCAGTAAGGGATATTTTAAGGCAAATTAAGTGAAGGATGAGTGTAGGAATTATAAGTTAAAATTATCAGTGTCAAAATATAACCAACATGAAACTAAAGCCTATATTTTAACACATTATTTTTCAAGTCACGAAGTGACGCGGGCTGCTAGTAGACTTTAATTAGAAAAGAAGAGTTTATAAGGGTGTTGAAACTTAATATTTCTGTATTATTCTTATTTGAAATTTTATGAGGATTCTAAATTCGGGAATGGAATCCATAAAAACACAATGCTTGATGCACTTGTAGACATTTAATCTAAACAAGGACAACAATTTAAAAAAAATCGTATTTTATCCATTATTAAAATATTGCAAGGCTATGGAAACCTATATTTGTGCCATTTTGTCAGAATACCATGAATCACATGATATTTTCCACCCTGTATTTTCAAGTCCTAAAATCATCACTGTATGGAAAAATGCGAATTATTGTACAAACAAATATGGTTTGTTGACGATACGGACACGTGGAGAGCGCGGCGAATAAACATTTCGGAATAATTGGATTGTATTTGTTTGGATGTAGAATTTTATCATTTTACTGTAACGATTGCAATGAAAAACAGTCATTAGTTCTGATCTTTGAACACATTAAACATAGAAATACTCAAATAAAATTTATAATTCAATAACTAATTTTAAAGCGGAGTCATGTCTAGTTGTCAGTCAAACAAAAATAAGTAGTTTAAGTCGTAATAAATTATTAATTATTTAATATTTCGTTTCTTTGGATGGTTTTCAAAAGGGACACAGTGGAATAACATTAAAGTAAAATATACAGAATAAGTCAAAACCATGGTTTTTATTGAGTTTAAAGTTCTCTCTATAAATTTTACAGAGCGCTCTTTAGTTCTTGGTACATCAGTGTCACTAATAAATGTATGGAGCTCAGTACTTCTTTCTTGAATCATAATCCCATGCGTTGAATGCGTTGTCCTAACACACAACGTTACTAGTTGGAGATATATTTGAAGGGAGCAGTTGGTCATTGCACTTAATTTTTTTTCTATATAGCTGTCTCTAGTCCAAGCAGGTGTGAGTATGACACACAGTGGCCAAATCTATTGACCAGAATAATAAGAGCTGAACTTTCTGTAAGGTGCCTTTATAGTCATTCCTAAGCTGTACTGTTTTGACATTTTCCAGTTACCATTAATGAAGCTATAGCAGAAATCTTGTGCATATGAATTTACTGTCCGCTCAACTTTGTCATTTCAGCTTTTAACGGTTTTCCATTTATCACATTTGAAATAAATTCACACAATATATCTGGCGCTTTAGTTTCATCTGACGACAGGAAGTCGACTGAAGGGGGCCATAGCGTTGGTGGCAGATTTGCATATGTTTGTAGGACATATCATCTCAAAATCATTGCAGCCTCTTCTATTGTTCACATATCCGATGAAGCAGGATGCTACATCTGGCAGGACACATAATGAATAAACGAGCTCACCACTAATGTTTGGCTGCCAACAGAATAATTGTTTCCCAAAATGATTTTGTAACTTGCGCTTTAATTTCTCAGTTTTACAACCTTCATTTTGGCGAGAATTGTGGCGAGTGTTCAAAAATGAAAGAAAAATAGCCCTGAGTACGCAGGTATGCTGCGTCGGTTGTATTTTACTTTCCCACTGCAATCTTTGATCCACGAAAAAGCACATTTAATATAAAAATATTCAGATATCTTTTTTTTCACGACAAATCTAAAATGAACTCCGGCATTCAGCTAGTAGGAAACGTCTTTCACCAATAGGAAAACACTTTTCCCAAGAAAATCTCACATCATCTTCATCGTCACTGCTCCCCTCTTCATAAAGCCGCCTCCTTACTGCTTGCTGTTTAGGGAGTACTGGAGTAGATCTATCGAATTGTTCAAGACAGTCGTCTTAAATTGAAGCTGGAAATATATGATACTATCATCATTGGCACCGGAAATATCTTCCACCAAAAAGAGTTCCAGCTCATCAGAAGATTCATCATAAATACAGAAAATATCTTCATGCCAATCTCCCGAGCCTTCAGAAACAACAGATTCGTCATCCCCTTAAATTTCTGCTGCTAAAAGAAGAGTATCTGTCCAAATATCCTTTGTCCTTTGCCAGTGGTGTGGTACGTCTTTAGGAGCCATGGTGGCAGGAGAGATGAGCAGTAAATAGTGAGGATCGCGTCTTTCCTATGGCTTTTTATACTCTACAATTGTGATGAATAAGCAAAAAATATGCACCAATAATATCACTGCCCGGACTTAGTAGTAAGTTGGAAAATTTATGTTTGAAATATGTGATACTCCTTAGCTCATGTTTTTGTGCAATTAACTACAAATGCAATCAATTTCAATTTTTTAAAATCAAGCAACAAGTGGAGGATTAAAAACGATTGGAAATATTAATGGCCTTTATTATAAAGGCCACCGCTGCAGCGGCCGCCGTTTAGTCTCCGATGGTGATGGGAACCGACACCTTTCCCCGTAGACGTAAAAACCGTCTAGATCGTTGATGAAATTCGCCCTGAGTGTCATGTCTTTATCCAATGGTGTTGGTGTGATATTCAGGATGGCCGCAACCCTCAGCGTGATGGTCTTCTCCCGGCCGTCGAGTTGATTGCGGCTCGGATATCCCGTTTACCCTTAACCTCCATCTCCCAATAGATTAAGACTTGTTGGCTAAGGGTCTACACGTACAGCCATGGGCGAGGAACTGTCTAATAACAATTCCAACCGCATAGACTCATTAACAGCTATTAAATTGTTTCGATTTGTTGTTCAAAAATGTATTCAACTGTATTTACTTAATTTCTTTATTGGTAACACGTAGAGTTTAACTTTCTTTATTAAGTGTTTCCTATTAATTTATAATATAGAGAAGCATACTTCTGCTGGTGAATCTAAAAAAGCAAGAACTTCAAAGAAATAGTTATTTGTGTATTAAGAGCGCTAAGTATGTCATTACCCCTCAAGAGTTGTAGATGGCCGCACGAAGCGTCGGCTGAGTGCGACCAAACATTCCGACCACCATTATTTAAACAGTTTTAACCTATTAACTAACCTGTACACAAAAGTTCATTAAGGTTACGTTTGCTTGTTCTATTGGAACGAACCGGAAGTTGAGATAGAAACGGTGACAATGAATTCAGCTGATTTAGAACAAGGCAACTAGAATTTAGAATACGGTGAGTGTCATGGGATTTCTGACCAATAGAAACTGGTCTGTGACGTCATAGTTATCTCTCTTGCTTGCCACCTTAACCTATTCTGCATTTCAAGAAACCCTGATTTAGCGAGCGGGAATGAAATAAAAGCGAAAATGAACCGTTTTGCGTACTGTTTACAGGTGTAGCAATGTAATTATTTACATGCAGTGGTAGGAAAAACGTTTTCATGAACAAAGTTGCGCTTGTTTCAGGGACTCGCGAGCACTGCAGAACAAATATGAAAACATAAAAAAAGTTGCTAAAAGGAAATAGGCTGATGAAAGCAAGTATGTGTTGGGCACGGGAGGTGGTTCAAGTATGCTAACGACTCTCACAGAGACTGACTTCAAAATTAAAGACCTTCCCGTCAATGGGAAAGTAGAAAATTAAAATTTGATTCTGATGCTGACACTTCCCCAGATTCAAATCAAAATGAATCTTATTCGTCTGGAACCTCAAGTATCACTGAAATTTAACTATTGAATATTCTAGTTATTTTTCAGGGTGAAACTAACGATTCTCATCCTAATGAAATGGATGGTCCGGGAGCAACAAAGGAACACGTATCCGAAGAATGATACTTTCTGATGTGCCACCTTTTGAGAATAAGCTCATAGCAAAAAAACTACAATTAAAAAAGCGACTCCTCTTCAAGTAAGATAAAAACGGGCCTCCCCTCTTGACAGAACAGCAGCAGGTCGCAAGGTTGAATTGATGGCAAAAACAAAAAACCATCTCTATGAACTCAAAAAGGGTTAGTTGAAAAACTGATTTCCCTTCAAGACAAGAGACATAATTTGAAAATGAGGTTACTGGCAGAAGAACATCACGTAATGAAGAAGACCATAGAAGAAGAGAAAAACAAGAAAATTATTTTATTAAATTTGAAAATGAGAAATCAAGAACTGAAGTGAAAAAGAAATCAGTTGGCCCTTTCCATGCCCAAACCTTAAAATTTCCCATATTTTTATTTGTAGTTGTCCTCATAATGATTCATTTTAGGAATGTAGTATTTTGAGGTAATGTTTTTATTAATGTTAATTATTGTTGCAAATTCACCTTTTAAAAGTTTTATTAGGTAATATTTAACACCAACAATCTGTTTAATCGCAGGCGATCAGTAGCGATCAGAAGTGCCCGTTTATCAAGTTGTTTCGTATTACTAAATTCTGGTTTAGTTCAGCCGCCCGGCGATCTCTGATTTGAGGTAACTCGACATTGTCTAGAGCCTCAATAGCTTCATTAAATTCTTCGTTCACTTCAGGAACATTTTCCTTCTGTCATACAAAAGTTATGCAAAACAGCAGTAGCAACGATGACGCTTTAGACAGTGCTCAACTTTAAGCGTATCCCAAGAGAGAGAACTGGAAATCTTATTTTCCACACTCCGTAACATCATTCTTTTGGATTTCTGGTTTTAAAGGAAGTGGACCTTCAAAATCTGAATCGAGTAACCTCAAATGGTTGTGTAGCCCTGGTCATTTAACCCTTCTGTTTGTGAAATCAAGGGTTTGCTTGTGAACAAACCCAACAATATGGAGTAATTTTTTGATATCTTCTAAAGAAAATAGGGAATTTTCACATCGAGCCCCAGATACATCCTGGTCACCCCTGGGTAACATGATGCCTCGTAAACTGATGTAGGTTTAGAGAATTTTCCGCTTAGAGATGAACAAATTCAGTATCCACTGTCTTGTTTTTCCATCTCTGAATACAATTTCATATTTAAAAACGGATAACTCATTGTCTTTCTTGATTTGATTTCAACAGGAAGTCTACACAGTTGTCCTGTTACAATTGAAAAAGTTTCCAAGTTTTGCAAATACAGTGAAACAATACGATGGATGCAAAAACCAGAATTTCTTCATTTATCAGTAAGTTTAAGAATAAAGTGGAACTTTTACTGTATTATTTTACCTTGGATGGAAAAATATCCCTTATTTTAATTACATAGCAAATATTACCAACAGGAAAACTTTTCCCAAATATAAACCATATGAATAGTTTTAACTTTAATATCGACCCAATAAAAAATTACTTGCGACCCTGAAAGATTTAGGAGGCCCATGCGAACATTTTATAGGAACAGAATTCGAGAGAAGAGTTGTAATCATCCAATGGCAAAGCTCATATTTGTTGATTGACCGCTTGATGACGTAGGGCTCCGATTGCTGACTCGGGGATAAAGCTATCCCAATATTACTTGCCAAGTTTCTTTTGATATGGCTGGAAAATAACATGTTTCTGTTAAGACGGACAGTTTTATATAGATTTAGATTATCAATTAAATTAATGTCGTGTTAGTGTACTGCCACCATAAAAATTAAATAATATGACCCATCATATTATTATTATTATTATTGTTTTGGTTTGTTTTCAGGTGAACCATAAAATTAAATAATAATACGCAAAAGACATTTACTTATTTAAAATTGTTTACATTGTTTTCACAATTTTAGGTTCACCTCTTGGCTTTCCGTTCGAACAGAAGTTTAGAAAAACCTGGAGGAAAAATAACTACGTGGAACAAATAAATAATGCAAATCATTAACAGTTGTTATGTCAGTGAACTAAAAATTATCATCGATTCCAACTAAACTGTTATTACAGTGTAAGTGAGACATCAGAGTTACTGTGAACAATAATGGCGATACCAAAATCATCTTACAAGAACTATTTTTTTACACTGAGACTTTGTTGCTAAGAAAACCAAAATGTCTTCGTACAATTAAATATTTATATCATCTGTAAATAAATTTAAAGTCCGTGAAGACTCAACACGGCACCTCGACACTAGAATTGAAAGTCCCGGAGATGAAACAAACTTGGATTCCTGCGGTAGTTTAGGAGGATCTTGGTGTGTTACCTTGCATTGTTTGTTTACATCGTCAGCAATAAGCTTCACCCGACCGATGCTGACACGTGACTGGTGTCCGTTGTGAATGATTGCCATTTGTTGTCGTCATGCTCGATCACTTGATAGGGGCCTGTGTAAGGAGGCTGCAAATATTTCCCTACATTGTCATCTCTGAGAAACACATGTCAGCAGGTATTCAGTTCTTTAAAAACTGAAAGAGTTCTTACCCAACCTTGGCAATAGAAACGAAACAAGAGTTAGCTTGCAAACTCAAATTATTGTCATTTGTCAAGGATTTACCATTTTTTGTATGTCGACTCTTGTGTACAAGATGTCAAGTCACACGACGATCACAGTAAATACATGTGATCCCAATCAAAATAAATGGTATCAGTAAACGGACACATACTTTCTCCATTACCTGAAGCAAGAAAATCTACAGTACAATAAATTCACAACTATTCCAAATATCAATACCAAATTTTATCAAAATCGGATAGAAATTTACGGAGATATCGGTTTTTGAATAGTTGCCATAAGAATAACGTTAGACAACGTACTGCGTTTACCGCCAAACAGAAATATCAATTATCTCCGCAACCAGTTGACGTAGACTAATAATTGATAATACTGGCTACTTTATTTTTTCAAGCAAAATTTAATGGTTGCAAGTTTATTTTTTCATATAGTACAGATTTTGTGAAATTTGAAAAATATGTTTTTTTTAACACTTAAGTCCCCATAACTTTTGAACCTGAATTTTTACAGACATGCGGGTGGTGTAATTTTGTTTGTAATCTTAAGCACTAAAAAACCACGAAATTTGTATTAAAATCGTTAGAGCCGTTTTTGAGAAATTTGGATTTTTGCCATTTTTATGGGGGAAATACCCTTAAAAATCAAAAATTCAATAAATGAAAAAACGCCTGGAGATATTATGGCTTTATACCTACATGCCAAATTTCATGAACCACTGGTGTCGTCTCTAGCTTCGTCATCCACACTCACGGACGGACGGTCGGACAGACACCACTCCAAAAACCACTTTATTGGATTCAGGGATCACTAAAATGAATATATCCTTTAAAAACTCAAATTTGAAAATTTTGTCGGAAACAATACTTTTTCCATATACTATGTTTAGGGGGGGAGAATGTAAAAACCGAGTGAATTGCTTTTAAAAAAAATGTATTACTTATAAAGATAGCCTTGTGTAGTTAATACATGGCTTAAAACCCAAACTTAATTTTTTAAAGATATATTTTTTAGGGCATTACTCAATTTATTAATTACATGAGAAAATATTAAGATCATATTTTTACGGCTAACTGAATATTGTAGTTTGGTCCCATATTTATTTACAATTGATACAGGAAGAATTATGTTTATATCTATTTTTTTTCGTACGCAAAAGAAGATATAATTCATTCTCGGAAAGTTTAAGTGAGAAGCAGAGACGGATCATCAATATTGTCAAGTACTCTGGCGACTCATCAATCAATCTGGCAGGGAACCAATACCTCTTTTTGGCTGACAAGGTTTTTAGGTAAAACAAACTTTTTGAAGTGGTTTTCAATGAATTTAATTAGCAATCTGTATGATTGTATAGTGCTTTTTTACTAATACTCATTATGTATAGTGTAACTAAATCACGCCTTTACAATGTAATTAACAAATATGATATGTTGAAAAACATATGAATTCGAGATTTTTGTTGCGAACAGACTTAACAATTTAAAAAGACTCGTAGAGATTTTACCTTAAAATGTTTGATAAGGAGCAAAATATGATCAATACAATTTACGTTCAGTGTTATCACATTTTGAAAATATGTATCTAATGTTCAGAGCATACCAATAAAATCGGATTAAGCATTTATCAATAGCATCAGATTAATATGAAAAACTGTTTCTTATTTACGTATACGCCAAGGGGTTCCTTTTAAATATTGTATGATATCATTATCTAAAATCAAACAATTGATTCAACTAACTGCTATTGAAATAAATATTTGAATAGAAAAACTAACGTAAAGCCATGAAAAGCAAAAATCAAGGAATGGTATATTTTAATACTAGGGTCTAAAGTGATACTATTCGTTTGAGGTCACGTTTTTAACTCGAGGCTCAAGAGCCTTGGTCACAAAATGACCGAGTAACGAAAAACAACTTAAAGCCCATGTGATAAACAATATTCTTCGTTATACCACTCAATATATTACGCTGTCTAAAAAAATGCAACTTGTTTACCTTTAAAAGATTATTTCCATAGGGGCTTTCATCTTGTTTTTGATATAGTATTTAAAACTTCCAGCTGATTGTCTAATTTGTGTTAGTGTTAGATAAGACTGAATCAACTGGTGATGTATCGAACATTATGGAGCTATCGATTGGTAAAATTAGCGAGTTTCATGACCGACAGCAGTGCAATTTACTACCTTAAAAACGAACAGCTGGCGTTCTTCGACTTAAGCTGGTTATTTTTTCCCTTGGTTTCAAAATGTCCCCTGGGCAAGGAAAATGCTGGTAATTGGTATTAATTTATTTCATTGAGTCAAATACGCAATTTTTAAGTTTAATTTGTATTTGAAAAGATATAAAACGCATTTCAGACTTTTGCCCACTTCTGATGCATTCTATGAACATTTCGGAATCCTTGGAGTTAATGAGAGTAGCCGAGATCACTTCCCCCATTAACGAGAGTTGTGATCAGTTAACATACTTTACCAAAATTTGAACGAAGTAAACGCAAGAAACGATGTAAATTTATGTAAATTAATTGATTATTTTTTCAATAATTCATTTAATTCTCTGAAGTTATGTCACTGTGGTAAACAAGCACTCTGTGTGAAAGAACATTTTAAGTTTTCACACGTTTTGTGTTTATATGTCATATATATTCTTTCAGACAAACTACTGTAATTATCATGGATCGAAAGGAACGTTTTACCAAAACAAAATTTCCAGCAGAATAAATAAATAGGCGTCGAGCCAAAATCACACGAAGACGGGATTCTGGTAAACAACAACCTTCTTGTTTAACGTTCTTGAGAATAATACTTCTCAATATCCTTCGTCTTTTCCTCTCAATACAATGGATCCAGTCCTAAAATTAATGTAATCCCTTTGGATAAAATATAATCTCATCACTATAATTTTGTTGTGTTTTGAAGCTTAGTAGTAAATCGTGTTGCGAAAAATTGTACGCAGGTAACGCTTCCATCTTGTTCTTGCTCTTTAAAACAATTGTACGACTGTCTGTTTTACTTTTGTTTGTGTTAGGTTAAACTGACAGTAACCAACTAATGATGCATCGACCATTATTGAACTATCGATCAGTAAAATTAGCGAGTTTCCCGACCGACAGCAATGAAACAATGGGTACTAGTAATCGATTATCACTCTCATTGCTATCGATATGTCACCTTCAACGCCGACGTATATTTGTTTGCAGTTCTACAGTAAAACGAACTACGACGTCCTTGACTTCAGCTGATTCTTCTTCTCGTTGGGGAGAAAAAGAGCTTTGTTAATCCCGCAATACATGCAATGAAAACTGCCGTTTTCGCAGCGGCATGCCGGTACCGAAAATGAAAAAGTCTTAGAGCTTTCTATCTGTCGATGAAATTCCCACACATTGTTTACAAAACAAATTCTTCAGTCTTTTTTTATTGTTTTTTTTTGTGGTCAAAGAATGGTTCTGTATCAAAACAAATATAATGAAGGAAATAACATATGTTTGTAGTTAGTACACGGCAACGAGGACGGAGAGGCTGAGCTCGCATGGCCAAGGCGACGTGTCCTGCCTGATTGATTATCCAGGTTCAATCTCTGGTTACAAGTTGGTCCTGTAGCTGTCCCCCTGTGTTATGTGCTTTAATCAAATGGTATTAGCTTACACACGTGGCCACTTTGTAAAGAAACTAATTAGTCTACAATCCATTTATGGTGGCACTTGAAAATGTAGAAAAATACTGCAGCCTCTCACATTTTTGGCATTTTAATTTTAAATAAAATCAGCTCTGAATGTAACTCAGAATTCATGATTATGCTACCAATATTAATGTGAAATCCCTCGCTTTGTTTTCTGTGAGATCCGTTTGAAATATGAAACAAGGGCGCATTGTTCTTAAAATACTGTATTGAAAAGGCCAAATCTAAATAGAAAAATCTCACTAACTCACAATGGAGAAAGTCGATAAGGCAAACCCTTAAGAATAACCCTGCAATAAATCATTCAAAAATAGAGCGCCTTCAAATGTTCACGCAAACATGCAAATATTTTGAAGGTTATCGGATAACAGCTGATTATGGAGGCAGGAATAATCGCACGGGAAAACATTGACGACAACCTGGGACATGTTCCATAAAGCTACTAGACTAGTAAATAAAAGTCCAGAGACTGTTATTATCAGTGTAGTTTACAAGTGTGTATTTAATAAACTTACAATCGTAGAATGCTTGTTACAATTGTACCAAGTACTTGCTTGTAATAGTACTTGCTTTATTTACTACTAGTATTTACAAGTTTACCTAAATCCGTTTCATGAACCTCTACACAAGTACTTTACGCTTGTAAATACCATAATCCAGGCAACGAAAAGGTATAGAGAGAAATTTTTTGAACACAATTTTTGGAACTATGCAGCTTTGTTTGGACTTGCTAGGAGGGGGGTCTGAAGATACCATTTTTGGGTTTTTCCTAAATATCTTGAAAACTATAAACTTTTAGTAATCCTTATTAGTTTGGAAAATAAATTTTCATGTAAGAAAAGTATATAATATGTCTATTTTTGTCCAACCATTCACAAGGTAAGCACTAATTTTATTAACATTTTAACAAATATCCCTTTCATAATAAATACATGTAAATTTGTGTATAACATATATGCCCAGTGGGACAACTCTTTTACACCTAAAAGAAAATAAACAACATTAATGAAATATTAGACTTATTCCCAGTGATATGACCTCAGTCATAAAAATTGGTCTAAAATGAAGGTCTTGGCGAGCACACAAAAAAAGTTACATTTTCCATATATTCGTAAAAATTCCTTCGAAAATATCTTTTTTATGACTCACCAAGACCTTTACTATAACAAATTTCTTGTCTAGAACAATTTATGTAGCTTCACCGATATTTTAGTAAACAAACCAAACATCGTAGATTTTGTCTATAATGAAAATTACGGCGTACTACACCTCTTCGAATAGGCTTCAAGTTGGTCGACACACTGCTTTAGGTAGTAGTTCTGCTTTTGGGGATCCTCGATCGTCCACATCCTCGCTGTTTTGGCTTGGCTGAGTCTGAGTTTGAGTCCGTGGCTCTGTCATTGAATCAAATTGATTCAAGCCAACTACACTTGGCGAATCTTTCCCAATTATATCAAGTACCAAATTATAAATTTCGCTGAGTATTGAAGATTTTCTCCACCGATTCCAGTTTTGTTGGCATTGTCCATTTTAGCCTGGAAAATAATATCCCGTTTCAGAATTACATACCATATTAATTGTTAGAGTTTGAAAGACTGAAATTCCCAGTAATGCCAAGTATTTATAATTTTCTGTGTTAAAAATTCAAATAAGGCTTTCAGCGCTTTTCCCAAAATGATTTTAAAATAATCCTGATAACAACTACAAATCATATTACATCTAGGACTAACGGACATTTAATGTTAAGAAACTGAATGTCGTGAATGCTTCACTAGGGTTTATTTATGTAATTTAAAAAGTATTTTAAGTTGAAACCAAAATTTGAATAATTGTGTCTTACTCAAAACGTTGAGAAACGTTGTAAAACAAAGTTTAGTAAAGGGCTGGCGATTATTCAAAATAAATTAATAAATCAATACTTACCAAAGTGTTCTTTTTGATGTTTTGCCAGAAGGTGTCCCTCATGTAAGAATAATCGTTGGTTTCATCCTTCACCAAACCTAAGGCCTCGCAACTCTCCAGAATCTTCTTCCATTCGTTCGCCTTGTCTTGTTTACTAAGCGTACGTGAGAACGCACCGAACAAAATATGTTTAGAATTTCTTATTAAAGTTAGAATTCGCAGTTTTTTTATCTCTACTCGTATTAAAATGTTTCTAATTAACAAACCAGATAAAAAAGAATATTTCCAATCAAAGCAATAGCGTTAAACGCAAGAGTGAAGTAGCTGCGTGTCACGTGCGCGAGGAACAATCGGCAACTGACAATGATGGTACTTAAACAATGTTTACGTTAACATTAAAATTTGTTTGGATTATTTCCGTCAAGAAACTGTCTCAACTAGTCTCGATTTCTCTCGAGCGGTCTTGTGAAGGAGGTTCCTGCTGGGTGTCCTAAACCCAATATAAGTTAACGTCATCCAGCGCCTCTAATAACATCTTCGTAAACTAAGCATTAATGAAATATAATACGATACAAACAAATCGGGGTTTCCCGCATCACTTCCACAACCCGCTCTAGTTGCTGGATAATCATGTTACGTTCCATGCTCCTTCTCTCATACAACATTGTTATAATCGGTGTCACAGATAGACTAATTTACTGCCTGAATCACAAAAGGCCAAATACAGCGAAGTCGTTCATCGAGGTCCAGCGAAAGCGTTAAAAGGTGTACGGCATTGTTTCATCGAGTGCTTTGTCCTTTCTGCAATTTGTCCTCGTCTCTGGACTCATTCCTCCCAATGAATGAATTTATTTTGCACTTATACATATAAGTGCAAAATAAACGACGTTACAGGACGTTTTTCAGGAAGTTCGTAGTACGTTCTTCAGTTGATTGCCCGAGAAATACAATGACCAGAAATTATAAGTCTAGTTGGTCTCGGTTATTTTCTTCGTTGTTTTACAAGCGTCAGTTACACGCTGATGGTCATTTCATATACCGACGATTTGTCTGACCACATTTATAAAAATACACTATTGGATTAAGATTCAGGTGACCGAGGGAGGCCGTGATATTAGTCCACCTCTGCTGGTACATTCTTCCACAGGGTTTATCCAGAATTGTCTTAAATGTAGTCTAAAATGCGTATGACCTCTATCATGATAAAACTATCTCAAGATTTTAGTGAGGTGGACGATGTTGTAAGTTCACGATCTTTCTTGCCAGGATTGTATTCGTAGATGAGTTTGTTTTCCTATGTCCCTCTAGATCAAGCTCTAAAACAGAGGTTGCTTGTTGGGTTGATCACTAGGGAAATGTGTTATTTTCTGAATTATATGTTTATCACGTCTTAAGCCATGTTTTGATTGGAATGCCTTAATTGGAATAATATCAACAAAAGGGTTGTTAAAATTGCATACGCAATCAGTATGTCTAACCCACGCGTGAAGGAGAACCAATCAGTTGATATTGCCACTGGAACTCTCTCGTACGATTGATCCCACACCGCCAATCATCCGATACTGTTCAGTTCACCTTGTATGTGTGCCTGTTTTGATGCGACTAAATTAATTACTTATAGTACCTTAAATACTATTAAGTTGTTACAAGAGAGATTTCAAAATAGTTGTCATATTTACAGGTTAGTTATAGCTTTTCGTTAGATCACTTTCAAGTTAGTTCGTTAAATTATTCATTTAAAGGAAGTAGGCCTACTTCTGAATAATAATTCCATGTAACCTTCCAGCCAAGGTCTGATATCAGTGTTTTTAGGTCTCAACAGTGTCTCTGACATGACCTATCGACCACTACAGTAGCCGGGGCCGACGGCTTAACGTGCCTTCCGGAGCACGTAGGAAGTCTGAGATTCAATTGTTGTGTGTCCTGATCAAGAATTGAACCCGGGACTTTAGCAATGGGGTGGTGGTCAGTACTCTACCCACTCAGCTATGATTGTCATACTTCTGAATGTTTTGTGGTACAATCAGATGGTCATGGTGATAATATTTATGATAATTTTGCCATTGTTAGCGAATTTCCCCCTATAGGGAAGTAGCTATTACCGTAGGCGGCATGGTAAGACTTAAGCACGGGACCACCGTAACTTTTCATTTTGATGTCCCCAGACCCCAAAAACACCGTTCGTTCATTTTCATATATATATATATATACCTGTCCGTAGGCGCGATAACTTTTGTTAAAAAGGTCCGATCACGATGAAATTTGGTACATACGTCGAGAGTGACATTTATTTCTTCGAGTTCGAAAACCAGCGCGATAAGTTAACTCTAAGGAGGGTTTTTTTTGACAAAATAAAATCTATTTTTAGGATTTAATATCTTTATATTAATTTTTTGTAGATTTAAGTGTCAAAATTGAATTCAGCTTAAAAAAATAAACAATATAGCATTTTGAATGATTACTCTACATCAATCGGTTACTGAGATATTGGATCTGCTAAATGCAGTACATTGTCCCCTGAAGGGACAAGAACTATCCAAATTCTGGTATAAATACCTACATTTTTCATTGAATTCCCCAAAAATGGGATTAAAAAAATTATATTACAAACCATATGATTGAATTTAATTTGTTCATGTGATGATTGATTTGTTTTTATTCCTTGGATCTGAGTAGATTGATAACATGTTTCCTAACTTTTATGTACTATAACAAGTATACATTTATTAAAAATTATTAGAATATGAATAATTGTTGAGAAATAAGGACATGAATGATGAAATTTACTTATTTAAATTAATATTTAAACAAAATTAAATATTCAAAACAACAACTTCCCTAACTAATGTAGAATATGCCCACATATAAAAAATATATCCTTTAAAAATTAACTGAGTATGCAAGTTTGCTGCAACAAGCTTTTTTAAATTTCAAGATGAATCATATGTTTGTATTTAATTTGTTTATATGATTATTTTATTTGTTTTGATTTTGACTGATTTTAGATATTGATTGTATGTTTGCTTACATTTTTATACTATAACAAGAATACACTTATAAAAAAATATTAGACTAATAATTATAAGAATAACAAAAAGCGTGTTATTGGAGTGGATACCGAAGTGATTCCCATGATTATTTACTTTATGTCGTAAGCTCTTCAATTATTATATAATATACTTTTTGCAATAATTACATGAGGTGTCTGAAAAATTTTCTCTTACATAAATTAAATAAGCTCCCATATAAAAAATAATTCTTTAGAAATTCGCTGAGTACGCAGGTTTGCTGCGACGGGGGTATTTTTATATTAGTTATGAGGAGATAATGTCGTGGAATTAAAAATAACATTTTCGTATGCAAATTTTGCGAACTACAGATGTCAGAAGTACCAAAATAGGCAAAAATGCCCTTTATTGGTCCATTATGTATAAGGGAACAGATTTAACTTCAGAGCCTATATTTGGGAGTTATTTATGATTAATAAATGTCTCAAATCGAACACCAACCTGAATCTGACATACTATTTTCCAGTTTTGAGTGTTCTAATTACTTAAGTTGGTTTCTCTGAAAAACAATTTCTCACAAGTGGAACAATTTTTGAACACAATAACAGCATCATAAAAAGATTTTAAATGCCAACAATACTGAAAAAGATTAAATTTAGTTGTAATAGAAACAAAACCAACCATAGTGCAATATACTGAATGAACATGTGTTGTTCTTGTATCTGCAAATCTAACAAGGCTTAAAAAGGCTTAACGTAATAAAACGGTTTAAACTTAAAACTTAAACAGAAGAGACGAAATACTAGTTAATATTTTTAGGAATGTGTACTTCAGAAAATGAAAATGTAAAAAGGAAATGAATTAATAAGTTGACAGTGAGCCAGTTGACAAACACTCTCAAACAGAGTCAGAGTTGAATGGGTTGTTTTACGTATAACTATTAAAATAAATTTATATAATTACAATTTACTCTTTTTTATGTTGAAGTTTATGTGCTTATTGATAATAAGACGATTTGGTTCAAATGTACAAACTTCTTATTTAGTGTTAACTTTTAGTAAATTGTTTATAATAAAATAAATATTGCATCGAAATAACCAAATTTTTTTTCTAAAAACTGTTAATTGTTCATTTCTGTTCGAAAACGTTGTTATGAAATTATTTGAACTGTTCTATTTGGATGCAACGAAACAGACGTTTCTTGTGAGCATCTATTAAATGAAGACATTTTGAAATGAAAATAATACCAAAACATATTGAAAATTACCATCTAAAGTACAAAACATAACTGAATCTTTCATTAATTGCTTCAGTCTCCATAACGGTGTTTCGTAACACAAACATTGTTACCTTTGTAAACCTTGATAAAAAGAGAAAGCAATTAAATGATAGCAGCCTCGTGTGGGTCTAATAACATGAGTCGCAAAACAAGGATGTTAGAACATGAAACATCGCAGTGGTCCATGACCATGTATCGTGCCACAACAAAGCTGTACTTGCTCGGCCAACTTTATAATTACGTGTAATAAATCCGCATTTATTGCTATCTAAAAATTTTGCGAAATATGATGCGGATATTGCGCACTGAATGGTAAACAATGTCTTTGTTTTGTACAGTATAATTATATCAGTAAAATGAGACGGTTTAAATTGTTTGTTTGTTAGAGACTTTAAATGGATTTTTTAAACTAATATGAACGTTTATCATTCTTGAAGAATTTATTGTATTGTGCGGTGATATGTTTAATTGTCAAGCAGTTAACAGAAAACCATGATTAATTAATGAATGGTCATAAGGAACGCTTTGTTTAACTGTGTGGATGAATAAAACTAAAAAATATTTTGATCATACCCCTTTATTAACTTTTAGGATAAATTTAAGATAAAAACCACTAAGGAAACACGGATAATTATTAATAAATCATGTTTCTTATGAGTTTCCAATGCTAAATTAGACAAACTAATAGAAAATTAAAAATGAGTATGGAGTTAAAAGGATTAGAGCGAAGAGCGTTACAAAATTAGGCTTTAAACAAATATCCATCGCACCATTATAAGATAAGCCACATATAATTTTCCATCGATATGTGATCTTAAGTAAAGTTTATACATAACAATTTCGTTCGTCACTCCTTATAAATAAATGCAAGGAATAAATACTAGGTCGCTGTAAGAGGTTGATATTTATTACAGCAAGATATTTTAATCTAACAACCGTTGTTAATTAACAACTAAGAATCGCTAATTACAGCTGATTCTCAGAAATAAAGTGAAAATACCCTTTTGGTTTAAAACGTTTTCAGTTAAAAAGTATCTTACTTGTGCGTTGAGTCGAAAAATTCTTCATTGTATCTGCAACAGTGTACCACCATGAACAAACATGAAAGTCGTTATCGAAGCAGGTTGTATCATTATATCCCAGTAGGTTGTATCATTATATCCCAGTTCAGCAGCTCGAAAGGAATTGATAATAATGAGATAACTCATAGTTAATAAAACCATATTTGACCAGAAAAGGCTTCAAAGTGTAGTTTTAATTCGCAAGTTGGGTCATCAGTCGATATGCATTACTAAAATAACGCTTATATTAAATTATTAGAATTAGGAAATATCATCATAAACTTGCAGAGAGGAATTTTCCGATCGTTTGGCGATTCTACTTCCGTCGAAGAAAATTCAATTTGGACCCAATCCGGGGGGATTACCCATACCGATACATCCCAATAAAAGTTTTTTGTTTGAACCTCCAAACTCTACAAATATTTGTTATACAAACCACTTTACCTCTTCGAATTTTCAATTAAAAGTTTGAATGTATTATATTATGATTTGCACACAAAACTTTGGTAGAAACACACTAGTAAATTAGTCAAAGAATAAATCAAATGTTTACACACTGACTTAACTTATAGTGACGTGGAAGGAATGAAAGGTACAATCAAATATATATTTTATTCTTAAGCTCACTGAACGGATTCGGAAACTTAAATTTTACATGGCAGATTTATTCTAGTAGTGCAACAAAGTCAAAGTCACTTTATTCAGACATATCTGACAAGGATGTACATGAATAGCATCAGTAAATCACTTCAGAAATAAAAAAAAAATACATTTACATTAACTAGATAGCCTAAAAATGATTTTTTACATTTAATTGTGTTTACTTATCTATTAAAAGAAAAAAACTTTCAGGGAGTACATTGGGTTTTCTAGTAAAGTCTTTCTAATGTTTTTTTTAAACCTTTTGAACATATATATATTTTATTTCAAGAAGGAGATTGTTAAAAAATTTTATTCCTTCATAAGCTGTTTACCAAAGAGTTCACTTCTATGGCTTTTTAGAATGGATTGTTTCCTTGTATTATGATTATGACTGAATTACTTTTAACTTTTTTATCTCGCTATTAGTATTTTTTGCAACATTTGCCTACAGCTCATCAATCGTCATCAATAGTGGATCTATTCTGGACTACAAAAGTTCAGTATTTTGTTGAAAAATACTTAGTGTTTCTATTTACCTACCATTTGATTTATTTTCTAGTTGCTATTTACAATTTATACTTGAAGACCATGACTCACTATCAGTTATGGTTGGTTTAATGGTGGAAACAGTGTAATGATTTCTAAAAAAAACCTTACTATCTTTGCTGACTTTTTGCTCAAATCTACCCCACAACTTCTCTTTTCACTAATACTATCGGGCAATAAATGGCTACATTACTAATATAGCTGAGTAGTATCCCTGACTGATCACTTGATCACTCATACCCCCATTGACCTTATCACCCCCCACACTGCCATTGACATTTGGTCTAAAGTCAAATAAAATATACTTGATATGCAAAAAGATAGAAGAAAGATATATCTAAATTATTTTAATGCAGTTCAACATAAAAAACTCAAAATTCGGGGAGTTTTCTCATATTAATTAAGAATTATGATTTACCAAACATAATGCAGAAAGTACCCAAAAATTATATAGGATCCTCCACAAACACCCTGAGAGTTATAATGACGCTCTTAGATTAGGACTAGACTATAAACAACTAGACATGACGAAGCCCTTTGTTTAGCCGTGTAATGTCAACATGCATAAAAAATTCCTCAGGCAGCTATACAAGTACTCAACACCTGATTATTTATATAAAAAAATCATGTAATTCATAGCTTATTTTAAGTATTTTGTTTGTTTAAGTTTATTCGAATTAGTCTGAAGAAAGATACGATATATCATATTTGATGTGAGCTGGAGTTTTCATATTTTAAATAAATGTAAGTAAATGCTTAGAGAACAGGAAGGACGAATAAATAAGCTGGTTCTCCTGGGGCTATAAAATGAGATATGAATCATTATAGGCTTTCGGAACGAATTTTCTACATTGTGTGGAGATTGAAACTTTGTCCACCGTATGTATTTGATGCCATTTTTACTGGTTATCATTCCTCCAGGAAGAGAACCATATGGAGAACCACAATGGAAGTAATACAATTCACATAAACTTCGTTTCTTTTAGCCCACTTTGCTTGGATCCTTTAAAATACATGGTTCTGTTCGCGTATTATATCCCCGCCTATGGCTCGCAACATATATTATTTTCACCATATATAATATTGGTAAACGCAACGTTTAACAAGCAGCAGGGCTTTAGACTTTAGAGCAATGTTTTCAGAAAAGTACCCTCTTCCCCCGCGTCTTGGAGCCAGCTGACTCAGCCGTAGCCGGAGATATAATGCGCGAACTGTAAACGCGTTTTTTGTCATTCAATAACTTCCACTTAGTGAAAAGGGTATCCATTACAGTTCTACACCTTTTTTTGGGTGCACTGGTATGGAATTTGTTCACAAATCTATGCTTTTATAGTATATGTTAAGTTATACACTAACACTTAACATAACAGTATATTTTATGAATTAAACACTAATTCATGTCAGTACGTAAGTAGGAACTAAAAATTTGATGTTATAAATTTAATAGGTGTTTTATCGGCGTAGTGTTAATATGTTGGCTTGAATGAAATAAATTTATATCATAATCTAGGATTTTGTAGCTGCGGGTTTGTCACAATTGGTTTTGTTTGCTACAGATTCAGAGCCAATATGTGCATGTGGTTTCGTGGACGATCACTGTCCAATAGTTTTGGGGAAATTCTTCAATCTAATCTCTGAACCACAACTATCAGTATTTATTTGAACCCTAAATACATCATAGAACTACTTATTCAGGATACTTTCTTTCTCACCGTTTGCTTTATTCATATTAGATTCTAATTCGTTTCTTATAGAGTCATTTAAGTTTTCAATTTGACGTATTTTGAAGAAATGCAAAAAAGGCGTTTTGAATGGCGTATTGTGTAGTTTATGATAAACTCTTGTCATTTTATTACCATAAAACTGAATATCAGTTCTGATCAGCCCTTTTCCAATTTTACTGCCCTCATCAAACCGAAATAAGAGAAATTGAAGATTTTTTAAAAGCAATGCCTTGTAGAGGCAACATGGTAATTTAGCATATATTACGTTTTTAGCCTTAGAGATTCGGTAATGTTCGTTATTCAATATTTTTACTGTGTCTACGCATGTGACTTTTTTTGTCTTCAAAGTTTAACTGTACAAGCCCAGACTTATTAAATAGGTTTGTTACTATTCCTCGCATAAATGATCTGAGGTTATAAAACGGATCAACTTCGTGAAAACACAATTATTTTATTAATTTTAAGTCATAATTATTTTCATTATGATTATGCCTCCGAATCACTGATCAAAACGTATTCTGGTTTAAATACCTGTTGTCAAGTAATCCTTTGAGTCCTTAAAAAGGCGCCCGGTTTTTTTTCTTAATATTGACGTGTTCTTAAGAACGAGATGAAGACAACGTTCGCCTGAGGATGACCTCTTGAAGGTAGAAACCGGTCGCCTTTTTAAGGACTCAAAGGATCACTTGTCAACAGGTATTTAAACCAGAAAACGTCATAATTATTAATTTCAAAAGAGGCAAATGGGGAATTATAGACATGATCCGCCAATCCTTATCTTGAATCACGAGCAATCTTTTGTTCTAAGATGTATGTTTTGGCGAGGCTGAAATATTAATATTATTTCGATTTTGCAGTTAGAGTCAACTTACATCGAGATATATCGGAAGTGTGGAATCCCTAGAGATCGTCGCGATTGAATTTTACACCCTTCCGAGTCCAAAGGTATTACGACGTTTTCAATTTCAAGTAATTTACTTTTATAGCACCTTTTCCTCAATGATATGCGTTTTCAACGACATAAATTTGAACACATAAATTTACACACATAAATTTGAATCTTGCAGCCACGTGCAGTTATTTACTCCATACAGTTTCATTTTATTGAAACCGTGGGCGAGATATTTTTTTTTCCGATTAAAAATTAAATTTTATCATCCAAGGATAAAACAAAATTATGTATTCAAAATAACCTGTGACACTAATCTGATACAAATCTAAGAACATAAAATACTTAATTATGTTAGTGCAGACTAAAACAGAAAATGTTGAAAAATTATTCATAATCAAAGTACTTTGATATCATAATCCATGTTAAACTTCTGCTTCTAGCTCAAACATCCAATTTAAATGACGTGAAGAAAGTATTTAAAAAATGTAAGAATTACTTATTCTAAAATGTATCAGGTCATGTAATCCCTAGGGATTGTGTATTAATTGAGTTATCAAGGTAAAAGCGGCCACCTGCACACCCTCCAAACGAGTAAAAATCCCCAGATCCAGCATTATTTACCAACATAAATTACTTATTGTTAATTAATTCTAGGTTAACGTCCTTTTCCATCAGTGAGATCAATGTCATAAAAATTGAAATTCCTTGCAGGCTTTGTTTAAAAACGACGCAGTGCAACGTTTTCACAACACACGCATTTAAAACACACTTTCGTACCATTTATCTTGTAAATGCTAAATTATAATCGTGTATTTTGAAATGCGTGATACTTGTCACGGTGAAATTTGTTTAAATATAACTTTTATTTTAAAGGTCGGCACCGGTATTTTTGACGAAGGCTGAATAATAAGTAATGTAGAAAAAGTAGCTCAGCTGTTGGGAATCTGACTGTCCGGAACTAAACCAAAGATATTTAACAACTTTTTACCTGCGAATGATAGTTACAAATAAATACGAAATTGTTGTTTAATACTGACGGTGTCTATTCAGTCTATACTTTCAACCTCTGGCCCAACAACGAGTTTGGTCAAAACGTCGCCTATTATATTGGTACATTATTCATAGAAATAAAACTTGAAGAAACTAATGATGTTTTCTATGACAAGTTCGCCCATTATTTGTAACACTAAACCATTGCATAGTATAATATTACAACAATAACTTACGGTAAGGTAAAGGTTTAAATTTACGATCAAACTACTTTAAGTTGTGACCGCGGTAACTGAATTATTACTCTTTCTAGATATTATTGTTTCTAGCTACCATGCTTGAGACCACAAAGGCGTATTAAGTCTAGTATTTGTAAACGTAAGTCCCATAATAGAAATATAAACCAAGACAAATCATGTCAACATAGTTATATCTCAGGTGCAGTGTGTCTCGTTACAGTAGCCTTATTATTTATCCCCTGACAATGAGAACATGATAATGAAATAATACTAAACTAGCAGCCCGCGTCACTTCGTGACTTAAAGACAACGGTAAAATAGGCTTTAGTTTCATGTTGATAATGTATGGAGTTTTTCAGCGTAAAATACCTTTAATGAAAAAATGTGAATTTTTGTGATTTATTTTTATTTTTTAGACTAATTCTTTGTGTCATAGCACTGGAATAAAATTGCCTGTAATTGAACTTCTCATCGGCGCAAACGTTTAGAAATAACTCATTACTTTAGACTTGAAAATTCAATGTGGGTAAGAAATTTCTCGCAGAATTTGAGAAGTTCATCTATTTAATCTGCTTTTAAAGTGTCTATGTATACGTTCTACACTTTGCAATTCCGACAGTGCAACAAAATACATTTTTCATAAAATGGCGGTTAGTTTTCATTGATTGGCGCATCTCTATGTCTCTATTTTAGAGTTTTCTTTCAAAATTATTGAATATTTATGTTAATTCTACATAATATCTACGCGTCAGTTCCTTGCATTCATCTTTGTTAGGCCTGAACAACAAACGATGAGAAGATGGTTACAAAATACATATAACCTGTATTTTTTAAATGTACTCATATTCCAAGAACATTTAAAAAATACAGGTTTCAAATTTATGTTGCATTTCAAAACTTGAATCCTTTTGTTAAATATTCAACTAATATTGATATTTTAGAAAACCAAACGTTAAAACACGAATCAATGTGTTAAAACATGTATCAATGTGTATTCACTGTCAACAGTTTGTTAGAAAATTTCATCTCCAGAGCACTTCCTGAGTTGCTTAAGTTTCCTTTTAAGAAAATAAATACAGTAAATTAAGATGATTACAGACTCTTGGTCTTAGTTTCAATAGGTCAATAACTACTCTTCCTTATTTTCTGTTGTCTTAAAAAAACGTCAATTTTTAAGAAATTTAAATCATAATTAATTAATTATTGTGAATGTTAACTGGCTTTCTCCCCCCCCCCCCCGCATTTTTCCGCTAGCCCCGCATTCTGTGGTATATCTCTGGAACTATTTCAAATCTTGATCTTCTCTTTTGTTACAAATAAATATGAATTAGAACAAGTTCACAGGTTCTACCACAGATAGTAGCACTTTCGCTGAAATTTCAAAAGCCTCCTGTGTGAAGGCTTTTCATGGGATATTTCCCAACCCCGCAAAAGGAACATCTAGAGAGTAACAGTTTTAATTTGATACCAAATATGTGTAGAAAAGTTAATTTCTAGGGGTCAATTTGTTTTGTACAAAATTCCAGAAATTCTTTTAATAATATAGAAGATAGATAGATAGATAATTAGTTTGAATACGTTGCTTTGTTTACTTAAACAGTTTTACTTATTGGTTCATAGTTCACTTGCTTGTTATTTTTAATTAAAACCGGGATGCCTAGAGACGAAGAGACAATCTCATTACTATGTTTTGTCCCTTCAACAATGCTGCCATCTCGGCCTCCATGAATTAAAAGTGTCAGGAAACAATGCCCTTTGTGTTTTAAAAAGAACAAGCTGTACTTTGATTTACAAATTTTAAAGGTTTTTTTTACATTTAAAATACTGTTTTAACACTTTATATCCGTCGGATATTCGAATACATAGGATAAAAACTCAAGTAGATAACGCAATATTAATCTTCACTTCAATAAATGTGAAAATTAAATTAGCGTAAGGCTTATTTATTATTTTCATGGCTTGTAGATTGAGTTACACTTAGGTTTTCAGTGTTTGAAAGTAAATTATACAGTGCTTTAGTATTTAGGATCCAAATGTGGCTAGAAGTAAATGTGCTTATACAAATGTGTAAGGATTCGAGTTTATAATGACTTCACCATTATTATACAGGGTGTTTTTTTTAACACAACACATTTTTAAGATTAAATAATGCGCACAAAAATATGTAATGAGTATTGTTTTATTGATCTTTACATTTTATACAACCTATTATTTAAGTTTAATCACATTTAGTTTACATTATGTGCTCAAAGAGTCTGCCATTAGCACTTGTATAAAGTTATGCTCTCTCCATCAAATTCTCAAACAAGTGTTGCAAGGTACCTCTTTGAATTTCTTGCATTAAATTTGTTATGTTTGTTTTGAGGTGTGAATTGTTTTCGTAGGATAATTACTACTTTACATATCTATGGCAAATTTCATTCAGATCGGACTATTTTTACGCGAGTATTCTTGCTTAAAGACACATTAAAAACGCAACCCAAAACTTTATTTTATCGGTGAAGGATTATTTCCCCCTAAGATCCCCTGATTTGACCCCACTATATTATTTTATTTGGGGATACATCAAAAGTAAGGCCTACGAAAACAATTCACAGGATATTCAACACCTTAAAACAAACATAACAAATTTAATCCAAGAAATTCAAAGAGGTACCTTGCAACACGTGTTCGGAATTTCATGGAAATAGCATAATTTTAGACAAATGCCAATGGCGGACTGTTTGAGCACATAATGTTAACTAAATATGATCAAACTTAAATAATAGGTTGTATAAAATGTAAAGATCAATAAAACAATACTCATTTCATATTTATGTGTGCATTATTCAATGTTAAAAATGGGTTGCGTTAAAAAAAACACATTGTACTTTTGGAGGAAACTTTTATGATACAAATGCTCATGCATCACATTCATTGCAGGATGCATTTGTAAAATTATGCTAGCTATAAAAGTCGTGTTTGCATTTTTTGTTGAATAACAATTGGTATTCGTTCAATTTATTTGTAAACTTGTTCGTTAGTAAATGCCTCCCTTCCCTTTATCTTCACTAAGATGGTACGTACCCTACGTACTTACCATTGCCATCCCATTGAGACGGCTGTAACGTAGGCCCTGCCACAACGTCAACTTATTTCGACCTACATCTTCAGCGGAAGTCTTTGGTAATGGGAGATTACAGACTGTACTGTCTTCGTAGAGATTTCATCACTCATTAAAAGCTAACCCGGCGTGAAGACCTATTGTCACCCTACGTGGAAGTCTGCTTTTGACAGCGTTGAACGTTGTAAACGAATCCTTTTTGTCTTAAGGTTTCTTACTATAACAATAATAAAAAATAATTCGCTTTATAAACAAATTACTCCAACTGAATTATAAATATCACAGACAATTAGGTATGGATTTTAGATGATTTGTTTATTGTCCAGCTTTTTAAAGGCAAAAGAAAGTATTAATTTGTATGTACCAAATCTTATCCGTTTTGAATGGTATTATTTTGTATCTGTTTTGTGAAATATTTGGTACCTAACTGAACAATAGTAAGGTAAAAATCGTCTTTCCATTTACTTATAGTTTTTAGGTCGTGTGTTTGCTTTTCAACTTCCCTTTCTTTTACTGTTTTTATTCTTACATTACCTTTGTCATATAATTACTTAAGTCCTCCTTAATAATTATAAGTGTAAAACACTTAATGATTGACTCTGCACTTCTTAAATACACGCTACAATTGGTACTACAAACAAATACCATTGAATATCTAGACAAATATAAAATACTTAAGACATCATGATTAATTATCTGCAATAATTTTACAACAAACGAAATATTTACAGCATTAATAGGTGGACTTTTGTGGGAATGTTTTTTTCTAAATCCGGCGGATTTCGCCAGGCTAAAAATACATTATTCCTACGGGAAATTTAAGCTGTATTTAAAAGTCTAATATGACAATGCAAGATAGTACAATGCTTAAACAGAACATATTTAATTTTAAACTGGACAATCCGTTACTAGCTGAGATCAATTATTAAAATTAATAACTTTACAGTCGACCGATTCCGTGTAAACAAAAACACTATTCAAAGATATTTTTCAACAGTGTTGAGCACTAATATAATCCAATCAACATCAAATCATGGTAATATAACTCACAATAAAATCGTAGAATACAACTCATGCTTTATCTATTCTATCCACAAGTCAATCAGAGCGTTTTCAGTTTCAGTAGCGATTATTTTAGCGTGTGTATGTCATTTGAATCATTACATCATATGAATAAAAGAAAACTTATTTAGGTCTAGTGGTAGGACGAATATTAAAATATACTATCAATATATTAGTAATACAATAAATAAATTAACCAATAAACTTCTTTGAAAGTTATCACATACACAATAATAATGTTTCTTCCAAATGAAGGGAAACTAGTTCTATACAAAAATTCCTAAGATATATTTTACATTAAGTTTGTTTTTATGGAATTGCTCTCAGGACTGGTTGTACTTAAGGAAACGACGATAAGCCCTTTCCGAGTTGGGATCTCCAAAGCTTTATTGATCACATAAAGTATTCAGCGGCCGGGTCGCCTCTGCCATTGTGCGTCTCTCCGCGGTAAACATGTCGGTCCTCATGTATTCGGAATCACGATTGTAACACTTACATTCTCAATGTATCTCATATAATTATGCACTTGCGTGGTAATTTTTATTTTAAAAAGCCAAAACATCTACATTTTATATGCCGAGTTTTCCATTAAACTCACTTAGCAACGACCAAAGCTCAAGATGTTCATTCATAAAATTTTGTTTTACATTTTTTTTTAAGTTATAAAGCAATATTTTCAATATCACCTTAGCTTGGTGTTGAATATACAAGTTAATATATAATACCTATAACTTAAAATTTCCTAGTTTAACCTAATATATTACTAACTAGCAAGTACTCCCGTCCTTCGCACGCATCAGAAAAGGCAGTCTATTAGTTAATGGTTTGTATTTTGTATTATACAAAATAACAATGGAAAAAAGGTTACATACCTTGAATAACTGCCTTCAATTCATGCAGTAATCGATCTGATTTACTCGAGTTTCAACATATGTGATGTCATTTTCTTTTTTTTCTTCCTACAAGAATAAGTATTCCCTTAAGTAAAAATATTTATAAAAAAACCTACATTTATAAAAATATATCATAATATTTATAAAAAAAACTTACATTAATAAAGATACATTTAGCTTAAGACACACACGCGAACATTACCGGCCGGTACGAGAACGGCTTTATTTTCTTTATTGAAGAGTATTGAAGTTGAAGAATTGACACAGCCTTCTAAACAACAACAGCTGATCATTGTAAATTGTGACGGTCAAAGTCGTGGGCTTAGGCTAGTTATCAACTTACTTGCAGTCTGGAACCCGTTCTCATACCGGCCGGCCGGTGTTCGTGTGTGTTCTTGAGATAAATATATCTATATTTTTTTCGAATTATTTAAATTGTATGACGACTAAAGAGAATACTTTTTCTTGTATGAAGATTTTGAAAATTCATCACATATGTTGAAACTCGAGTAACTTGAGGAAAGATTACTGCATGAATTAGAGACAGTTATTCAAGGTACGTAACCTTTTTCAATTCAGGAGGCAAACCATGAACAAGTATACAAAATAGTAGGAAACAGATGATCTTGCTTCTACTCTATAAGTAAAAGTTTTACCACCTGTTCACTCCTCTTTGTCCTCCTTTATACAAAGTTCGAGTTAACAATTAAGTAACTATACGTCTTAACATTTTACTTGTAAATTTATTACTCGTCCTTCTTCTCCCATATTTTATATGTTTTTCTTCGCGCATCATAAATGCCTTCAACAGAGTTTTATAAATATGATAGAATTTTTTACATAAATATGATGATATAATAAACTCTCCCAGGAGCCCTTATCTTAATGACGTAGTTTATGACTTCTTAACTAAATTAAAATAACGATGACTTTGAATTCTCATATCTGAATTGCCTTAAGACTCCCAATTTAGACTATTTATAATTTACATAATTTGCACTTTTAGAAAGCCAATAATTAGTAAATATGTTTGCGGGCTTTACACTGTATAATTATTCGTTATACAGTATCGAAAATAGTTGATTTTTAGATCCCTACTCTTTCATTCGGCAAGAGTCATTACAACTTAAACCTACGAGTATTGATTATATTACAAATTAAACTTCATATTCAATATTTATGAGTAAAAGTAATTCAAGTTTAAGTAGTTTATACTAATTTAATAATTAACAAGTCAAACAACTAATTTGGTTAGGAAAAAGAAAATTATTTATGTCTATATGCAAGAAATACTCAGGCAGTTTATTGTTCTGGTAGCGGAAATGCCTTTGATTTTAGGCTGGTAATATGGTTGGATAAGACATTTTATATTGCAGCAGTTGAGTTCATTAAACTTTGGCTCTTGTCTCCCATAGTTGATTACGTCGGGTAGGGAGGGGCAATTGACTTAAAACATCGAGATAATAGTTCAAGTAATAATGAATGAAAATAAGCATGTTGTGTCAATAGACGATAACTGAAAGTGAGGAAAGATTCTAGAAAAGGCTCCAGTTCAACTTTTTATATTGATTTTTAATGTACAAAAAAAGTGGAAAAGAGGCAATGTCCACTGAACAAGAAAGCAGGTGGGTCTTTCTTTGTCCGAAAAATTCAATTTTGATGCGGACCCTTGAGATACCTTCATATTTTCTCTCCAACCTGAACGTCGTAAAGAATTTTTATTCGCTTTGCTTTGCAATGTAATTTCCACATTGCATATAATTTTTTGACTAAGCAAACCTAACAACTTAACACTAAAATTATCTATGTAGGGGCCTAAATTTCATGCTTAAAAATAAATCAATAAATCTACGTTAATGTTATTTTTTATCATAATATTGAATTCAGAATTCAATTGAACAATATACCGGGCGTCTCACCTCAAGTATGCAACTTCTGAAAATAAATCGAAGAAACACTTATGCATAGCATAGTTTACCTAATACCAATTCTTTTAAAGGTTTTGGTAGTTAACGTTCGTTTTTATTTATAAGAAATACAAAGCGAATTAATAAAATTTGCTGCCCAAGTTTAACTTGACAGTTCATTTTTTAGGCTTATTTAATAAGTTTTATTGCGAAAGCGCAAAATAATAATGCCATGTAGTTTCTGCAAAATATTTATTATTTCTTACGGACCAAGTGCAAAACAATTTAATGGCAGCCTTCAATCGTTTGGATGAACCTCGAGACAGCTTCCTTCATTTAGACCAGGTTATTTAACTGTTTGCCGGCTAAAGTAAAATATCAAATATCATGTAAGAAATTAGTACAAAATACAAATAGATACTAAACATTTTACTATGTCTTGCGTGCATTCAAATTCTTATCCAGAATACTAGATAGTAATAAATAAAAAATTAATTAATTATTTATCGGTCATTAACGTTTATAGGAGATTTAGTTCAGTTAAAAATAAATAATAATAATAATAATAATAATAACTTAATTGTGTCGGCAATTTGATGGTACATTTATTTTTGAATTAACATTACCCTAATGTTTATGAAATACGTGAAAACTTATGAAATGCATGAAGTTCGTTTAAATCTCCATTATTAGAAAGAATAAAGTGCGGTCCAAGTTTGAGTTATACACCCCTTTCCTTTGTTGGAGGCAGAGTTTGTTTAAAACTTCCCCCACCGAGGCTTTGAGTCTAGTGTTATTTTCATAAAATATATATTTTAAGTCTGAATTGCCATCAACATCATATATCTACAACATACGTGGTGTTCTATTATTTAATTAATTAAAGAATATTCAATGATTATTCTATCTTAAATTTTTCTTTTTGTAAAAAAGAAAAAAAATTCTCCTCTATATGCTGCTGATTTATTTTTCCACATATTCTTTTTGGTAATTCATTTTATATTGGTATTACACATAACGTAAGCAGGTTATTGCGCACAAAGTAATCGGGCTAGAGTGAAATATTTAAAAGGCAACAACGAGTTTCCTCTCGTGGCAACATCTGATCTTCCTGCGACTCTTAGATCAATGTGTTCTTGAGTCTCACTAAAACACGAGAGTTTTTCTAGTACGTATTCGTATTTATGATTTCCCCTCTATGATCCTTAAGTGCTTTTGCAATGAAAAGGAACTTATCTGGAAGGAACAAAGATAAGGTTAAGTTAATTTCTTTCTAACATCGTTACCAACGAGAACGTTAGCTTTGTGAGAGTTGTGTAATCGAACAGTGTAATTATGTTTACTAGCGATCGCCTACTGGTCGAAATTCAACCAGAAAATATTTGGGTTTAGTTTTTATTCGTTGCTCCAACAAAACATGTGACTTTTACTTTTTTACATAAACCTATGTTATTTTTTATATAATTTCAAATTCATTTTTTTTAAATCTCAAAAATTTTAGGAAATTATATCGGGATTGTGCCCATCTACTTGAAAGAACTTTTCCAACGGTGTACGTACATTCTTCCTACGTTACTTATAGGCTAAGATAAATGATAAAAAAATCATGCTTGCCTGTTTATTGAATTTATTAGCACACACTAAACATATGGAGGATATTTAATTTTATTGTTATGGTGGCCTACATTTTTTAACTTTAGATGTGGTAAGGTTAGGTTAATCTTTTAGTAATAATATTAACAAGTTAAACAGATGTTGCGATGAAATGGAAAACCATAATTTAAAGTATGACATACAATGCATGGAGTAGGATAACTGTGTAAAATTAAACCTGAATTAAGCTAAACCTGAATTAAACCTGAGTTAAGGAAACCATTATTGTGGAGATAAGATATGCATTATTGTGGTTACTTTATACCACTGTCGTAAACACATATAAAATAAATACATTTATACATTATACCATGTCGATTAACAATTTATTCGAAACGTTATATTAGAAAATGTTCATTTGGTTAATTATGAAAAATAATTCTGTCACATATATGTATAACATTATGATCAATGGTAAGCTATGAAAATCACTTACTATTTGTCGTGTTCGCTTCTTGCTGTTAATTCAAGTAACAGGAATTATTTTGTCTATTCAATTGGGGAAGGAACTGGCTATGTTATAAATTAAATTGACTCCTCATGAAAGGTAAATTTATTGTAATTATAATTAGGAAATTATTTATTTGTATTGTATAAAATATTGTATTTAAAGTCCATGATTCAATTTTCAATATTATAAATGTTTAATTTGTGTAAATAATTGAAAAACTAAGATTATTCAAATATCACTGTCTCATCTTTCATGTTCTATTTGGTCATTAGTTTTGCACATGTTATCAATTTCATAAATTGCCTTTATAATTCATTTTTTAATAATTGTATGTATTTATATTAATTAGTCTGGGTTTGTTTATTTCCAGACGAGGTTCGAGTCCAGGGTTTTATGTGAAAAATATGATGCAAGAGATAATTTTGAGTTAGAGAATTATTTGAGTCAAACAATATTACTCCTGAGTGTAATTTATGTCAGAGGATTTTATAGAATAATAAATTGAAATCAAGAGAAATTAAATTGAAATTCAAGGATTATTATTAAGAAATGCATAATTAATTACTATTTTAAATACCAGTGATGCCTGCCTTCCTCTTTACAAGTAAGACTGTTTCATGTTATATATATATATATATATATATATATATATATATATATATACAAGTCTAACTCAAATTCTTTCAACAGATACCCCTGACATGGGTACCTTTAAGGACGGTCCCAGGGCGAAGCCCTGAAAGTTATCACAAATTTGAAGGTGTATAAACCTACTCCATGAAATTCTACATGTATCTACCAAGTTTCGTGGCCATCGGTCCAGCGGTGTCTGAGTTTATCAATGCTATACATATATATATATACCAACATCCTCTTTTATACTTATAGATATATATTCCTGCAGATTCTGGAATCATTGAATGACATAAATAAATTTGTATTTGTATCCAGCGCACTTTCATTTTAATTCCTGGCAGCAGTTCAGATTGGCCCTTATGGTATTACATAAAAAAAATGTTCTCAATAAACTAATTACAATAAGTATAACTACACTCTGTAGACCGCAAGAACAAACCAAATAAATTATTAACTATTTGTATGACAGATAAATGTTTTAAGTATTAAAAACAATATTTTACAAAGTTTTAGAGTTTTGGGTCGGGAAATGTTTTATATTACAAATTTAAAAAAATTCCCCACCCAAAACCCCGGATCCTCCCCTGGTCCCCCAGATAGAAAGGGAATTTTTATACGATACAAATTAAATTTAACCTATAGTAATATCATATTTTCAAGTTGGTATAAAACTGGCTTTAAGTACTTAAAAAAAAAAAACACAGCAAAATCAAAATGGTATTTGGCATAAACATTCGTTAAAATCTAATATGTTTTTTTACTGTGTTTTTTTTACGAGGTAATTTATAGTTATCGACAATAATGATTGTGTTTTTATAATAACTATTACTTAAGAATTTTTAATACTAAAATGTTAAAAGAATCTTAAGTAAGTACATTATTATACCTTACTTTTCAATCGAGATCACTAATGACAGCACATGACTCCAGTTCTTCTCGCAGACTCGAGCTTCAGATTACAAAAACCTATTGTACCGTCTGTACACGTAGTTCATCTTCGAATATAGAAAACATGTTTGGTTCTCAATTGGTCAAATAAACGAATAATATAATATTACAAAGCTCCAAGAGGGTTTGCAGGCAAGTATTTGCAAGCCCTATAGCAATCAATCAATGCCAAACAAAGTGAGGTTGGCAATCAGCGATCGCCGGTGTTGTTGGCCGCAGTTGGCGGAAGTGTTTGATTGTTCGCTAGACGAATGGACTGTCACAAAGTCTGCCAATGAACAGGAAAGCTCACTCAACAATCACAAATTCAATTTTAAGTGGTTTTATTATGAGCAACTTTAATTTTCATTACTATCTCTAGCACTAGTGAAAGCCCACACCTTTTTTGTAAAACATCACCTGAAAAAATAATAAATACGTAGTGGCTACACGTCCGTCAACCGTACGCCAATACGGTGTCCGTCAACTACGTCATTTAACGAATGACGTCACGGACGCCATGTTTGTTCGCGAGGTTGACGGACGCCGGTAGTGTGTACGTCCCCTTTCGTTGACGGACGCCGCTACCGTGCACGTCCAGTTGTAATGTTGTCCAACTAGCCTGTACCCTTTTGCATTGACGATCGTCGCGTTTACGTCCATTCAAATTGTTGGCCGTTGATGACAGACTCCGAATAAGTCTCGTCAATACAAGTACATAAAAATATCAATAATAACTGTGTGCGCGCAAGAACTGAGCAAGTTGGTTTTTACAATTAGGTTTAGAGTATAATAATAACAATTACAAGTTGTATCAGGAAGACATTGTATTTTGATAGTTACAGTGGGAATACAATATGGTGTTACTTTAATACTCTTAATTCACTATTTAACCATTACATTATTATTATTTTTATTTTTGAAACCGACCCCTAGGGTTTGAAAAGTATAAGTACATTACTTTCCAGTTACCCCACATTATTACTGAGCTAGCTTAAATGGGTCTTAATAGGAATTTAACTTTATTGGATAAAAAATACCATTGAAATTGAGCTTAGCTGCAGATATATATTAAATAATTTTATCATGGTTTGTGTTAAATTGTATGGTGAAAATCGGTCTTTGTTGTGAATTTCCTTTTGTATAAATTTATTTTCAATTCAAAAAGTGGCGAGTTACTGCTCTTACTGTGCCAAAACTAGCTTCAATAGATGCAGAGCATTTTCAAAACTAGCTAATTGGTGTAAAACTCTTGCAAAACTGGCTTATTACAAATCAAAATTCATAGGTAATAACTTGATTATATTAAAAGATATCGATTAATAACTTGCATTTTTGAAACCTTTGGGCACTTTTTATAGACTTTTGCACTTAAAGTATAGACTTATAGTATTTGCATAAACTAATATTGTACAGAGTATTCAAATATAAGTTTTTTCATTATGCCAGAAAATACATGTAACACAATTAGCCGGATTTGCAATTGTACAACTGAAGTGATTAGTGATTGGCTTACCTCTTGTAAAATATACTAAGTCTTACCTTTTGTAAAATGTCTTAATTAATTATAATTATGTAGGTATCATAATTAATTAATATATCATAATAAGTTGTCATAATTTTTACCCTACGCGCTCTCGCCATCCGTCAACGGCCGAGTACATGTGACGTCATTCGTTATGTGAAGCACTTGACGGACATCTAACTGCCGTACGTTGACGGATGCGTAGCCAACTCGCTCTCGCCGTCCGTCAACGGCCAGGTACATAGGACGTCATTCGTCACGTGATGCGCTTGACGGACATCTAATTGCCGTACGGTTGACGGACGCGTAGCCACTACGTAATAAATAAATTTATGAAAATTATTGAATATGGCGGATATTTTGATATGTCAAAAAGCCCCGATGGTGGGTGGTCGGTAAGTGGCCATCATCTCAGATTTTAGGTACCGTTTTTAGGTTTTTAACTTCCTTGTACATCTTACAGCTTACGAGGTTCTATTGTGAATCATAGTGTTGAACAGATTAATGAATGTTGTCCAACTGGCATAGTCTCCATGGAATTTGGGCAATTCAATTTTGAGGAGATGAGCGGGGCAACTGTCACCAGAATGAGTTGTTATTACCGGTTGATCCGTTTGTTCGTTCGCATTGACATTAGATCCGACAATTTCTGTAATAGCCGACATCAAATGAGTGTATAAGTTCGAGATTTCGGATTGATCCGCAGCTAATTTTTCGTCAGTCACGGCATCCTCCTCGTCGTATGCAAAAATGCGATTAACATTGGACTCTAAATCTGCAGCATAACCCTTCAACTTCCTTTGCTGCAAACTTGAGACTACATTAGGTTGTTCTTTTATCTCAGCTATAGGTAACCTGAGTGCCTCAAACCTTGACTTCGTCAATGATGTCAAGGGGTTGTAAGTAGAAGGTTTGAAATCTGTGATGCGTGGTCTTGTTATTAGCCAAGTTAGGTGCGGTCAGCACGAGATAAATGATGAAAAATTATGCGGAATGCGGTTAAATAAATGCGGTTAAATATTGTGTACCACAGACTGAAGTTCTAATGATCCTGTCCCGAGGAAACGAAAAGATAATGTATTGTAATGAAAGAAAGATATATTAAGGAGGATCACTGACAACATGTGAGAATGGAAAATGTGGATGTATTAACATTCAAATTCGACATTAACATAGTATTTTTACATTATAAGTTGAAATTGTCACACAAACCTCAAAGTATGTTAGAGTTCACTTACGTTCTTGACTCGACATAATCGTCCATACATTCAAAGTAATGTATCTAATACATAGATTACCTTAAAGTAGTTCATAGATGCATGGTTTTGACATTTATTTATCGTTAATAGTCTTTATCTTGATGTTCATCACTAGTTATTAATTTATAGTCATACATTATTTAAATATTATCACGTTGATTAATAAAAATGTTTAAGAAAATGTATGTTATCGAAATTAGGTTTAAGATGAAAATTTGATCTGATCTATATTCGTTTTTGAAACAATGAAAAGTAAACAAAACAAAAGACATTTGATTAAAATGAAATAAGAACAAATGATGGTAAGATTTGCATTATAAAATAGGCTGAAGGAAAAACTATAAAAAGCTTGATGGACCATCGCCAAGGCAACCCAAACTGGGTGCTAGCACTGCTCAAAAAGTCACAACTCCGAATTGCGCTATTCCGACACTTTTTTTCGGAGCAGTGCCAATCGAAGTGTTTACTGTCGGAGCTGTGCCTTTCGAAGTTATATCTGAATTTCGTTTGGGGAATGGTGATTACTATAACATTTTTCTAAGTAAATTCCCGTTCCACAGAACTTATAATGTCGAACGGCATGACTCCGACAGTCAGAATTCCGAATGACACTGCTCCGAAGGTCATAACTTCGTAATGCACTGTTCCTAAAGTCATAACTCCTAATGGCACTGCTCCGAGAGGCTCAACCCCGAAAGGCACTGTCCCGACTGGCATATCTCCGACAGACACTGCTCGGACAATATTGTCCTCAGAAGTTTCGCAACGGAGGAAAATATAAAATTGAATCGTGAATTTCAAAAGTATCCCTTAAGTATCGCAAACCAAAGATATGGGGAAAACTTCTTTATACCCTATTTACCTGAAGGCATTTAATTTTTTTCTATTGCAAACTAAACATTAAATGTTTTAAGCAATAATTTATACTTTGTTTTTAGTCAAATGATGCCTAAGTTTGTGTTGATTTTCCAACAAATAAATTTTTTTTTACTATAGTTAAAAATAAAATAAAAACTTCAATAAATATTTTTTACAACATCGCCCTACAAACGTTGTCCCGTATTTTCTCTGAATGTTTAATTTGAACTGGAGTAAATAGCTTACAAATTTCAAAATCAAATATCCAATAGCAACGACATACAGTTACCTGTATGCGATTGCCAAGTTTTAAATAAATGCTGCTCGATGAGGATGAAATGCATTATTTCTACGTTGTTGATTTTTATTCCGTTGATTCCATTGAGCTTGATTTTACATGCCGGTTTGCTCATCAGTTAGACTTGCTCGTGTATTTCTCACATATTTGCAGCATTGAGAGTTCGTAAATCAGTAACAAAGCTTTCATATCGTCCATTTTACACTCACCTTTCATTCATATCCGCTATTAAATTAAATTTTGAATTAAGTCGTGATTGCGATGAAGTTGGATAAAAAAATGTGGTTTGGGAGCTTGTATGGAACACCCTGCATATTTTTTACCTACTACACAGGTTATTAGTCAGATCCGGGAGTTATGGGACAAACCCTACAATTAAGGCTTACCTACCCCTGACGTCGGTGAAGACGTTTCGGAGACCCCTCTGGTCCTGCCGCGAAGCCCCCCTGAGCGTTTGTCGAAGACGAAACTCTTCTACCACCAACTCCTAAGAGACTTGATTGTGCTCCCCAGGCAATTGAATTGATTTGGTTTCAGCTGACACTTTGGCCGCAGCCTGGCATCCTTCTCCTCTGCATCTAAAACAAACAATCGTTACGTTGTTGACTAGAATTGACAGGTTAGGTACTTCGATCTAAAATCCCACCCCCCTCCTTTTACACACAAAAATAACAGAACTGTTATTAGAATGGTTTTTAATTATTAAAGTTTAGGTAATATTTTAATCAGGTTGCATAAGTTTTTTCTGACTAAAAAAAAAAACAAACAAGAAAGGTCAACTCTGAATCGCACTGCTCCGAAAGTGATAACTCCGTAATGCACTGGTCCGAAAGCCATAACTCCGATAGGCACTACTCAACTAGTCATAGCTCTGAAATACACTGTTCCGAAAGTGTTGGAGATATGCCTGTCGGTACAGCGCCTTACGGAGTAATGCCTGATGGATCAGTGCCATTCGGAGTTACGACTTTCGGAGCAGTGCATTTCGGGGTTATGCCTTAACAAAAAAGGAATTTTGTGTCGGATTTGTGCCTTTCGGAGTTATGACTGTAAGATGAATTTCCTGTATGAAAAGTACATAATATACTTATTTTGGTCAAACCATTTACAAAATAAGAATTTATTTAATTAATATTTAAACAAATATTCTTTCCATAAGAAATACATGTAAATTTGTGTTTAATTTACAGTCCCAATGGGGCAACGCTTTTTCACCCGAAGGAAAATAAACAACATTCATGAAATGGTGACAAAATTACCAGTAATTTGACACCTCGATCATAAAAATGTATCCAAAGTAAAGATCGTGGTGAGCTCACGAAAAGGGTTATTTTTCAAGTGAATGTATACGGTAACTACAACTTTGTGAGCTCGCCCACACCTTTATTTTAGACCAACTTTTATGATTGAGGTGTCAAATTAATGGAAATGTTGTCAATATTTCAGGAATGTTGTTTATTTTCCTTAAGGTGAAAAAAACGTTGCCCCATTGGTGGGCATGTATATTACATACAAATTTACATGCATTTCTTAATAAGGAAGAGATATTTGTTAAATAAAAAAGCGCTTACCTTGTAAATGGTTAGATCATAACGGACACATTATATACTTTTCTTACAGGATATTTAATTTTCTTTAATTATCCAATTTAATAGGGAATGCTAAATGTTAATAGTTTTCAAGAAAATTAAGAAAAACCCAAAAAAAGGTACTTTAGACCCCCCTCCTTCCTCCCGCTCAAGGGCTACGGACGGGGACTTTTGATGTGTTAACTTCCTGACTAGTCCAAACAAAGCTGCAAAGACAAAAATTGTGTTTCAAAAATTTTCCTCATACTTTTTCGTTGCCTGGACTAATAACCTTATTGTATATCTGTAAGTTTCAACAAAATAGCTTCTAAAAGATTTATAACTATTTGATGAGTTCGTAATTTATTTGCGAACCTGTTAAAAAAATAATAACAGAAAATAATTTGAGTATATCTTGATTATGGTTTTAGTAATTTAATATAACTTAAAATTTAATGGTTTTATTATGAAACATAATAAATTCAATCTCACGATTGATTATTGCTCTATAAAAGTACAACTTTACTTAAATAATATATTGTTTATTACAATAACAATGTTATTAATGAAAGATTCTCCCACAGTTGATGGCAGGTCTGCTAGGAGAGCCGCGGCCACAGCGCGCAGGTCGTGGCGCCGAGCCAGCCCGGCCGCATGTTTGTGAGTTTGTTTGCGCTGTCTTTTACGGTCGCTGATTTTAATGAGATGGTTGTTTGTAATGGGAACAAATACTTTGGGACAGAAATTGTTTTTTGTTTCCTTAGCTTACCTCTGTTTATGTCATGAATATTTCTTAATGAGAGTTTTAGATAAAAAAAATCTGTATGGTTCATTCAAATGTGCTATAATGATAATTTCATAAGCGGTGGTTTAGTGGTTTCTAATCGCTGATGCGCTTCCACATCATTACCATGCGCTTGGAAAGAAAATTTAACCACGGTACTTGAACATAATGTTCTTTCATTTTGTATAATAACTTTACTTCCCGACTTTGATTATTGTTCTATACAAAAAGAGAGCAGCAATAGCTGCTTTTTAGTTATGTTTGAAAGTTAAAATTGAATACAAATAAAAACGTTTTTAACATATTTGTAAGTATATTAATCAGGATTTTCTAATGAACTATCGATGCGTTTCAACGCTAAGAATTTAAAAATATCAATATTAGTTGTATATTTATTTAAAAGAAATCAAGGTTTAAAACGCATTATAAATTTAAAACCTGGATTTTCAATTTAAAGTAAGAAGGATATTTAAGTGCTTATTGTTAGCATGTCTATTTTTTAACCACTAATAACAATGTATTATTTATTTCAAAATATTTCTTAAAAAGTTATGATATTTGTTTATGTATTAATTTTTTTGTAATATGTACTAAAACTATGAATCAAAAAGCCAGGTCACTTTAAAAATATGATTTTTTGGTTGTTATGAGTTCTAAAAAGAGAGATTAGTTTACATCAATCAGAGGTTTGCGTATCTTCTTACCGTTATAATAAAAATGAATACAAGAGACTGGTGGGTTGATATTGTTTTTAAATAACATACACATTAATTACTTTTGAAAAAAAATCTCCAAAACAGAGGTATGAAAATGCACTAAGCAGTAATCAACGTTAACTAACTTAAATGAGACTTTAAATCAGATGAAATGAATTGGTTCTCGATATTAAAGTTTCAAATCTTAAGTATTATGTTAGTTTTAAATGTTTGCCTGGTGGGCAGTTCAGCCTCGGCAAATTTCATTCCAGTGACACATTTTGTCTAGAAAATTAAGAAAATCACATCAACACACACACACTCATAAGAGGAGAGGCATTTTAAATCGCAAAACCCCATAAATAATCGACATGAAATGATCGACATTGACTTTGAATGCCTATTTTACTATGTTGTTTTTCAAGTCAAGGAGTGACACGGACTATTAAACTAAAAAAAGTTTGATTATTAAACTAAAAAAATATAATATTAATTGAATTTTTTTAATTTAGTTTTGAAAAATTGTAAATTGCTATCAAAATTCCTTACCCTATCATACGTTTGTTCTTGAGACTGATGGACGGTCGAGCCAGGGAAGAAGAACAGGGATTTGCTCTCTGGAGCAGGAAACTCTCCCAGTCGCCCAAGGTCGTGTGATGGGATGGGTACAAGCCCTCCAGGCAGCGACGGTCCTTTCTAGTGGTAAACGTATGATGAGAGCTGCAGGAAGATTTCCCATGATCACATACTATATCTTCCAGGATTCCAGTAGATCCATTGACCAGGCCAGCTTTTACCCACAGATTGGCCCGCAAAACCACTCGGGCACCTTTGGCCATGTAGATGGTGCTTTCCAGACCACAAGCATCATCTGGCGAGCCAAGGCGAGCAGTGGAGTTGTGGTTTGCAGGACTGCGGGCATTGGGTTTGTGGAGGTTCAGCAACAGATTTCTCTTGTGCTCACTTGCAGATGCACGTTTTGAAAATATGTGCGTGCAATCTTTAAACACCTCCACTTCCCCAGCTGGCAAAGCCTTTTTGAATCTGGATGAAAAAAACTAATAGCTTTTTAATAGGCAGGACCCCCGCCCCAACTTATCTATTGCTTCCCTAAAAACCACATTTCCATTTGTAAAATATAACACTATACATTTTTTAACCATAAACTTTTAAATCAAATTATTCACCAAATTATCTAAAGAGGAATAATGATTTAATGATTTCGTTTATTATTAAGATGACTCAATGATGGTAGTTGTCCAGGGGAGCCATAATTATCCACCAACAATGAATCTTATTAATTAAGTATATATGTGTTATTACACATAAAGATTGATTGATTGATTGTTATATAAAATCTTATCCTATCCTTTACTTCAGACAAGCAATTGAGCAGCCATTTTCTTTTTGTCCAAGGATTTCTGATTTTTCTTTTTTTATGTGGTTTTAGGCTACGAGAAATCTATTGAACCTGGTCATAGGTCTAAAAAAAATCTGGTTTCTGTTCCAAAGCCCTACAAACTGGCTATGTTTTCGTTTAGGACAATTTTAACCCAGTTCGTTTATATTGTATTCTTGTAATCATAATAAAAATTGTTAATTAAAATGTTAACCTCTAAGAAATCCAATTTGAAAATAAATTTATTATTAATTTGAAATGTCGAAGAACGCTTCGTAACAAAGTATATCTTACCACTATAAAAAAGCAAATTTCAACTAAAATTTCACGTAATTATGGTTTATTACCTCAAAGAGCTGTCAGTTTTGTCTCATGGACTCTTTAATTATCACAGAATTGGCAAATTTGCTGTATGCGAGCCTTCCTCTCATGTCTAAATCTGTTTTTGCTTCAGTGGAATAGATTGGTTTGTTCATCACTGGAGGTAGTTGACATAAGTCTCCTATCAGGAAAACATTTAAAAAGTTTTGCGCTAAAATCGCCATTTTATTTCATTGAAAACAATTATTTTTGCATAGTTGTTTTCATAATATTTTGTTTTCTCTTGCTCGCTTCGTCTTTTAATTATTTGAACCTTTATGTCTTAAGCGCCCTTCCTCTACTAAAGGCTAGGTATAATTGTCCTTGACTGAAAATCTGATTTCCCAAATATAGACCAATTCGTTCAACGTTCTCACTATTTGCTTTATTTATCGTCATAGCAAAGGCAGATTTTATTTGAAATTGAAGTCTGGTGAGTGGTGAAGGAAATAAACATCTTCTTGTCGTAGTTTTATTATTGGAAGATATATTGCTTGTTTTTGCCAGTAATTCTTTCCAAGAATATTGTTTTTTAACATAGCTTTCACTATCAGTCTTGCCTTGTTTACCGGCCCAGAGGGAAAATACAGATATCTTACAAACTATGATCTTTATTTTTAATTGTGTGGGGTATCTTATTGGGTGTTCGAGTCGAGAATCCTTGTGGCGTTCTGTTTTATCATCAGCTACCACTTAAGAATCCATTATATAGTTGCCTCTTTAGAATTTTCGCGAAATCCAACTTATACCGTCACTTGATTCATCACACGGTGGGAGGAAAAACATAGGGCTACTCCGAGAGTTCAAAATCAAGAATCAAGAATCAAGAATCAAGAATCAAGAAGTTTATTTCCATAAGTATATACAATATTTACATTAGACATAACAATAAAGAGTTGGAAATTATTCCCCACAAGACTACTCATCTGTGTGTGGGGAAGAGTGTCTCAGTCACTTTTATGTTACATGGAAAACTTCCTAAATTAATTTAAAACTACAGAAATACAATTGGCTAACAAATTTAGAAAAGAAATATTAGGGCAATTCGTACAAAACATGATTTTTATATGTAAAAAATATGGGTCTACTATATAATATTTTCTCTCATATTTTAAAAAATATTTAAAATATGAGCTTTTGAATTACAACTAGTATAGAATGCCAGATTGGACTGTAAAAAAATCATTGATTTAAATTTGAAAACAACTAAACTAAAAAAATTTGATAAATAACTGAAAAAAATGAATTAGGTGTAGGGCGACCTAATTAAAATTTCCGCAGCATCAGCGCCGATGCGAAGCAGCCACTCCTCAACCCTCCGTTTGTAAACGGCGACACTGCCACCCTCGGCTGCTATGATGTCATTAGGGAGATTACGATAAATTTGATGGGCTAAATAGAAAGAGTTAAACAGATCAGATCTAAGATTTAGTTTTGGCACGGCATACCCAAAATTAAGTTTACTTCTTGTGTCATAATTGTGTGTCGTGGCGGAAAAAATTTGATTTTTATTTTCTTTAATGTAGATGAGCATAGTTTTTAAATAAAGCTGTCTGATATTAAGAACTGAAAAATTTTCATACAATAAGACGGTTGGATATCTCAAATCCTTTTGCAAAATAATTTTTAAAATAGATCTTTGTGTGATATTCAGGGGTTCTAGCACTGAAGCAGACGCGCCGCCCCATGCCAGAATTTCGTACTGGAGAACTGACTGGATGTAGGCATAATACGCACTCCTGCACTGATCCACGGACAGCATACCTACTTCGCATACCTAAAAAATGCATACCTACTTCGCATCTACGACATCCTGGAAGCAAAACATCTCATCACGCGATACTCTCTGGCGGCAAATTTATGAATCATTAAAGATAAGACAACGAGAGAACGTTGCCTCTTAATAGGTTTAAGTTTTTTTCATTTATAACAATTATACAACCATTTTTCAAATCGAATGAACAATAGATATTAAGGTATTTACTTTTACAGAAAATATACTTGTTGCATATTTTATCAGTACAGTTTATTATAAGTTTAATATTTTCTAATGCCATAGTTTAAAAAGTGTAACTGCCAAAAAACTGTTCAGGGGATCCGATTCATAATTTACCAGCTATTATTGACGTATTAAACGTTTGTGAACAGTTTTAAAACGATTAGTAAAACCGCTTCTGAGCTATCGCAAATGGAGCACACACTCACTGACAAACAACGTTGATTATGCCAATACAGATTTGCTTCATTTCACTGCGTTCGTTTATCAATTACCGACAAATTAAATGTCGACCAGCGTTTGTCCAGGGTCAAAAGCTATAGTAATTTTCTTCCATTTAACTACGCTAGGAAAATCCTCTAAATTAAAATGAACACTTTAACAATTAATTTGGCAAATTCCCGATCTTAACCAGAACACAACAATACCCGTACTTTAAAAAAATCAACTTTTTTCCAATGTAAAACGCATATTACCCGTTTTATTAGGATGCATTTGCCTAAACCTAAAACAAAATGAGGTACAATAATTGTTAAATCAATGTTTTTTTAATTGGCAGCAAAATAATAAATACGTTAATTTATTTCATAGCAACGAATGCCAATATATTTGGTAGTATTTTTTATACATTTTACTAACCGTGAACTGCCTAATCTGTTCATATAAATTTGAACTCCTCAATTAGTCTTATCAATTGAACTTTGCATTTCTTCTTTAAGTATCAATTTTTAGTTTTCTAAGCTTCTGATTTTTTCAGACATAATTAAGTTTTACGTCAACAGACACTAGGTCAGAAAGTAAGCCAGCAGGCATCATTACACCATTTTCATTTTTAGACCTAACTCTAGGTTCTTCATTACTTCCGACTGAATGATTTAGCGGATTTGTAGGCCTATCTACAATCATAGCTTTTTCTCGGTCATTGCTATTGCCGTTCTTCATATTAATCCCTGTTGGCAAGTTCAAAGTCGGCATGGCATCTTCTTTGAGATTTATAAAATTAAGAGGATTATAATTTAATAGTTGATGTTTGAGCAGTGTTCTGAAACTGTCTTGGTTGAAATGATGACTGCAGATTCGTGTGTAATTGAAATTTATCTTTTCTTGCTGACTACACGCTCGTATCCACGATTTTAAGTTATCGATTTTCCTTTTTACGGAGAAGTTTACTTGAGTTTTGAATAGCATAGGTCTATCAGAGGCTTATTTTAACTAGGCCTACAATTGAATTAACTCAGGTATGTTAGTGTTCTCCCATTTCAAAAGGAATATGTAAAGTATGGTAGGCCTAAATGAAAAGAATGTTTCATGATCATTTAGAAACAAAAAAAATTTAAGTTAAAGCTTATATCGTTAGTGCTGAAGTAATATACGAGTAACTTACCCTTTTCCATTGTTTTACAGTCTTGAGTGCCCCACCAAGACTGTTCAGCTGATTAGCTGCCTCTTGCCACTTAGGGCCACGTCACACTGGTCGAGAAACTCGGTCGAGTTATTCGACCAGTTTTAGAAATAATGTTCTAAAAGTGGGCTAGTTAACTTGGCCGAGTTGGCGGAAGAATTAGTGTCAGGTGATCTTAAGGAGCCAGACGAATGGCGAGAAGAATATACAAAGAAGTTTATACATATATTTGGCCCCTTTTATACAAGACGGTGTTGACGAGGCTCTTGCCATGCGACAAGGAGTCGTTCTTTAAATAGTTGTATATAAACTTATGGGTCCTTCAACTCGACACGGCAGTGTCGCAATTTTATTTTTGTCGTCCGACCATTTCAAAGCCGATCACACGACTCATTTTTTTTTACATGAGCGCTTCCCAACACAATTATTTGGAGGATCATGTGTTTAATTTATTCCATTTAAGAGGAGGCTAAAGGCAATTTGGTGTTGCCCTCGCAGTCGAGTTACGCACTAAAATTACTCCGCGATAATAATCGGAAAAAATTGTGTGACGTAGTAAATAATCAGTTATTCTAAAATTATGGTCTTAACTAGCTTATAAAGTTCTCTTTTTCACTTTTTAAGTCCAAAATATAGCCACAGATGTCTGATATAATGTTACCGCTCATTTATTTACGTACTCAAACAGTAATGAATGTAGTAAATATTCTTTCGCGGGGTCGGCGATCAGCGCGTGTCACGCGGTCGCATTTTCCGGCGATATATTTTAATCTAGAGAAAATAATTTTATTGCACCTTGAAGACAAATAAATTCAACACTAGGTTCGTGAAGTACATTTTTCATTTCCTTTTTACATTTCGAGTTATTTTAGCTCAAAATATGCAACTATCTAAAACCCACTATTTGAACTCGAACGCCAATTACTCCTGTATTTGTTATCATATCGGAAAAATAAAAAATGTATATTGAAAGGAATTTATTGTTTTCATTTTGGTACGTAGCCTATTGTCTTAAGTTGAAAAATAACGTCAGGATATGGTTTTGCGCGATGTTGTAATCCGCGAAAATCATGAAAACGCCCTTATGTGCAGGAACGCATTCCGACTAAAGTTTTCAATCAAAAATCCAAACATTATATATCAAATTAAAGAGGAGAAACCCCTACAAAATATTACCATTTGGTTCCACGATGCTAAGAAGGGTAAATGGGAAATTACACCTAAAGTTCAGCCGATGATTTTTAAGTGATTATTAATTAGGTAAATTCGTCTATGCAAAAGGGCTGATGACTCCTATATTTTTGTGTAATCGTTATTAAAGTGGTACTGTTATGAAGAAGTTGTCCTCCTTTTCAATTTGATATATTTCGTTTCGAATTTCGATCGAAAATTATAGTCAAAATTAATTACGTTCCTAAACACCAAAGTTGGCGATTGCAGTTTGTCATAATTGTTTATTTTTGTAGTTTGGACTTGCTAAATTCCACAAAAATTCCGCCTCACGGTACAGTTCAACAAATTTCAAAGTTTCCTCTTCAGACCACCTCATTACAAATGAACGTAAAATCTTAAAAGTATTTCAAATTAAATTGTTATAAAATGAACAGAGCAATAATATAAAAAATATTAAATTAGTAATGAAATAAGAACATGTCTACAGTACGTTATCGTCTATGGTTATAGGTTAATCGTACACTAAACAGATCAAACGAAAATAATACACAAAACAAAAATCATATGTGATTATGTTTTAAATTGCGTAAGGTTTTTGAGAAGCTGACTTTCTGGCGCAACATTTCAACTCGCCCGTCAACAGGGTGTACTACTCGACTAGTCCGCCACTCGACTCGCCCATTTATCAAGGTTGCGTCACACTGGTCGAGTTGACGGTCGAGTCTAACTCGCCCGTCTAATTCGCCCTCCTACTCGACCAGTATGACGTAGCCCTTACTGTTGGCCATTTCTCTTGTGGAAGAAAGGTCTAACTGGTTATTTGCCAGTTTGGGATTTTCCTCCAAAAAAGACAGGAGAAAATCCCGTTGCTTTTCAGACATTTTCCCACTTGAATTCATTTTAATTTTAAATATAATAAACAATTGACAAGTGATGTTAAGTTATCGTTCGAAGGGAATTTGTAATATTCTATCAGAGTACTTTTAGTTTTTCGATTGCAGCTTTTTTCAAAGAAAAAAACGAACACGGCTTTTATTCAAAAACACTTTCAAGAAAAAGAAACAAAACAATTAACATGAAAGTAATAATAAAAATGACTTTTTCAGGATGGGTATAACCTTCGTTTCTAAACTGAATCAAGGGATCCATTTCATTCTGCACATCCTTGTTATCAGGATTGGAACTCTCCCTCCCCTTTCACCCCAATTTATAATCCCCATTAGAGAATCTGCAAGTTTTCTTTCTAATGGGTTAATACTTGTCCATAGAGGCATTATATTTAACTTTATAGGGTGCCACACTAAGTCTCTCGGTTTCCCCGATACATCTTCTGATGAACGTCACATCTTGGGCTAGTACAAACTTACTTAGCTCACTCCATACTTGTTCGCTAGGATTTTTGACGCGTTCTGTTTTTAACTGACTGATTTTATTTGTCATGTATTGATTAAATCCTTTTAAATCTTCAATGAATGGCAAAAGTTTTGGTTTCTTTCATGGCGCTCATCAATGTACGGAGTGCACGGGTGGAAAAATGATTGCTCCGGTTTAAATCATAATAGGTTTTGAAATGCTTAAATTTTTTTTCAGTATCATCATAGAAAATATGAACATCCATTAGAATGTTCTCACATTTTCACAGTGAATGACTGATTTTATTTGTCATGTATTGATTGAACCTTTTAAATCTTCTGCGAAAGGCAAAAGTTTTGGTTTCTTCCTTGGCACTCATCAATGGTCCGGAGTGCATGGGTGGAAAAATGATTGCTCCGGTTTAAATCAAAAACAGTTTTGAAGTAATCAATTTTTTTTAATTAGAATTTTCGCACATTTTCTCAGTGCATGACCTGTTTTGAATGCTATCGAAGGTATTCCAAAGGCATTCTTGATAGCATCCAAATATGCTGATTATTTGAACCCTGTACACTGGTTGGGTAGTATTTGTTATCTATGTCTTTAGAGCGTCCTTTCGCGGCTGACAGCTGTTTCTACATCAGCGTAGATTGAATGGATGCCACTTATAATTATGAAACAGACAGTTCTGCGGCTCTGACGAGCAAAGGCTTAAGAAAGCAAAAATTACATATTGCAACAGTATCACAAGCCCTTGAGCTTACAGATACAGATCTGCAGGTTTTATGTGATTTCCTTGAACTACATCTTGAACCTACAGACTAAAACTTATCTAGAACTCTACAGGTTTCCAAGTGATGTTACCGATACCTGTTGTCAAAGATGTTAGAATCCTTTGATAAGGGTGAAATTCACTAAGACCGAGGGAAAGCTATCGACGAAATTGAGTTTGAAGACGATGTAATCGTGTTCGAGGTGAGGAACCTAACGCTCCTTGCCAAGTGAGAATCATGAACTTTCTATTAGCCAAAGGGAAAACCCCCAGGAACCCCTCCTGATTCATCATCAATAGGTCAAAACCGAGGAAGAACGGGACGCCTACCTTAAGACGTACGAAAACAACTACGCCAGCGCCATTAAATTGCCTGTCAAAACATCCACTACAACAGAATTGAGATTAAAATGGACAACGCCAAAAAGAGGTTGTGGACAAATGTATTTTGAAAATATATAATCATTGAAACTTTGCCGACATTCCACGATTGTCACCGGCTTAAAATAGATGAACCTATCTTGAAAAGTAGGAAGCCTTCAGAGTTGACATTTCTTCAAGCTTTGATTTGAATGTTCTGGCATGACCGTTTTACTAATTGCATTGAACACTACATTTTCAGAAATATTTGATAAGATACCGTGGGGATTAGTTACAAATACAAACAGGGGTTGAATCTCTATTTTCATCATCGAGTCCCTATTATTTTTTCCCACCACTGCATGGAAATAATCACATTGCTACACCTGTCAACTGTACGCAAAACTGTTCATTTCCGCTTTCATTTCATTTTCGCTCGCAAAAGCGAGCGGGAATGGTCATTCTTGCTCGCTAAATCAGGGTTACTTATTAGGTTATGGTGGCACACAAGAGAGATAACTATGACGTCAAATACCAAAGAACAGTTTCTATTGGTCAGAATTCCCATGTCACTCACCGTATTCTAAATTCTTGTTGCCTTGCTCTAAATCAGCTGATTTCACTGTCGGCGTTTCTACACACTAACTTCCGGTTCGTTCCAATAGAATAAGCAAACATAACCTCAATGAACCTTTGTGTACGTACAGGTTAGTTGATAAGTTAAACTGTTTAAATAATGGTGTTAGGAAAAATATTGTGTGAATTACAAGCACAAATAGTCGTTGCCACTATCAAAATGTTTGCATCTACAATTCTCGAGCGGCATGACGTACTTTGCGCTCTTAATACACAAATACCATTGCTGCTTTGGACAGCTAAGCAAGGTTGATCAGTTCTTTATAGATGATGTAAAAAAAAACTTTGGAATGCGACTCCTTACATATGAATTAAGAAAAATGTCAATGTTAGGGATATCATATGTTTACCTAGGTATCCGCAATTTTGTATTTTACTCAAAACACTCCGGAATCTTTAATAATTTTTTTTGGAACTCGGCATGTACCTTTACTACTGAAGGTCATTTATGAAAAAACAATCAACATGATACAGTGTTGATTTTCCAAAATACCCCTAAACATTTACAGAATAAAGAGTTTCTTCCCTCTCATGCACTTAGTTTATTTACTCATAGTCATCATGTACTATTTTGATTAGGATTTTTGCGGACATTTGCCATCACTGATTAGTAAAAAACAAGTTTCACGACGTTTCGGGAACGTCGTGAAACTTGTTTTTTACTAATCAGTGATGGCAAATGTCCGCAAAAATCCTAATCAAAATATAAATTCAGCATCGTCAACAATGAATTTCAAACAAAGCATCATGTACTACATAGTTATTACTCAGTTACTAAGCTCATTTATTTAGTTTTTTTAAATTACATTACAACTAGTTTCCAGACTATCAAAGTTTAAAACTTCAATATAATGATTCCCAAGCTCTAAAAGTGTTGAAAACTGTTATTAACAATATCCAGCTCCAGCAGAGGCGACCAATAACTCTCCGGATAATTTATTACCGCCCAGTTTAGTTAGAAAGAAAATTGCTGAATGGAAGACTAGGGCGGTTAATTAGCTCGGATAATTGGCTTCACTGTTGTAATTTAATTAAAACTTGTTCCGTCTTTATAGATTGATCTGGCCGAAGAGGGGCGAGAAGTGTCATTTGACTTAGGCTTCCTTTCTGTAGACACGCAAAGTTATTGTTCATCGAGCAGCGATCAAAGTGTACGATGACGTTATAAAAAACGAAATAATAATATGGATATTTAGTTTTACAATACACCTATCACAGGATACCTGATAATTTTTTACTTTCTCCCCCCTATACATAGTATATGGAGAAAGTATTGTTTGCGTAAACATTTTCGAATTTTAGTTGTTGGTGGATATATTCGTTTTAGTGCCCACTGAGTCCAAAAAAGTGGTTTTCGGAGTGGTGTCTGTCTGTCCGTGTATGTGGATGTATGTGTGGATGCTAGAAACGACAACAGTGGTCCGATCCTCATGAAATTTGGCATGTAGGCATAAAACCATTATATCTCTAGTAGTTTTTTTTAGATTTTTTTTAAATTTTTGATTTTAAGGATCTTTACCACATAAAGCCCCATAAAAACAACAAAAATTCCAATTTCTCAAAAACGGCTCTAACGATTTTAATAAAAATTACATGGTTTTTAGTGATTAAGATGACAAACAAAATGTCATACCCCCATGTCATTAAAAATTCAGGTGTAGAAGTTATGGGGTTTTATTTGTAAAAAAATTCATATTTTTCAAATTTCACAAAATCTGTAAATTCCAACGAAAATATACTTGCAAACATTAAATTTGGCTTGAAAAAATAAATAATCCAGTATCTTGAATTATTAGTATACGTCAACTGGTTGTGGTGATAATTGATATTTTAGTTTTATGGTAAACGCAGTACGTTGTCCAATGTTATTATTACGGCAAATATTTCAAAACCAACATCTCTGTTAGTTGCTATCCGATTTGGAAAAAGTTTGGTATGTATTTATGAGATAATCGTTAATTTCTTTTATTTCAAGATACAAGTTTTTTGGTTTTAAATTACTTAAGGGATAAAAAATGTTTGCTTTCTTTTATATACTTAAATATATTTAATGATATTCAGCTTCCTCATACTATTTATTCTTTATATAATTACCTGCAGCCCCCTTTGGGAATAGTTTAACAGAAAGATTACTACTTCAGACAGAGAAAGTGACATTACTTTGGAACCATTAGAATTACAGATAAGTTTCTGTAGGTTCAAGAGGCTACCTTAACAGATATAACAACTTGAGCTCTGTTGATCCTCCCCACGACATCTTAACAAATCTTTCTGAAAATTTGCAATTGCGTGCTTTTAGGCCCGCCACACATTGAAGCGAGGTGAGAGCGAAGCGCGGCCGAGGCGAGGAAGAGGCATTTTTGTGTACATCGAGTCAACAGGAGCGGCACACATTGAAGCGAGACGAGGGCGAGGCCGTGCGGCGGCGGACCAGCTCGGGTCTCGGCGGGTTGACGCAAAGTTCCTTGCTCCTCGCTTGACCACGGTGAACAACATAAATGAAGGGAAATCTTGATGTAAATTGTTTAAGCAACAATTACTTCAATCCCATACAATCCGCTGTTATAATTAGTGGATCATAACAGCGCAAATCGTACCTCAAAAGGTTAATCCAATCAGAAGTTACAGCTCCTCAAAGATTTTAATGTTGGCCATTAAACTCTAGGCTAAAATTAAGGAATCAATTTCCAAAAAGCGTCAAAATTAAAGTCTAATTACTAATAAAGCACACGTAACGATGTAATTAAGTTTTGGATACATGTATTTCTCATTGATAAGTTTAATTCGACGTGTTAAAAAATCTAAAATTAAATTACATTGTTTCAAGTGCTTTATTAGTAATAATTAGTCTGTTCTCCTTACTTTTAGCTTAAAGTTTAATGGCCAACATTAAAACTTTGAGGAGCTGTAACTTCTGAACGGATTAACTTTTTGAGATGCGGTATGCGCTGTTATGGTCTACTAATTAAGGCCTTTAAATTGAGGTACAACTTAAAGTATGCTTACGTTTAAGAATTTCAAGACTTCCAGCATAGGACGTCCCTTGTCATGCGAAAAAATAATATTACACGTGAAAATATTTCTATTCATGACTGATACACAAATGCAATCCCTTGGTCATGCGAAAAAAATAATATAACGTGAAAATATTTCTATTCCTGACGTGCAAAGTTACATTACATTGAGCCAAATAATATAGAAGTAATTTCATATGTTCCATACTTTTGCCCAGGAACCCTATATACTGAAGTCTTGAATGGACCGTCTTCTTTTTAAACTGAAACGTCTAAAAATGGCAATTGATTGTTTTCTTCTGTTTCGTAATTTTTATAAATGGTCGTAAATTATTCATATTATGTGTTAAAACGTTTAAATGGTCAGTAAAATCTGAATTCCATAAACAAGATATACCGTCGAGATATCTAAGCCGAATGTTTGGATCGTTTCTCCATGATGTAAGTGCTAGATTTTCTAAGTAAACCATATAAATATTACTCAAAATGGGACTTAGAACTACACCCATCGGTAAGCTAGATTTTTGCCGTTAAAAGTTTGTATTGTATTAGAAATAGTTGTTATTTATAAAACTCCCAATAGTTCCATGATTGATACAGGTAAATTAGTTCTTTCTTGTAAGTTTTTGTCTCCCTCCACTTTATTACGAACAATGTTAAGTTGCTCATTTACTGGTATATTATGTAGTGGATAAACTAGAAACGTCATAACTAACCATTATATCATTTAAGTTTACGTTTACGGTTTTTATTTTTTTCAATGAAGTCTATTGAATTATTTATAAATTTTTCTAAACCAATAAGGGGTTTTAGTTTTGGTTAAAGGAACTTAGATAATGCCTAGGGTGGTGAATCAATAGAACATACAACAGGTCTAAACGTAACTCCTTGTTTGTGCAACATTGGAACACCATAAATATGGGGTGGTTTTAAAAACTGTGGAAAAAGTTTTCTTATAATGTTGGGAGCAAGATAAGAACTTTTTGCTTTTAATATCTCATTTACTTTACTCATAATATTGTTAGTTGGATCTTTATGAACAGGTATGTACTGCCCACCATAGAATAGTTCTTGCAAGTTTTTGGTCATATTCTGTTTTGTCTAACAATACTGTAGCCCTGCCTTTATCGGCTGGTAAAATTACAATTTATTCATGAGATCTTGAGGATTTTATGGCATTCATTTCTTCCCTTGAGATATTGCATTTTAGTTTACTTTTCTTTTTTAGTGCATTGATTATATTACTTTTATAATAGTCTTGTTGATTTTTTAGATCGACAATCAGCATTGTATTCTACTGATGTAATTACTTCTAAGTTGGAATAATATTTTTCATCACTCTGTATACGAAAATTGCCCGTTACCGTACAGCTGAGATCTACGAAAACTCTCGATTTCCTTACGTCAAAACAAGTAATGATCAGATGCTTTTTCGGCACCAAAACATTTCATTCCCGTACCCAAACAAACCATTTCCGTACCAAAACAAAATATTCCCGTACCCAAACAAACGAATTCCTTAATTTGACAGTTCAACCAGCTGACTTTATAAACTAAAATAGACAGTTCAGTCGTATTGTGTTTACTTATAGAAAAATGACTAAATTATGAAATGCCGGATCACTTTTTATAAGTTTGGTCACTTATTTGCATCGTGATGAAAAGTACTGTTCACAACTCGTCACAAAAGTACCATTTCGGGGCTCGATCGTGTTTTACTTGCTCGGCTAAAGCCTCGCAAGTAAAACACTATCTTGCCCCGAAATGGGCTACTTTCGTGACTAGTAGTGAAATATACTATTGGTGCTACGATGAATCCTAGACCTTTCATTAAAATATTTTGTTCTGATTTTATTAACTTATGTTTTGAAAGACTAACTACAACATTGTCTTGATTCACTTCATTAGGTACTTGAGTTTGATTGTCTGTATTTTTATCTTTTAAAAGATTGGTAAGTTTAATTTGGTGTCTCCGTTTCGTGGAGTTGAACACTTAGTTATATGAATCAAGAATAGCATCAGTTATCTTTAAATAGTTAGAAATTGAAAATAAATGTTTTATTTTTATTTCTAAAAGTTGGATCTCTGACTGTAATAATATAACCTGGTTAGAGTTTTCCCTAATGGATACCAGGCGGAAGTTTTTTTCTCTGTTGTTATTAGGTTATTTTGTTTTTCTTTACTTAAATGGGTTTTCTTTGCCTTTACAAACTTTGGTAATACATCTAAATTATTACATTTATGTACAAAAGTCAAATGATATTTTGATTTGGTTAGTTTTTTTGTATCTTGTTTCAAGTTTTCTAATCAAAGCTGTAATTTCACAACAATAGTGTGATATTAGTTGATTCCCATTATGAAAGAGCGTTATAAATCTATTTTGGACAGACATCTAGACCAGTTCAAAAGATACTTAAAGAACTCAAACGAAGTAAAAATAACAGAAATGAACATTATTCAAAACTAAGTGAACATGTCTTCAATCAAGGTCACAGGGTGAATTGGGCTACACCAAGTGTAATTAACCGGAAAGCAGACTGGAAGAGAAGAAATATTATAGAAGCTGCATGCTTGGCGATTGATGAGAAAACTATCTCTCAGCTGAGTGCCTCAATTGGCCCAATGTTTATTCCTCTGATTGAAGAGGAATTAAGAGAAAATATATCGAAAAACTCAACAAACTAAGAAACCATTATATAATATTGTTTATCTTTGCATTACTAACCAAAAACAAGAAAGATTTTTCTACCAAACTATTTTTAAAGATAATAATATTTTAAACATGTGTAGATTTTTAAAAACAAAATTATTAACCTTATTGTATGTGTTTAATAAGCTGAAGATGGATACAGAATTTAAGTATCCAAAATATACTTTTTTTCATAAAACATGAATTTATTATGAGTAATGATGAAATAAAAAATAATGTTACGGCCATAATGAAAAACACATACCGGAACCAACTAAGAATCAGAGATTGCCACAAAGACGCCTTAAAAGGCAGGTAAAGAAGGAAAACGGGCAAGGCGTATCTGCTGTACGCCCTTGGGTATACCAAAGGCAGATGGAGTTCCTCTTACCCTATATGGTGAATAGCCCGACACCACGCAGCCTAGATTTACCTCCACTAAATTTAGTTGAAAAAATTAATTTTCCAGATATTGATGAAGATATTATTGGAAATCAAAATCAACATGAATTGGAAATCGAAGATAACATTTTCGAAATTTACCAAAATATCCTGGAAAATAATCAAATTAACGATATCTCAAAAAATCCAAAGAAAACAACCAAAACGCCCCACGTAAATGATCTAATGGTCAAAACTTTACAAAATGTAGGGAAAAGAGCCGAATCAAGGGATACTATAAGACAGGCTTTGGTAGAGTCGTGTGGGAAATCAAGCAAAGATGACAACGTCCCACTTCACCAGTTTTTCATGTCAATGTATAATTCAACAAATCCCCTACCCCTCCATTACAGCTAGCTGTGCGGCAGCAGATTTTTGAAGCAGTTAACAAAGCCGAAGAGGACGTCATGATAAGTAATTCATTGACAAATACAAGGCCGTATATCGCGCCAACAATAATTTTGCAAGTCCAAAACAGAAATGAGAGTGCGGGATCAGCTGCAGCGTCAAATGAAACGGACGCAGCCAACACTGACAATCAATGAATCGTATGAGGAAAATCTTTCGTATAGTTGAGAATTTCTAAAAATGAATATTCATGAAATGTTATATTTATAGAGCATTTTTTGGTTTACCATTTTGTAATTCAAATAATTAAGTGTTTGAATTATCCAATTACATATAAAAATTTATTAATGTTAATAACGAAATTAAAAATACCTTAAGCACACTTCCAACTTTTCTTCAGTGGGAATTGGTATCTGCGCAATACATTCTTTCCAATTATGTCTTCTTTTATTAGGCTGCGTAGGTACTCGAATTGGTTCGTGCTGACACGTAAGTTGTCTTGAAAGTCCTTGTCTGTAAGTTCATTGATTAAAACAAATTCACCATGGTTGTCTCTCTTCTTCAAATAGCCCCTCTTCCAAATTAATATAGGTCGTCTTTTGCTTAGAGCAAATAATAACACAGTCTCTATTTCCACATAAGATTCGGAATCTAAATATAAAAATGTGTACTCATCCATCGCTGTCATGGCACTTTCTCGCATTGATTTGTAAAAACGTGAGCTGTCAAGGCCACATCCCTCGCCCCGCTCCGCTCTCGCCTCGCTTCAATGTGTGGCGAGCTTTACTCCTGTTTTCATGCAGAAGGGTCAACCGTTTTATTAATTCAAAAGATTGCAATTTTGTGGCATCGAGTACTATTATTATCATTTGTGTTAGTTACTATTGATATTACTTGTTTAAAGTTTTAATCTGAAATCCTGAAGTGATTTTAAGTTTAGCCAACTCGTGTAAAAATATTACACAGTTAAAAGTATATTCTTGTAAATTTTACGATATAGTAAGTAGTTCCTAAACACAAGTTATTCAACTAGCTATTTTAAAGTTTGCACAAAAATGTTGCTTTCAGTTACGTTTAAATATTTTTTTGTCATGGTAACACATATGTCAGTGATATTAAAAAAAATATCCAATTGCAATTAAAAAAGCAGTTAAGCCTGGATATTGATTACTGATTAATATATTTAGTTTCTAAACTTTCCGACCTTATTATTGGAAATTATAATTAAAATAGCAATAGATACCCTAATATAGAAAAACATGCTATGTAAAATAAAGTCTGTTTTGTTTTCCCATTATAAGACAATTTCCCAGTATAAGACAAAATATTTAAGACAAAATTTTTAACAAGACGTTACTGGATTCTTGACTGTTTCTTCACAATGTATAAATAAGGCAATGTTTAAATCAAAACATTACAACTAAAAGAGATTGTTAAATAAAATTCTTGTTATATTTTTATTATTGAGGATTCTTTCTAATCCGTAGACATGTTTTTTTTCTGAAGATCTTAGGAAACCTCACTTACATCGTATCTGAAATGTAAGAATGTACCAGTTGTAAATAAGTAGATACAAAATTCTGGGTTTAAATTTAATTTTCTCCTTCAAAATGCCAATCGAAATCAAGCGATATTATTCAATTCAATTCATTCAAAATGTAAATACGAAATCCGAGTAACTTTATATGCACGCCATCATTTTAATATTAAACTTGTTCATAAACTTGCCTCTTAAGTGTAATCTGAAAATGGAAAAGTTTATACAGAAATTCTACTCGAGGAATAAACTTGTTCTGGGAATGTTTTCGGTTTTGCTTTACAGTTAAGTGACCGGCTCGACTCGCAGTCGAGAATAAATATTTGGAAATACTTTCCCAACTGTGTTTTCTGTGTTATTTGTCTGTTGCACTTGAAACATTCCTAACGTAGAATAAGGGAAGAAATCCTTCTTGAAAATCCGAGTTTTTAAATCAGGACATTTTTTTAAATTGTACCTTTTTTTTACAATGTACCTTGTACATTGTACAAGGTTCTTTGAAATGAGTCCTCTAACATCGGTTGCTTATTTTTAGTCAACAAAGTTTCTAAGCTTAGCATGGATTATCCTTGTCTGATTTGTATTTGCATTATTGAAACTTTTTTCGAACACTTAGGCCAATGCTGATCATTAAAAGCAAATTTAACAAAGCATAAGGATCAAGGAGATTAAAGGAAATTTTTCGAAAAAAGTATATTTATAAGACAAACTCACCATCACCAATAATAAATTCCAAACAAAGAACCTAGTCATAAACATTTCAACGTTTTCATTAACGCACTTATATTAACGTCCACTTCTGTATCGGTTCACCATATCTCCAAGGACGAAAATGCATTGTTAATTTAGTTGCAGTTTAAGAAACAATAAAAAATCAATTGAAATTTATTCACAAAAATTTAGAAGTTTTACGTTTTTAGGAGAATAACACTGTTTCCAAACCAGCTCCGAGAAAACACTTTAGTCCAGTCAAAACAGGGTTTGACCTGGAAAAAATTCCGTTAATTTTGAAACTTTGCACAATTATTTAGAAGTACCTAAGGATGAAAATACCAAAAGTCCTGGAAAATTTGTGGCGAGCTCTAGTGGCAATTGATGGAAACAGGGTACTTTTTTTTGGTTTTTCGTAAAAATCTCGAGAACTGTTGGTTGGGGGTGAGAACTTTAAATGTACAAAATAAAGCTTATTAAATTTTCTACAAAATGATGTGGTACATTTTATTTGTACTCCTAACGGTTACCGAGTTATAGAGCGCCAAAAATAAGGATCTTTTCACGATTTTCCCCTAAAAACGAGCAACTTTTTTTAGTATTTAACGTATGAAAATAAAAATTATCTTATTTTGGTGGGCGCCATTAAATTCAGCTTAAGAAACCAAACAAGTTCGTATCCTGAATCATTGCTTTATGTCCTTTGGTCACCGAGATAATGGAGGCGGTAAACGCCCCTTACATTGTACCTATGTAATCCTTATGGGAAATAAAAAAAGTTCTATATCTTGCTTATTTCGCAACATATCGTAGTAAAACTTGATTCGTGGCTTGATATAGTTGAGATATATCTTAGTAGGGCCTATAATCCCGAATTTTCACATTTACGTGTCAGCAAACCTGCATACTCCATTGTTCGTATTATTCTTATGCAGGTGAGTGTGCAGGTTTGCTGACACGTAAATGTGAAAATTGAGGATTATAGGCCCTAGTACGATATATCTCAACAATATCAAGCCACAAATCAAGTTATACTGAGATATGTTGCGAAATAAGCGAGATAAAGAACTTTTTTATTTCCCATAAGGATAACATAGGCACAATGTAAGAGGTGTATACCGCCTCCATTATCTCGGTGACCAACGGACATAAAGCAATGATTCAGGATACTAAATTGTTTGGTTTTTTAAGCTGAATTTAATGGTGCCCACCAAAATAAGATAATTTTTATTTTCATACGTTAAAAACTAAAAAAAAAACGTTGCTCATTTTTAGGGAAAAATCGTGAAAAGATCCTTATTTTTGGCGCCCTATAACTCGGTAACCGTTAGGAGTACAAAGAAAATGTACCACATAATTTTGTAGCAAATGTAATAAGCTTTATTTTGTACATTTAAAGTTCTCACCTCCGACCAACGGTTCTCGAGAGTTTTAAAAAAAACAAAAAAGTACCCTGTTTCCATCAATTGCCACTAGAGCTCGCCACATATTTTCCAGTACTTTTGGTATGTTCATCCTTAGGCAATTTAAATAAATGTGCAAATTTTCAAAATAAACGGAATTTTTTCAAGGTTTGGCCATTTTTTTATGTTTTTTGACTGGCCCATTTGAGAGAATAACGTGTAGCCATGCATTTTTTCATGATTGTAAAACCATTGTGACGAGTTTATCACTAGTCCAGTCGCCCTAACATCAACCATTATATAGTTAATGTAAGTCAGTGACAAAAGCACTCAAGGGGAATGTTAGCATTTCTGTACCTTTTGACTAGAACATGTGTAAAGATTCAATTTTTGGCAAAATATGTTTCACTTCTAATAACACTGATGGATCACTAGGAGAACTTCGTGGATTGATCGTAACTCACTTTGTAACGTATACAATATAGTTGGTGAGAAAACTTATCTCTGCGCATTTTTGATTTCATAATAAGAATAAGTCAACCAAGGACAAGGAGAACTTATTAACCACGCAGTGAAAGTGGGTCGACAATACATTCTCATTAACTACCCGAAGGAAGAGCTGAATCGCTACAAAATGTAAGAATATGACATATTTGAAAAAGCTTTCACGCTAAGCGGATTGTGGTAATCTTATTGCTCCAGGGGATCCTTGGTAAAAAATATCAAGTCAGCCGCTTTATATCGTGTATCCCCAAAGTCCCGGACCTGTTTACAATACACTGGTATGTTTTGGTAACATTTTGGTATCACAAACCACAAATAAACTTTTTGGAAGGTGGTTGCCCCAAATTAAAAATAAAACCTGTAACAAATTAGCTTTTAAGTTTAAGGTCTAGTCAAAAATAAATCACCGGTTAATATTTTAAATCGACTTCCAGCCCTTTTTAAAAATCATAGCCTTCTCAAAATCTAGATTTCTTTTAATATTCCAGTTTGAAAACATTAATAACGATTATAATAGGCATTGAATTGGCTTCAGGTATGAAACATATTGCATCACTTAACGAGTCCTTAACTAGCCAGTTGATTAGAGTTTACATTTACCAATACGAGCCAACTCCAACCCCAAATTTTGATTTTGTGAGTTGGGGTTTTGATATTAAAATTCAACCGAGGCATGTTTTGCCAAAAGTCTTGTGCAAGTTTGTTTTTAACAGTTTTTTTTGCCTAGAAACTATTCATTTGGGGTATTAACATGTGTCACAAGGGTACTTATCTATAAAAAAAAACACCTTATGGCAATAACGAATTTCAAACTGCTGTAGCTTTCGCAGGGGCATGATATCGACCTTGGGGTTGCGCGATATTGTTTCTTTAATAAAGCCCTTTAAATGAGTTACTCGATGGGAGTTTTTGTTTAAAAATGCTAGGCAAACCCCCAATATTGCACTTTAGGAACAGGAGCAGAAAGAGAAGTGCATTTGGTCGAAACATCTGTGTCCAAAATAGTTCAAAAGTTATTAAACTGATCCGGGGTTTTGTGACATATGGTATGATTTGTTTTACGACTGTTCACTTCAAGGAGGGATTATTAATTACTCAGTAAAATTAAACGACGTTAAATTCTCATGATATACCCGTAGTAAGATCCTTAATTGCAACTAAATTTAAGAATATGATATGTTTGAAAAAGCTTTCACACTAAGCGGATTGTGGTAATCTTATTGCGTGAGGGATCCTTCTTAAAAAATTTCTATGTCAGTCGTTTTGTCCGTTTTAGTGAAAATTTTATTTCATTTGTTTAGTTATCTACTTAAAATATATATAAATATATATGATAACATATTTGTCTATTATATATATAATGAAACTATCTGATAGGTTGCTCGTTAAAAATTATTGTTCCTTTACATAAATTCTTCACGGTTTATAGAAAAAAAATACAACTGTGTTTTTATAACGAATAACAATTCTTCTGTAAGTGATAAAATAACAAATTTTCGAAACTGTTGCAACGGTTTTTGTACAATCCAATAAAGTGCACATAAAATTACAAATCGCCCTTAGCAAGTTCTAGGAAGTCAATTTATAAGACATACTTGTTAAAAAAAGAAGGAGTTTACGTTATTGACTTGAGAGAATGATTTACATGTTATTAGATCGATGAATTCTTAAGAAGGATCTTCGTAGTTCAATCAATAATGTCTTGTATTTTCAATACTTATTTTGAATGTAAGAATTTTAGCAACATTTGGCATTTGGTGACCTTCTTTCGCCAATATTCAAGTAAATCTTAGAACACAAGAGGTTCCATGAGAAAAGAATAGAATATCCTGCCACTTCAGCAAGTGTTCGCGTTAGCTCTTAATCCCGTTGAGAGATTCATCCTTTACAAACACTCTTGCTCTCTACGTTTTATAAAACCCCTATATAAGTTAAATCATAATTTTTTTGAAGGCGGTGTTTACATTCTACCGCGTTTCAAAACAAAGTATGATAAAAAAATTATAAAAAACTAGTAGACATACCCGCGGCTTCCCTCGCTGAAAGGATAATGTTTGGTTCAATTAGATGTTGTTTTTAATGTGCAATTTTTAAAAAATTCCAAAGAGACATAATTGATGATTTCAATAATTTTTCTGAACTATACGTTTTTAAGCGCTTAATTACAAACTTAAGGGTGCACCTCCATCCTAGATTGACATGAGAAGATGAAACGTTTCCTCGATGAATTTTCCTTTTTCCCTCGAATTGGCTACCATGTGCTAACACATTCTAATTTTTCAGTCATATTGGAGATTGGATTACTCGTTTTAACAAATTGAGGCAAAAATCTACGATAGAAATAGCATGTTTGTTTGAACTTAGCCTAAATCGCTTTCTGCCTGCATGCAAAACCTCCTAAAATATTTAATTCAGAAAACCCCCGATTCGACTAAAATAACGGAACAATGTTTCAAGATTCTAGTTCGATTACTTCGGGTGGTCAGCAAAACGCGAGTAATCTATGTATAGGGCCTATGGTATCTGACAAATCTATAATATAATATATCCGTAATAGTCTTGTACAATTTATTCTTTTAATAAATGGAATTTCTATTTTTTTGTCTCTTTAAAATAGTCTAGGAACCGTCTATTGATATTTTGTAATCATAGCTCTTAAAACTGAAGGCTGCCATTTTGAATTTATCTTATTTTAGGCTTTCCAAAGAAAACACTTTAAAATCCTTCATTTGCATGCATCTAGAGCCTATAAAGAATATTTGAGCCAAGAATATTGGCCCAAAGCCCTACATTGTTTCAGAAAAAAAACTTTGAAAACTAAAAATGGCCGCCATTTTGAATTTTATAATATACCCTATATTAGCCTTTTGAGAGAATATATTTTAAAATCGGTTCTTAGTACGCATCTAGAGCCTGGTTTATGCCATAGGCTGTGCATAGGTCGATATGTATATCATTTTAATAAGATAATAAAGCATTATTTAATGCCACAACCGCATCTCGAACGGACGCTTAGAACGTCTGAAATAGAGTTTTTAAAGTAGAAAAAGATTACAGGTGAGAAAAGTTTAAATGAACGCCATTTTGGATTAGGAGATCCGATTGAGCTCGGATTTGCGGCATTGTATCCAACTCAAGAAGAGGTTTAATTTGATGTACATATCAACCTATGCTTAAATTTTAAAGATTTTCTTCTGACTCCTAGTGAGCCGTCCCCCTTAGGAGGTAGGGGGTCACTGAATACGTGCTAAAGTACTATTTTTTGTCCAAGAGATATTATTAGTTTCGTAGGTCAATATTTAAGATTTAAAAAATTACGAAGCCGATCCGGGACTTTTTGAACACGCGATAGAGATGTAGCAGTTGTTTGAATCATTATTCAAACAACTGCTAAAAAAAAACTGCTGTTAAATTTTTATCCTTTTATAAATAAATTTAACTTGGGATTATAATACGTATTTCAAATAAAATAATCGTGTTAACATTAAAATTATTAGAGTGAGTTATTTAATAGCGCAGGAAGTGCCTTATCTATATTGCACGAAGTAATTACACTGGCAAGCCTATTTGGGTTGTCGTAGGTAGTAGTTTTGTAATGTTGATGCCATTTCCAGGACATATATCTCACTTCTGGAAGTGCGCTCGGTAGTAATAGCGCAGGAAGTGCATAATCTTTATGTACACGAAGTAGCAATTTATTCCAATATTAATATTTCAAGGAATAATCCAAAAATATTGTTTTGAATCTCCAATGAAAACAAGAGGTAATCCTCCTTCTCCTCCTCCTCCTCCTCGTTGATAGATACAGGTGGTAATCCTCTTGGATCGCGGCTTAATTGAAAATTTAGTCTGAATAAAAGATCTCAGTAATTCGCGTAGAGTCAGAGTGGCATGTAACACAGATATCAGAACTAAGAAATTAAGGGAAACATTATTAGCCAGAAAGTTTATGAGTTTACGTGGTGCTCCATCGCGCCTTTACTACTGAACCGTATGACCGTAACTTAGGTAGATAATACCCTTGATAAAAAAAAACATGGGCCGCATTTCCGATATTAAATTCACTTCGGTTGAACTCCTATAGTATACTTCACAGGGATCTCATTTATTTATTTATTAAAATGGGGACAATTTGTCCCAAATCATCAGTTACTCGAGCAAAGAACGGGCACAGCCCTTAGTCCCACATGATTCTTTCTTGAATAATTTTTAATCATGCTTTTTCTTTTACCGGTACTTTCTTGTGGAATGTATATTAAATATGTAATTTCTGACGATCAGATTTATATTTTTTACAACGAAGCCATATTTATACCGTGAATAACATTGTATTCATCAAAAAATCCTTTTTACTATACCATTGAAGCCTTTAATCTTTGTTAAAAAAAGTTATGCGATCGAAAAAAGTTTGTTTGTTATTAACACCTCCCCTGCAGCTTGTAGGTTGAACTCAATAATTAGTACCTGGTCTACTGACTCTTGCTCGGTGTTATTTTGTATTTACCTGTTACAACAAACAGGCAAGTAAAGAACTACTAACGCCTGGTGGAATTAGTGTATTCCCCACACACCAGGGGAAACGCTAACTGCGTATGCACTAACGCTAACAGTGTATTGTTCCAAACGATGTATCACCCCAATTATCTTCAAAGATGAGGAATCAACAATGTAAGATTAAGTTTTGAGAATAAAGTAGGCTCATAAAACTTGATCTTTTATGGCTTCTTCATTGTAATTAGATAGGTACACCGTCAACATGTAACGATTCTAATTGTTGTCAAGTTTTATATTCATTCAACGACGAGAGTTAGCAACGGTTCAAGTTCATACTAAAGGATTAAAAATCCAAGATTTAAGTACAAGAGCGTCAGTCATCGAAAAATAAAAGTAAAATTTTTCCTAGTTTAACATTTTTGGAAGAAATATATATCGTAACTATAACATTGCAAAATAGTACATGCCTTAATTACTGTTAAAAGGGGTCAGTAGTACTTTTATTTTTCACATCATTGAAATTCCCTGCGACAGCCCAGCTAATTTTAATTTTTAAGGAAAACTTCCAAATTATTATGATAACATATATTTTATTTGTGTTGTAGTGTGTATGACGTTGAAATTACTGAAATATCATATATAATTGAGTGAACATTAATGTGTTACCTGTATTTATATTATTCATATTGTTTGATTTGAATAGAGATGTTTAGCAATTTCCCAATGTAGGAATGAAATAATATAATAATATAATATAATATAATATATTCCTTTATTGCTGTTTGACAATACAAGTATTGTATAGCATGCGTCAAAATATTAATTTTAAAATAATTTACAAACACAGAATTACATTGAGCAGTCAAAAAGACAAAGTTGAAAATAATCTTTACATTGAACTGCTAAAAACTGAAAAGCATCAGCCATAGCTTACTTAGGAGAAAATCCGAAGCTCAAGCCAATGCTACCCCTGGTGAATGGTCCATGAACTCGTCCACCGAGTAGAACACGTTCGACACTAAAAAGCGTCTTAATTTTGTTTTAAATTTTGTTTCACAATTTTCAAATCGAATGCCTTCTGGGACTTGGTTCAGAATGTTCACCCCCCTCTGAGAAGGTAGGCGCGCCATTGCTGCCAACCTGTGCTGTGCTGGTCTGAAAACATTTCTGGATCTGGTGTCGTACGCATGCACATCCCTGCCCTGGATCGGGTGGCTTTTGAACTTGCAAAAGAGTGCAGTTTCCAGAATGTACAGTTCAGCCAGTGTTAGCAAGCCCAGTTCACGAAAGGCATTTCATCTCACAGGATGAAATGTAATCTCACAACAATTTCAGTAAAGTTGATATGTTTTTTTATAACTAAATTATATAGAAGTTTTTAGAAAACCTCAGTTAATAAAGTTTACTTCAGGTTCATAAATACGTCTCGAATGCATCGTTCATTGTTGACTGTTCGAGTCCGCCCTCACTAGACGCTGGTAGCCGGCCAACATCTAGCGAGTGTCATCTACACCGACCGATATTGTCCTCTAGTGAATGGTGGTGGCTGCAACTACAACCATTGTCTTTGGAATATGATGAAATTTCTTTATTTATGCTCCAACGCACTAACACCGTAAATCCCAACATTTTGTGTAAACACAAATACCTAAAAAAATAACAGAGAAACTTTTAAAATAACTTCATACACAATGACGTTTAAGTGTTTTAACATGCTGGGAAGAGATAATTTATTAATTAACACTAAGATAAACTTGGAAAGGAGGAGGGAAAAATATAAAGATTAATTGTTTTTCCTCTACGTTTGAGAAGCGTGTTGCCCCTCATTAAAAACTTCACAACTTTATTAAAACATGTTTCTAATTAAAAAGTAGAGATTTACCTCCAAGGGGTTTCCAGACAGCAATATAATTGGAATTCTTTAATTATGATCTCCGTAAACAAATTCAGTTGTGAACATTGCTCGATTTTGTAAAGAATGAAATTTCCAATTTTTTTTATATATTCATTAATAGCATAGTACATATTTAGACCAGTTGCAATAATTTAGATTAACATTTCTTCTTTAAAAATAAGCCATGCTGTATAAACGAAATTATATAAATAAAATAAAATCAAAATTTGTGTGTTATATTACTTTGGAGGGTTTTTATCCTTTTTAATATCGAATCAAAATTGGCAAAATCGTGGGAAAACTGTCGGTGAAATTGTGAAAAACTTAACTTGTTCCTCTAAGACATTTATTGAATTTCTTACACAATGGATCTTTTATTCCCCGATTACTTAAGGAAAGCAAACTATATCGGAGCTCAGTAAATAATTCGAGATATTGGAAGTTGATTTATTGCGTTTGATATTACATTCTGGAGAACGATACGGCTTTTGTTATATTTGTTCCTCAATTTTGAGATTCATTCTTACCTCTTACTTTTTGTAGTTGCCATGAAGACCACGTGCGTTCCGTTGCGGGATGAGACCCCTCTTGTAATTAATTGACTAATTTATGTTCCTGTTGAACCAGGTCAAAGGTAAAATGGGTAGGTAAGGTTAGGAGTTAAGAGATAAATTATAATAACATTGTTGATTGAGATGTTGTAGAGGCCTAACTTATACCGGATGTTCAAAAAGTCCCGGATCGGCTTCGTAATTATTTAAATATTAAATATTGACCTACGAAACTTATAACATGTCCCTTGGACACGAAATTCTTTTTTAGCACTTATTTAGTGACCCCCTACCTCCTCAGGGGGACGGCCGAGTAGGAGTCAGAAGAAAATCTTAAATGTAAGCATAGGTTTATATGTTACATCGAATTAAAGCTCTTTTTGAGTAGATTACAATGCCGCAAATCCGAACTCATCGGATCACCTAATCCAAAATGGCGGCCGTTTGAATTTCTCTCAACTGCTGTTTTCAACCTCCTGAAAACGATTTCAGACGTTCTAAGCGTCCTTTTGAGATGCGGTTTGCGGCATTTTGTCGAGAATTTCATGCTCTTTAAAATTATGTACAGCACTACCTATGCTGGTCATCATCCATGCAAGACATCCTTTATTCCCCCCCCTCAAGGAAGCGATTTATGCGATAGGTTGTACATAGGTCGAATGTTTATCATTTTAAAACGCTAATAAAGCATAATTTAATGTCGCAAACCGCATCTCGGAAGGACGCTTAGAACGTCTGAAATCGAATTTTTAGGAGGTTAAAAATGGCAGATGAGAAAAGTTTAAACAGCCGCCATTTTGGTTTAGGTGATCCGATTGAAATTTAGTTTGCGTCATTGTATTCTACTCAAAAAGAGCTTTAATTTGACGTACATATCAACCTATGCTTATATTTAAGATTTTTTTCTGACTCCCAGTGGACCGTCCCCCTGAGGAGGTAAGGGGCCACTGAATACATGCTAAAATGGTATTTTGTTACCAAGATACATATTATAAGTTTCGTAGGTTAATATTTAATATTAAAAAATTACAAAGCCGATTCGGGACTTTTTTAACACCCGGTATATGATCTCTTATATAATTTCTGAGCACAATGAAGTTCCCTCAAATCTTCCGATAAAGTGGCCAAGTTTAAGTCTTATATATTTAGGTTCCTGTCCAAAAAGTTTCACGTGATGCTGAATCACGTGGATTATAGTTCCAACATATGAATGAAAAGTTAAAGTTTGGTATATTTAACACGTTTTTTAAAGCAGATGACAAAAAAAGTTTATTGGTGTTGTTTTGACGCCAAGCCCTGAAAAGGAATGCAAGTCAGAAGCTCTCTGATCGAAAGCAAATTTTCGATCAGAGAGCCCTAAAATTTCGCTATTTTAAAAAATCGGATGTCAGATTTCGATTATTTTTATTGAAAAATAAACTGTAATAAAGTTAAATTAAAATACTCCCGATGCAGCAGGCGTTCATACTCAGCGAATTCCAAAGAAGTAAATTATATTTAAATCCAACATTAACGAGATACGTCATGTTTTTGTAATCACCGTAAGAATAACATGGGGAATAATATGCAGGTTAGCTACAACAGTTGTGCACAAATTGGGGGTTTTTACGAATTTCCCCAATAGGGAAGAAGCTATTACGGTAGGTTTCATCGTAAGATTTAAGCCCGGGACCATAACTGATAACTTTTCGTTTTGGGGTCCACACAGGCACAAAAAAACACCAGTTTCGAATGTATACACATATTACGTAAATATTAAAATAAAAACAAAGTCCCCTTTAATTGATTTTAATTTACTGACTAATTTCAGCACTAAGGGTCTTTCCCAGATCTAGCTCAGTACCTACATAACCTAAGTAAATAATAATAATTTGCTTCAGCTGAAATGTGACATATGGTTTTGGAAGTTTTGGTGGCTTTTAACTTATAAATTATCCTTTTATTATAAATATTGTCTCAAAAATGGGTTTAGATCATTAGCTGTCCAATTTGTATTTTATTTGGGGTTTTCAAATTATTAGAGAATATATGAAATCCCCCTTTAGAGTTCATTTTTTCTCCTTTTGTTTCGTATCTTAAAATACTCATGTTCTTTTCTATGCTTTCGTATGTTCGGTACGATTGGAGAAAGTGTTCAGCGAAATTCGATTTCATAGATGTTAGTTACGCTGTGAGTTTTGAGAGCTTGGATGTGCCCACGAAATCGAGATTTGAGTTGTCTCCCAGTTTGTCCTATTAAAATAGAATCGCAATACGAGTATTTTAGCTCTTATATTCCAGATTTATCATAGTTGTCCTGTTTTTCAGGTTGATATGTTATTTTATTAATTAGATGAAATCTATTATTTTTAGTTTTATAGCTATTAGTGTAGATTGACGTCTGGAATGATTTTCTCATGGCTTTATTCATATTTTGGTTATAAGGGTCGCAAAGACGCCATAAGGGAGTTTACCGTTTGTACGGAGTTATCGTGCTGACCGATATGTGCTATACAGTTTTTTTTTTTTACTCCTTCTGGGGGCCCCCAAACGAAAATTTATCATATATATGTATAACTCAGATGCCAAAAACCCCATTAGTTACAATTTTTTAAACATGGCAATATTAACTTAGAAATTAATAGTGTTTTCATTCGAATTACTTAAAGTACAAATTCCTACTGAATTTCTGCATTACACTCACAACGAAGCTTGTTTTTAAAATTAAAATTTGTTAAATTTACTATTTTTTATCAAAATAAATTTTCACCTGCACTAAAAAACCGTTTAACTTACGTACCGAGTAGATTGGGGATATTTAATTTTATTGCTTTTTCTTATTTATATATAAATTACGATTTAAAGGTCTTGTCACAAATATAAGTTTCACATGCCATTTAACTCATGAATTGCATTTAACATAAAATCAAAGATCTTTTGCTTGTGTTAAAGTCTTTCTTGTACCCAAGTTCTTGATAGGTCATTCGAACATCACAGGCTGTTTGATCTTCATCCTGTATTATTAAGCCATCCATCCCCTTGCTACTTATTCTTTAGTTGGGTTTTAAATCCAGAAAGCCAAAACTTGAACCTGAAAGACAAAACCCATTATTATAATAAAATATGACTCAAAAATAATGATTAAAAAATAAGCGTTGTCAGTGATAGTAAATTCATATAACTTAATGAACTTACTCCGAATTTTAAAAATATATAAAAAATGTTGCTTTAGTAAGAGGAGTTTTCCAAATAAAACCCTAACAAAGTAATAAACAGTTTTCTGGATATCATTTTTAAATCCATGAACTCACATAGAGTTATGCAGCTGTATACATTGGAGTGCAGGTGTTTCTAAAGTGATACCAGTGATTAACAATGGTTGGTTAACTGGCATCAGGTTTGGTATAACATTTATTTATGGGCCATAGAGCTCCAATATCATCTGAATTTTGTTTTCCATCAATCACTTCTGCAACGTGTTCCTCAGTGTGACATAACTTTATGACGCCACGGTTTGTTTGTTCTTAATTATAAAGTTAACATGATTCGGTTATTAAAAAAACATTACAGTAGTAAGACATTATGCATTAAAAATGCACAAATGTTTGTACCGATCTCTTGGTTTATAAATAAATCAAAATATATCGTTATTTGTTGAAGTCATTTTTAGTTTCGATATTAATTTAACTTAGAAACAATATTATTCTCTTAATATCTTCACATTTTTTCATGAGATAAATCTATAAATAAGTTTTACACTCATAGGAAATATTTAGAACATTACGCCCTTGTTTACTGTTATTTTTAAGTTTTCGGAATATAATTCACAGTAATCCATTACGCATTTTTTGTGTTCCCATTTTCAATAAACAAACAAAATTATTTTCTACTTGCATTTGATAGTATCAGTGTTGTAGTTTGATAATGCAAAGTTATCTGACAGGTTCAAATATTTGTCATAAAATATATCATAACTAATAGATATGATGAGTTTGTTTATTACAACTGGTTCATTCAATGTTTGAGATGTATCTATGTTTGTGATATATTTGTAATAAAATATATCACAACTAATAGATATGATGAGTTTGTTTATTACAACTGGTTCATTCAATGTTTAAGATGTATAAAAAAGTATATTTGTTTTTATATGTTTTTTAATATTTTTACTGTGGTTTTAGTGAATGTGATAAAAAAATCGCAGTGACTCCCCCTACACTTTTAATTTTCATCACTCATTACAGTCTTCCACACAGATGCCTCTTATTTATGATAAAGGTTATAAGTAAGTTCCTCGACAATATTTTTTTTGGAGATCGGAAATCGTCAGAATCAGAAACAGATTATCGTAATTAATAACTGATATTGTTATATTGATATTTTATTCGATATATGTCCAGGGTAATGTGTTCTCATATTTAGTTTGTTTTTAACTATTATGTGTCCAAATTTTGTATTTATTGTAGTTAAGAGTAAGCATGTTGTTGGGTGATGAGGAATTGTTTCGCTTCTGCATGCGAAATTTTGAAGAGAATGAACTTTAGAACAGACTGAATCTTCATCACTGATTATGTAATTTATGATTTTTTGTTGTCTTAAATGGAGTATTTTAACTGCGCAACTCTTGTCATGTAACATTTGCAAATAACTAAAATTATTTAAGTCCTTAAAATTTAAAATATTTTGAAAACTAGTTGATTCCGGTATATATTTTTCGTTATGGTTTTAACATGATTTCCTATTTGATCGTTGCTCGTAATAAATTCACTTTTAACTTAAAGAACTTCTATGAAAAAAAAAATTTTATATAAAAGTGAATTAACTATTAGTAACGATCAAATTTTGGAAATTGATATATTTCCTTAAATTAAAGGACTAATTTAGAGATTTAATTTAAGAAAAAAACAAAACAAAGCACCTACCTTAAAACGTTTCTTTGATTCCTTGTATTGTATTTTAATCCGGGAAAAACAAACGAGATGAAGACACAATCTCATTAACAGGTTTTGTCCCAACAACAATGCTGCAGCCTGGTCTTTGTGAATAAAGATTATTAGAAAACAATGCGCTTTGTTTTTTAATGAGAAGAATCTTTGTCTTGCAATCACCCCCTAAAAATCTTTAGAGATGTATCTTTCACTGATGGGAAGGCAAAGTAAACTCTTTAGCAGTTATATATAAACTACTGCCCGTTTATACTAATAATATTAGATACTATTCAGAGTTGTCGGGTTCCCTTGGTGATGATCGCAAATATTTATAAATACGTCTTGTGGATATGAAAGTAAAAAAGCTTATACAAATGTAAGATTATTATGAAAATTAAAATTCTTATTATTCCAGGCGCAACCAATTCTATTCAACCTATATTCGTGGATATGAATATCCACCAATTTCTATTCGTGGATATGAATAATATGTGACAATTACCGCTTCCCTCCCTAATAACTTTCAGGCCTTATTGGCCCTTGGTGACGATGTTTTGGATGTTTTCTCACCTGGTCCACTATGAAACATCATATTGTATATTTAGTAGACTTGTTGTTAGTGCAATAAAACTTTATTATAAATTACAAACAATAAATTAAAAGAGAGAATAGGGATATTCATGTTATTGAGGCTTCATCTCACTCGCCACTGCGTCAATGAGTCATTGTTGGTCACATGCACAAATTTTGAATTTAAAACAACAACAAAAGGGAACAAAATCAATGCCATCTGGTTTTTAACAGACAAACAAAAAATACTGTACAAAATTAATTCAACACATGTTAAATCCCATAACGGTAAAAACCTATCCCACCGCGTGTCCCCAAAGCTCCAACGTCCATGTTATTTTTTATGGAAATAAAATGTTTTTAGGGACCGTCTATGTATAAATGAATGAACTTTTTGGCGTTTGAACATTTATACCCCGTACAGAGGGGTAAAGTCAAACAACTAATATATCATGTTCAAAGGATCGATATAAAAGAAGAATGTCGGAAACTATGTAACGTTGATCCTATGCGATTTCATGACAAGTGAAAGTTTCAATTTTCATTATAAAGTTTAACGTAGTAAAGTGTTTAAATTTGACGTATCATTATATTGCTAACTATCCCAAGCTTCGAGGGATCTCTATGTATTTCAATGATTTCGACATGATTTCATTTGTCAGCCTCCATCTTGGATCCGCCATAGTAGTAGTACATGAGCCAATACCACCTGGGGTGGCAAATGCAGACTATGTTTTTTTTGTTTAGTTTTATATGTAGATTAAGAATATAGGTGATAGCAACGCCAAATTTGTAGCTTTATATGAAAAAACTTACTTTTTTAACAAAAACTTGTGTTTTTTCTCATAAATTTGAAAAAGGTACCAGTAAAAGTGGCATGTGCTATCAACAATTTTTTAATAGAGTTTTGTATGTAGATAATGAATTTTTATGATAGTATGATCTATGCAGTAGCTTTATGCAAAAAAACACTGTTTAGTTGAACATTTTTAAATTTTTTATTGAAAATATTGTTTTTGATGAATATTGTTTAGTCCGGTCACCGAGCTATATGACCTTAAAGTAGGGTCCGACTCAAATTTTATGATTGATTCTAGTACTATTTGATGTACTAAACAAGAATATGGCGGATGTCAGACTGGCATCCTTAGGCAACTTCGAATATCGAAGGTCAAAGTTCAAAGGGCCGAAAATAGAGTTTTATATGTAGATTTAGGAAAAATATGTATTTGGGGTTTCCAAACAAATATTCCCAAAGGTATTGATTTTAAACCACCACCAATAGTTGCTGGGTGGTAAAATACTTTATTTTGATTGGGTATTAATTTTCAGCCGCCATCCTGGATCCGCCATATTGGATACGAGTTAATTTTTTTAAATGTGAATGTGGTGTTGTGACACATAATTACAGACTAAATTTTCACGCTGATTACAATGCCGCAATCCGATTTTGACAATATTGTTTTGTTCTTGAGATATATTCAAATGAAAGTTCTTCCCTATACATTTCTTATGGGGTTTTCTAAATTAAACTATTGTTTTGTTTTGTTTTTCTTATATCTCCGGTTCTAATCACATTATAAAGTTCGTTTTGGTCTTGAAATATTCAGTGATTTAATGGGCTTCAATTTCAAATATTAATAATTTAAATACGACCAGTCAGAGATGAGTAACAAAGTAACATTTAACATAAAATGTAGAGTTTTCAAAATTTATTTCTACTTAAAGATTTATATCTCAGGTTTTAAGCAAGTCTAAATATTATATTTCGTCTTAAACACTTATCTGATCTTTGGCTTTCATTTGAGCCATTTTCAACTTAAATGAGACTGCGTAATCAGAGTTATGACTGTTCAAATATCACTCGATCTTCCATATTTAACTATTTTTATTTTGTTTTTCTTATATCTCCGGTTCTAATCACATATCGTTCGTTTTTGTTTTAAAAGATTCGGTTATATGATGGCTTTAATTTGAAATATTAATAATTTAAATACAACCAGCCAGAGAAGAGTTACAAAGCAACATTGATCATAAAACGTTTATTTTCCAAAATTTATTTTTACTTAAACATTAATATCTCAGGTTCTAAGCAAGTCTAAATATTAGGTTTAGTCTTAAAACACTCATCTAATTTTTGGCTTTCATTTGAGCCACTAATCACGTTAATCCGACTTTGGGAAAAAGAGCTAAGCCTATTCAAAGATCATATGATCTTCCAAACGGAAATATTTTTGTTTTGATTTTCTTATATCTCCGGTTCTAATTATATTTTTAGGTTCGTTTTGGTCTCAAATGAAAGACAAAGATCATATAAGTGTTATAAGACCGAACATAATGTTTAGACTTGCTTAGAACCTTATATATAAATCTTTAAGTAAAAATTTTTTTTTAATCAACATTTTATGTTAAATGTTGCTTTGTAAGTCATCTAAGTATTTAAATAATTGTTAGTTAAAATTAAAGCCATTAAACTACGGAATTTTTTAAGACTAAAAAGAACTTTATAATGTCATTAGAACCGGAGATACAATAAAAACAAAACAAAAAAGTAGTTTAATTTGGAAACACCCATTAAAAATGTACAGAACGATTTTGATTTGGGTACATCTCGATAACAAAATAATATTTTCAGAAACGAATTGCGGTATTGTAATCAGCGTGGAAATCTAGTCTGTAATGATGTGTCACAACACTACATTCACATTTAAAATAATTAACTCGTATCCAATATGGCGGATCCAAGATGGCGGATGAAAATTGATACCCAATCAAAATGAAGTATTTACTACCCAGCAACAAACGGTGGTGGTTTAAAATCAATAACTTGGAGAATATTTGTTTCGATACCATAAATACATTTTTTTCATTGTTTGTTTCTGTATTTTTTGCCCTTTGAACTTTGACCTTCAATATTCGAAGGTGCCCATATTCTTGTTCAGTATATCAAATAGGACTAGAATCAATCATAAAATTTGAGTCGGACCCTACTTCAAGGTCACATGGCTCAGCGATCGGACTAACAGTATTGATCAAAAAACAATATTTTCAATAAAAAATTAAAAATGTTCAACTAAACAGTGATTTTTTTTGCATAAAGCTACTGCATAGATCATGCTATCATAAAAATCCATTATCTACATACAAAACTATTAAAACACATTTATAGCATATGCCACTTTTACTGGTACCTTTTTTTCAAATTTATGAGAAAAAACACAAGTTTTTGTTAAAAAAGTAAGTTTTTTCATATAAAGCTACAAATTTGGCGTTGCTATCACATATATTTTTGATCCACATATAAAACTAAACAAAAAAAACATGGTCCGCATTTGCCATCCCAGGTGGTACCAAAAAAGTAATTGGCTCATGGACTATAGAGCCTTTGATACGACATATCATTACAAGCTGTGATTTTTTTACACACTACTGACTGTACGCATAAATTTATTGCTGTCTCTTATTTTTTTATATTGCTACAGTCACTGTTATAATAAGTATTTTTCAGTAAAGCAAGCAAACATAAATAGGCTGCTGAACATAATATTATATGACAAGACAATAAATGTCAAATATAGTCAAATTACCTCATCTCATTTTAAACCAAAGAAAGTGAAATTTGCATTGAACTCTTTTATAAGAATCCATTAAATGTGTGAAAGCAACGATTTCCGAAGAGCTCGTCATCTTTACATTAATGGCGTTCAGATTCATATTTGCTACATATTCGGAGCAAACAATAGTAGTACAAACTTTCCTCGTTAGAACAGAACACCTCAGTTAAAATTTGAAACATGTTTCATGTGCTGCATATGTTTGTTTTTGTTGACTTAGCCTCCATCAAATGAATATTGCGAACTAGTTTCCACGGCTTATTTCCTACAGGAATATTAATTTAATACAACTTGGTGGTGCTTTAATATATTTACGAACTAAAATATCAGCATATTCTTACATTTACAATCAATCATTATAATATTGCTATCAATGCTAACACATTTAAACAAATACTATATTGAAAATTATTGTAGTTGGATATTTAACCAATGGTGTATTTTTAAGATTTTACGTCACTCTTCGATTTAAATGTTTTATCATTTAATATGCTTATGAGAACAGTGCCTACTCGAGAAGAGCGCACTCGGTGGAAAGGTTTGCAAACATTTACAGACGTTGGAGTGTCTCGAGTGACGGACTACTCTCACTGTAAAACAAAACCAATAATAACATTCTTCTGGACACTGAATCTTTATGACGTAAGTAAATCTTTTTTAAATTTTTATCTCTGCTATCATATTATAAAATATTTTACCATAATTTCCGGACACCCTGTATAGATCCCAATAAATGTTATTACGTAAAAAAGTTCATGGAAATAACGACACGATTCAAGACAGAGACAGGAAGCGATAAAAGTTTATCGGCTAACCTACTTACCGGTCCATAGAACAACTTGGCTGCTCAAGAAATCTCGCTATGTCATATTTTAAAGATTCCCCCCTTTTTTTGCTTTTGTTATGAGATATTAAAAAAAACATAAGTAAAATGTTTTGGACCATAAATACTATTAATGCATTTAACTATCCAGCTTTTCTTTGATTTATTTCTTGTCTTTGAAAACAGATTTTCTGTACTTTCCAGCATTTTAAGGCGGATCATTTTCCGCTTATTCTTCATCTTCTTGAAGCAATACATTAATAAAGTAGTGGTTTTCCCGGGATTTGTAGTCTTATTGCTTATTTTCTTTCCATTCTGCAAACGACGACTTATAAGGCTATTGGGAATCAAAGTCAAAGTCAAATTCTTTATTGTCGTAAGACTATAACAACTATAGCATTGACAATATGTCATAATATTTGCAAGTGACTGCAATTGCAAAAAACACTAAATAAAACAATGAATTAAAAATAAAATTAGGCAGAACGTATGTCATTATAATACGATTGAACACTGTAATATTCTTTTTTGATCAAGAGCAGTTTCAATCTTTCTTTAAATTTGCCAACATTGGTCTCTGATTTCAGATTGTTTGGAAGGGAGTTGTACAGTTTTATTGATGAGAAAAAGGTTTGTTTTTCATAGAGTGTCGTATTGTGACGTGGGATAGAAAGAGAAGATTGGTTGCGGAGATGATGATGACTATTATTTTGAAAATCATAAAGTTGTCTGTTTTTGATCAAAAAGGTCAAACATTCTAAAATATACAAGGAGGGAAAAGTCAAAAGATTGTTGGAAGAAAATATTCCCCTACATGAATCCAGCCTTTTCATCCCGCAGATTACTCTCAACCCTTCTTCTGCCAACGGAATACCTGCTTATGATTTTCTGTTTCAGAACCCCAAATTCCCAATCCGTAAGTAACATGTGGAAGAAAACATCCATAGTACACCGCCATCAAGATTTCCTTATTTGCAAAAAAAGATAGACGACGGAGAAGGAAGACGCAGCTACTTAACCTATTACAAACCTTATCAATGTGTGATGAATAGTTTAATCTAGAATCAATGATAAGCCCTAAGAAATTAGTCTGCTGGCTAGATTCTATCAAACAATCCCCAATCATTAAAGTTGACTCTAAAAATGAACTATTAGGGGTTTTCATCCTAAAATCAACAAACTGTGTCTTCTCCGTGTTAACAAGAAGATTATTCTCACTGAACCACTGCAAGAGCTGACTAGTTATGATGAAAGAGTTAATTTCAAGAGACTCTCTACATTTATTAGAAACATAGGGAGGTGTCGCCTGCAAATAAACAAGAGGTCAAAACCAGGGACACTGCTAGCAATATCATTTATAAACAACAAGAAGAGAATCGGTCCGAGGACGAAAGATATCCACTTATCAACATACGATTCGAAAGATATCCACGCTCATCAACGTGAGAAATTTGAACAAACTGTGAACGTCCATTCAAGTAAGAAGACACCCAGTCTAATGATTTTCCCCTAATGCCAAAAGTGTTTAGTTTCTCAACGAGCAGTTTGTGATTTACCATGTCGAAAGCTTTACTAAGATCCAGGAAGAATCCAAAAACACCCTCTCTACGATCTAGAGCTCCTGAAACGTTATTTACAAAACTAAACATAGCATCAGTGGTTGAGCAGTTTTTTCTGAAACCAAATTGTTTGGTAAAGATTGAGTTGTTATTTTCTAAGAATGGAAGTAGGCGGTTCAAAAAAAGCTTTTCAAGAATTTTTGAAAAGGTCGAGGTCAATGAAATGGGGTTGTTAAGAATAGTGGGATCTCCTTTCTTGTGAATAGGTTTCACAATAGCTGATTTTAAAGATGATGGAAAGAAACCTTCTTGAAATGTGATATTTGAGAGATAAGATAGTGGATAAGCAATAGTGTCGACTACATGTTTCAACAATTTTGAGGAAATACCATCACTACCTGCAGAAGGACTCGGTTTAAGGGACTTAATAACATTGGCAACTTCCTCTGGTGTGGTTGGATGTAAATATAGAGAGGATAGAGAATTTGACAACCTATTACAGTTTGATAACGCAACTGGATCAATTGAAGCGTTTATACTACCAACGTTTGCAAAGAATGTATTGAAAGAGTTAGCAACAATATCAGTGCTTGTTGTAAGACTTCCTTCATGCACTACCTGAAGATTTTTATGGGAGAAAGACGATTTCTTTGGATTCATTTCATTTACAATGCTCCACACTGCTTTTGACCTATTGTCAGATTTATTAAGATGAGAAAGAACATTGTTTGCCTTAGCCAACTTAACTGCAGCCCTGTACCTTTTTTCAAGTCAAGATAGGATCTCCTAAGTGGATGATCAGAACAAAGCTCTTTAGTGGATGAATACAGACTTAGGAGGTGTTCCTTCATATCAGACAGTTCCAAATCAAATTTAATATTCGTAAAAGACTTCTTCTGTTTGAGCCTGGTCTTTCTACAAGGAAAAGCAAGTTCGAAGTAGTATTTAACTACATATAGAAATGCGTCAAATTTGCTATCCAAGCCTTGAGCAGAAAGATTGAGTCCCAATTTTCCCCTTGGAGAATCGACTTAAAAATACGAACATTATCGTCATTGAAGGATCTTTTCACCATGTATTTGGGTAAACAAGAAGAAGGAGGTGAGGATAATTGAATGTCTATTAATTGCGCATGATGGTCAGAAATTCCAGAGACTATTACGTCAGTGTGTGACAAGGTTGAAGGAATATTACAAAACACAAGATCAATAAGCGATCTAGAACCATTAAACTCTCGCGTATATGACAAGACCGTATTCTTCAACCCAAAACTTAGCATCAGATTGACAAGCTGTTTTGAAGAGCTATCGTTCACAGACAAGTCTATGAACCATCTCACAATAGCCTTCAACTACAAATTTAACCATAAAAATATTTATTTCATTTCTTTTTTTAATAATTACACAACAGTATTATTTCTAAAATTTCCACTTTCCACACGCCATATTTCTCTTAGTCCTTTCTTCCAAATGGACAATATTCTGAAAATCCAGGGTCTTAATTTGGAATCGGGCAGTGGCAGCAGCTAATTCCTGCATGATTGAAATGACTCAGTTCAAGACAATATTTAATGATTGGCATTATATTTAGTTGAGTTGATAAACCGAAATAGTGGATGACCAATAAAAATGTGTAACACTTAACATTGGATTTCCATATCATCAATTCACTTAACTTCCATATACGAATACAAGGAACACATAATCAATAAAACGTGTCATAAATGTATGGGAAGCTGTGAACTAGATAGGCAATAGAATCGAAAAATACATGAATGTGAGATAAGGCGGGCTATTGTTCCCTTTTCTAGGGACGGCGGATTTCCCCGAGCACAATCAGGTCATATTCTTATCTTGGCTACCAGAATGAGTTGAATATACTATATTTTAATTCACAGTTTTGTAGTCTGAAGTTTGATACTGTGTATTTTGTCCTGCTGAACTACTCAAAATGACCACTGTGCGACATCCCAACTAACCCAACCCCCAGTGGAAAAAGTCGTGAAATACAAATTTTATCAAAATACAACTATTTTTGAAAAATTTATAGAAACCTCAGTAATAAATTTCTTTGGCACATTTTGTACTTAGAATGTATGTTTCTGTTTTACAACCATTTCCTTCAATTAAAAACCGTCACAAATAGAACTAGTACCTCCATTGAGGAATTAAGTTTTAAATGTCATATATTTATTGCAAAGTGTAAGTTTGATGTTACAAATTCAACTCTAGATAAATAATCGTGGATCATATGCCGTCATTGTAAACTTTATAAAACTTGAGCAAGGAATCAAGAACACATCCTCTAGTTTTTAGAGGCAAATGTCTCTTAACATAAATAAAATATTGCTGTCAAATGCAAAAAGCGCACTAAAAATTATTATCCCTGTATTTTCACAAACTGTCTAGTAATGAGAAATATTATCCGACGTAAACTCATTGATGAAATGAATATAAGATTCATTCGTTTCTTTTGTTAATAATTGTTATTACCACGTCCGGATTCATTATTTTGCTCAAAAAACAATAATCTGTTATAAGTTTTAAAACCAAATGTAAACGTATATCGTAATAAAACTAACTAAACACTACCATTGAGTATTAACTGTAAAACTAAATAAAATATGCCTGGTTGAAACTTTAATGCTTTATTTTAGTACTAACAACTTTAATCCAATAAAGGTTCTTTGTTTGAAATTCATTGTTGGTGATGGTGATTTTTTATTTTTTTGATTAGGATTTTTGCGGACATTTGCCATCACTGATTAGTAAAAAACAAGTTTCACGACGTTTTTTTGTGTATTGTTTTTCTTTTCAGCTTAGTGTTTTCGTGACTGCTTTTACAGTTTTCTATTTTAGCTGTGTTTTTCTCCAGGTTTTCCTGGCTTGTGTTACTAATCTTGTTATGTTCTAGGTTTTCTTCCACCTGAGGACGGGATCAGATCCCAGATCCCGAAACGTCGTGAAACTTGTTTTTTACTAATCAGTGATGGCAAATGTCCGCAAAAATCCTAACCAATAAAGGTGTTTTAATTAGACAGGAGATTGTTAATTCACGTTCCCCTTCAAATGGATTATTTGACTTACATGAAGCGTGAACCCCTTCCTCCTATCATGTGAGCCAAATAACCCAAAATGTTTAACCGAACTATTTTTTATCTAGAAAAAATTATTACATTAACTTCTCTTGGAGAAGATTATTTTACAATATATTTTAAAGGATTATACATTTCCTTGGACAGTTGTGTGATCAACTTGTTCTTACATTATTATTTTGTTCATGAAATTAATAAAACTATGTGCCACATTTTATGTATTTTTTTAATATCACATAGCTATCTCATAATAAGAACAGAAAAAGGGGAAAAACTGAAAAATATGACATAGCAAGATTTTAACTGAACTATTTTTTATCTAGCAAAAATTATTAAATTAACAACTCTTGGTGAAGAATATTTTACAATATAGTTGAAAGGATTATACGTTTCCTTGGACAATTGTGTGATCAACTTGTTCTTAGATTATTATATCGTTCATGAAATTAAAACCATACACCACATTTTATTAAATTTTTTATTATTACAAATTACATAGCTATCTCATAACAAGAACAGAAAAGAGGGGAAACAATTAAAAAAATGATATAGCGAGATTTCTTGAGAAGCCAAGTTGTTCCGTGAACCGGTAAGTAGGTTAGCCGGTAAACTTTTATCGCTTCCTGTCACTGTCTCGAATCATGTCGTTATTTCTATGAAGTTTTTTGTCTGGTAACATTTATTGAAATCCATATAACTTAATTTTATCCTAATTAAATTTATGAGTGTTACCGTACTGTGAGTATTGCCTCTGCCCTATTACATACATTTAACTTTACGTGATTTTTGCTTAAACGTGTGCCTCGCCCGTAATATTACTGAAGTGTGAGCAACAAAGAATAGAATAAAAGATTTTAGTGCTGGGAAAACCCCACCTTTCGCTAAAGTAGGTTTTCGGAACAAGCGAAAATCTGAAACTAGCGTAGACCGATCAAAAACTCAATAAAAACAAAACCGAGTACAAATAAACCGAGGTGGTAGCTCAGGTGTCAAACGTCGATGGTTCAATCCCTCCTGTTTCATCATGAGTGGTCACCTCTGGCTGGCCTATGTGACTATTACCTCGCTGTCTTTAGATCGCCGCACAGGCTTTTTGGCCCATGGTGACGGGCAGGTGATGTTAAATAAAAATTTGATATATTCGTATCACCACCCATCATGTGGAATATAATCACCTATTGCTGATGTATAATCAGCATCATATGGACAGAATAAGCCAGTCTGTTAAAAGTATTAAAAGTATGGACAGAATAAGCCAGTCTGTGATTCTCTACTAGGCTGTAATAAATATGTATATATTTAATTTTTATTACATGTATATATTTTATTTTTATTTATATGTATATATTTTATTAATAAATATGTAATTATATATATTTTTGGCAAAAGAAAGTGTTTGATCTACTTTTGTGCTACCGATGTAACAGAAGAGCATTGAGCAATGAACAGAAGAAACCAGTCAAGATGCGTGACATGGCTTGCGAAATCAAGATTTTGATATCTAAAAGAAAGATCATGCCAAATGCTGCGAGTAGGAAAGATGAATAGGGTAATGAGCTGAAACGTCGTGTACAGGGCATCTCTGATTTAGCTGCTTAGGGAGCACAATATCATCGTTCTTGTTTTAGTAGTTTCTATAAGCCAATACGAAGTTTTGAAACGAATGGAAGGTCTAAAAATGTTGGATTAGACTTATCTGTGAAATGCACATTTTATTACATTGAAGATGAGATGAATGTCAACATCTTACTATGAAAGAGCTTATTAAACAGATAAATGGATATATTCCAAAAAGAAACTAGTTGGAAAATATTGCAAAGAAATGATTGCAACAATTTCAAAAAATAAAATTGTAGTTATCTGTTTTAAAGACATTGGCAACAAAGCAATAAACAAAGCATGGCATGAGAAAAACAATGACTGAGAACAAGACGAACGAATAAGATTTGGGAAAAAATCTTATTGACATTTTATGATCTCTTGACTTCTGCGCTTGATACCAAGAAACGTTGTTGTTTGAAACCTCTGCAATTTTTCATCAAAAGACTCATTATCTTGATAAAACATTTTTTTAGGTTGTATTTGATAATAATATAACAATAATATGAAATACTAAATATCAGGAGGTAGAAAAAATATATAATATGTGTACTATAAAAAGCTTATAAAAACAGGTTACAAGATAACGTAAAACATTGAATCTAAAATTCTTTACTTAAAAAATATTCAAAATAGTCCAATTAAGGCTTTTATTTTGATTATGAAAGAGTAACAGTATTAGATCCTTGTAATAAAAACGCCCTTTAAAGAAACATAGGCCTATCATATTAAATGGTTTAAATTACACATTAAATGATAACTTATTACATTGGTTATAACCTTCACCCTTTATTTGGTCAAGGATTCGAAGCAGTCAAAATAAACGACCCTATTTTCACTATGCAGTTCCGGAAGTATTGATTTTTCATAGTTTATTTGTAGCCTTTTTACAGTTTTAAAAGTTACATGGCAAATAAAATAAACATGCCTTCGAAAAAGTATAAAATGCTCAGATAATTTATAATAACAATAAGTAAACAGCTGATTTAAAAAAAGAGAACTTGAGTTTGTATACAAAGAAGGAAGGAGTCAAGACACACACACACACTTACACTCCCGCGTCGTCCCGGTTGACCATATTCATGGCATGAGACCAGTCAAAAGCTTCTCATCCTTAATGCTAGCAGCCATCCTTCATGGATGTTGTCGATAGGCAGTTAGGTAAGAAGCCACGACAAGAACTTTATTAAATTAAATAAACCCTCACAAAACTGGATAAACGAGGTAAGACAGATTTTATTTACACAAAACAAATTATCAAATATTTCACGTCAACCAGTATGACGAACTATTCATGGTTGGGCTTAGATGATACATTTATTTTATGTTCTGTTTTCAATGTGTTTTGTTTACGTTTGAAAGGTATAATGCTTACCCAAATGTCCAACTCAGTATAGCTTTAACGGAACGAAGATTTTATTTTAGATTTTGTTTAATCATTAATGTTTATTTACGTATTTATTTGTTTTTTTTGTGTTCCATTTTTAGCATTTTTGACTTCGCTAATATGTTTTGGTAGATAATGTATAGTTTTAACGTTTTTAATTTCAAAATATTGTCAAAAACTAATTTTGTAGGGTTTTGAAGACAGCCACAACGAGTGTTATTGTGAGCTAAGGAGTGAAGCAACAACGAAGTGTGCCGAGCAGCTGAGAAAAATGAACTGATCGAACCGATAAGTGGAAAACCAATTAGATATAATTATTTAGGTTAAATTTTAGAAATTTTTAAATTTATAAGTTGCTAAAACAAAAAAACCTCAGTTTTGTTAAATTTTTGCGTTTTATTTAATGTTCAAAATTATAAGTTTAGGTACTATTTAAAAATTGTAAACCTGGCATGAATCTTCAAAGGTAACAAAATTAATAGTCAAATCTGTCTCACACTCAATAGGAGCAATTTCCTCGTTTTTACCTCCTATTTAATTTTAAAACGGGGTGGCGCCAAAAAACTATTTGTTGACTTGAATTTGAAATATAACAACTTTAAAGAAAATTTTGGTACACAATAAGCTATTCTAGCTGCGATGCATTACCACGGTTATTTCAAAGCCTGGCCCTCTGTTAAAGAAACTTTTGGAAAACCCCGCTCTTCTCCCTAGGCACGGAATTTTGGGGGTGACATATTTTATCTTGTTACCTTCTTTCGTCCAGCTTCCAAGTTTATTTCATTTGCAAGTGTATGCATGTGTTTGCAACTTTCGTAAACCAAGCGCTGAATTTCTCCTTTTAACCCATAAACCAACATAGAATATTATTCCATTCCATATTTAGACTTGTCGCATTACTTCAAGGCGATTGCCCTATCAGCGATGGGCACTGGAGTTTTGTGGAACATAGCCGTTAGCGCCTTTTCCCAGTTAAACATTATCTAGGTATCATGTATTGAATTTGAATGTTCTGGGTTTCTTCAACACTCAACGGATTGCTCCCAACAAGTCTTTGGATGTTCAACGACAGATTTTCTTTTTATTTAAGTGCCTCTTATTACCGCACATGGATTAATTTATTGAAGTGAATTGTGCCTACGAACTGGGAATATATCTGAATCATTTTAATTTTATACATATTAGGTAGCCATAATTGGCACATTTCATGGAGGAATTGACTTCCTTTTTCATGGAGGAGTTTTTATTTTGACCACCACAAGTGTCCGAAATAAAAACTACCTCTTTTATGCCAGGACATTTTTCTAACGTTTCCCTTACACGACGAAAAACAAAAGAGGCGACTGAATTAGCGCATTATAAAGAGACCCCCTCAAAAAAGTATATATGCTGGAAGTTAAAAATGTACATCCACCAAACTCTCTAATAAAACTGGGATGTGATGTTTAATTTTGGCAGGGGTAGATTCTGCGAATAGTCAAATTCGAATTTGCGGGTTTCTAATAATCCATCGCCCAAAATAGTGAAACGTTCAGCCTTTCTTTTATGAATCAAGCGGTCTATGCGACTAGGTCAGTCAATTTAAACATGAAATAGGGCAAATCTCGTAAACGTGCATCTTATTCTAATTTTTTATTTTATTTTGTAAGCATCCCTTATTACGGTAATTAAAACCCATGATTGCAACACTGAAAAACCAGTGCTTCTCCTTTAGTAATCGAAAAACTACCAAAATGTAAGTACTTTTGTTTAGGTTAAAAAAAATCACCATTAAGGTAGCAACTTCACTTAACTTAGACCAATCATGTAGATAAAGTAGACAACAATTGCCACAATTTGTTGACTTTGAGAGCCATACCAACCACACAAAATTAAATAGCCGAATTCCTGTGATTATACATATAATGCACTAAATGACATGGGGAAGCAAAATCACGGTTTTCCTTAAAAGGGCTTTTCTCGACTGAGGCCCTTACAGCAGCCTTAGTCTCCATTTGTGCCGACGACGTCGTTGTTGTAATGTTCATTTCATGCCGTGCCTTATATGCACTGTTTGTGAACAGAGTGTCTATTCTAATACTTTATCGACAACTGCAAAAATGTGTGCTTAGTTTGTGAGGTGTAAAATTACGCTGAGGGTTAGAGGTTAATCTCTGGAAACTAGTCCGGCAAAAATAAGGATTTCGATACCCACAGATGATTACGTAAGCAACATTTCAGTCATAAAAATGAAATGTATTTAATGTGGTTCAAAATTAAACCGAACTTAAGAGTAGCCTTCTGGAATTGTTTTGTTAAATTATACTTACCGCCAATTCAGTAAACTGATTTTTCACCACACTACGACGAAATCACCTGTTTTACAAACGTCAAACGCGGACCGAAACACACCGTTTGCCGCCACAGGATCGAAAACGTTTGGGGCCCTAGGGCCGAAAGTCAGCTGATAGCTTATTTGCTTGAAACAACGTCAGAACATCACAAAATTATACGGCATTCAAGACAGAATAGTTGCGAACATATGATTGTCATAGCTGTGTTTTGTTTTCAAGTGAGTCAAATAATAATAATTTTTTTAATTATTTAGGGTATATTTCATTGTGTAGTGTGGTGAAAAATAGCGTTCGCACCTCGGCCGAAAGGGTTTTGCAGCTCTCAATCGTTTCAAATTCTCGACTTCGTCTCGAATTTGAAACACGATCTCGAGCCTGCAAAACCTCATTTTCGGCCCTTGTTGCGAAATATACTACTACATATGTTCATTAAAAATACAGGATTTTCATAAATGAACTAAGCAGTTTTGAATGATTACAAAAATATTACTATATGAGGTGGAAAGGTATGGCTGTCACTTCTGAATTCTTCAGCTCAAATAGTTTTATTACTATTATTTTGTTATTTTGTTACAATATGCTTATTTACCGAAACCAGCTAATGGAAATAACGTTCAAGGAAATGGATTGGTGCAAAAACGGAAGACTTCGGGGAGAACGCCTGTATCAGAGTTAACAATTCAAAACGTTAAACAATCTTGTCTTAGATGACCGAAAAAATCTCCCCCAAGTAGGAGACTGGAGCCTGGAATCCCATTGACAACTTTGCAAAAAACTTTACATAAAAGGGATTTTCATGCGTATAAAATTCAACTGTTGCATGGGATAAAACCGTATGATAGAAACAAACAAGTGCAATATGAACTCGAACTTCATTGATGAAAATGAATCATGTGTAAAATGTTTTTTTTAAGTTACATCACAACAGTTTTTTTGTAAAACTTTTTTTAAGTTTATCACGTGTAAAATGTTCTTTTAAGTTACTAATGAGGCTTTTCATGTTAATGGGGTTAATAAATGCAACTTTTGAATTTTGGGTTCTCGAAATCCTCATTGGAGCATCAAAAAATCCGATACACTCCAAGAGAAAACGTCTGGTGTGGACTAACTAAAAAAACAAGTATTGGCCCCTTTTTTCCGGGAAAAGTGTTCATGATAATGTGTTCCTGGATACTAAATATTTCAGTATTTAGCTGTTTTTTATGAGGATTCTAATGAAATAAATTTTTTTAATACACTATATCTACCGTTCTCTTTTTTAATGTTAAAAGTGCACCATTCATTAATGTAAACCCTGTATTTCGATTTCACTACAGTAGATAAAAATACATCAGCTCATTTTCGGCCCTTGTTGCGAAATATACTATTACATATGTTCATTAAAAATACAGGATTTTCATAAATGAATTAAGCAGTTTTGAATGATTACAAAAATATTACTATATGAGGTGGAAAGGTATGGCTGTCACTTCTGAATTCTTCAGCTCAAATAGTTTTATTACTATTATTTTGTAATTTTGTTACAAAATGCTTATTTACCGAAACCAACCAATGGAAATAACGTTCAAGGAAATGGATTGGTGAAAAAAACGGAAGACTTCGGGGAGAACGCCTGTATCAGAGTTAACAATTCAAAACGTTAGACAATCTTGTCTTAGATGACCGAAAAAATCTCCCCCACGTAGGAGACTGGAGCCTGGAATCCCATTGACAACTTTGCATAAAACTTTACATAAAAGGGATTTTCATGCGTATAAAATTCAACTGTTGCATGGGATAAAACCGTATGGTAGAATCAAACAAGTGCAATATGAACTCGAACTTCATTGAAGAAAATGAATCATGTGATTAATGTTTTTTTTTTAAGTTACATCACAACAGTTTTTTTGTAAAACTTTTTTTTAAGTTTATCACGTGTAAAATGTTTTTTTTAAGTTACTAATGAGGCAACTTTTCATGTTAATGGGGTAAATAAATGCAACTTTTGAATTTTGGGTTCTCGAAATCCTCATTGGAGCTTAAAAAAATCCGATACACTCCAAGAGAAAACGTCTGGTGTGGACTAACTAAAAAAACAAGTATTGGTCCCTTTTTTCCGAGAAAAGTGTTCATGATAATGTGTACCTGGATACTAAATATTTCAGTATTTAGCTGTCTTTTATGAGGATTATAGTGAAATAATTTTTTTTAATACACTATATCTACCGTTCTCTTTTTATTTAATGTTAAAAGTGCACCATTCATTAATGTAAACCCTGTATTTCGATTTCACTACAATAGATAAAAATACATTCTATTTTCCGTCCGAGTTGAAGGAACGCACACTAACTTCATCGAGGTTCCATTATAAGTTAGCTAACTTAGATCCAACAGCAATATTGGCCACTCAGAATGCCGTATAAAAGTCAAAACCTCTGGTTTTAGGTTCGGAAGGTAATAAAAACGCATAACATAGTTTCTTATGCAGTGCATGAACTATGAAATTAATAGATTTATGCTAAATATTTATTAAAAATTTTAAATTATGAATTTTCCAGAAACTAATAAGAGTTATTAAAACGATTAAATGTTAAAGGCGATCCTCAAACTCAAGAATGTTAGATCTTATTCATCATAACTGCGACTTTGTAATAACATGCTGAAGACGAGAACAAACTGACTACCAGTCTCTCAATTTCACTGACAATGTTTATTTTGACTATTAGCTTCATTGCTCTTGAAATTACTACAAACCCTTCCCAATATTATGAATATGTCAAAAAAAAACAAAAAAAAAAACACTGGACCGCTCTTGTGGATTTGTTCCTTGAGCCAAGACAAACGGTTCTAGTAACATAACCACCGCGGGTCTCCCATGCCTCTTTTTCCGTCTACCTGTCTATTTTCTTTTCTTTTTTACAAATTTGTTTATAAATGTTGGACGACTTGTATTATGGCAAGTACGATTTAAGAAGTGTCATGTGACAATGTTACTTATTTGGCACTAATTTTAAATTTGCTATGCTAATATATTGAAAACTCCGAGTTTTATATAATATATCAACTTCCCTATGGAGGAAATTCGCTAAAACGATGAAAATATCATAAACAGATAGAACTAACTATTCACGAGTAATGATGATCCAAGAGACCATAAAACCACGTGAAGGAGGATTATAAACTCCGATAAGTTGGACCATAAATTGAACCGCAGGTCTCCAAGTAGCCCTAAAGTGGAAACTCTCGCCGCAGAACTCGTACAGTTCTTACATCAAATTGTTTTATTGGCTCTCCAACATAGACTCTTCTTTTGAGCATTGCTATCTCCCCATCTTATTTCAACTCTAATTAATCCATTTTTGAAATGTGTCATTTTGTGCAACAATACGCTTGAAACGTTTTGAATTTTATCAATGCTTATGAAAAGATTGAAATAGTAACGAATTATGATTTGGTTTTTCCAATAGCCTACTGTGATTATCGAAATTCTAAATAACCTTCGCTCATCTTAATACTTTTTTTAGTTTCATGTGGACTCTTGGATTGTCTTTCCTATTAAGATCATTGAAACCTACATTTTGTTTGCTTTTTGTTTGTATTTTTAATTGAGTAGCTGGTGAACCGAGCATTGCTCTGTATTGTTTCGTGTTTACCAGTTCATCCAATCACTATAAAATATTTTAGTGTCAAAATATTGGTAAATAAGCACTATTTTACTACTCCATTCAATCTTTATCAACGTTGTAATTTCTTAGATGGCTGTAGTTTGCAAAGCAGCTGTTATTATTGCTTTATTTGTTTACACTTTCCTGGTTTGTTTCGTTGTTATTATAGCAATTCATAAGGACAATGTTAAAATTGTACAAATATAAAATTTATTTTACTACTTTATTATATTTTTTCCGGCCAAGAAATCTCAATTTAAAACATTTTTGGGTCATAAATTTCATATTTCAATGAAAGCAAGCAAGACTGCAAATAAGAGTATAGAATTATTTTTAAAAATTTAAAAAAAGGTATATCAGATGTTACTTATAAGGCAAATCAGGTGCACAATGAAACACAATATATAAAATTTCATTGCAAATTTTGAAAACAGACTCGAAAATGAATAAAACCACTGTTGAATTATGGATAACAACAAGCCAGTCTGGTGTTGCGGCGAATGAGCCTCGGGGGAGGCCTGTGGGCGATTAGGGGTAGTGTATTATACCCCAGAGGCGGTAGGCAGTGTGTATCAGGACTTGGGATACAAAACAGCCACTTCCATCAGTTCGTAGGAGTCGTAGAGCTCAACCTTGATGTATGGTTCTATAAATCACGCAGCTAAGCACAGTTTTATAGCCCGCCCTCAGCGCTGGTAGATTACTTTTTAGTATTCTCAATCAGCAGTCAAGAAACTAACATAACCGAACACAGCTAAGCTATAACGTCATCCATCCTTCATTCGTATTTGTGTCAATTCAGTGTCCACGTCTTGTATAGTTTCTGAAAACTGAATAAAGATGCAATATCATTTAATATTTTAAAACGAATATTAATGAAAAATGTGTGTGCCGGAAAGAGTAATGCGTGCGTTTTGTTTTTTGCAAACAAAGACAGCGAATCAACTGCAAAGAATAATAAATAAAACCTTTGACTATATGATTTATAACCTAAAGTAAAATTCCGCTAGGGTCGCTAGCGCGCGACAAGTCCAATAATGGCGGTAGAGCGTCTCCTTATTATAAATCATAATATAGTCAATGATAAAACTGAGCTGTCTTATTAGTTATTCACAAATTTAATACTCAGCTTAACTCTTAATTTGTAACTGTGAATGTTTTTTGAATTGCAATAAACCTAATATTAGAGTGTCTTATATCCGAAATGCAACGAATTTCAATCGTTAAATCATGTCAACAACTGTTATGCAAAGTCTTGAGAGTTTCTTGATGCTAGTTTGAGAGGCAAATTTGTTTACATCATGGCTCGTTTTGCCTTAGCAGAATGAGATCATATTCACTTTGAATATGGAGTTTTATGTATGGAATTAGTAACTGAAGATTAGCCGGTTGGTTTGTACGCAAAACCCCAACAGGCGATCCTATGTTATAAACTTTTCAGTGTGGCTCACAAATGGTTTATAGATATTGGATAGCTAAAAATTATGGCTTTGTTTAGCGATTAGATACATTAGATACATTAGTTGAAATGGCGACCTACCCAGGTAGGTATTTTAAGCCAAGTATTTAGAATGGGTACGAAATGTTGTTTTTGGTAACAGACGTTGACTGAAGTAGAATAAAAATCCACGCAACTGCGTCGGAGCGATTTTTCATACCATGAATCTGATGCGAATTGAAAGTGGAGCGTTTTGTGCTAAAAAAACCGTTTGTATACTTTCAGACTCCAGGATTCTAAAGATTAGAACCTCCTCACTGGTCATCTCACGATAAAAAAAATTAAATCCTTGCAAAAAGTATTTATAATGAACCAAGTTGATGTGCAGGTTATAATTCCTCTTGAGAAATGTCGTTACATAAATATTATGTTCCTTGTCTTTTTTTAATCTTATCTCTGGGATGGAACTCTTTACACAATGAAGGCGCCATGTTAAACTCGTTAGAATAATTGAGAGTCAATTATCGCCATCGTCACGAGGAGGCGCGCCTCGGCGAGTCGCTCGCATACAGATGAGTCTCCGACGTAGCCATTGTTCGCGGCGCTGTCGGCGAGTTTATTTAACACCCGGTATTAAACAGTTGTCAGTTGTGGCGTCGATTGAAATTGAATTGTAACTAATATTTTTACAATTTTATACTAATTAAAGAGTTTTTTGCTCATATTTTGTTACAAATTATGTGCATAAAGAAACAGTTTACGTATTAGAACGTTGTAACAGTATATTACGTAACTAGACCGGTAAGTAATGTTTTATAATGATAGTTCTTGCGCGAGCCAGAGGCAGATGAGGGATTTTGATGCGAGTACGATAAAACTTACCAGCCTGTGACGTACGATACTTAACATCATACTACTCAGAATAAAACATATTTAATGTATTCCTTGCATAACCATTACGTTTCTCAATCCTTCAAACCTAACCTATAATAAACAAACACTTGCTACTGCTCCCACTGCTGCCATTTCATTCATCTGAAGTAACCTATAAACATGCATTAAACGTTGGTTTGCTGCAATCAGCTGATTGTTTAGACTTCCATTATTTCCGTTTCCTAATGCTCGGAGAATTTACTGTGCACTGAACGGTAAATTTACCGTGCAGTTATCGGCAAAGAGTAACTTTCCAGCCAAGAGTAAGGCGCAGAAAACAGATGTTCTTGTGTAGAATGCTGTAAAAGTATTCATGTTTTTCGTGTGTACTGTATATCTTAATAATAATTTAAGTGTGCTCCATCATTGATTCTATGAATTTAACATAAATGCGTTAAATTCATGGATCGTGGATCTAACTAAAGATAGATCGTTATAAATCTAAAACCCTTAAAAAAATAAATAATAAACTATCAACTCTTTTGCAAATCAATTGTTATTAGTTACAGATATAAAATATACTTTTGTGACAGTAAATTTGTGTTCGGAATTATTATCTCTCCGTTATTATTATCTCTGCTAAATGTTTGTTAAATTAAAAAGTGATATTTGATTAAATATGATATAACTTGAAACTTCTGATAATTATTTCACATAATTAAATTTTTGTAGTAGGCCTGTTTGTTTTACATGCATTTTAAATATAATTCTTATGTCTTTTAATAGTGATTGTCGAAATTATAAATTAAAAATTGTAAGAGGTGAAAAGGCGAAGTTAGTTTATTTGTTTTGAATTATTTTCAGTAATTGTTTTAAATACGTATTAAGATGTTTCTTTCATTTTAAACTGTTGATCTAATTTACCTTCTTTTGAGAGGCGATCCATTTTTTGCTTTCTTCGTTTCACTCCTTTTAGAGGAGTTTTCTTGATTTACATGCTTTTTTCTTATGAATGTTCTTATTTGAGCGTACACATGTATTGCTGATGCAGTGACATTTGGAAAATCTTCAGATAAGTCTTTTTTTAGCTCTCTGATGAGACCCTTTTGTTTACAGAACAAATTTTCACCGTGTAGCTCTTTAAAAATAATCTCAAACCTTTTGACTGTTGCCTGCCATGTTTCAGAGGGAACGGTTAGTTTTCTATATGAAAACTTGGAAATCCTTGTCTCATTTGAAAGTTCATTTTCTGGAATATTTCTTGACATATTCCCTAATGATGGGTCAATTTTCCTTACTCTGTATGCAACGTAACCTGCTACGTAAGATAAGGCTTCTTCCTCGGCCCAACAAAGCGATTTATCCCTTGTTCTGAGGTCGTTCGGGACTACTGGATCATCCAACAAATAGCCGGGATCTTCGGGTTCAACTTCATGATTATTTCTTCAATTTCTTCAGAGGTGAATGCACTATTTATTAGTTATGCAGTTAGATTCAGTTCTTCGCTTTCAGAACCCTTGTGCGCTAGATTTTTTGTTTTAACTTCATCACAATGAGTATTACTTCATTTCCAAAATCTAAGATGGATGTGCCGAGTCATTTTCTTAAGAGTAACTTTCTTGGAGTATTCTGCCTTACACCGCACCGGCGCCAAAAAGTTCACACCAACACTTTATTTACAATAAATATACATGAGCTTTCTGGTGCATGAAGTCACTTGAGTTGGTAATGAGGTTCAAGACTCTACAGTGTGAGGCTTGGAGCGGATCACGAGGGCCTGCAGGGGGGCCCGCGTAGTGCTGGAAACGTCGCCCCCTCTTAGATGCAAAAATCACGTTTGACTCAGGCCCAACATTTTATTTTAGTTAATAGAACTTCTTGCTTGAATTCACTGGGTCAGGGGCGAATAGCTATTAAGAACGGACAATTAATTAGTGAAATGTTTCATAGAAGGAAAGTTGAATTGATTAATAAAATTATAACTGATAATTTTTAATCATTAGATTAAGTTAATTCTGGGCATGAACGCGATCCACATAAGCACGTTGCATTGATTTAGAGGGAGGAAATACAAATTTGTGACCAAATTATTAAAGCCTTAACGTAGAGGCAAAGTTAACATTTTCGTATTCTCGGCTTCTCGGCTTTATGTAACCCAGGATAAGTTGCGGCCTCGAGACGGTAAGCTTCTCTAAGGCGATTACCGGAATAAGGCTCAATTAACTTGACGTCAAATATTGTAACTTTCTTATCTTATGTATTAGTTTACTTTAATTCGATTATTTTTGCTACTAAGTATGGTCTAAAATGGATGTTCAAAGAACCTGAACAAGTTTTATGTATTTTAATCTTTAAATATTCAATTGATTTGTTCGTTAGTATTTACTGTTTGTTAATGAGGGTTTGGTAAATTGTTAAACATGAGAACATTTAGAAAAACTCTTATTCACTTTCTCTCAAAATAATCATACTTTAAAGATTTATAAGTAAACTACAAGGTAGTATTATAGAAGGTATGTTGATTACAATTTAAGAACCAATAAATTAAGTATTACGATTTTGGGGGGATTTCTGAAGAAATTTTTTTAACCATAAAATTTAATTTACATTTAGTTTATAATGATAGGATCATAGCAAAATAGCTGTTTTACAACATTTTCAAAATTTATAAAGTAATCCATGTGTTCACAAGACTAAATGAATAAGAGTATTTAAAGCATATTTTCTTTGTTTACGATTGGTATCCGTTATTGTCCTCTTTATTTAAAACCACAATAACAAAATAACTAAGCACTACATATGAGAAACGAACTATGATTAATGATACGAAAATTGATGCTGATGGTATGAACCATTTTTTTATTACTCTCCAAAAGAGCGCCCCTGAGACGCAGTGCGCGATTTGGGGTTCGTTACAAAGTTGGCAATTTCTTTCAAATTGAGGTGAAAAATACGTGCGTTTCCCAAACACAGGGTCTGTATGGTAAAAATGACTAAGATGCAATATGAAAGAAAGGAAGGTCGAAGACCGCTCCTCTGAGCCTTTCCAGATTGCCTAGCTTGAATTAATATCCACAAATAAAACCTTTAGTTTTTTTACAATTTTTTACCATTCAACATAGTTTTTGCAATGCAAATTCAAGTAAAACCGAACAATTCTAATAATTTAAGTAATGAATATTGGAGTAATCAACTAGCCCCCCCCCAAGAGTCAAGCCTTCAAAACACTAATTTAAAAAAAAACTCATGTTTTGTATTAAATATCTCAATTTCTTTGCATTTATCACTTTCTTAATATTTCTTTCAATTTTATTTCTTTAGGTAATACAATTTTCTCTTTGAGTTGAGGATTAGCCGTAGTCAGGCGTAGCCTTCCGAGTTAATACGGTTTTTATAATATTTTGGGAAAGAAATTGCCTTTTAATCAAAATACTTAGAATACAAATAAATAATAATACACCATTATTCATAAAATTAATATGGACAGAGTGTACAACTGAAATAATGAATTTATTTCGTTCCAAACAAAACAATACAAAGGAACATAATATTTTCTCGGAAATTAACTGGCCATGATAACCAGTTCTTGTGGCCAGTGTGCACAAAAACTTATAATTATCAAACAAGGTCGAGTCCAGTCTTATCAAACTTGCTGTTCACTGCTCCCCGTGGCGAGTACAAATTGTAGACTACAGAAGTTTGCCTAGCTCAAAATATGTCAAATAAGATAACGTAAGATCTACATTTATACATTCTGTTTAAACAAAAAAAAATTGTTATGATTTTGATTAACGTAATACGGTCCTAAAAGATGAAGTTTCACTAATCTCAAACAACCAGTGTTTTATTCTTTTACAAAATACATTCAAAGAACTATATCTTTTCAAATTCATAGGTATTTTGTTGAACATAAACGGCCCTAAAAATAAAAACAATTGTTTTTATTTTTATTGTTTTTTTTATTTTTTTTCGGTGTTCTGAAAAGCATGTTACTTCTGCTTTACATAAAGCATGTTACTTCTGACTACGTCACTTCTTGTACTATAAAAAAGGTTTTCATTTCCGTTATTCCCAAATTTAATGAAAAATAATCGTAAAACTTTAAATACAAAAAGATTCTGAATAGGTAAAATTTTCATTTGAGAATACAGAGGAAATGAGCTGACTCTTATTTGTTTTTGTAAAATTATTCGTAAATAGTGATTCTGAGTTACACTTAATCGATGTATTAACGTTTTAAAAGTTCCGCATCAGCATTCCAAACCATATTGTAGTCTGGAATGTATAAGAGCATAGTATAGAATTTTTTAGTAAGGAAACTTCACAGATATTTCTTAAAAAGTAAAATTTTCTAATAGAACGTTTAATTTTGATATGCAGTTGGTGAATATGCTTTTCCCAGGTCATTTTGTTGTCAAACGTCACACCTAAGTACTTAAAACAATTTACTTTTTCCAATTTTTCACAACTTTACTGTGCCACCATCGGTATCCCAGAAACTATTGGATTTAGATACAACTTTAAGTGGGGGACTTCACCTATTTTTTTAAGGCAATCATGTTGTGAGCTAACTCATTATTATATTTTATATAATATTTTAGCTTTACAAATGTACATTCTTTCATGTTGGCTCTACTGTAAAAGTGATATGTTCTCTCAACTACGGCGACTTAGCCACTTTCATCATGATTCGGTTTGTGAAAAGTTGTAAACTTAAACTGTACTCTTGGAGTTAATAAGACCTTTGCACCACAATGAAGTCTTTTATTAAAAGTCTCACTGTTAATTAAATAAGTGTTCTATAAATCAAAAGTATGAATTCCATTTTCTTGTAAATGACCGCCATTTCCTAATATGGCGGTCAACTTTGATTTTTCTTACAAAAAACCCTGTATTTTATGGTATATTCAGATTTTACGCTAAATTTTAAGAACTTTCACACTTTGACATTTCTTCCGAAACCCAATAGTAAAGGAGATATGAGCCGTTAAAGCTTGATTCTTTTTTCCCCGAAAGAAATGCATTGTGTTATCGTCGGTAGTCTGTATATCGATAACGGTTGGGTTTAATAAAACATACCAAAGACCAAAAGTGCGCATGAAATTGTGATTTTAGTTGAATAACATTAGTAATACTCTCCAATTGCTAAAATAAAAAAATTGAATTTTATAGCTATTATTATTCCCTAATTTGATTTGAAAAATTCTTTTGATGCCGTAAATGTCTCATGGTAGTTTATACTGTCCTTTTATTTTTTCCAGTCGCAAATAAATATTCCCGTATGTAATTTATAAAAATTGCTTGACATTAAATACATGTGTCTATTCATAATAAGTTTTTCAAGCCTTCTAAAAAGTGTTTGAAAAATATGGAAGAGATTTAAGCACGTAAACATATACCGGGTGTTCAAAAAGTCCCGGATCGGCTTCGTAATTTTGTTATTATTAAATATTGACCTACGAAACTTAGAATATGTCTCTTGGACACAAAATACTATTTTAGCAAGTATTCAGTGACCCCCTATCTCCTCAGGGGGACGGCCCACGAGGAGTCAGAAGAAAATCTTAAATGTAAGCATAGGTTGATATGTGCATCAAATTAAAGCTCTTTTTGAGTAGAATACAATGCCGCAAATCCGATCTCAATCGGATTATAGAATACAAAATGGCAGCAGTTTAAAATTTTCTCAACTGCAATTTTTAACACCCTTAAAAATTAGATTTCAGACGTTCTAAGCGTCCGTTCGAGATGCGGTTTGCGGCATTAAATTTTGCTTTATTACCCCTTTTAAAATGATATACATACCAAACCTATGCACAACCTATGGCATAAACCACTTCCATGAGGGACGGTACCTTAAAGGATGTCTTGCATGGATTATGACCGGCAAAGGTAGTGCTGTACATAATTTTAAAGGACATGAAATTCTCAACAAAATGCCGCAAACCGCATCACGAAAGGACGCTTAGAATGTCTGAAATCTAATTTCTAAGGGTGTTAAAAATTGCAGTTGAGAAAGGTTTAAACTGGCGCCATTTTGGATTCGGTGATCCGATTGAGATCGGATTTGCGGCATTGTATTCTACTCAAAAAGAGCTTTAATTTGATGTACATATCAACCTATGCTTACATTTAAGATTTTCTTCTGATTCCTCGTGGGCCGTCCCCCTGAGGGGGTAGGGGGTCACTGAATACTTGCTTAAATAGTATATTGTGTCCAAGAGACATGTTCTAAGTTTCGTAGGCCAATATTTAATAATAAAAAAATTACGAAGCCGATCCGGGACTTTTTGAACACCCGGTATAGTGTAAGTCCGCATGCAGTTTATTTTTACGAGGTACTGTAGAGAGTATTTGTACATTGTAATACTTTTGAAACATGAATTCACTTTTATTTAGGAACAATTACCAATAATTAGACCATTTTAATGGCAATATGTGAAAACAGATAACACATAACAACTATTATGGTCAGACTCATGTTTACGAGGCTTCTTGCAAGTACCATAAATAAATTGCTCGTTTTCAGGTAATAAATTACAATTACACCGTAAAAATGAGTGGAAAACACCAGACGGGGAAATAATATACCCATCATCACCTTTAGCCTTCTCTCTCCTACTGCCACAGTGACCAGGAAAAAACTATCTCCATCCTCAATATACCGGGTGTCCCCTAATAGTCCCCCCCCCTAACGTTTTCCTATATTTTTTCAAATATCAATTCCACACCACCCCCAAACATTATTGGGTAGCTAATACTTCATTTTGAGGGGGTATCCAATTTTGGCCGCCATCTTGGATCCGCCATATTGGAACCAAAATATTTTTTTCAAATGTAAAAGTGGTGTTGCGACCCATCATTTTGAATTAGATTTTTTTACTGATTACAATGCCGCAATCCGTTTTTTGATATCTTAATTGGTTCTCAAGATATGGGTACTTTTATTTAATTTATTTTCAACCAATTTAAACGTTACAAATTGATAAAACCACAATGGCTTATAACCACAAAATAATGCTAGATAGTGACGAATAACCACTATCAGTCATTGTTGGGAGATTTACACTTAACATTCACCAATGTAAATTTTTCGGCCGCCATCTTGGATCCGCCATTTTGAAATGAGGTAAGTTATTTCAAATATAAAGTTGGTACTGTGACCCATCATTTCAAACTAGTTATTTCTGCCGAATTCAATGCCGCAACCCGTTTTTAATTATAGTGTTTGGTTTTCAAGATATTGACATTTTTCCAATAAAAATCTCAAAAAATAAGAATTTTTAGAAAACTAAGTTTTTTACAGCTGAGTTAGGGGGGGGACTATTATGGGACACCCGGTATATGATCGGATCGATTATATATGATATGGTTAGCGATGCACGGAACCATCAAAATCATCAAACGAAAATCATAAAATAAAAATTCTTTGAAAGCTTACATCATACATAAATCAAAGAAACAAACTCATATTCTGCTTATCTATGCTTCTTCTTTTCGTAGGCATATCTACTATATTCGTTTTATAAGCACATGTTCCTTCGAATGGGTAGCTCCTGATCCCTTTTCCGATAATTTACAATAGACTAAAAACAATATTAGAATACAGTAAAAACATAAACTGAACACGTATAAATTGATGAAACAGTAAAATGTTAAAATAATAAAATCTCATTATCCTACTCTAATGAAAATAATTTATCAAGATGAAAGACTAATATTCGCAGAACAATCTCATCGTTAAAAAACCAAAATAACCGAATTGGTCACAATAATGTAAACATCATGTCTTGATGGACGGCAATTACTTGAGCTGACTCTGGTGGGGGAAAGTCATTGCTGCGCATGCGCAAACGAGGTGCCCAGCTCCGTGAATCAATCTGTACATCGACAGAAAGGAATTATGTTAAGACTACAGTTAACAATACCTTTTGAAATCTTTATTGCGAGCCTCTTGTGCTTCCTCAGTCAATTGGCCAATAGGAAGCACTGAGGAAGCAATTATTTTAGGTCCGTGAATGAGGAACTTGTGCATAGTAGGGGACATCGGATACCACGGATACAATTGTACGTAGTACTTCGCAGTGTCGACAGCATAGTTCCTAAACTTGTCCACGTCTATGTCGTGGCCACTTGAGATGGCAACGAGTACTTCTCGTAGACGTTGGATTAGGTCTAAGTCTACCACCGTTATTTCTAGGGAAGTCTTCGGGTTTTAAAACAAACGTCTGGCCGTTTTCCCGCCATTGGAGTTGCCGAATCCGGGCTTAGGCACGTCTATGATGAGTCCACATGTTTCCTTAAATTGTTTTTGTACTTCCTTTTTCCGTTCTTCAACTATCTTCTTGTCTACTTTTAGAGCTCGCCACTTTTTTATGAGTAACTTATACGCGAGATGCTAGAGTCCCACGAAAAACCTTATCCATTCGTGTAAGCTGGACAATCCAAACTGTAGGTTTTCTGTCCTCACGGGTTTGGCGATGACAACATTAACAGCGTTGAACTCTTTAGATGTGGTCCCACAGAGTTATCATTTCTGAGTATTTGTGTTTTCTGTCAAGTCGTTGCATACCTTCCCGTCCACCATAGAAAATATCAATTCACGTTTTACTAAAACGGCTCTATCGTCAGAGACGAAGTGGCGGTAAGATTTCGTATTTCACTGTCGACCCGGTCTTTTTCTGTCACAGATATTTCAAAGGATTCCATTAATAATTCGATTTCAATCGTTCGACAAAATCTGGTTGGAGATGGCCTCGGGTCCGCCAAACAATTGTAGAGTTTTAATGAAGTCTCAGCGGTACAAGTGATGTTATAAACACTGCAGCACCAAGGCTTCCCATCTCCTCGTCCGATAAAGTAGCTAAAACTGGCTCCTGATCTTTTTGTCGTATAACCTAAAAGTGGTTTTAGTTCGACTACTGCACATGTTTCTGCTTTTTTTATGGGCTCCTTGTCAGGGAAACACAGGTTCTTTGCCGTTTGAATAGTTTTCTAGAGGGGAATCCGCCGCGGCGATAAAAATCGCTCCGTGTGTCTCCGAACTAACAATTTTAGCTACCTCGTTTTTACCAGCTGCTATTTAAGCCATCTGTGTGGCAAAACAAAATTCAGATATTGGTGTAATGTTTCTAATTTCTTCGGTTTTTTCCTTTTCGGTTGATCTGTACATTCGTCGCAATGGTCACAGGTCTCCCGACCGGTTTGTTGGATTGGTAAGTATAGGTAAAAATTTAGTTTGTCTTCCAACCATGTTTTATTATTGTTAAGGAATCTTCCTCGGTCCTTTGCGAGCATTCCTACCTTTTTTGAACTAAAACTAAAAGCTTGATATGATCAGTTTTGTGTCCTTAGTTCTGCTCGTTTTTTTAGGGAAAATCGAGGAAAACCCCTTATTTTTAGCACCCTACATGTTAGTATCATTTTTGTAGCAAGTTTAATAAGCTTATTTGAAGTTTTTACCTCCGACCAACGGTTCCCGCAATTTCTACGAAAAACCAAATAAAAGTGCCCTGTTTCCAACAATTGGCGCTAAAGCTCGCCACATATTTACGAGGAATTTTGGTATTTTTATCCTTAAGTCTGCAAAGTTCCAAATAAGTGTGCAAAGTTTCAAAATTAACGGAATTTTTCCCAGGTCAAACCTTGTTTTAAAAACCTTGGACTAAAAATGATTGAAATATTAAATTATTTCAGATCTTCAAAAATGTTGGTAAGGTCAGCTTTGTTAATCCATTCAATTTTTCATGTTCTTTCTAAAACTACTAACCAACTAGAACTTTCAACAGAAGAGAACCTTTTTAGCGCGTAAAATGTAAAGAAACATGTCTATTGAACTGAAAAACAATCACCAAGATGCTTTGTCGTACAATTCCCTGATCCAATTTGGCCCCGTTCGCAACGCCACTCTCGGGACCCCCGCACGTTCCCCGGGGCTGAATACAAAACACACGTCAATGTTCATAACTTATGTTCAAAACAGCGTTTCTTTGTATAGATACATAACAATGATGGGTTGTTGTTTAGCTGCTATTTTAATTGTGTTGACGAATGTATTTGTATATTTTTATTGGGGGACTTGTTAAAATTTGTATTCCATTAACGCCATAACTAATTAATTTACTTAAAACTTAATCGAATTTTGTTCATTTTTAGGTGAAATAACTCAGTTATATTTGAATGTAGAGTGTCTTAAAAGTTTAGTTGTGACAGTAAAATAAGAAAACTGATTTTAAAAGTAATATTTAGGATATCAACTTTAATATCTGATATGTGTAGGCCTATCTGATTTTTAATATTTGTTAACGTTCCTACTTGTGAAAAATAATAGGCAGATACATTTTAAAATCAGAATTAAAAATAAAGTAACATTTAGTTAAGCTTGAAAGTAGATTCAATTAATTTAATTAGTAACACAAGCCCAGTAAGAAGGTGAGACTCGGCGAGCGCCGCGCACTCACCTGATTGGATTGCTCCTCGTGTTCACTTTTGTATGTCCTTTTATCCGTGCTCTCGTAAATATTATGTTTGACCCATGTTGAACAAATGTACTAATTAATTGTCAAAGCAAAACAGATTTGTTAATATGTTATAAAACACACTGATTATTTAAACTTGAATAAATAAAGGTGTAATTTAAACATAATCGTTTTATTATTTCATGCCTTAGCGAAAGTAAAAAGTATTACTTATACTGTTTATGATTTGGGGACTGTGCGTTGCTTCCAAGTAATCGGGTGTCCATCCAGTCCTGGAAACATTTAAGTAAATAATAATAAGTTTATTCAAAAAAAGAATAACAACTTCCCTAATGTATAGGGTTGCCATTAAAGCAAAGTACATTAATTTCAAATTACAGTTAAATTTTCTAATACTTAATTAATTTTTATTTGTTTTTTAGTCCGAATAAATGGATATAGGCACTATATTTTAGAGTTGTTATCACTATTTTTTGTATTTCTGAATTTGTTATTTTGAATTTTTTGACAATATTTGCTGAGAATTTTGGCATGGTTCCTCTGGCGCCAGTTAAAATCCCAAATACTTCTATGTCTTTTTAATTGTATTTTTCGTGGTAGTATTTGATGGTAGGTTCATAAATTTTTCGTTTTCGTCGTGGTCAAATCCTACTATACGGTCAGAAATGTAGCCAATATTTCTTTTGATTGCAATTATATCTATTCTGCTGTTGCTGACACCCTCTGCTATTCCATGCACCTCTTCGTGGGTTGTATAACCTCGCTGGCTTAAAGCTTTCGCTATTAGAGATCGTACTTGATGGTGGCGAGTATTTCGCAGTGTATTGCTGTACTCGCAGAAACCCAAGACATGGCCAAGTGTTTCAGTCTCACTGTGGGAATGCCGACAGTGGTTATTATATTGGGTTCTACCAGGTACGGCCATTTTTTATTTCTCTTAAAATTGGCTTAGATATACACGTTTTACATTTAGGGTTAAGTTTTATAACAGGGGTGTTCCTGCTTACTTTTTTCCACAAATTTAAATAATAAATCTCAGATTACCCCCAAACATTGTTAGGAAAAAAGCACTTGATTTTTTGGAAAGGACCATTTTTGTCACCGTATTGGACACAAAATATTTATTTCAAAAATTTAAAGGTTGTTTTGTAATATACCATTTTAAACCAGATATTTTACTCTATTCAGTGTAGAAATCCGTTTCTAAAATATTGAACCGTTCTTATTATTGTACAGCTCATTTTAACATTATGCACGTAAAAATAAGCTCACAATCTCTCAACAAAACTAAATAATGACAATTAACCACCTGCAGTCATTTTTGAGCTATTTTCCACGTGATTCAAACGGATTTAGCATTTTCGGGCGTCATCTAGGATATGCCATTACTAACAGATATACTCACAGCTTCGCCCGCTGAAAAGATAACTAATTTTAACTAAATCATATTACCCCATGTGCAAGTGTTATAAATAATTAACAAATGGACTAATTTCGTAACGCGAACCAAGTGAATTGCACCAGAAGCTTCAAAAGTATGTTCTTTTAAGTTAAACTGATTTCGCCCTACACAAAGGATGAAAGCACACGTCCATTTATCAAATCAGGAGGCGGCCACATCAATCTTGCCGCCCGTCCCGCACCAGGCCGCGCCGTGATCCTCGGTACAGCTCTCTCACACAACACAACACGACTCGTATCATCTACTACCACATCAATCTTGCCGCCCGTCCCGCACCACGCCGCGCCGTGATCCTCGCTACAGCTCTCTCACACAACACAACACGACTCGTATCATCTACTACCACATCAATCTTGCCGCCCGTCCCGCACCACGCCGCGCCGTGATCCTCGGTACAGCTCTCTCACACAACACAACACGACTCGTATCATCTACTACCACATCAATCTTGCCGCCCGTCCCGCACCACGCCGCGCCGTGATCCTCGGTACAGCTCTCTCACACAACACAACACGACTCGTATCATCTACTACCACATCAATCTTGCCGTCCGTCCCGCACCACGCCGCGCCGTGATCCTCGGTACAGCTCTCTCACACAACACAACACGACTCGTATCATCTACTACCACATCAATCTTGCCGCCCGTCCCGCACCACGCCGCGCCGTGATCCTCGGTACAGCTCTCTCACACAACACAACACGACTCGTATCATCTACTACCACATCAATCTTGCCGCCCGTCCCGCACCACGCCGCGCCGTGATCCTCGGTACAGCTCTCTCACACAACACAACACGACTCGTATCATCTACTACCACATCAATCTTGCCGCCCGTCCCGCACCACGCCGCGCCGTGATCCTCGGTACAGCTCTCTCACACAACACAACACGACTCGTATCATCTACTACCACATCAATCTTGCCGCCCGTCACGCACCAGGCCGCGCCGTGATCCTCGGTACAGCTCTCTCACACAACACAACACGACTCGTATCATCTACTACCACATCAATCTTGCCGCCCGTCCCGCACCACGCCGCGCCGTGATCCTCGGTACAGCTCTCTCACACAACACAACACGACTCGTATCATCTACTACCACATCAATCTTGCCGCCCGTCCCGCACCACGCCGCGCCGTGATCCTCGGTACAGCTCTCTCTCACACAACACAACACGACTCGTATCATCTACTACCACATCAATCTTGCCGTCCGTCCCGCACCACGCCGCGCCGTGATCCTCGCTACAGCTCTCTCACACAACACAACACGACTCGTATCATCTACTACCACATCAATCTTGCCGCCCGTCCCGCACCACGCCGCGCCGTGATCCTCGGTACAGCTCTCTCACACAACACAACACGACTCGTATCATCTACTACCACATCAATCTTGCCGCCCGTCCCGCACCACGCCGCGCCGTGATCCTCGGTACAGCTCTCTCACACAACACAGCACGACTCGTATCATCTACTACCACATCAATCTTGCCGTCCGTCCCGCACCACGCCGCGCCGTGATCCTCGGTACAGCTCTCTCACACAACACAACACGACTCGTATCATCTACTACCACATCAATCTTGCCGTCCGTCCCGCACCACGCCGCGCCGTGATCCTCGGTACAGCTCTCTCTCACACAACACAACACGACTCGTGTCATCTACTACCACATCAATCTTGCCGTCCGTCCCGCACCACGCCGCGCCGTGATCCTCGGTACAGCTCTCTCACACAACACAACACGACTCGTGTCATCTACTACCACATCAATCTTGCCGTCCGTCCCGCACCACGGCGCGCCGTGATCCTCGGTACAGCTCTCTCACACAACACAACACGACTCGTATCATCTACTACCACATCAATCTTGCCGTCCGTCCCGCACCACGCCGCGCCGTGATCCTCGGTACAGCTCTCTCACACAACACAACACGACTCGTGTCATCTACTACCACATCAATCTTGCCGTCCGTCCCGCACCACGCCGCGCCGTGATCCTCGGTACAGCTCTCTCACACAACACAACACGACTCGTATCATCTACTACCACATCAATCTTGCCGTCCGTCCCGCACCACGCCGCGCCGTGATCCTCGGTACAGCTCTCTCACACAACACAACACGACTCGTGTCATCTACTACCACATCAATCTTGCCGTCCGTCCCGCACCACGGCGCGCCGTGATCCTCGGTACAGCTCTCTCACTCAGCACAACACGACTCGTGTCACCTACTACCACATCAATCTTGCCGTCCGTCCCGCACCACGCCGCGCCGTGATCCTCGGTACAGCTCTCTCACACAACACAACACGACTCGTGTCATCTACTACCACATCAATCTTGCCGCCCGCCCCGCGCCGTGATCCTCGGTACAGCTCTCTCACACAGCACAACACGACTCGTGGCATCTACTACCACATCAATATTGCCACCCTCTAAAAAATAAGCTTAGTAATAATTGCCACCAAAATGACGGACCGATTCAGTAAAATCCTATTAAACTTCTTAATGTGTGCATACTCTTGTTTAGCTGACCCAAATACTTAGTGACCTACATCGAGTAAAATTGTATAGTTTAATATTAAACATCCTGCGCAGTATCATAAATAAAATATTAGCTTGAAATAAAATATTAACAAATGAGCCAGCGAAGTCACGGGGCTTCAGGGGGAGGTTGGGTACTCAGGCCATTCATTCCACTCAATTGAAATTCCCCTCTCATATTTGTGTCGCTCATTACACCAAATGACTCGTTGCAACATTTACCTTAATGCTTCTGCCGTCTTGCTGTTGATGGGACCATCAGGCGAGCGGGTCCAATTTTAAAACACTGAGGAAACTCTTTTAACAAATCATTTTGTCTTCTTTCCAGCCAGGAATATAGTAACTAACTATTGATGTAATGGCATGTCCACTGCCATATCTAGACCCAGCCCTTGCCAACAGCAGTTTGAGTACTAAACCTTTTAACAAAGAATTGTGTCTTATAACGCAACACAAGTGTGTTACTTGTGCGGGATACCGTTCGTCAACGGAACCAAGGACGTGAAAGTGTGCGATCGCTATCGCGGAGCACCGTTACGGGTATCGTGGGGCGGCACACCGGTCGTGCAATCTGCGTTACCACAAATGATCAATGTGTATTTCCACAATCTCTCGAACTATGACAGACATCTTTTAGTGAGGGAGTTAGCAGTGGTCCCCGGTAGTGTCGAGGTTATCGCCCACACCGACGAACGCTACATATTGTTTACGAAGAAGTTCATCTTCAACGACGAGACTGCGAGTCAACGCAGCAGCAGAAGCAGATGTCACAGCAGATGCTGCCGATGCAAAGCAGATGTAACCGCAACAGAATGCCTCTTCCTGACATCAACAACGCTTTTGTCTCATTACGCATATGACACCTCAGTTGCTGTTTGAAACAAAAATAAACAACGTCTTTCAAACCTTTTGAGGGAAAAGTTTATTCAACTGAACAGTTGATTTTCTGCTCATGGCCTAAATTTAAACCCAATCAAAACTCAAATTATAAATTTTACTTGAACAACAGACACTCTCCTTTAATAGATTTGTTATACCTTCCTTCTGATGCTTAGTAGTGGCAACAGCTAGATTTCTTGGTATTCGATCTCGAGCCTCACATGGCGTGAACTCATCAATAGGTTGCTTCCTAAACTTAGTAAAGCCTTTTGCTCCGTGCTTACATTGTAACAGGTTGTAGACTCACAAGTTTTAAGTTAGGTATACTATGCGTATTTCCACTGATATATTTCCTATTGAGTCATATTTTGTCCTCACCTGGTGAGTACTCGGCCAAGCCAGAATTTTTATTTATTGAAATTAACTTGCCCGGAGCCGATGTCCTGTTGCTGGGAGTGTTTTACCGGCCTCCCAGGACTGGGAATTTGCTGGATTTTCAAAATTCACTTCTAAATTTAATGTACAGGTACAGTCATGTCTTGATCATGGGCGACTTCATAACTGATTTACAAATGCCTACCCAAAATTGGGAGTACAGAAACCTTACTACTATGTTTGAATCATGCAACTTGTCTATACTTCCACTTGAACCTACTCATCATGCTGCCGAGTCTGACACTCTCCTCGATTTAATAGTTGTGTCTGACCCCAGCGATATCATTCATCATGGGCAACTTCCTGTTCCTGCAATATCTAAACACGACCTCATCTTCTGCGTGTATTCGATAAAAGCTCCTAAGCCCAAGATTAAATTTGTTAAATTTAGAGATTTCAAGAACATTAATGAGGCTGATTTTTTATTTGATGTTCATCATTCGCCATAGCACAGCATAGAAAATTTAAATTCTGTTGATGATATGGTTAACAAGCTCAATGATGCTATATTGAATCTTTTTGATAAGCATGCCCCCGTTGTTACCAAACGTTTAACTAAAAGAAAACCTGTGCCGTGGATGACACCTGAAATTCGTAGTCTGATGGCCAGACGCGATTCTATTTTTAGAAAAGCAAAACGCTCTCAAAATCAATTACAATTGGATCAATATCGCCATCTCCGAAATAGAGTAAAACAGCTTTTAAGGAATTCAAAACTTAGATACATTCATAGTCTTTTTGAAAATAGAAAGCAATCTTCTAAAACTTTATGGGGCAAAGTAAAGAGTCTTGGGCTTGGAAAGCAGTCGGATTCGCAACACATTACCATACCCCTAAATGAATTGAATCAATACTTTTCTTCTAATTCTCAGGGTACCAATCAGCACAAAGTAAATGATTATTTAAATGAACTGATAAATTCACCACTCCCGAATCTTGCCTACACTGAGTTTAGTTTCAAACCGATCATAAAGTCTGATGTATTAAACGCCATCCGTCGAATCCGTAGCAATGCTGTTGGATTTGATGGAATATCAATTCGATTCATTAAAGACATTGTCTTCGCAATTCTGCCAACCGTAACACATATTGAAAATGATGATCGGCCTGAAATCCCTGCAAGATGCAGAGGCTGAGATCTTGTTTAAAGGACGAACTAGGGCAAACTTCCAAGAAGAAGGGAAAGTACAATGTCTCAAGGATGTATTGAAAATGGTATTGATGTATTGAAAATACATCCTTGAGACATTGTACTTTCCCTTCTTCTTGGAAGTTTGCCCTAGTTCGTCCTTTAAACAAGATCTCAGCCTCTGCATCTTGCAGGGATTTCAGGCCGATCATCATTTTGCCCGCTCTTTCCAAAGGCCTAGAAAGAATCGTGCACTGTCAAATTACTGATATCATCAACGAAAAGAACATTTTAACCGACTATCAGTCTGGCTTTAGACCAGCTCACAGCACTAAAACTGCACTTCTTCGTGTGACGGAGGACATAAGACTTTCAATGGAACATCGGCAGGGCACGATTCTAACTCTGTTTGATTTTTCAAAAGCATTTGATTGTGTGAATCACAACTTGTTGACAGAAAAGTTAAGGGCCATCGGGTTTTCGCAGAATGTCCTTAAATGGCTGAGATCTTATCTGACAGACAGTCGGCAGTGTGTTGAGGTTGGAGGTATAAAATCTGACTGGGAAACTGTTACTTGTGGTGTGCCTCAAGGATCAATCCTTGGGCCCCTGCTTTTTGTGTTATACGTAAACGACATACATTCAACTCTTACCCACTGTAAATATCACATGTATGCTGATGATCTACAAATATATTCACATTTTCCAGCAAATGACATAAACAACTGTGTCTCGAACATAAATGAGGATATTGAGCGAATTACTGAGTGGACTTTAAAACACGGACTAAGACTTAATCACGAGAAAACTAAACCAATTGTTATTTGCCATCCGCGACTGAGAAACTCTATTGACTTCTGCAATATAAGCTCAATAACAGTTCATGGCAATGCTCTTCCTTACTATGACAAAGTAAAAAATCTTGGCCTGACTATCAACTCTACACTTACTTGGGGAGATGCTGTGGTGGACATTCGTAAGAAAGTATTTGCATCAATCCACTCACTGAAGAAACTACAACATTTTTTGCCACTACATACTAATCTATATCTCGTTAAATCACTTGTACTACCCCACTTTACCTACTGCAACTCTGTGATCAACGACATGACTGTGGCCCATTCTAATATGCTCCAACGGTCTCAGAACTATTGTCTGAGATATGTCTATGATCTGAGGCGCGTTGAGCATATCACTCCTTACTATCTTGAGTCAAAATTACTAAAATTAAACGATCAAAGATCAATCAAAATTCTTTCACTTGTTTTTTCGATATTAAAAACTGGTTTTCCTAGATATTTTGAAAATGATTTTAAATTCATATCTCAAGGTAGTCTAAGAAATACTCGTTCTGCTTCCCGCTCTTTGCGTATGCCTTAGCATAGGACTTCAGCCTATGACAGAGCATTTGTCGTGACTGCTTGCCGTCTTTGGAATAACTTACCCGATTCCCTGCGATCCCTTGAAAGTCGTTGTCGGTTTGTGGGGGCGCTGAAAAAATTATTCTTTGAGCGGTTGTCCTTGGCTGGTGTGTCCTAGGCGGGTTGTCTTGGGCGGGGTTGTTGACAGATGAATGTTTGAGTGAATGAATGAAGTATAATATATTTTTTTTCTTTCTTGCTTTGTTGTATATATAGGTTATGAATAGTTAAGTCAAATGAAACTTATTTCTCTCCATGTGTTAAGGCAGGTTAAGTGTAAGAAAGGGCCATGTGGCCCTAACTTTGCCTGGCTAAATAAAGAATTTTTCATTTCATTTCATTTCATTTTGGGGCAATTCTAGTGATGCTAAAAGAGTCTTTATTATTAGGGTTATAACTCGATCTTAATTCAATGTCACCTGCAAACCACATTTTCAGAAACTCAGGATTCTTCCCTTCATTGTACATCTTTTATTGCATTATGTTTGTATTCTCTAATTCTGAATTGTTTTACACTGGTAATCACAACAATTCATATTTGACTAGAAATAATTCTCTTTTGCATTATGCCTTTCTATAACCTACCTGAAAAAATAAGAAGGAGAAAGTTAAAAGGGCTTTTAAAGTATTTTTATTTGATTTCTTATTGAATCTTTGTTTTTATAGTGTTAGGGATTTTCAGGACGAATTACATAGACATATCCTCAAGGGCTACTTTTTCATCTCTTTTGGGTACAGATTTTCTTTAGATTTTTTCTTATTGTACAAGCCTCAAATAAATTGGTATGTTAACAGTAGTTTAAGTTTGTTTTTTGTATTTACAACTGTGCTTGTTATTGTGTGACAAATCTCTACCTTGTTCACATTTTATGTATTAAAAAGGCGTTACAGATGCTGATAAGTAAATAAAAAAAATTATAATAATCCGAAAAAGATTATGATTTTTGGTTTTCAAAATTCTGACAACGTATCGTGCTATGCATATGCAGCAATACAGTTCACATTAAACTGCAAACTTATCAAGAACTATGTCAATTTATCGCCTCCAAAAAAAGGCAATCCGTATAATTTTCGGACTTGGAAGGAGAGAACCATGTAGGAAAACTTTTTCATAATAAGATTCTAACTTTCACCTGCCTTTACATATTTGAGACCCTTTTGTTTATCAAACACAATTCATCCTCTATTAGCAATAACAATGCCTCCTCTAAATATTTACTCTGCCCACGTTTAGAGATCCCAGTTCAGAGACACAGTACAGCATCACTTATCATACAGCAGCATTAGACTCTTCAGTGCACTGCCTGCTTGCCTGAAAATTGAAATGCCTTTTGTCAAATTTAAACAGAAACTTAAACAATTCCTTTCCGAGAAGACCTTTTACAGTGTCCAGGACTATCTTAGCCAGTAAAGAATTTTATTTTATTCATGATGTAACTAAGGTGTGAGAATATGTTTTTAGTTTTTATGAAATATCTGTATTTCTGACGCTTGCCAATGCATGTAAATATGTTTTTACGGCAATAAAGAATATTCTGATTCTGATTACGGTATCACGACCTCTATAGTAAACTACGCGATTGATTCCCCTCTGAAACTATTGACCATAACCGACCAAAAAAAAAAAACTATCAATTTAAAGTTCAATAAAATCAGAGACCGGTTAAGACCTCCTTTCAACGCAATCTAACAACAAGATCTTGCTGAAGTTTTCAATCAATGAGTAACATCGTATCAATCCCTTGAATATTATTTAAACATATACTAAAAATTAAGACAAAATGTTCAAACTGCAACCACAATGTAGATGAAAATGTGAGTAACTTTATTTTTTAAATGTCAAGTCCTCACATTACGAAAAAAATCTAAATTTGAAGAATTATTCAACCGTCAGTGTGAAACATGGCAACCTATTCCAGGCATATTTTTTGTTTCAACGGCAACTACTTACAAAATGCAATAATCAAGTACAAGTAACAATCTGATTTTTCAATTAAAACTTTGGAATCCATTCAATATGAAAATTACAAGTCTTCTATTACCAGGCCTTCAAAATACAAAAATTCAAATAAATTGAAACAAATACAAAGTGAAAAATGCTTTATTCCATCTAGGAGAAAGTACAAAATGGATATTACATTTCATATTTTCAAAATAAAGCTTGGGTTGAAGCAAATGACCAACATTTAAATGTGCAAGTAGATTATGAATTTATACAGTATGTTGATGTAAAAAATCTTCTATGTAGTTAACTTTTGTAAAATACAAACATATTAACTAATTTAGCGTCTGTTAAGCAGATGACCAAACTAATATTCAGAACCATAGTATTTAAATAAATTTAATTATGTAGTGTCAGTGAACCTTGTTAAACGAAAGGAAATTAAATTAACTTGGTATACACTCTGACAGCACATATTTAGGCATATGTTTGAAAAGCAAAATGTATTATTGTATAACTATCCATAATTCCGCTGAAAGTTTGTTAAGTGTTAAGTGCAACCCAGCACATTGATCACTGCCGAACATTGTTCCGCCAACATAGGATCATGACCATATTAATGCATACATTGTTCAATGTCTCTTAGAAATTAAGTCCAATGAACAACTTATGCTAAGAAACCAGAATGTACATAGGTATGAGACTAAAAATTAAACCAATATTTTTATTGGAAGCCACAGGCTAAGCAAATCACTCAACTGCTTTCCTGTCACAGTTATTAAGTATTTTAACCACCTATCCATCTCACTGAGGGAGTTACCTTTACTAAAATTCAAAACGATTGCTAAAAATTAGCTCTTAGAAAATCCATTTTATGAATTAATTGAAAGAATTCTTGGATGTGCACTTTAGTGTATGTATCTAGGAAATGTATCGATTTGAAGTGCTTTGATTTTCTGCCTGGTTGTGTTATATGTCTCAAGTTTTTCATTCATGTGCATGGTGTGCCTATTTTATCTTGCTGCACGGTGTTTTGTAATGTAAGAAATGGAATTTTTAACTTATGAAGAAACCACTTAGTTGTAATTTTACGTCGCCTATTACTGTAAAGTTGAATGGCTAAATAAATCATCGAATCATATGAATTAATGAAATTCGAAGCAGCAATGACAATTAAATATTGTTTTTCCGAAGCGTCAAACTGAAATTTAATTATATGAAATCAGACCATTTCTTCGGTATAATTTGGATGTATCCAAAATATAATTTAAATATACAAAGCAAAGGTATAAGCTATTGATCATATTGACTGTATAAAGACTATTTAGGCTTATGTAACAAAAGCAATAAATATTATTATTCAACTATTCATAATTCCGCTGAAAATTAAATCGATGACAATTATTTTTTTGAGTTTTAGAACGGTATGTAACCATTAGAGTATTTTTAATTTGTTAAATGTAATTTGTGAAGGAACGTTAAAGCCAAGTCCCTCGAAGGCGCTTATCCGTCTGTCAATTAACTGGAAATTCTGTTGAGTAAATAATTAGTCTCGGTCCAAGAATAAAACTGAGCATCGTAAGCTTTCAATAACAATGAATTTATTTTACTTCTCCACGTAAACAGTTCTGTACGTAATGCTATGTTCTTAAAGCTGCAATGTTGATCGTATATTCTTATTAGTTCTATAGAAAATCAGCAATTGTATAATTAATGAAATTCAGCAAGCCTTTCCACTGGCGCATAAAGTTCAAAGGGCGAGTGTTCAAGTAAGTAACTGCTGCCTTCTTGGTTTATTCATTAGTATGTAAATGTTATTGAATTAAGAGTTGAATTTTTTCCAGTTTTTTTGGTCCAATCCAGGGTAGGATTTTAAATTTTAAATAACTTATAAACGGACTAAACATCATAAGAAAAGGTTTGTATTCTTTTAAGGTTTTGTTTTGATTCTACAAAATCAGGTAATCAAGGGTAGAAGAACTTTTTACGGAATATGATATAAAGGATTAAGTTCTATTATTAGACTATAAATCAAGAGACGAGTTGTTCAACGAATAAAACTCCGAACTTCACCAGTCTCGAATCAATAATTACTAAGGGAAATGTTTGCGTATAAATTGTAGGCGTTTGGTACATCATATAATGATGGGAGAGGGCTCAAATTGAAGCTCTTGATGCCAGCCAGGTACTTGGCAAATGTATTGAAATTTCCACTAGAAAATGAAAATGATGTAATATATCTGTCATTAAGTATTATGATCCTAAAACGTCAGCTTTGTTCACTTCGAATCATGTGGTACTGTTGCTCGATTCGAAACTGTGTGCGGGATATTAACATGCGGTGGATCTAAAAGCCAATTACCCGTGAACGAAGTTTCCCCCCCCCCCCCCCAAAAAATAGGACTTTTAACTGGATACAAGCAAAAATAAACTTTTTACAACACTTAAAAATATACTTACACTTATACTGTATTTACATACAAGATGGTGAATATACGAAAATGGAAAAAGGCGATCGAATTCGATTGGGCACACCAATCATCATCAAGCCCAATAGGAGACTGCCAGTTCCATCATGGCGTCTCAAATCAAGTCAAAAACTCTTTATTTATTTATATATATTTTGTACATGAATAGCGTTACAAAAATTAATCTAAACACACTATAAGTGTTAATTAAGTAAATAATACAGTTTTAGATTAAAAGAAAGATTGGGCATCCTAAAAGATTGGTTTCATGGCTTTTAAATCATTTATTGAGTTCAGGGAGAGGTCTATCAAGTATTCTCGCAATATTCGCAACCGAAGTCACTTTAGGCCTACTAGCCGCTCGTAAACAAAATTATCTTTTTTAATTTCGATTTTAATAATGAAATGAAATTTTACTAAACAAAATAAAGGGGATCTTATTTTTTTACCGTCACACACTCCTTTTTCTTTTCCAAGATAAAAAAACAGCAAATAAAAAGAAAGCCGCTAGCTGGCGGTACAGGTTTCCATAACTATTTCTCAAATATCAAATTAAAAGCTCCATGTTACAGGATTTGTTTTCAAAAAAATCGAGAACTGTCATTGTTCCGTAATTCTTGAAGCTGTTTCTCTTCCTCAAAATAATAAACTTCTGGCTTATCTTCTGCCATAAAATATCAAATTGTCGGCTTATCTTCTGCCTTCTTATCTTATGTCTTCTTAACCTATTAATAAAACCCTTATAATTATTTCAATGATAAGGCTTTTCTTCTGCCTTGAAATAGAATTTGACTTTTCTCCTGCCATTAAAATAATTGATTCTTCAAACTAAAGAAAAATCTGTCCTTTGGCGAAAAAAAATAAATGAAATGAAATATCCTCAGTGGATAAAATGAAATAAAAACTCCTCGACGAGTTTATCTCGTCTTCCGGATTCAACCGAAGGCCTTGAATACTGGGAGACCCAGTTTCCTCACATTGACACGTTTTTTTGTGTCGTCAGCCAATGTGACCACCAGCCAATGTTCTTCTCTTCATCGGTGGTTTTTTGCTCTTTCTGACTTTAGAAGTTGAGGCGGCAGGTGGCTTGCTGCCCTCCGTCTTGCTCGTTCCGGAGCTCATGGGTTTCTCTACCTCCATAGGCTCTTCAGCTTCGATGTCTTAGCCAGTAGACACGTCTTCTTTTAACATCCGATCGACGTCATCGAATATAAGCTGGTGCATCGCTGGGTTACGTAGACATAGGCAATAAAGGATATTTGACTTTGACTATTTGACTTTGATTCTTTTATCTTCTTCTCAAAAATATTAGAACTTGTTTTCATTTTTTAAATCATTGGGAATATATATTCAATGTCTTTTTTGTCCTATTGCCTGCCGGACGTTCCATCGGAAACAGGTTCTTGAACGTCCCACCAAAGTCATAAAATCATCATTACTTGCTCCATGGTGTTAAGTAGTGAGTGTCTCTATCTTTACATTTTTCTTTAAATGTTTACACCTGTTCCCATGAGTTATATTTCCCTTTTAACAACATTTCATTGTATTGAGATTTTCTTCTATATTTCCTATGTTATGTCCATTTTCTAAGAGGTGTTTTGTTTTGTTAGATCTTTCCGGCTTCTTGCACTAAGGCGGATAAAAGTTAAGCAATAGTACTATTGCAAAAGGAAGGCAATACTTCACCAAAAGAACTTGCAAGAGATCCTACAGAGAAATACCAGAAATACTCACAGAACCCATAAAAAAGTCGAAAAGTGATACCCGACGAATGTAGATTGAAGATGAACATTACAAATTCCAAAGCACCAGTGATGAAGGGAATCCCGAAGATACATAAGAAAGATATATCTATTAGGACTCTAGTTAGCTTTAATCTGCCTCAACATACAAAGTTTTAAAATTGTCAAGAAATCTATCTAAAGATTTAGATCTATATTATGAATATAATGTAAAGAACAGTTATGGTTTTACGATTAAGTTTAGCCTGAGTTCAAATAGTACGCTTGTTTCGTCTGGTATTTCGAATTTGTACATTCAGTCAGTCAATCAATCAATCAATCAATACAAACAATCCCCCTAAATAAGAATCATAAATACGCAAACGAATGCATAAATTAAATAAACAAAGCGAGGCATGCAGGGAGGAATGGGAGTGATAGACAGATCAGTCGCTCCTCCCCGCCCCGTGACGAGTGTCACTGCCCGCTGCCTCCGCGCCCGACTGTTCACAGCGAGGGAAATCTCTAATTCTTTTTTACAATTAATGGAAGATTTACCGGGATTATTCATACAAACAAGTATTGTTCGAAATTAAAAATATGTTGAAAAAAATCATCGTGTTTTCGAACTACAATTAAATTTCTCACGGGTTCGAGGGGTACTTCAGGTGTTTATTTATACACAAACACCGAGGTGTTTATTTAAGTTGTCTAAATAATTTGTATACTAATACGAATTGATCATAGAAGGAAATCGGAAAACATTCTTGGAAATAATTATTACAGATTGGTTGTTGACGGAATTATCTTATTTTCAATTTAATAGTTATTTGTAGCACGTGCAAGAAGTTAAGATTTTGTCGTGCTAATTTTGAGGTAAATATGAAAAGAAATAATTTGTAAAATTCATACTAAATTGGAATGATTACCTATCAATGTCAAAATCATGGGTACCTCGGTTATTTATTTGTTATTAATACCTTATACATTATCTCATATCTTACATCTTTCAACGTTCGTTCACCTATAGAGAATGTAGAGCTTGTCAAGGTGCCCACGAAGTTGCGAGGCAAATCTGATTGGGAACTAATAGGAGAGTGTGAGGAGTCTTTTTTTGAAAGTTCTGATTAGAAAAGTTCCGGATTATTCACATTCTAACACAACTCCCAAAAATCTTGTGTCATAAAAACAATATCGAATAAGAAACAGCTTTAAGTTTAAATGAATTGAAGTAATTTATGTCGCGCAGCAAAGTTGGCAATGCTTGATACAGGTTGGCGCCTACGAATTGAGGTTTTTTCTCTAAGGTTGAGTGGCTTTGTCTCTGCATACTTACTCCTAAACCTAGTGTTATAATTATGTGATTGGATTCCATTGATCTTATGAGAATCAAATTTTTTTATATATCTTAATATTCTGTGCAATACTTATTGTAAATTTAGACAATAATCAATTCATGTATCTTGCGAGCAGGTTTAACATTGCCAATTTTCATTGCTTCTACATTTTCAGAACATCTTATCTATTCCATATCTATCTAATATCTTACATATTCCAACTTATTTTGGAAAGAAATGCCAATTTCCCTCATGGGAGGAGTAGATGACAAACATTACCTATAACTAGCTTTGCAAGAAGTGGATCGATATACCGGGGATAAAATATTCATCGGGTTTTAAAATAATTTATTGAACTTTCAAACACACGAATGCTACTAAAATAAATATGCATGAATTGAAAGAGAAAGCTCTCAAGTTTTGTTTGATATCATTAAAGTTGCTCAATATACTGCCCGTTTGGAGCGAAACATGTTTCTAGTCTATGTTGCAACTCTGGCCAAACGTTGGAAAGCATATCCCGTGTTGTTGCAGTGCCGATACCATCGCAAAATGCTCTTAGAGCAGAACTTCCCAAGTGTCTGAAGAACTCACGCTGGACAGGTATTAAAGAAAAACTGTTTGTATATCTTAAGACACAGAAGGGTTTTCCCTCAACTGTAGGCATTTTAAAAACAACTAATGAAAGTCAATACAAAGACTAACAATGACCAATGAATATATGCTCATAAAACTTAAAAAAAATCTCTTTAACCACGTATGAGTCACAGTGTTGTAGGACAAAAGTTTTGCGAGATAAATGTAATTGAAATTCAAAGAATATTTTATGGACACCCGGTAATTTTACTAAGAAGAATATTTCTTTTACAAATTTTATGGAAGAAGCTGATTAAAAACATTGTTTTTAGGATGTATTAGAAGATATGGCAAGAATTACGATCCTATAATTTTAAAGCATGCAATTCTTTAAAGTTTCCTCAAAAAATATGCTTACCATGGTTTAGGGAGCGTTCAACTCGATTTCGCCCTGCAGCCAATAATTTCTTGACGTTACACAATGAGCAAGTTTCAATGGGCAAGGAGAGTCGAGGTGATAGATTATTCCGCTCTATTTTTTTCTGTTCACGTCCCTCTTATGAAAAATGATGAACTATACATTTTCTATCAATGGTTTCTCATCTGTGTTATATTATTTTTTTTAAGCATTCGAAGAGGGTGGGCTGCAATTGTAACGTTACTTTTATCAGTACAAAACAAAAAACACTGGTGTACCGCTTTACGAAAAAAATAAACCAGTACACGTTTGTCAGTTGCAACTAACTCCACGAGATTCTTGAGGAAAGATGTTTACCGGGCACAGAATGCTCGAAAGTTCATTGCTTTATCAGAGATGATGCTTTTGGGCTACACAAAATTTAAAGCTGCAATTCGGTGAAAAACGTGTGATACTAAAAAAATGAATATTAAACTAACATTTTGTGTAGAGCTCGACGTTGTTTCTTATGACCATGTTGAGGTTTCATTCCGTATAAGTGGCGAAAATTTATCGTACATCAAAATCAACAACTTGATTATGCAAATTATAATGTAAAGCATGCATGGTAGATGAAACCGTCGGTCTTCGCGATTTTGTCCGTGACCTTCTCTCCAGAGGATACCACACCTTCACATGACTAGGAAATCAAGACCACAGCGCGAGTTGGTCTTCCAGCTAATACAGTTTAGAGATGCATTATGCAATTATTTCAAATCATGTATTGGGTCGAGTTCTGGTAATTGAGAAAAATATATACATATTCCCCTGAAGTACTATTAAAAGATATATCGCTGATACATTATTTTCTATTTTTAAGGCATACATAGCTATACAAAGTTCCACTCGTTAAAAGGACACCGTTTTTATTTGTTAATGTTGGTGCAACTTAATTTTTTTTATTCCATTTTGAGTTATTGTTGCGAACTAGCATTTCACGTATAAAATTGTGGCTCTTAGCGATAAAATCATTATTCATGAGTCGTGACAGGTCAGGTAGAGAGGTGTAATGTAGAGTAATCGTGTGCGGCCCAACTGATGTGAAGGACGTGCTGAGAGCGGACTGACAACAACTTGCCTCCACATAACTAAGCTGGCTGTTGGAACCGACAGGATGAAGTAAAAGGTTAAAATCATGAAAGCAACAATGATTCTACCTCTCACTGTGATGAACTGAACTGAACATAACTGAACTGAGTAAGTGCAATGATTCTCAGAAGTCCCGGGCGACTCAAAAAAGGAAGTTGCTACGTAAATTTTTGAAAGCTTGTATTCTCAAATTTCTTCCTCTTATATCACATGTGTTCTATATGTGTAAAAACATATGCCTATGAGACAAATAAAAAATATAAATTCTGGCCAAATATTAAAAATGGTAAGTTAATATAATCGTTATACCAAGTGGATAGTAAGTGGCATTTTCGTTACACCCCTGCGAGAACGGCAGTTTTCATTACATGTGTTGCGGGTCTAAAGAAGCTCTTTTTCACCTTAGGGAGAAAAAGAATCAGCTGATGTCAAGGACGTCAGCTGTTCGCTTATAATGAACTAAATTTGCACACGTGTATACGTCAGCGTCGATGGTGAGCTATCGATTTCACCGACAGTGATTATCGGTTATAATTATTAATTGTAATTTATTGTTGCATTGTTGTCAGTTAAATCGATTTGTGAAATTCGCTCATTTCACCGATCGATGGATCAATGCATTCGATACATCAATTGTTGTTCATTGTTGTCAGTCTAACCTAATACAAATGAACAGACAAACAACTGATTGTTTTAATAGCAAGAACAAGATGACAGCTTACAGCCTTGGTCGTAAAACTTGACCTCGTACGAAAAGCGTAAAAGAAAAAAAATAACAGCAATTGGTTTCACTTCGTTTGAAGACACCCAACAGCAATTCGAAATTATTTTGCGTTAATGAGTGTTTTAAATGATCAAACGCAGTAACAATATTCTTTGAGCGAATCGACTACGCCATTTTCATTGGACTCTTTAAAAGGCATAGCATCTTAAGGAAGTCTTTTATTACGTTATACCATAGTCGGTAGTCGCAAATTGATTGAAACGGAACATTTTGTAGATTAGGAAGGAATATTCTTGTAGTTTTCATGATAAAATCTTCAATTTCGTCAAGTCGTAGTTCCTCATGGATATAAACGTTTTAGATGCAACAAAGGCTGTTAATAGCAATTCTTAGAATATAATTTTGACAAATTTTAATTTTATTTTGCTTTTAGAAGAAATGCGAGTTCCCCATTATGGGCAGGCGTATATGATCGTAAGACGAAGAATTGCTTTATAAATTAGAAGATTACATGCAGACTTTTAAATCGAACTACTATTTAGGAAATTATATTGTTGTAAACAAATGTTTATAAAATATAAACACATATGTTTAACGAATGGTCTCTACATACCGGTTTCGTTGTTTCTATCAATACGGTCCAAACATATTAAAAGTAATAATAATGCTTCAGTAACATTGAATGTTGGAAGATGATGATCGACATTTCAATCGTTTCTTCAACTTCAATTTTTACCTTAATTTCAATTGGCTCAATTCTTAAGGGAAAGATAAACTAACTTTTTTTACTATGAATGAAATTTGTGTTGTAATTAGTGTAATTATTCAACAACGCCATTTTGATCGTAATTTTCCGACGAAGATATGATGTTCGCGACATTAAACCTGAGCTTCACGTCCACGACATTAGTCTTTACTGCAGGGTCATTGATATGATCAATGGTCTGCCCGCTTCTTCTTACGTCTGCTGTGGTAAGATAATCTACATTTTTCATAAATTCATAAAATAATATTTTAAATTTTTGTTGTTGAATAGTCCTCATTGTTAGCATAAAAATAACAATATAACCATTTTATTTTTATAAAAGTATTAGAGATGATGTTGTCACACGCGATGATTTATTGATCATAGTTTCGTTTATGTATGAATCCTAACCCATGTCCTGTATAATACGTCAAATTTACTTAATGTTTTGTAAAGGTAAAGTTACGATGTACCATGGAGCGGGGCTTAATTCTGTTTTGACTGAAGTCGCCGTATAATTTTGATGTTGAAATTGCTAGCAATTTCCTAGAGCCGAATTCCATAGGTCCATGTGGGTTCAAAATCATTTTAAATAATAACTGTTTTGTAAGATCACTTATTTATACAATAATTTTCACATTAAAAGTTGTTCATTTATTACCTATAACAAATCTCCAAAAGTAATTATAAACAATAAACATGACATAACATATAGTTCAACTCATCATATGTGACATCTTATCTTCTTCACAGAAAGAAGTCAGAAACTCAGACGTTTTGGCTTTACAGCCCCTCCAGACCGTGTTTTGTAGGGAGTTTTTGGCTGTTCTTCTCTCTTCTCCCCAGTCATTTCATTGTCGTTAGAGTTTCTCGACCGCAGAGGATATCAACTTATAGCAGCCATTTTTCTGTTTTAAAATTTAATATCTTACAAACCGTAATATTACAAAAATTGTACAAAAGACATAAAAGTTGCGGAATTTTATTTCCTAAAAAAGTACATTAAGATCGAACTATAATTAACGGAGTTCTTGCAATTTTTCTGACAGAATATGGGAAAATTTGCTATAATTGCTGTAAAAATGCATATATTGTTTTCTTTTTAAATGGTCAACATTTCCGCTCAAAGTTTGAAGTTAATATATCTAATAGTTCCAAAGTTAAGTGAGATAATGCTAAAAACACATACATACCAACAAACGAAAACAGATAACCGAGCATTTTAGGACTCATGAACTGTTTTCTTAGCTTTGGTATAAGTAATGATATCGCAAAGACCTAAGGGGCTTTTGTAAACACCCTGTGTATTATAAATAAAAAAATAATTAAAACCTTAATAATTTTCTCTCCGTTTTGTATTAATAACTTAATAATTTCCATTGTTCAGTTCTGCCACAAACCGACAACGACTTTCCAGGAATTTCAAGAAGTTTGACAAGCCATATCAAAGACGACAAGCTGTAACAACAAAGTCTTGGTCGTATGCAGCTGCTCTGTGATGAGGCATTCGCAGTATAAAGAAGCAGAGCGGGAATTCCTTATACAACCTTAATATAAAGTAATTCACAAAATATTTAGGGACACCGGTTTAAAAAAAAAAAATTTCAATGACTTTGATAAATCAATTTAATAAATTTAACCATTGATTTCATGCATATCTCGATTTTCAAATATCGAGATATGAATAAAAAAGATTCTATTTTTAGAATCTTTTTCTACGCTGTATGTTGTATTTTTTTACAACATATGTATTTTTTAACGAACCACTTCACAACCTAGGATGTTAGATCACGTCTGGGGCCGTTTTGCACATTGATTCGGGCTTAGACTTAGTGGGTTACGCCATTACCGTATTACGAAAAATCCATTAGTGTTTGGCGGGGTTTAAAGCCGGGTCCCCGCGACCGAAGTCCCGCGTTCTAACCACCGTAACAAGTACCACGCCGTTAGATCAACTGTGTATATATTTTTGTTAGTTTGATTGTTATTGACTTGTTTTGTAGCAGTGTAAACTGAGACAAGGCTCAGTGCTCTGCTCCAAAGCAAAGGCAGTTTTATTTATTTATTTGCAACGTTATTAAATCAGTAAGCGCATCTAAAGAAAACCAAAAATGTAATCACAAAGTCCCAAGTTGTGTACTCGAGGCTGTAAACGGAAGTCGGTGAACAAAGTTTGTTCATCACTTTAAGTAAAGTATCTTGGTTGAATATCTTGTTTAACATAAATAAAATGCTTCACGCAAATAATTGTATGGTTTTCATCACTTTGGGGTGCGGTGAACAGCTCAAAATACAATAAGCAGGGTGCTAGAAATATTAAAAAAATAGAGTGTCCATTAAGTAGTCATTTCTGACTTTTTCAATGCTAACTGAAACCACAAACTGTTATATTTCATATTATATTAGATGGTATTAGGACAACACTCACGTTTAAAGGCCCAAAACATTCTTAAATAAATGTATAGTGTGGGCTTTCAACGAGCAAAATGCTAACGATGTAATTTTATGAAACAACTCAAGTCTGGATGTTTTGGAATGACCAGATATGACACCAGTCTATTGACTGATATCCGCATCCAGAAATTATTTTATAATTACCTGATTCTTAAAATGAACAATTATAGGAGACAGTACTTCGTTACAGCTAAAGATGCACTAACGAAGTCCCTTATGTTGTTAAATGCTTTCTTTAAAAAAAAAGAGAAATTTTGTTTTCGGTGACGTTGTTAGGAATATTTCCTGAAGAGGGTTGAAATAGATTAATTTGTTCAATTCAAAAACACTGATCGGAAACCATAATCTAAAATAAACTCTTCTTTAAAATCACATTAAATTTACATTTAAGTAATAAATAGGTACAATTTCTGTTAACATTGTTTGCGTATCGTTTATTGAGTTGTTGCGCATACACCGTGTGCCCCAATCGGTTGAATACTTTCACACTACGGTAAATAATAAAACCAAGATATATTGCACATGAGTTCAGACCAAATGCGATTTTTTAGGGGGTGCACAAACATTCAAATACAATCCGCTTTGAGTGACCTCTTATTAAAAAACCACGTAATACTGCAAACCCCAGGTCAGCAGCGTGTCACTAGCTTAAGTTATAGTTGTTTGGAAATTAAAAAATGCCTTTAAGTTTATTTTTAAAGGTATTCATATAATAGGTCAGTAGACTACGACTCACCATAGTTTGCCGAACAAAGGTAAACAAACTATTTTCTTTTACGAAGCAAGCTCAACTTTATTTTATCTTTTACGAATTCAGCTCGAAAAATCAAACAATTCAGTATCAAACTATTACGCTACTTCTACTAATTACCGAGATATTGAAATTGGTAAGCACAGTACGTTGTGCAATGTTAGCCTGAAAATTACAAATAAATTACATATCTCCCTTCTTTTTCAACATTTGTCTAAAGTATTTGGTATGTGGCTTCAGCTGAAACCTGCTGGGTTAGGGCTCAAAAGTCCCAATTTTATTCAACCCCTAGTCAGCACTCTAAAACATATACGCATTTCCCGTATTATTCTAATGGATAATAATTTATGGTATGTCAATTTCTCTCATATCCCCGGTTTCACGTAAAACAAGAACGGTTTTAGACTTAATTTCCTGGAAAATCATTGGCTTTCAGGTGAACCATCAACAGTTTAATTTGGTTGAGATTAAGGTGAGTTGAAATGGTCTTTTCAATATTGAATATATTATTAACTTTTATTTAAATATGTAATAATTAATATCTTAGATTTCAAGAAAGATAATGCATATCTTTCTTATCTTGAGATATGCATTGATCTATAATGTAGTTTTAAAAAAATGTCTAAGGAATATAATTTATTTCATGTTATGTTCTAAAAGTAAGAACTGTTTACGTAAAAAATTAGTAAGTTTAGTTAATGTAGTGTCCATTTCTGTATTCCTTTACTGAATGTGTTAAAGATCAATAAAAATATATTTCATTTAATATGTATTGGAGTTTAATTGTCTGTAGATAATCGCCTTTCATTTTACCCATAAATTGTGAAAATCTGTTGAGATTGAAGTGAGTTACAATGGTTTTATCGAAATTAAATGAAATTTTAAAAAATATAATTTTTAATTGAAGGTTTATAAATCTGGTTTAAAATAAGAAATAAACCGTTGTGGTCTTAACTTCTTCAATGATGGATAAGTCTCCATGTGAGCTACTGATTTCTGATATAGGCTCAACTTGAGGCGAGCTAAAATAAAGCTACAAAAGTAACTTGACATAAAAGGGTTTAAAATTTCCGAACGTAATATATCTTAGCAAAATATGTCAAAACCTTTAAATATGATTACAGTAGTTATACACAATGCAGCAGATTATTTGTAGCACAGAGAGAGGTTAAAGGTACATCCTTATGTTTTATGGAGAACAAAGAAACCAGTAAAGCGTCCTTTATCAGATTTATCCGAGCTTTACAAAGGGCCCGCCGCTCTTTTACCCGGTAACTCCTTGGCTAATTTATCCGCAGAAAGAAAGCAAATATTTATAAATTTACTGTGCCTATGGAGAAACTGCCATGATGTACGGAGAAATTTTGTTTTGCCCATAAAACCCTAATCTAAGTACATGTGTTTTATACAGATTTAGCAGATATACCCGCAGCTTCGCCCGATAAAAGGATAACAACTAATTGTAATTAAATCATGTTACGCCATGTGCATTTTTTAGGAATAATTAACAAATGGACTGATTTGGGCCATGGGCCTGATATTACACACTTCATCATAGAAAACCTAAATCATCTATACGTGCACATTATGAGATTCCAAGCTTAAATTTGAGACCAAGAACAAATGGTATACATACATGGTGTCCAGAAAATCATGGTAAATTTTTTAGTATATAACATTAGAGATAAAATAAGAAAAAAGTTTATATAAACGTAGGTCCTAAAGTGCTTCGTTTTCCGTCTGAGTGTCTGTTGTGTTTTTACATATTTAATTATATCTCACGTATAAACTTCAAATTTGGTACATAGATAACCACTATTAAGAACAATTGTTGTAAGAAGTATCAAATTTCTACTTTGTACCATTTCCGAATGACGACTATTTTATGTTTTCAATGCTATATTAAAACCTGTAAAATTAAAAAAAATATAAAAGTGACACAAAAGTTGAAAATTTAATACAATTAATGCTGATATTGAGATTATAATGATCAGATGAATAATAATGGAGAAATTGTAAATTTTCTGAATGAAAACATGCAAATTTCAGACAGTACGTACTAAAGAACCATATTTTGATTAGGATTTTTGCGGACATTCGCCATCACTGATTAGTAAAAAACAAGTTTCACGACGTTTCGGGATCTGGAATCTGATCCCGTCTTCAGGTGGAAGAAAACCTAGAACATAACAAGATTAGTAACACATAGCCAGGAAAACCTGGACAAAAACACAGCTAAAACAGAGAACTGTAAAAGCAGTCACGAAAACAATAAGCTGAAAAGAAAAACAATACACAAAATAACACAGGAATCACAAGTATCAAGAATCACCAGACAGGAGAGAGCACGTCCACACCCAATCAGAGCTGAGCTGAGACTGGTGGGAGGAAAGCAAATTTTGTCCAGGTTTTCCTGGCTATGTGTTACTAATCTTGTTATGTTCTAGGTTTTCTTCCACCTGAAGACGGGATCAGATTCCAGATCCCGAAACGTCGTGAAACTTGTTTTTTACTAATCAGTGATGGCAAATGTCCGCAAAAATCCTAATCAAAATATAAAATCACCATCACCAACAATGAATTTCAAATAAAGAACCATGTTTTTATTCAGAAAAGGAACGATTTCTCCGTTATTAGTAATTCGATCACTACAATCTTAATATCAGCGTTATGTACGATTAATATGAAATAATATAAGAGACACAGTCTATTTAAGGCCATGCACATTAAACTGCAATTATATCTAATCGATAATTGCTTGAATAGTTGGTAAATATCTCCAGAGACTAACAATACCGGCATAATGGTTAACGGTATTTTTATATAAAAAAAACTATTTTACTAAAAACGTATTTTTTAAAAGTGAATTTATCAAACTATCTTGAGGTAAATTTGTAGTTTGTTTATTCTTAAAAAATTGCCTTTAGTTCCGAATCCAAATCAACTGCAAAATCTTTAGATACGCATAAATTTTTGTAGTCAGAACGTGGTAATTTAATCTTTTTAATAATTGAAAACTAATACATTAAATAATGCAAAAGGTAAAATTAAATGCAAAGCGTCATTAACTCATGAAGCAAGTGAGCACATCTTTATCGTACGCTCTCGGGATAAACAACTTTATAAGCGAATGATCTAGAACGTGACGATGGCCGGGGTCACGTCCTTGTTTAGCCAGACGTGTTCGTGCTTGTCCATACCTTCACATTTTGTTTTCAAGACTCCCATTACCGTGTTAATTTATTTGAAAGAAAAAAAGGTTAGCAAAACTATAAATGTCATTTAAGTATACAGGGTGTCCCATAAGTAAAATGCCAAACTCCGGAATAGGTTATATGGCTTAAAATAAAGAGAAAAAGTAGGGTATTTTTTTCCGAAAACGCTTTGTTTAGCAGAAATGGATCGAAATAATCAACACTCGGCTAAAATAACCATGGTCCATTGTTGCGCTGAGCCATGCGCCCGAAATAGACCAATTACGCTGCCTTGTTACATGAATTCAAGCATAACCTCAGTTGTTTATTAACCGATTTTCATAACTGTGGCGTCATAAGATGGAAAACTATCGCGGAATTAATCTTTATATATAGTATATATATATTTTGTAAAGCGTACCGTTTTTTTTGGTAACTCATTTTAAAGTTTTTAAACGGAAAACATTTACTATTAGAAATTTACTATTTGATCATGCTTATTATTTTGCCATAAACTAACCTTGACTAGATACAGGTAAATAACGAGTTTAAAAAAAATCGATAAAAAACTTCGGAGATTAAAAATATTCTGTAAGAAATACAAAATGGCTGATCACTGGTAAACGAAACGTTTTGGAAAAATTGTATCCCATATTTTTCCTGTATTTTGACCCGTATAACCTATCCCCGGAATTTTGGACTGTTTTTATCTAAATTTGAAAATTATACGCTTGCATATCTTTTTGGGGGTATTGAAAAATTAACTGAGGGAGGACCCAACGATTAAGATAACCATCGATAACATTGCATAGTCTCATGTTATCACAACAAAATCGATCGGAAATTGCGAGGAAACCAACGATATCCGGGTTCGGAAGAAGCATATTCCTTCGCCAACTCGATTTTATCCATATAAAGGAATATGAATTAAATGCATTAAATATAACTCATATATTTACATCGTTATGCGATAAATTTGCAACAGTTGAAAAAATCGTCAAAGCAGGCCCTCTGATGTAAAATTATTATAAAATAGTAATTATTGCTTAATAGTTGCCTGTTAATAGGTATAATTTAATTCATTTACCGTACATTTTTGCTTTATATCCACTGACTAGAAACCTTAAATACCTTAGTGGATAAAAAATAATGAAAAAGTTCAAGTTCTGGTTTTAAAGTGAAAAATTGACTGGTTCTCGTAAAGTTTCGATTGGGAGAAAACTTGTTTACGTAGTAGATAATTAGAACCACGTGGTACTTTTTAAAGATAACTTTTCGAATGTAAAAGTAGATAGCAATACCTTGAATGACAATAGTCACGGAGTGAGATGTGTTATTCTCGTATTATCGCCGGCCCCTCAGTCTCAGAGCCACGTGGACCAGGGCGTCCAGGGGGTGCGGGAAACTCGGCCCCAGACTATCATGAGACCAATCCACAAACGTTATGAAAAATATTACTTTTTTAATTAAACCTACCTCTCAATCATTTTTAGCACTTATTCAGGAACTATTTCTGAAAATCTAAAAATTGGCCAACATCACTCCATTATTTAAAACTGTGGTAGATTCCATTTATAAAATAATTTTATACTGTCTTTCGGCCAAATTTGATAAAACAGAAAGTCTATCGATGCTCTTTTTGATTTGAAAAATAAATCATGGAACATATTAATGCTAGTAAAAAAAAGTTCGTCGTTTTTACTTGTTTAGACAAAGTATTTGACTCTATAGAAATACTGTATTTAAAAAAAAAACAGCCGATTTAGGAGGGTTTGTTCCGCAATCGATGTTGGTGAGATAATAATATACCTAAAATAATAAGTGATTTGACCTCAAAAGTAACGTTTAATTTAAACACGATTAAACTAGGTAAAACTTTACATTGATCTAGAGTTGTGTCTTTATTCAACAAATTGCATAAACAAAAACAAATAATAAAACTAATGAAACATATGATCAGTTAGAGTAGGTATAAGTGTTCAAAAAATGGGATGGTTCAAGGAAGTACTATCTATATTAATATCCTGGACTAAGACACTCTTAAAGGTAAGCTGTACTTGTTTGCAGATGTCACACGGCAGTTCATCTCACGGGAAGTAATTGACAAGAAGTCTTAATTGCAGCGTTGACTGATAACAATAAAAAAATGTTTTTACTAAGGATAAACTGACAATGAATGTATAAAAATCTAAATTTCTGCCTCCCTCGTTGCATCAGGGAGCAGGTTTACACTTGCAGAGATCCAAAAATTAAGAGTATCTAAATTGTTCTTTGAGATATACCCATACAACGCTGGCCAGTTACTGACTTCCATTTACAACAATACATCACCGACTGTGACTCCAGCAACAACAATACATGATACTGTGATTCCAACTATACCGCGATCATTCAAGTCATCCTAAGCTGATCAACAAAGTGTTTTCTTTGAATATTTAAAAATACAAACCTTTATACACCGTGTCCCAAAAAACTGATCATTTTGAAAATCTAATGAGACCCGTTTAGGAAAATATAGCCAGCTTTGCTGGTGATCATGAAATAACTTATCTCATAATAGTAGTTTATGCAACGATTGTATTATGAATGTCTTTAAGCCTCTAAGCCACGAGTGAGATGTAAGTTCTAAATATCTCACGAGTGGCTTAAAGGCATAATACAATCGTTGCATACACTACTTTATCTTCGACCAACAATATACGACAAAATTTTCATCGAAGTTAAAAAAAACTCATGACTTTTACTAATGATAGAATAGGTCAACTCAAATTTGAGGTTAGGCACATAAGCAGACTTAATCATGAATCGTTGTGGAACAATCAGCTGATGGAATAAGTCAACTCATGCCGCGCTCCCATTGGTCTAGAACCTGTATCTTAAAGTGACACCAGTTGCATAAAGTTAACTTTATGCTACGGGTTTGTATTTGGTTTAATAATGGACCTGATTATGACTTTATTTGTAACATCGTTATTAGTGATTATTTCAATGGTCGTAGATAAAGGTTATTTTAATGTTATTTGTAAATATGTGACGATTCTCTGTCATTGGTCAGAGCTTTAAACTGAAAAATTTAACTTACAATGAAGCATTATTGGTCCCAGAACCTACCATAAGTGTTTTGTTCTTATACTTTGTTATCAAACATTTAACACGTATTCTTAAGTTTAGACTTACAGATCCAAGAGACATGTCCTGGGATCGTTGGGCCAGCATATTGGGCCTAAAATTGCCTTTTTTATCGTAGGTTACGTTTTTTATTTTAACTATCTGAGCAAGGACATTGAACTAGGGGATATTTACTAATGGTATTGAAAGAAACCTCGTGAGTAGGTATCACGTGGTTACTTGCAAAATTGGCTAATTTGCCGTTATGTTTTTTTGGAACACGGTGTATTTTAAGTACAGAGAATAATTTTTTTGTGCAACAATTTCTAACTGGTCTTCTTTTATCGGTTGTTTTTCAGCCATTCTGTTAACCTGTTTTAGTTAAACCAAAGATGATTCAGTAATCTAAATAATTGCTGTTTTTAGCGAATTTCCCCTATAGGGAAGAAGCTATTACCGTAGGTCTCATGGTAAGACCTAAGCTCGGGACCACTATAACTTTTCGTTTTGGGGCCCCCAGAAGCAAAAAACACTATTCGTTCGAATTTATATATATATATATATATATATATATATATATCTATATATATATATATCTATGTGTCTGTTAGCACGATAGCGGCCGCAAAAATGGTCCGATCTTCATGAAATTTGGTACGGACATGTAAAGTGGTAATCAATTGGACGAGTTCGTGAACCAGCCCGATCGGACCACCGGAAGGGGGGGTAAAGGGGGATAAACCCCCCCAAAAATGGGTTTTTAGAGTTTTTTACATAGAAAAATAAAATGTATCTAATTTTTGTGGGCACCATTGAATTCAGCTCAAAAAAACAAACAATTTAGTATTTTGAAACACTGCTCTATGTCCATTGGTTACCGAGATATTGAAAGTGGTAAACACAGTACGTTGTCCCAATGTTAACCTTATGGGAAATAACTAAAATTCTATATCTCGCTTATTTTCAACATATCTCAATAAAACTTGGTAAATAGCTTCTTCTAGTTCAGATCTACTAAATATTGAATTAAAACCACCCAGTTTTAATATACCTGTAGCAGCACACCTGCATACTCATTCCCCATGTTATTCTTATGGAGCTTACAAAAACATGTCAAATCTCGCTATGTAGGATTGAAATATGTTGTTTTGCATTTGAAATTCGCTGAGTATGCAGGTCTGCTGCAACGGGGGTATTTTCTTGTAAAATGAAAGTAAGTGCATAATTATTTCCTTAAATGTCTCAGTCAGTCTCAGGACCTATGCGGGATTTTTATTTCATGTCTTGAACTTCTTAATTTACATATTAAAAAAAACGGATATTAATATATTATTTGATTTGTTAGAACAACAATATTTGCTCATAATTAAAGCAGGAATAATGAAACTGAAACAAAGAACTGATTTAACTAATTACAACACATGTTAAGTATTATTAGACAGATTTTCCTAATATCGGGGTGTAGAATTAAAGAAAAATTAATTAAAACTATGAGGCCTGTAATAATATTAAATAACATAATAATAGTATTTTCGGCAAAGAGAAGCGCACAAAACGGAACAGTTAAATCCCACCCACGTCTGACAGATCTCACGAACTGCCATGTCGGTTGTCATTTAACCCTAATGTAATAATTGTTGTCTCCTGTTAGTTAACGAAGTATGTAACAATATAAGGCTACTTTGTACCTCAATAATATTTTACTATTTGTAAAATTGTAATGGCCAAATCCTGTTTAATCGGTTGTTTATATGTTGGTTTAAATCAAAGAGTAATGAAACTAACATTCTTGACAGACCATTATGGGCTTAAAATGTTCATGTTATTGTCTAATGTTCACTGTTAAAATTTTTAAAGTGGGCCCAGTCAGCTCTTTTTTTCGCTAGCCTTTTTCGCTTTTGGGTGAAGTGCTCTGGAGGAGTCTAAAAAACTTCAACATATATCTAAATGCACCTTATTTTAAAAGTCCCACTGATAAAGGCACATTCGTTTGGAAATAGCAACCTCTAAATTTTTTTTTGCTGATGTTACTTTTGTGCTAATGCGATGGGAAATGATATTCTTGGGAGAACTTATTAATTACTGATACAGATTGTTGATATCCAGGACATAAAAATAATTGTTTAGTATAAAACATTAGATGATTTAGTTTTTGCGTTCTTCTAATCTTTAGTGAAACTTAATGCTATTGCGTTAGCATTAAAATCAAACAAAATTGAAAGGTTCCAATTTCCAAACGAAAGCTCCTTTTTCAGTCGGGATTGCGAAAACGTGTTCCTCTAGCAAAGACCTTTAGAATGAAGTGTAATGTCGGCTTGTGTTTACATTTAAGATTTTTTTATGTAACGTCTTTGATAAGAAATATTACTGTTAATTGCGGCATACTAACATACTAACAGTCACAAGAGGCTGAGTATGTTAGTGCCTATGTTAGTATGTGCTGTTACGTTAGTATGATTCTTTAACATACTATTTTAGCTAACAGTCACAAGAGAGGCCCAAGGTCACATTTCGGGGCAAGGTAAGCGTTTTACGCGTGAAGCATGCTAAGCCCTGATAATATCTTCTATTTGTTGTTATCACATAGTCGAGTAATTCTCGTAAATTTAACACCGCATAGTCTAAGCAACGAATGCTCAAAAAGAGGTATAGAGGGAATTGCATGAAACACAATGTTTTTGACGTTGCAGCGGGGGGAAGGAGGGGGGTCTGAAGGTACCATTTTTAGGTTTTACCTAAATATCTTAAAATCTATCAACTTTTAGTATTTCCTGTTCAATTTGAAAATTAAATTTCCTGTAAGAAAAGTGTATAATTTTTTTGGTACTTTGGTATTATTCGGAGGTCACCCTAATACAGCGCAATGCGGCGGTTATGTTAGGTTAGGTTATCATAAATATATTAGTAGGACTTTCCTCGTTTTGTTACGAATCGAACGACACCAGATTAGCCATACCTTCACCCGCCAAATCCCCTCCAAGTAGGCCTAGGTCAGGTTGTTGACCGGAGTCTGTGCATCACTTGCCTACAGGATTTGGCGGGCGAAAGTAGACTCATCCGGTATCGTTTGATCTGCAACGAAACGAGGAAAGTCCCACTGACATATATATGATAACCTTACCTAACATAACCGCCGCAGCGCGCTGTCGGGTGTTGCCGCTAGCGGCGGTGACGCTTTACCTCGCCGACATCGCTGCCTTCTAGGAGGTAGAACATCTATGTTCTACCTCCTAGATCTAAATCCTATTCTACCGCTCATAATAATTATGTCAAATCTGGACAGTGAGTCAATTAAAGTATGTTCTCTCCAATTATGCAGTTATTTTTGGTATCCAGTTAAAAAAACTCTTTAAAAATAGTGGCTTCCGTATAATACCAAAGTACCTTTTTTAAAGGTACCTTCAGACCCCTCTCCCTCCCCCCGCTCAAGGGCTACTGACGACACTTTTGAAATGTTCACCTCTTAACTAATCTAAACGAAGCTGCAAAGTCAAAAATTGTGTTCCAAAACATTCCCTCTATACATTTTCATTGCCTGGACTAACACGGTTTTACGATAAATTTTATTGTCAAATTCAGCTGGAGACGAGAATATTTTTGTTGGGACAGGCAAATCAATGGTTAGGACAAGAAATAGTAGTTTTCATCACAACGAGCAAAAGTGGCACTTTTTGGTGCGTAATCGTGTTTTACAAGCGAGCCGAAGTCGAGCTTGCAAAAGACGATTAAGCAAATTAAATGTTATTCTTGCCATAAATTGAGGTTAATTGGTACAACGCCATTGACAATGTTTACATTTATGTAATTTGCAGCAAAAACTTTAAATATCGCGAAGCACGCTTTCAGCATATACAAGTGAATGAAGCAATAATGCTAATATTTGAGATCAGCGCACTGAAAAAACACACCTGACTTTTAAGCATTGTCAATATAACGTAGATGTTTGCTAAAAGTATAGTTAAAATGTAATTGCAAAAGAAAATAAAATGGTGCCTTTTTTGAATATTGAGAGATGAAAACGTAGCTGGTAACAAACAAAGGGACGTGTTGTCAAGGAAGAAAAACTTTGCCATCAGCCCCGCGTCGCTCGCGGCTCGACCGGCCGGTGACAGCATCAAACAAACTTGTATCCTGAATAAAACATTGGGGAAACTCCAATGGCTTCACTTTATTGATTAACTAACTTAAACACTTAAAAAAATAACTTTTATCCTATTATGTAACAACAATTGTAGCTCCAATCATCCTAATGTTCGACCTTTTAAGTTAGGAAGAAATCAAGAAAACTATAACGCCTTGAACAGAATCAACATTTAACTAAATCTTAACGTGATTTATTTACCCGTTTTTGATTCTCAATCACATGGATTTTAAAGTTGAAAAAAATTTCAATCACTTTGTTGTTTTTGAAACCTGAAAATGGATTTATTTTAAAGTACTGAAATATATTGGTTTTTATAGATATAATTTATTAAATTAGAACTAATGATGAATAACGGCAAAAGAAAAATTAATTGTAGCATTTTCGCAGCCAAAATTCGTACTCAGTGAACAGTTTTAATTTGTTTGTACTATATATCTTAAACTTACCACCAATTTCAATAATATAATGGGTGATAGCCTTTGCTGCGAAAGAAAGCAACAAAATTAGCTCTACTCCTCACAATAACGTCCTCCAATCTGATCATTCGGTAATGATTATAAATGGCAAATAATGATTTGCTCGTTACCAAAAACAATTTAATAGTTTAACTCTTTTGAAATTCGGTGAATAAATAAGAGGATTTTTATTTCATTCGATTGTAGCAAAATTCTGAAATACTCATAAAGAGACTGATAAAAACTACACGCAGTTGAATTTTCCATCTGTTTCAAAGCAACTAAGCTTCAACCTGTTAGAAAAAAATTTAGTGCTGGATGAAAGCACTGAGTAAATACTCTAATGTTTCGTTGATAATGCTATCTACTAATAGTCAGAATTCTTTAGATACCTGATAATCGATTATGAACTTGAAGGACATCTTACTTAAGAACCGTTCCTTCAACTAGTAAACATTGTATAAAATTAACGATTACATTTTTATATAACGTGTTGTACCAAATCTTTTTCTTGTAGATTTTAAACAATAGTTAAAATTATTGGTAAGCTATGATAATGATGATGATTTATTCCAGATCTGACTCTTCTGCTTTACGATCTCGATATACTTATAATACTTGTTTCGCATGAAACATTTCAATTCATAAACGCGCTCCAACGCTGGAGGCGCCCTTCTGCTCCCCTCCCGAAGCTTCACAAATCATTAGCCGGCGCTGACGCCGCGGTTCTCACTTATTAACCGAGAGCTTTACAATTATTAACAATGTTGCCACTTTATACTCCCACTTCTTTTAGGCCTATGAATGGTAGATTGTTTGCCGCCAGCTACAAAATCATGTTTTTAAATATTTTCAAATAAATATTATTATTGAATTATTAAAATTTATTAAGTTATGTTAGATAAATAATGTTTGTTTGTTATATATTACGTCTGTTTCGCCTGAAGTGAACTAATAGCTAAATTTCGATTATAAATCTGACAATAAACTTTTAATGGGGGCCTTCGTTAATTTTACTTTTCGCTGTTTTTTGGGGGTGAATAAGAATTTGAAAAGTATCACCACAATTTTTTGACAATGGTCAAAACTTTGGTTTTTCTTATGGAATACCATGTATTTTATGATATTTATCATTTCCCCCAGGGTATATTTTTTCAACGAGGTTGCTGCGGACAGAGGTTGGTCATGAGGCCATTTCTATGTAAAGTGTCAGATCATGCATATTTAGGGCTATTGCTGAGACCCGCCACCAGAGAAAATTCTCATTGAATACAAATCACTTCCGATATAATTTCTTAAACCGCTAAGCTTCCAATGTTACCAAAAAAATTTATGAAATACATGTTGTTCATACATTTATTAAATTTCTATTCATTGAACTTAACTATCAGTTATGTGAGCTAAACGCTCTTAAAAGGTCTGAATATTATTGAATATAAGCCAATAAAGCTGATTTTAGGCCATCAACCAACCTATTTACAATGTTTCATTAATGTTTCCTATTTATAATGTTTCATGACACCATGAACATTTAATATAGTATTTTTTATTTATTTTATTACATGTTTGAGTTAGATTAAATACTACACTTTTATAAACGAGCAGAATCAAATGGACCAGACTTTCAAACAGCAGTTGGACTTCTGGACAGAGGACTCTATTTAGTAAGTTCTGGAACTCATACTTCACTAATGACCGTAATAGTACGTAAGACTTCGTTATTTACTTTGACAATTAAGCTCGTAGGCTGGATCTAAACGAACTAAGTCCTACTACCAGTGAACAAAACAATTATTTGTCCAAGGGTTTTCATCTTTCTTTTTTTTTATACTTGTTTATTCAAATAGAAACTAATGCACAAATATAACAAACAAAGTTAACTGATAACAAAAGACATTATTACTTTGAAATTGCATTTAAAAAAGACATAAACAGGCTGTTTCCAAATTGTCTGGACATATTTTGTAGACTTGTACCTTGGGCTAAGACAAACATAAAATGCCATATAAGAATGGGTCTAAAATGCCTAGATTTCTGTCTGCCGGTCTGTTTGCGATTTAAAAAAATTATTTTATATCTTGGACATTTTTCAAGTTAGAAATTTCAAAATTGGTGCAAATGTGTAGTTTAGAAGGTTAAAAGAGCTTAAAAGAATTTCGTTCAAATATCTCAAGCCATTTCTATACGGCGGCCATTTAAAATATTCAATGCCAAATTTCATGAAAATCTTAAATATTAAGAAAATTGTTTTCATGACCAAAAAGATAAAGAATTTAAATCCAAATCAAATGAGACCTTGTTTGTTAAAATCGGATCACAAACAACCGAGTTATAAGTTTCTACATTCGGTTAGGCAATTTAATAGGCCTGCCATACATATACGGCCTATTTAATTGTGTAACCGAATGTAGAAATACCCCCGTTGCAGCAGACCTGCATACTCAGCGAATTTCAAATGCAAAACAACGTATTTCAATCCAACATAGCGAGATTTGAAATGTTTTGGTAAGCTCCATAAGAATAACATGGGGAATGAGTATGCAGGTCTGCTGCTACAGGTATATTAAAACTGGATGGTTTTAATTCAATATTTAGTAGATCTGAACTAAAAGAAACTATTTACCAAGTTTTATCAAGATATGTTGAGATATAACCGAGATATAGAATTTTACTTATTTCCCATAAGGTTAACATTGGGACAACGTATTGTGTTTACCACTTTCAACATCTCGGTAACCAATGGACATAGAGCAATGATTCAAGATACCAAATTGTTTGTTTTTTTGAGCTGAATTCAATGGTGCCAACAAAAATTCGATAAATTTTATTTTTCTATGTAAAAAACTCAAATAACCCATTTTTTGGGGGGGTTTAACCATGGCCACCTCTAACGATGGTTAGATGGCTAGAGGTGGCTATGGTTTAACCCCCTTTACCCCCCCCCTTCCGGTGGTCCGATCGGGCTGGTTCACGAACTCGTCCGAATAATTATTACTTTACACGCCTGTGCCAAATTTCATTCCGATTGGACTATTTTTGCGACTGCTATCGTGCTTACAGACACACACACACACACACACACACACACACACACACACACACACACACACACACACACACATATATATATGTCTATAAATTTAAACGAATGGTGTTTTTTGCTTCTGGGGGCCCCAAAACGAAAAGTTATCATGGTCTGGGGCTTAGGTCTTACCATGAGACCTACGGTAAAAGCTTCTTCCCTATAGGGGAAATTCGCTAAAAACTGATAACTCAGCTGTTTATGATCCGATTTTAGCAAATAAGGTCTCATTTGAATTGGATTTAAATTCTCTATCTTTTCGATAGTAAGAACAATTTTCTTAATATTTACGGTTTTCATGAAAGTTGGCATTAAATATTTTAAATGGCCGCCATATTGAAACGGCTTGAGATATTTGAACGAAATTTTGTAAGCTCTTTTTACCTTCTAAAATACACATTTGTATCAATTTTGAAATTTCTATCTTGAAAAATGCCCAAGATTAAAATAATTTTTTAAAATCACAAACAGACCGGCAGCCAGAAATATAGGCATTTTAGACCCATACTTATATGGCATTTTATGTTTGCTTAGCCCAAGGAACAAATCCACAAAATATGTCCAGACAATTTGGCAACACCCCGTTTGTTGTGTGGTGTTGGCTTTAACAATGACCAAAGACTGTTCACATTCGGCTATTTGAACCTATGCAAAATTAAAAAATAATTTATGCAAATACAATAATAACGCATTATATCAAACAAAGAACTAAATATATAAGTGCTTGATTACTGTCTTGAATTAAAATAAAGATGAACATATTTTCACGACATTGGTTTACATCAGCAGACACATTAAAGATTTTAAGGGAAAGCGTCCAAAAACCTCAAATGACGTACCTTAAATTGAGCCTGTGACCACTTGAACCGAAGTCAAAGGCAATTTATTATTAGTGTTTCATAAAAACACCTTTATTGAGATGTACCAGCTCAAATCTAAATTTACCCCATTAAAATAACGAAAGAAGTAAAATTAGCTGCATTTATCTCAAAACCCCTTGTATTTCTGATGGGGTGACAATTAACTTTACCAACAACTCATATCTTATTCGCCGTTTGTTCTAGGAAGATATTTCAAAATACAAAATTTCTTCGAACCTGCAGAATCCAAAAATTCCAAAAATACAGTGTGTTCTGTGCGAAGCATTTTAAGTTGCTCGCCATACTGAGAAATCGTGGCCGTAGTTTTAGGATTCGAAACCTAAAAAATAGCATAACAATACATACAAATGGAGGGGCGTTTCCTATTCAAAGTGTTTTGCCAGATATATGGTTAGCAAATGTATTTATTGGTGAAATTTATGAGAGACGCTCGGTATTTAGCCAAATTGTTGTTTTACAAGAATTGATAGGTAACATTAACTGTTGTTTTTTCCAACAGGACGTTTTTAACAAGTTTTTATTTCGTCTTCTAGACCGAACTTTGTTCAATTAATTCAAACGACAGTGTAGCCTTTTTAATGGTAATAAATTTATTTACCTATTTTAATAGTTTCTGCCACATTACCTTTTCACATATACATTTTATCATAATATAACTTAATTTTTTTTTAATTAATTGGTACTATGAAACTATAAAGTATAATAGGTACAATCCATGATTACTCACACCTACAGTAACAATATGATATGATTCTGCTTTGGGTTATCTACAACAATCAGTTGCAGTAGATATTATCGCCAAACGAGGCAAGCTGGGAAAATTGAGCGTGAAATAGGCTGTCAGTCGTACAGGTCCACCTCGATAAATGGCAACTCGTATAATATGCTGGGATTCATACCGGGTGTGCGGAAAAGAACCCACTAACTTTTATCAACTCAATCCTAGAAAGATGAACATGTTGTCAAAAATAATATAAAATCGAAGGAAATTTAAAAAATCTAAGTTTAGGGTTTGTTGTATTAATAAATTATTAGTTTTACGCTAGCCATAAGTCCAAAGCTAAAATATAAAATTTGTCACCTGTAACAAAAACTCGGTGAGTTTACGTTTTGATTGTTATGTTGTTTTTAGTACTATGATTATTATATGCTATAATTTAGACTTTACCAGACTAGGAAGTTCCTTTTCGACACTCGGCGTTGAAAAAAACCTCTTATGATAAAAAAAATCTTAATGTAACCTGTTTATATTATAAAACAAAATAGCAAAACAACCTGTTACATTTTTAATTCTCTTCTTTATTTTAAAGTATTTTCCGGTTTATAGGTGGATTTGGATTGACTTTGCTCCTTATTAAAACAGAATTTATTGATTGTTAAAAACGTATCAGCTGATATTGGCTTACATTCATATAAAGTATTTTAAGTAAAAAGTACTCAGCTCACGTAACTGACGACAGTATACATACACGGTGAAATTAAAATCATTTTAGAATAAAAACCTATTTCTCGGACGGCATTCTAAAGTTTAGAGGTTCAAGAATCAATATAGGTAGTGATTTAATTTCAAAGAGAATTTATTCTGGTGGTGGGTCCGACCAATAGCCCTAAATATGCATGATCTGACACTTTACATGTAAATAGCCTCATGCCCAACCTCTGCGTGGAGAATCTTCGTTGAGAAACTATTTAATGAAACAATTCTTTTCAAATGTATGGAATGTTTTGTATGCCCCACACATATAATACTTATATTACATTGCTGTATGCCATAAACTTATAATTCTTATCCCGCAAACAATATAACGTTATTTATTTCAAAATAGGTAACAGTGGTACACTATTAAAGTAAGTTTTTTTTAGTGTTGGTTGAGCTAATTTTTAGGGCTCTTACCGTACTGTTTTATAAGCATCATTTCTAAGCTTGTTTCACCTTAAATGTTACTTTATAAAAACAAAACTTGTCTTACACTAAGTGTACAATTGTAAAGAGTCATACTGGTAGCGATTGGACAATATTACAACGACTGCCTTTATATAAAAACAAAATTAAGGAAAACTTGGCTTAATGTTATTGTACCAAAGCATTAAAATAGTAGTAAGTTTATGTTAAAGATATGAATACCTCATTACATGTAAATTACTCCATGATTGTAAACAGAAGGCTTGGACAAACATTTTAACTCCAACTAAGAAAATATTAAAAACATTGTATAAAATAAAGTGCCTTGAATTAGAACTATTTTTACGAAATATTCACAAAAAACAAGGCTCAACTTTAAACCTATAACGAAAGTAATCTAAAAATTGTATACGTGCGGTAACTCGACGCAACATCTAAAACAGTTGACAATGGAAACAACATTCCTTTTCACTCTTTCTTCCTTAATGCAACACAATAATATTTGTCATGAACCTCAACTGACCCTAATTATACAAACTATTTTTACTGAATATTTTTTTTTGAAGTTAAGAAAGGCCGAGATGTTTCTCAACATGTACGTAATAAACGTATGGGATGAAACCTCGCCGTAGTGAAGGGACGAGGGCCAGCCGACCGATGTATCCAATATTGATTAAACAATTTAACCCTTGATCGCTGCTCAACCTTCGTCCAGGTAACAGCTGGAGAGACCATCTCGTGTAACATCTTCGACGAGTAATTCCTCTATTTTTTTCTCTCAAACTGATTCGTTTGTTTTACTGTTTGGAAAGTTCACTTAATCATACTTCTATAATACAATATGTCTTATATTCTATGGATGCGATTCATATTCAATAACTTATTGATTAAATTTTAAAATAAGACAAAATCAAGTCAAATCAAATCAAAATTTCTTTAATCATTCAAGTACAGAAGAACAGAATGGTGTCAGTAAATATTACATAATCAACAACAATAAAAAGTCCTTTCATAAGACTATTTTACAAAATTCATTATAGAACTATTTTTAGCCTCCTCTTATAATTATCAAAGAAATTAGAAAAAATCCTCCATTCTATATAATGGTCTGTTGACAAGAAATATTTTTAAGTGTTTCTTAAATAAATTAAAGTCAGTTATACTTTGTAAATTTTCGGGTAAATTATTGTAAAATTGTATGCCGTTATATGAAGGTAATTTTTTGTAAATTGATAAATTATGTTTATTATATGCCAGCTGGTTGCGCTTTCTAGTAGAAAATCCTGGATGGAGTAGAAAATGTAAAAGTAACTTTTTATTCGATGAAATATAAGAATAGTGATTCCACAAAACATAAATTACTATTGATTTATAAAGAGTTTTTAATTTGATAAAACAAAACATTATTTTTGCCATACCGTTGCGAAAATGGCAGTTTTCATTATATGCGTTGCGGATCATTTGACTATATCCCTTCATTTGAAGCTTCTTCCTGCCCTATGGAGGGAAAGAATCAGGTGTAAACGAGGTCAACACCTGTTCGCATTTGTTGTGTAAGTCTAACCTAATATTGTCATAATCATAATGTGAGCTGATATTTTTAGTAGCAAAAAAGAAGTGGGAACAAAAAAATTTTTAAATGAACAAGTAAAATCGTTATTTTGCGAAGTAACATAATTAGCTTAATACCGGGTGTCTCACCTAAAGTGTCAGCTAACTTTTTTATTATAAATCTGACAAAGAACTTCTTATGGTGCACTTCCCTTAATTTTTAACACTGATTTTTGGAATCACTTCGAAATCTAAAAATATGGCCGCCATTTCCCAATATGGCGGACAACTTTGATTTTTCTTATGATTTTTATTTTAGGGTGTTTTTGGATTTTTCGCTTAATTTCAGGAACTTTTTATCCTTTATAATTTTTTCTAAACCCAATGGTTAAGGAGGTATGAACAGTTAAAGTTAGATTCTTTCCCATTTAAAATGCATTGGGATATTTTTGGAAGTCTATATATCGAAAAATGTTGGGTTTAATAAAAGATACCAAAGAATAAAAATGCCTAAAATGTTAGTTATTCGAGGTTTAATCATAAAATAATTTTTAGTCGAGATTTAATCGCGGAAATGTGTTAATTTGAATATGATTTTACTCCATAAGGAATACATGTGATGGCACAGTTAAATGGACACAATGCATTTTAAATGGGGAAAAATCAAACTTTAACTGCTCTCCCTGAACAATTGAGTTGAGGAAAAAATTAGGAAGAATAAAAAGTCTATAATTAAGCGTGAAATCCAAAAACGCCCTAAAATAAAGGGTGTTCCATAAGGAAAATCAAAGTTGTTCGCCATATTGGAAAATGGCGGCCATATTTTTAAATTTCAAAGTGACTCCAAAACGTGGCGTTAAAAATTAAGGGAAGTGCCTCATAAGAAGTTCATTGTCAGATTTATAATAAAAAAGTTAGCAATTGGTTCACTTTAGGTGAGACACCCGGTATATTGAACGAAAAGTATAGTTTATCACACGACCCTAAAGATACATTTTGTAACTGATGCATTATTTCAGTTCAGGTAATTTCATAATCCAGCAGAAAAAATTAATCAAAATTAATTTAAAAATAATATTCTAGAGCAGAAAAATGTTGCTTTCAAGTTATTTTACGCTAGAAAATACTGGGCAGTAATTCATTTTCCAATGAAAAGTATCCTAAAAACTAGGAGACGGACACAAGAGTTTCCTATTAAGCCCAGCCCATGTTTGTCGTACATCATTTCAAGAGGAAGGCGGGGACAATGGCCATTTTAGATTTATACCGACCGCTGAGAACGAAAGCCTTCTGTAATACAAAATAGTGCTTTGTTTTTATTTAAACTATTTCAAAAGGAATTGTTGTTCATAAGTAGTTATTGAAAAGCACGTTTTCGCTATGACAATTTCGTTAAAAGTTACAAGGACCATTGCCCTTTTGTAAAGATATTTTGAAAAAATCAACTTTCTCTACATTTTCCATTTGTTCTTTTTTTCACTGTTTCAAGTATGCCATACATAAAGTAAGGTAATATTTGCTAGCTACTGATTATTCATCTATTTCATGTTCACCAATCAATCCTCCAGATTGCAGTTTTTACGTCATTCTCTATATTCAGTAAAGTTTAATGCGGGGTTATGAACGTGTGGTGGCAAGTACCTCCACTGTCCAGGCAACTAGTTTGTATATTCAGCGAACTATGATATGAGGAAAACGTGCTCGCCATCTGCTTTACATCTTTTCTCAATTTTATCAAGCGCGATGAAAGTGGTTTTTTTAAACGATTCTCACGCTTCATATTTTCAAAGTTTTGTACTAATATTGCATTAAGAGTGAAGGCCAATACGTATTTATGGTTCCAGAAAAATCGGATTGTTGGAAATGTTACACCAAAGAGAACGTGAACCCGGTCCACCAGCTATCACATACTCCTATTCCGGTAATTAAATTCCCCTCAGACCACGCCCTGTTGAAGAATGCACACAGCCGAATATTGGAACGCAAACAAATGTAAATTCTATAATTTGACAGTTCAAAGAGTAAAAGCAAGAAAGCTGTGTTGATACAATTTATTAACAATTTAACACAAATTCAATTGACTATTGATTGTCAGCCAACCCGGGTACAACTAGCAATACTTATATATTGAAAATCTTTATTTGTAGATTATTTAAATTATTTTTTATAATTTTACAAATTTTTTAATTATTATATTATTTTTTTAATTTATTTAAATTAAGGAATGAACGAAAATGTATAGCTGAAAAAATATATGTCATGAGTAAGATGTATTTATAACAAGCCTTAACCATCGACAAAGAAATTTAATTTTATACTTCGCAAATTTTTTAATACTAATTAATTGGATACAGCACTTATCGGGGAAGGAGATTCATCTGACGGGCTTGATATTGATTACTACATAAGGGTTGAACCCCCTTAGATAATAGATTCTATTACGTCTCGAGCACGTCTTTGTCTTGCTTAGATGTTTGATATAATAGTTAACAATTTTAATTCAAAAATACTCATTTAATTGTAAACATTTCATGGGTTCTATTAATAAAAATACAACTACATTATTGCCCATTTTTTTACTATTCTTAGCACTACAATATTTTTTGCGTTTAAAATAACTCATTTACCTGTCGTTACAAGTCAGTTAATACAGGTATTTAGAAAAGTATCTAAAGCATATATCTTACGGAGCTCCGTAAACTAGTTGGATTGGAATCCGAAAACTAGCTTGTTTGCGTACAGATCGAGACATAATAAGAAATGGTTAATAAAATTAATGCATAAATTGTTCATTTATTTCGGAGTCGAGTTTAGATTTTTTTTATCTGAGTAATAGGGTTAACATTAAGTTCGTTTTACAATAAATTATCTTATTTACCAAACTTTTATACATAACCATAAATTGATCGTGAAAATAACTTTGAATAATAGAACCGCCCGGTGTTAAATTCGATAAGATGGGTAAGCGAAGACATCTGTGACACATATAGAGACATATATATTTCTCAGGCTGGATAAAGTTGTCGTCCAGTGTTAGGCTTCACACATCACTGATCCCTTTATCTTGCCGCTTGATATCCTCCTTCATAGAAATCTTTACTTACACGATTCTGCTTTTAAGTCTTCACATGAAGCAGTAGGAGTTGTAGCAGAGATTTAATTTTAAATATGATTCCTCGCAAAAAGTTGTTTATCTATTTTTATTATGACTTGCTTTATAACTTTAATTTACCAAAAACGTGTATTAATTACGTAATGTTCAATAAATTGATTGAATGAATAGCGCGAATGAACGTTTCAAAAATGTATATGATTTTTTGCATTTTCGGCAACTTTAATCTTTTCTAAGTTCTTAATCGCTTACATCTGTTGTGATCTTTTCCGCTAAGATTTTTCTGTTGTTTCTCGTTCTTTTACACCGAAATACTATCTTGTAAAGTTATTTTTGTAAACTTGTGTTGCCTCCACAAAATTCAATGTCTTCACGGAATTTAGACTCTAACTTTGGCACTGAAGGGTCACACTTTTCACTAGCCATATAACAATATAAAAACATTGTTTTCATTACTCTACACACGAAAGTACACTTTCTAAACGTAAAATGAGCTAAGAAAATAGGTCATTCCCGCTGTTGCACGGCAAAATTACATAACGTTAACTTTCTGTGCGTATGTGGTGGACGGAAAGTAACCGTTATGGGATTTTGCGGTGCAGACCGATCAGCAGTTGCATTACTGTACCTCCCGCTACTGCATGGAAAAATTACATAACGTTAACTTTCCATGCGTATGTGATGGACGGTAAGTAACCGTTATGGGATTTTGCGGTGCAGACCGATCAGCTGTTGCATTAGGCCGATCAACTGTTGCATTGTTGTTCAAACCAAACCGTTTCATCGCTTAGTAAATACTGACATTGTCAGGTAGGTTATAGTCGTAGTGACGGATTGTTTGTTAAAAATATTCATGTTGTTTTCAAGTTTTTCGATATCGTAATAAAAAATAATGTACATTACTCGTCTCAAAAGTGCTATTGCGGGGCTCGATAGCTTTTTCCACGCTCGGCTGCGCCTCGCGCGTAAATGCAATCTTGCCCCGCAATAGGTCACTTTCGAGACTAGTCATGAAAACTATTTCAGTTCAATGAAAAACCTTTATGTCGTTATCATCAAGCTCTGTTTTAAACAAATTTTTCTGTTCTGTTAAAATTCCTTTTATTATAGCGTCCACAGTTATGGGGGGAGTTGTATTTTCTTTAATAAATATTCAGGGTGTATGAAATGTATGTACACAATTTTAGTTCGAAATAGCTCACTGAGTATTTGGACTAAGTAAACGTAACTAGGCACAAAAGAACAGAAATTTAATCGGATTTCATTGACACAGGCAATTAATTTGATGACACGCTATGGAATTTAGTGAAAACCTTAATTTTTTAATAAAATTGCTTAGGTGTTTGATGTATGAAAATAAGGTTGAACAATATTTTTATCGTTGAGAAAAAGAAGAAAATGAAACATTAAAAATTGTCAGCGGATAGGTACCAGTTCATATAAAAGGCCAGTTTCTAATTCACAATAGAACATAAAATTAGGATAATGCTTTATCTGCCTTTTGCACTTTACGAACTATAGACTGTTGCAGGGACATTATTTTATTTTTATATTTAAACTTCAATGAACTACAATTCTGTCATTCAACAAAATTAATTAGTCATAAACACTTTGCACAACAATACGACAGTTAATTCTCTCATCTCCACTTGATCCTGTTGTCAAAGACGTAAGTAAAACACGAGCATCGAAAGATTCGTGTTTTAAAAAGAGTCCGTTTATAATTTCAAATCGTTAGAATTTTTATTATTTCATAAAGATGAAAACTTACATGCTGTTCAGAGGGTACGCAAGGAACGTTACAAAAGTTTTGAGATACATTTTAAACATTGGCAGCTGCATTGGAGTCGTGCCGTGTACGTGATCTCGGCCACCTCGTGCGCGGGAGTGGATGTCGTTGTCGATATGTTATGAGCGTGAATTGCGGGATGAGATTTTATTAAGTTAAGAAACAAAGACATAAGAAGAATATAATTTAAATAACCTTGTGCTTTTATGTCACACGACCAAAGAACTATACTACTGGAACGCGCGCTGGGCCTACAGAGCGAGCCGGAATCCGCGGTTGCGTCGGGGGCCTGCAGGCGCCAGGGCGGGGCAGGTACACAGGCCGCGCCAAGGCTCAGGCATTACGATAATGCTGTTGCAGCCTATTGCAGCACTTTAAGCGCCTTGTAAACTCTGAAATACTGTATTGTCATATTTCAAAATGAATGTGTTGCTAACGTTTGATAATTGTTTTAACCAATTATATTTCATATTGATTATTTTAATGCAGAATATTATGACTTATTATAAGATGTTACTGGTAAATTTTACATTTTCTTGAAAATTAGGACTAAAATGTCTAAATATGTATTAGGTAAGATAAAACAATTTTTAAATATAAAATGTACTTTATTTTAAGACAGTTTTACAGCGTATTTCACAAGCATCAGTTGCTTAATCTACAAGTTAGAAAAAAAATTAACACTGTCAATCTTTGCCTTAAACTCAACTTAGATTTGTTTGTGATTTCTAAAGTTTCCCGTTTGGCAATGTGATGTGATATAATTTAAAAAAAATTAGCTACGGATTTGATCAACAATAATTTGTGGCTTCCATGGAATTCGTCATTGCTTAAGTGATTTTTAAAAATAACGCCTGTGAAATTGTTACATATTCTCAAGGTTAAATTGTTGGTGGTAGCCTTTTTTCAGTTAGCTTGAGTAAATCGATAAAACGTCGTTAGTCGTTTGCATATTAACGATTTTGAAAACACCATAATGTGTCGTAATTACTTTGCCTTTTGATTTAAAATCTGTAAACCTCGTGTGTGATCTAAGGTCATCATCACTTGTATGGAGTAATGACCTACATTCGCGGACGCGCCATCTTTTTGCTCCGTTTTAGCGCCCGCCCGGGTACAAATAAGGTAAAAAATTCCAAATAAGGCATTAAATTAAAGGTCTGAATCTCACAATTACTATGGTACCAATCATAAATGGTTTAGAGGCAGTTTTCACATCGTAACAATCGATAACCTAGAAGCTTGTCCTAACATTCCTTAGTTACTGCAACCACGGAATAAACTTGTAACGTTCCTACAATGTGCAAACTGTCTCTAAAACATATTTATATTTGGTACCATTGTAATTGTGAGATTCATACCTTTAATTTGATACTATAATTGTGTTTTTTTAGTTTACATTGTTTTTGTAAACATCAGTTTAGATTTGACTTTGTTTTTATCCTGGCGCAGCACGGATAAATTCTTTCACAAAAACTAAGTTAATAACCAAACTACGGCTTCCATTTTTTTTCAAACAATATTATTTAAGAAATTCAATTCCTTAGCAACAATATCCACCGTTTTTTATTTTACCTGACCAAAAAACACAAAAAGTAGCAGCCGACTACTTTTTTCGTGTCAAGTTTTAAAGTTGAATAAAAACTTCTGACGTTTTCTCATGTTTTAAATTAGACAAAAAATTATTTTTGAAATATAATTGATACTATTACCTTTCAAAACTAAAGGACTCCTCACATGCAAAATTTCAACCTTTTATCTCAGTGCTAAGTGGTATAAACTTCGAGTTAAGGCGAGAAGGCGGGAAGTCAAACCAGCATATCTACGATGGACGCGCCAGCTTCGTGCCCTTCTTCAGCCCGCGCGTCCCTGGATGCAATCGAAACACACCGCTGCATGCGCCCGGAATCTACAACACGCGGCTTATGGGCAGCGCGCGTTCCAGTAGTATAGTTCTTTGCACACGACTAGGGTAAATTAGAACTTCTATGAATTAATCAAACTAGGGATCTTGAGGCTGAAGTTTGAGAGTTCTATAAAAAGATGACGTAAAGTCTTTGATCACGTACGTTTTACAAAAAAAAAAAAAAAAAAAAAAAAACTGTAGGATAGTGTAATTATTTTTTTTATTTAGTAAAACTCGGTGAAACTTTGAAATTTCTGTATAGAAAAATATTTTTATCATTTAATCCAACAAAAGAATAATGATTAATTTATGGATGATAACCGTAACTGCAGCTGTGGGAATCGAACTTTAAGGCCGGTTTGAATAAATCGAGGGGCTAGAAGATAATCACAGAAGAATCCAGCCGCCAAAGTTTACTTAAATGAGGGAGTTATATGACAAATTTTGTTTTAGAACCGGATTAACCGGGGCACCCCACGTCAAACTTTGTGATCCCATAAAACTAGTACCAACGTTTACCCAGAGTGACTTAAGTCAACCACCCGTTCGGATCAAATATTATAACCCGTTTAGAGGGTGGAGCGACTGAGAAGAAACTCTCCAAGGGAGGCGTTTTTTATATTTCTATTACCTTGAAGTAGGGTTGATCTAATTAGTTGAAATGTAGAGTCGGGAAGGGTTTTCGTGAGTTGACGGCTAATGATGGTCCATCTCGTAATTTCAAACCAACATTTCAAGGATTATTTTCTTCCGCCTCTTTCAGTACCAAAGCTTGTTCTATGTTGTTAGCACTTAAAATCTAATAATCTTTATCTACGAACATTGCAATAAGCACCAATTATGGTATTACAATAAACATTATAATGATATATAAGACATATTTGAATTTGAATTTGAATATACATTAAAACACCAAAAACCAAGCAGTACTCTAATGACGACTTTAGAGTACTGGAGTCACTTTAGAGTACTGGTTCTAGACCAATGAGAGCTCGGCATTTGACGGAAGTAGTGTCATAATAGCAATTACGCAATTCGCACATCAGCTGATTGTTGCATTACGATTCATGTTTCAGTTTACTTATCCCATCAGCTGATTGTTCCACAACGATTCATGGCTCAGTCTGCTTATGTGCCTAACCTCAAATTTGAGTTGACCTATTCCATCATTAGTAAGTCATGAGTTTTGTTTAACTTCGGGGGAAATGTTGTCGTATATTTTTGGTCGTAGATAAAATAGTGTATGCAACGATTGTATAACGATTGCACTCGTGAGATATTTAGAACACTCGCTTCGCTCGTGTTCTGACTTACATCTCACTCGTGGCTTAAAGGCATGCATTATACAATCGTTGCATAAACTACTATTATTCAACAGTCCCTTTAATTGAAAGCACCACCCTAAGATACCTCTATTTTAGAGGGAAAAAATGGTATCCATCTATTGATCAATTATTTCTTCTAATAACTTATCTTTAAAGCCTTTATATTTATCTATATCTTCGTCAGAATTTGTACAAAACAATCAACATTAGTTCCTACATGTTCATGAATATTTTTCTGAAATTAAATATCTAGAATTTTTAATGAGCCTGGAATATGTGTAATTTTAGATCTCTTGCATTTTTAAATATTTCCCCAAGATATTCTGTCTTGAACATACTTATCAATTTTATTTTCTACTACAACAATGAGGAATATTCTTGTTTACACTATTAACTTCATCGCCATTGTCAGTACCTTCGGCTACACAACAAGATCTTATATACCTGGGATCTCTTCCAGGCGGCATAACTATTCTCAGAAGATTAATGGTTAAGGGTACCGGTTCTGAATTTATGAATATACATATTACATTTACAATGTTATTATTTTTTTATATCTATTTACTGTACTTTTGTTTCTATATACTGTAATTAATTATATGTAATTATGGTTCCTAATGTTATGAACAGTAATAACATTTTTATTAAATTCGTCTTTATATGTGGCGTTTATGTGAGAATGCATTCGACGGATTAATTTTGACAGTAAGGACATTGTTCAATTTATTTAATAGTTGTTAAAGTTAAGTCCAGTGTGTTTTCTATATCACCAGATAGGAGAAGAATACCGACTGCAGTATTCTTCTCCTATACTATTACTAAACCTAAATTCGTTCTTATGGAGAGAAACTAGAAAATGAGCTGTATATTTTATGACATCTCCCGTTTAATATTTTATCTATATTTCACAGTTTCATATTAAATTGAAAAATAAGTTATTTGTGATAGTAAATTGTTATGCATGAGGATTTCATTATACCGGATGCCCATAAAAGATTAATCTGGTTTTAATTACATATATCTCACTAAATTTTTGTCCCACGACACTGCAACTTGCCTTGCTGGCATGGTGTGAATTGGGGGAAGTTCGCGAGAATATATTTGCAGCAGCTATTTTCTTTCTTTTTGCCTGGAGGAAGTTGAGGCAAATAAAATTATTTTTCAAATTTTGAAAAACTCAATGATCTGCTAAATTCACCGGATCGTTCGTAGCCAGTAACAGTTTTCACGAAAAACCAAAAACGATTCATTTTAATTATAAACTATTATTCTTATTTTTATAAATTATTATTATTATTTTTACAAATTGTTGTTTAAATTCCATGAAGGTAAATTTTATTCATGTCTTTTAGGTGCATGATACAAAATCATTACTAGTAAAACTAATTACCTATGTTATAAACAGGGATTGTTAGTTAAATTGAGGTTTTGGTATAATTGGCTTCTCCTTTCACATCTCCTTGTAATCTAATCAATCTTGATAAACGTACACACTTGAGGTTTACAGAGGAAAAGTTAATGGGTTTTCACTTTCATCCTTTACCTCATAACTGTAGGCTGAAAAAGTAAGCTACCTCTTTTGGCGGGGATTCAAAAATCTTTAAATGCAAGTTTACTAAAAAAATGTATATATACATTTTTATATAAAAAAAAAACAAGAAACAAAATCGGAATCAACAATAAATATGTGTTTCGGAGAACGTCAAAGTTCATACCTTTCTATAGAACTTTTACTTAAGCTCTTTTCAATATCCTATACAAACCCTCAATCGAGGCACGACCGGCGAAAAGTTACGGAAGTCGTCCATTAAAAGTTTGGAACACCGCTAATCCCGTGAACCTGACCAACACCTTGATCCTCCAAGCTAATACATAATTTTACAATATACATGCTGAAATCTATCGTGTTTCTCAATGAAATGTAAAACATTATCGTTATATTTTAAAGTATTAATGGATCTTAGTAACTGATTATAAATTTATTCAAATCAAATTATTAATTATTTAGTCTAGTTATTTAACTGTCGTCAGAAGTTACAATGTCATAATGATTTATTTTAGCTTCGAAAAATATTCGGAGCGTAAGAAAATTAAGTTTAGTATTAATATAACAACCGGTATCGCGATTTCTGTGACAAAATCATGGTAGAACAATATAAACGTTAATGTACTTTCATATAACATTATTGTTGAAAAATCGCGGAGAGAAATGATTCTAAGATTGTTTCTTCCAATTAGACAATATAATTTTTATACAATGAATTATTCAAAATACCGAATCGTTTCCTTCACCTTAAATGAAAAATCTAAAAATGGTTCAGCGGAACACGAGAACTAAAGCGGCTGGCAATTTAGCGTCAGAAAGAAACTTGAGAAATGGAAGGTAAAATATGAATCGTGCAGAAATGTTTCTCTTACGTTTCAACTGTAGGACGTGCCTTGAAATTGTCTGGGGTGTATTGAAATCGTCTTGAAAATTTTAAATGGTTCAAACCCTTTACCTGTGATTTGATAAAAGATATGCACGATTTTGTTTGGCCAATCTGACTATTTAATTGCATTGGGCCGGTTGTACCTGTCGAATTATTAGTCGGCGAGTAGGATATCCGCTGTTGTGTAAGTATTTAATATGAAACAACTTAATACTTAATCGTTTATAATATGTTACCATTGCAAAACGTAAAGATCTGGGGTGCAAAATTTTACCATTTAGAATGTAAGAATAACTTAAAACGCACCCGAATTAAAAATAAAATGGGAATTGAACTATGCAAAGCGTTAATAAATGATGAAATCTATGACCGATACGCAACATCGTAACTCAAAAATATGAAAACATTAAATTACAATATTTTGTACTACTTTGAAATTGTTTTTACTGTATTGCCAAGCTGAGACTCCAAAACACGTCATAGAATCGAATCCAAACAAAGTATACCAATTTGTGTTGTCAAACGTAAATTTATAATTTTTTCCTTAGTCAATATTGTTAGATTCTGGAGGACGGAAGCCCAGGCATTGCCAGCTAGGCATGTCTTATTTTCTTTTGTGCATGCTACGAACAGAGGGAATGTAAAGGTATATGACGTTGTCATCGAGCCTAGTCCTTGCGGGAAAAGAAATATAATCCTAACCCATCATCTAGAATGTGGACCTGCAGGACCAGACTTGATGACTCCCCAGGCCCTCCCTACAACACCGCCATCCAGGAGCCCTTCATATGTTGCATGTGAAAAGTACAGGATGTCTTTTTTACGCAACCCAAAACTTTATTTCATCAGTGAAGGATTACTTCCCCCAAGATCCCTGAATTTGACCCCACTATATTATTTTCTTTGGGAATACATAAATGTAAGGCCTACGAAAACAATTCATAGGATATTAAGCCACCCAAAACAAACATTACAAATTTAATACAATAAATTCAAAGAGGTACTTCGCAAAATATGTTCAGGAATTTGATGGACAGAATACAACTTTTTTATATGGCAATGGCGGATTGTTTGAACACATAACGTAAGCTAATTGTGATCAAACTTAATATAAATAGGTCATTTTAAATTAAAAATTTACATCTTTTTGCCAATGCAAATTGCTATAAAACAAAGAATAATATTAACAAAATTTTATTATTGTTATTATGTGAATGGTGTCTTAGAATACGTATTGAATTTTTAATACTTAATAATGTGATTTCTTGTAGTTTGTTTTGATTGAGGTTTAACTGAATCTAAAATCTAACAAACAAAAATTGGAATGGTTCCTCTTCCACAATAAAGATTCCGATTACTTTTAAATTTATAATGTTGTATTGCTCTTTGAAAAATTTTATTGTTAGAGATTATATTTCTACTTTTACTTGATGTACTTGGTCAGTTTGTGTTCGTCTATTTCAAATCTTATAGTTGGGTCTATTATGTATGCTTTATTGAGTTGCCTGATGTTGGCTAATATATTGACCCTTCTAACTGAAACGTTTTCCCCTGTAATTCACTTCCTCATTAACTTCAGAACCTTTAGTCTCCAGCTCATTATACCCTGATTATCAAAAGAAGGTGAGCGGCGCGGCGGCGGCGGAGCGAGCGCGCGACAGTAAAATCATTCCTATTCAAAACGCTGTAGAAACGTAACAAACGCTGTTAAAAATTTGCAGTCGACTTTATTGTAATGGCCAGTTAATTACGTTATCAGCACTGTTTTCAAATAATTTTTTACGTAAATCGTTTAGTTTATACTGTGAGTTATATTACTAAAATCACGATTTACGAGTTAAAAAAGTTAATTCTTTGTGTTTGATTTATGATAACTCTGCTTAGAAGCATCGGGGAAAAAATTCCTATAGAGAACCTTTACTCGACTTTCTTGGGAACAATATATCAAAATTTGAGAGTCTTGTTATTAATATTTACGTCGTTATTAATTTATTTCTAAAGTACTGTTATCTATGAAACTACTTTGATGAATGAAATTCAGTAAACAATGTCTTTGAATGAAATATAGGTTAATTCCGACGCATTTTTATTTTTTTATTGGAATGATTTCTCATAATCAATTAATATATAAACGATTGTATCACTGCGAGGCAGAGCGCAACAATGACTGTTGAAGTACAGTCTGGACCTGGTGGACCCGTTTTATTCGCGCGCCTCTGCATGTCTCAGTTTTTCTCTTATAAACAACGCCTGCTTCCAGATGTAGAATTCATTGTAAAAACAATGCCGATTTACCAACATTGAACAATAGGGAACCTTTCAGTCCCCTCCGATCTGTATGTGCAGAGTGTGATGGAAGCATGTGCTCCGTTGTTGTTGGGCAGTTGCTGTACCTCGTCTTGATCGCGCTCGCCCGAGCAATGTTGATAATTTCAATTATCAACTGATTACGGATTTATCTAGTAGTATTGAAGTAATTTATTAACTGAATATTGATTGTTGCAACTATCTAATGGCATTAAAGGAAAAATGAAATGAAAATCTCAATTAACAAAAGAGTTAACAGTTCTTTAGAAATAAATTAATAACGACGTAAATATTGATCACAGGACTCTCAAATTTTGATATATTGTTCCCAAGAAAGTCGACTAAAGGTTCTGTACAGGAATATTTTCCCCGATGCTTCTAAGCAGAGTTATAATAAACCAAACACAAAGAATTGAATTTTTTAATTCGTAAATCGTGTTTTTAGAAATATAACTCTCAGTATAAACTAAACAATTTACGTTAAAAATTATTTGAAGCCAGTACTGATAAGGTAATAAACTGGTCATTGGAATGAAGTGGACTGCAAATTTTTAACAGCGTTTTTTACGTTTCTACAGCGTTATGAATAAGAATGTTTTTACTGCCGCGCGCTCGCTCCGCCGCCGCCGCGCCGCTCACCTTCTTTCGATAATCAGGGTATTGCAATGAATGAGCGTATTTTATGGGGGCGGACATCTCTTAATATTTCTCCAAATGGACATTGTCCAAGGACTTGAGGCATATAACATGTAAAGATGAACAAAACAATACTCATCTCATATTTATATGCGTATTATTCAATCTCAAAAATGGGTTGTGTAAAAAAACACCCTGTACTACGCGAGCGGTTCGCCTTCTTCGCATTAGAGCGGTAGATCTTACTGAGATAAAGGAGAGTCCCACCTCAGAGATGCCCTTCCCAGTTTAAGCCCTGATAGTCCACCGCTTCCACCAGGGCTCGCTTGTTACTGTTACACTCAAACCCCGAATACGGACAAGGTCCGAAAGTTCTACCCACTCCGCGACGTGGATGCTCTAAAATACTCACACCACGGAGTGAGCTTTTTTTGGACATGGCACGTAATACCCAGACCGCGGTGTGGGTAAACACATTTTCTCAATCGCCGAAGTCATATCGCTGTTAGGGGTTTTATTAACGTCGCGACGTCGGTATTTTCTATTTTCCCAACCACCGAAGAGCGACTGGTGCCTGGTCCCATATTCATCCAGGGTTACCATCCTACCAAAAAACACTTCTGTCAGTGTATTGAAGCTTAGTTGAGTTGTCTCGTATTATCTGTGTTTCGTACGGAGCACTACATTAGCACTAGATTGATTGAGTTAGTTGTGTTTAGGTACCTTGGGCACAAAAAATTATCTTGGCTAAATTAAAAAGTAGAAATATACATCGAATTGTTGAAATACATAACATTTTAACTATTCCCACTTTTTTGTTAATAACAGACTAAAGCGTTACATCTGTGAAGAATATATCTTTTTTACTTGGTATTATTATTCACTTACAATAACCATTTTTGAATATTACCATATTCAATGAAATTTATCAGCGTAAATATTTTTTAGGTGTTATAAGACTTTTTTCATTTATTTACATTCAGTAAAAAGTACTTGGATTTACTCTGCCCCTAGGGAATCCATCGCTGAGGAAAAAACACTTCTGTCAGTGTATTGAAGCTTAGTTGAGTTTTCTCGTATTATCTGTGTTGAACACATTATGTAAGCTTAATGTGATCAAACTTAATACACAAAGTTAGTAGGTTTGACAAAAATAATTACAGGCCAATTTCATTACTGTCAACATTCTCAAAAGTTCTAAAAAATTGTTTTTGAATCGTTTAAATTCCTTTTTGAATGATCATAGAATACTCTTTGAAAAAACGTTTGGATTTAGGAAAAATTCTTCTACAATAGACGCTATGTTTAGTTTCATATCAAATGTTTCCAGATCCGTTGATGAGCATAAACATGTCTTCGGCATATTCCTAGATCTAAGTAAAGCGTTTGACACGGTCAACCACAAATTGCTTTTGAAGAAGTTGGAACATTTTGGAGTGAGAGGAAATGCTCTTGGTTGGGTTTCATCATATTTAGAGGATAGATCTCAGGTTGTTGAGGTCCCATTTTTGGACAGTACTGGATGTGTCTCGTCTAAAATGTCCAGTGAAATCATGGTCAAATGTGGAGTTCCGCAAGGTTCCGTGCTCGGGCCAATTCTCTTTCTGTCATTTGTAAATGACATTCACTCCAGTGTATCCAACGTTGATCTCTGTCTATTTGCAGATGATACCTCATTGAACATCAGCAATGGTTCTCGTGACGATCTTGAGATAGAAACATTTATCCAAAGTAACTTCCTTCTACAATGGATGTCTGAGAATAATCTTTCTGTAAATACAGAGAAAACACTTTTCATGGATTTTGGGTGAAACTGAAATCTACTCCTGCCAGCAGGCTACTTTTTTGGGTCTGATCATCGATCCTCGTCTAGACTTTTCAGGACATATTGATAAAGTTTCACGCAAGATCAATAGCTGTATTTTCATTCTTCGAAGACTCTCTAATTTTGCAAACACTAAGGTATTACTTACATCATATTATGGATGTCTATACCCCCACATTAGTTACGGGGTCGCAATTTGGGGAGCCGAGTCTTCAAGAACAAAGGCTCTATTTGTTTTGCAGAAAAAGGCGGTTAGACTGGTTTTCGGAATGCATAGGGATGATTCATGTAGAGGTGTTTTTTCAATAAATAATTTGCTTACCTTCAGTTGTTTGTATATCTACGAATGTCTTTCATTTTTCTTCAAAAACAAGCATTTTTTCAATTTTCGCAATAGTAACTACTACAGTCTCCGACATTCCACTTCCTTAACTATTCCACAACACAACACCACATTTTTGAGAAGCAGTCATTTTTCAGCATAATTAAACTTTTCAATTCCCTCCCCCTTTCATTAAAATCTGAATTAAATGAAATCAGGTTCAGAAGGAGGTTGCGACATTTGTTAGTGACTAAGGAGTACTACAGTGTCCAGGATTATTTGAATGATGAAAATAAAGAATTATTTTAGAAAACATAAGAATCAAATGTATAAAAGTGCACTGTATTTTTAGTTTATTTTATGTAAATATGTTTGACGATAGTCCACGCTTTTTACAAGTTTACGACAATAAACACTCTTGATTCTTGATTCATAGGTAATTGTTAATTAAAAATGTACGTCTTTTTGCCAATGCAAATTGCTATACAACAAAGAATACAATTTACAAAATGTTATTATCCGAAACCGATAACACAACACATTTTCAACACATTTTCTAAAAGGGTAGACAAATATTCAGAAAATCGTTCTTGCATAATATCTCCAAATGGTTAGAAACGTACTTATTTATCCCATAAAGAAGGTACTGCACTGTGAATTAGGAGTGTTAAGACTCCTCGGGGACGAATTCCCCGACGTAGGATTCCCTTGGGCCGGGGAGGATTTTTTTACGAATTTTTTCTTGAAGGTCCTTGGTCGCTGGAAGCAATATTTGTATAGACAACTATTTTATAGAAACCTGATGCCAAATAATATTATTTATTTTAGATAATGAGTCGACTTTAATAGTTGTAGTATAAATACATATAATAGTTTCAAAACCCCTTGTGTTTATTTTACAAACCAATATAGAATTTGTTTCTTCAGTGAAGAGTTATGACAACACAAAAAGGACTAAAGGTCCAACACAAAATTTGCTTTACAGTCAAATGGTAAGAAGCCGTGAATGCTTTTAACATCGTAGAGTCCCACAGTACTTGGTAAATCCCGCGCCGTATTTTCAAGAAAGAGATACAAAGAGCCGGAAATATTTTATTACAATTAGGAATATAAACCACAACGAACTGCAGGATATGAATCTTTTGGCCATTATCGGGCTCTTGTGATATAACTTTCTTTTCAGAATTGCATAAAAGTAACATATTCACAGTGCGGTACCTTATTTATGGGATAAAAAACTACGTTTCTAACCATTTGGAGATATTATGCAAGAACGACTTTCTAAATATTTGTCTACCCTTTCATTTCATTTCATTTCATTTATTTTCCATTCAACAGTTTACAATACTGTAATAGGCATCGTCAATTTACATGTGGTTCTTAATATCTAAACTAAAACAAGTCTGTATGATCAGTGAAAGTGAATATTTACATGTTGCACATTGTAATGAATATTATGGGCCAATCAAAATTAACAAACAAAAGTAGTTAGTACATGTTTATGAAAAACAAAAGAAAAAGAAGATTAAAACTATAAGTGAAAAGACATAAACAGGCAGTTACAGGTAAGCATAATGCTTAAGGTGATTTAGAAAAGCAGGTCTGTGGTCGGGCTTGTCATGAAGCTATCCAGATTGTAAAAAGCCTTGTCTATTAACCAAGTCTTTAAAGAGGATTTGAACTTGTTTGTATTTACAGTGAGAGCTTCAGTTGAAAGTTTATTAAACAATTTTATTTGCATATAGAGATGGCTGTCAATACTTTTACTAAGTCTAAATGATGGTAAGTTTAATTTTGGAATATTTCGGGTTGCATGATTATGAACGTCTAAGCGTTGAGTGAATTGATCTAATTTTCCTTTACATAAACTAAGCTGAAATAAATATAAAGACTTGGTAATGTCATTATTTTTAATTTTTTAAAGAAATTTCTACAACTAGTTCTACTATTAGCACCCATTATAATTCTTAATGCTTTTTTTGTGTAATAAAAACTTTATCCACGCTAATGCAGTTGCCCCGTAATCTCAACCCATAAATTAAGTGAGGATGGAAAAATGCAAAATATGAGGTAACCATCATATCAGGAGTGACACAAGCTTTCAATTTATGAAGCAAAAATAAAACCCTGGATAGCTTCATGATAACATTATTTGTGTGAGTTTCCCAACATAATCTATTGTCTACGTGGATTCCCAGTAGTTTAACAAATTTGCATTCTAACAACGGTACCTTAAGACTAAAGGTAATGTTTTCTGTTTTATCTTCATTTATTTTCAAGCAGTTAGAGTCAAACCATATTTTTGATCTATTGAAAATTCCATGGACATGGGACTGAGCTAACTCTATATTTACCCCTGTACTTATAAATGTAGTATCGTCCGCATAAACTATACTATTGGACGTGACAAAGTCAGATAAGTCATTGACTGATAAAACAAAGAGCATGGGTCCCAAAATTGATCCTTGAGGAACCCCAGTCTTAATCTTTTTGAGTTCAGATTTTGATTTGTTAAAAACTACTAGCTGATATCGGTCAATGATGTATGATTGTAGAAGCATTAGCTCTTTGCCTTTTAAACCATAATGTGATAGCTTTTCAATAATAACTTTATGCGAAATACTGTCAATAGCTTTACTCAAGTCTACTAATACTGCAGAAGCTACTAATTTATTTTCAAAAGCAAGTAGAATTGTGTTTATTAATTTCTCAACTGCTTGTATTGTGGAGCGACCAGGTATAAACCCAAATTGTGAAGCACTCAATAGATTGTTTGAAGAAAAGTAATAAAATAACTGATCTTTTATAAAAACCTCAGCAATTTTACCAATAATCGGCACTAATGTTACTGGTCTGTAATTAGAAGGGATGTTACAATCATTCCTTTTATGAATTGGAGTAACTTTAGAAAATTTTAGTGTTTTTGGAAAATGGCCAGTTTTGAATATTAAGTTCATAACATAAGTTAAAGGAACACTGATTGCATCCACTATATGTTTTATCACAAAGTTGGATAAGGCATAATAGTCTTCGCTTTTAGAATTACTAAATTTCCTTACGACTTTAATTATATCTTCACTACTAACCTAATTAAATTTGAATTCTATTGCTGGTTTAGCTTCTTTCATAAGTTCAAGTGGCTGGAAACCAACCCCGTTACTAGATTTACTTATATACTCTGCACAGTTAATAAAAAAGTCATTAAATTCATTGGCTGTTATTGATGACAAAACTTTAGGGTTATTATGATTGTGCTTGCACAATGTCTGCATGGTCTGTCATCTCGTTCATTATGACAGACCATGCAGCTTTAGTTTTATTTTTAGATTTTAATATAAAATCCTGATTATCTTTTATTTTGGCCTTCCTATATTGAGCCCTTGCCTTTAAGTAATTTAATCTATCATTGTCACCACCTCTAGTTCTATCTCTTAAAGCTATCACAATATTTCTCATTTTAGAAAGATCATTAGAAAACCATTTTTTATTTACGATCTTTTACCTTTCGACTCCTAACTGGACAGCTAATGTTATAGCAAAGTATCAGCCTACTAAGAAATGACTCACAAATACTATCTAAATCATCACCTGAATATATCGGCCTGTTAAATAAATCTAACCAGTTCTCATTAATAAGTCTATTATTTAGATCTTCTATTGCTTCATTTGTAAGTTTTCTGTATGTTATCAGTTCACTATTTTTGTGCTGTACATTCATTAGATTGATGCTCTCTCTATTCAATTTAAACCAAAAGATATCATGGTCAGAAAAACAAATTTTGTAAACTCCTTTTTTTTGTGACTGATGAAACCCAATTTGTTAATACATTATCTAAACATGCATCTTTCCTCGTGACCTCCTCATTCAAATACCATGCATCAAAAGATCTTAATGTTTGTTTTAGAAAATTAACAATTGGTGTACCTTTATTTACATCAATATTCATGTCTGTCATAATGTAAAATTTGTACCTTTTATCAACTAAACTTTCTAGTAACCTACTTAAAATATTTATAAAATTCATTGAATTGGGATTTGGACTATAGACTGAGATTATAATAACCCGGAGTCCTGTTAATTGTATTGCACAACCCTCAAAATCACTATCAACTGAGAATTGACTTATATCAAACTTTTCAAATGCTGTACTTTCTTTTAACAGCAGCAGCGAACCCCCATAGCCCAAATCGGAATTTTTCCTACAATAAGCCGATCCTATCTTGTACCCATCTGGAATATAAAATACCAACTCAGATTCAGGTAGCCAATGTTCATTGACTGACACTATATCGGGCTTGAAATCATCGATACAGATAGTAAGTTCTTCAAAGGAATTTCTAATTGATTGGACATTTAAATGAATCATTGTAAACTCATCTGGATCAGTTTCAATTTTATCAGTAGGTGATCTGCAAGAAGAATTTATATTTATTTTCAAATTTTCTTTAGAGCCACTTATTATGGTATATGGGTTATCTAGATCTTTCAATGTTTCATTCAATTTCCATGATTGGCCTCATAATATGTTAATGATCTAAAAAATTACTATCTACATATTCCTTATCATTAGACTGGCTAAGACCATCATCATCACTTGGTATGTTCAATGCAATAGATTCTTCAAGATTTAAACTTTCATTAAAATAACTATTATGATCATCTCTTAACACCTTGTTCTGCTTTTGAACTTTACTTTCTTGGTCACCTTCCACATCTACTCGTTTCTGCCCAGCTACTTCACTGTACTTTCGATGCCCAGGGGCGACTCTAGGTGTCGAGATTAGAGTGGTGTCATCAGTAGGCTTGCACTGTGGTGATGGCCAGCCCAGCAGGTGAAAGGGACATTCCTGAAGAATCTACTTGAGTTACTTTTGCCGGACTATGTTTGGGAGTAGAGTTGAACTTGGAAGCTGAAAGAAGGTGTTTCATATTGAGTATAACCTGGTCATGGCTAAGACCATTGTAGAGACTTCTGGCTGAGAGTTGTTTGTAGGTAATAATGTCTATTTCTGCTCCAGTTTCTTGTTGAAATTGAATAATTTTTGTAATAAAATGCTTGAGCGGGACATTGTCTCTAACACAGCCTAGTGGTGAACATATCAGCCATTTGAACTTTTTCTCCTGAAAGCTTTTAGTCAATTGTTTGATCGCCTCATCATAATCCTTTTGAATCGGTTTTCCATTATAGTTTAATTTTGTGACTAGGCCATAAACGCCAGCACCATTTTCAACTTGCTGGTAAGTTAAATGGTCATCGATGGCATTCCAGGTGGTTGGTTTCCCGAATTCCCTCCTGAACTCCTGAACAGCAACACCTGCTGTCATTTGTCTTTCATGTCCGAAGTCACCCGATATGCAGTGTGCAAATGCGACAGAGCCATTACCCCGGTTTCTCTTCAGCACCTGCGCCATGTCTTCTTACACTACTTTGATTTCAGGGTAGCTATAGAGGTCATGCAAACAGTTATCATCTTTATCAGTAGTGTTTGTCTTATATACAATTGTTTGTAAGAGATTTGTACATGAGTCTTTCCTCCCTGATTAAAGTGAAAACCATGCTTAGTGTGGTAACACCTTTCTAAAAGCCACAAATCAAGGAGATAGACATGAGGATACTTATGGATTAGTTTTCTGATTTCATTATTTATCTTTAACAGTGCATCATGCCTCCAGTCACTGTTACTGAGATCATAGCGATATGGTATTGTTGATATCATGATATTTGTATGTTTATATTTCTCTATCTGGCTTTCAAGGCTGGATACTAACTCTTTCGCACATGCATCTGCCATATTGACATTATTTATGTTTGAATAGTCATTACCGCCACCTATTATTAATATCCAGTCCTCATGGCTGTATTTCTTAACAGCTGGGTGTTTGGTTAAGGGCCTTTTAGAATTAATTACTATAAAGTTTTAATCTTGGCTTATATCTAGCATAATATGCAAGGTTTGATATAGAGACTTTTATAAATAATCGATATAAATATTGTATAATTATTCATTTCTTTATAAGTCTAAACAATCCAAATTAGTTTTGGACCTTTAAATTAATTTTTTGAGGCACTCATTAAACAAACCAATAATCGCCAACCAATTGATCGCTATTTATAAAATTTTAAAGGGAAAATTAATATTTAACACCCATTTCTTGAATAAGTAAATTGGCGTGAATCAAACTGTACATTTGATTAGTTTCTGAAAGCAAGAAAATAAATGCACAGCATGTGATACATGAACAATCTGTATCAACTGAAGGCGGTTCAAAGAATATAAAACAGCCTAATTTCCACTCACTAAGCCTGCAGCAATATGAGGTGAAGAATGGAGACGTTTATTGGTCGTAAATTCTCACTCCACCACGTTTTGGACCTCACAATCAATTTCAATAATTCAATCAGTATGTGATTGAAAAATAGTTTATAATTTTTTGCATCTTTACATCACTATGTATATTGTCAGTGAGAAATTGAATGAGTTAGTTTCAAAAGCATTTAGAGGCAATCTACAGAACAGTGCCTAACTAAGTGAAATAAGTGAGTTAGCCTTTTAATTTTTTTGATTATCCTCAAATGGTTATTTTACCTCTTTTTAAAATATATAGAACATCCCGGAGTTGATTTTAAACTCCTTATCATTAGAGTTTTATTTTAGCTTGAGCCAACTTCATTAGTTTGACCTTTAACAGTACAATCGAGTTGTGAAGTTCGAGCTCTTTGTCAGGCAGGATTGGCAAGCTCAAGGTCAGTCACAAGCTGAAATAAAAATAACATTTTTAAATTAGGAATGTAAATATGCAAGTTTTTTAATAATTGCAAGGATAATAACTTCATGTTAGGTGGCCTTCAAACAATGAATAAAAAACGTAATACAACTTATGATGCAGTAACATTCTAATTACTGTCTCCTTATAGAGAACAAATAGACCAGTCATTTTAAATATTTTTCAAAAAAACGGGTAACCAAGTGGGACTTTTTACCATATGTTCCTTGATATGTTACCTTTGAAACCCCATCACTTTTTTGAAAATAAAACTTGTGCTCAAGCCGCCATCTTGGAAAATGGCGGCCAAAATATAGTTTTCGAGCTATATCATGATAACTATTAAGTTTAGAAAACAACTTCTTATACAAAAGTTGCTTGGTTTGATAAGGCCTATAACTTTTATATTTAATGTATTGTTGTACAACAATTGATAAAACCGCCATATTGGAAAATGGCTGCCAAAAAGTACTTTTTGGCTGGTGCAGCTTAATTATTAAGCTTACCAAAAAAGGTTCCTGAACAGAAGTTGCAGAGATTTTGATAATCTACCACTTTTATATTTACTTTGTTATTGTAAACTCACAAATATAGGCGCCATCTTGGAAAATGGCCGCTAATATTGGTTTTTTGACCGGGACTTTTTTTATTATTGAATTTATATTAGGTAACTAAATACAAAAGTTGTATGGCTTGAAAAGATCTATAACTTTTGTATTTAACATATTGTTGTGCAGTAATTAATAAAGCCGCCATCTTAGAAAATGGTGGCCAAATATGTTTTTCTTGGAATTTTCACCTTGAAAATTTAAAATAACCAAGTTTTAGACGGCATCATTGGAGTCAGCTTGAAAAAACAAACAATTTAGTTTTTTGAATCACTGATTTATGTCCACTAGTTACCAAGATATTGAAAATAGTAAACTAAGTGCGTTGTCCCTATGTTACCCTTATGGGAACAAGTAGAATTCTATATATCGCTCAATTCTTGACTTATATTAATACAACTTTGTATGCGGCTTCTTTTAGTTGAGATCTACTGGTTTATGGCTTAAAGTAATCTATTTTTACATTTCCGTGGCAGCAAACCTGCGTGACCATATAGCATGTTATTCTTATGGAGAATATTTTAGCAAATTTACTTTACGTCTTCTACTGAGGATAAGAACTTCATATTATGATGCTTCAACGTGTGTAAATACAAATTCCAACATAATATAAAGCCTAGTGATAAATAGTATAAACATAAATTCATAAATAAGTATGGTAAAACATCTTTTCAAACCATACAACTTTTGTATTTAGTTACCTAATGTAAATTCAATAATAATAAAGTCCCAGTCAAAAAACTAATATTAACGGCCATTTTTCCAAGATGGCGCCTATATTTGTGAGTTTACAATAACAAAGTAACTATAAAAGTGGTAGATTATCAAAATCTCTGCAACTTCTCTTTGGTAACCTTTTTAGTAAGATTAATAATTAAGCTGCAACAGCCAAAAAATACTTTTTGGCAGCCATTTTCCAATATGGCGGCTTTATCAATTGTTGTACAACAATACATTAAATATAAAAGTTATAGGCCTTTTCAAACCAAGCAACTTTTGTATAAAAAGTTGTTTTCTTAACTTAGTAGTTATCATGATATAGCTCGAAAACTATATTTTGGCCGCCATTTTCCAATATGGCGGCTTAAGCACAAGTTTTATTTTCGAAAAAGTGATGGGGTTTCAAAGGTAACATATCAAGGAACATATGGTAAAAAGTCCCACTTGGTTACCCGACCTTTTTGAAAACCGGGTTTTTTCTTCTAAAATTACTGGACCAAAATCACTAAACATACTTCTCTAAATTATTCATGAATAATAAATAAAAGGTATCTCGGGTGTAAAGCGCTAACCAGGTAAGTCAATAATTCAACTTTGGCTTTCTCAAATTGTCGTATGGAAGTACGGTAGCTTGCTATCTTTCAATTACTGCACAGGCCTATTGGCTCGATAAAGTGATACAAAGTTAAGGTTTTTTAAGAATCAAAAGAGGAAGGAAAAATACATATGTTATGTATGACTGTATTTTCAACACATGGGCGTTGGGGGCTCCGCCCCCAGGCCCCCGTTTGTGTTCTCCCGCAGTTGAACAATACTCCGCCCCCAGACCTCCCATTATGAGTCCCTAAGGGGGTTTTGAATTTAAAAAGACACAAGACCAAATTAATTTAATTGTTTTGGTTGAAATTCCTACCTCAAGATATCTTAACATGGTAAAAACCACCACTGCAATTGTAAACTCGTTGCAAGTTCAGATGTTCAGGAAACATTATGGCTATTTTCACTTTGTTTCAGAAGAAGCACTAATGCCGAGGAGAGACTCAATGAATACAAAAGACGATGTGGGTTGGAGCCCAAAAGTCTGTTAAAGGATACCTCCACCAGGTGGAATTCAATATTTAATGCTGCAACTTTTTTTTAATTGGAGGAGCATGTGAACATGACTTCTGCTGTTCTAGAACATGCATTCCCGGTACTGAGTTAACATAAAGAGAAAGTGGATAAAGTCCTCTGCATGGTTTTAAAGCCATTCTACACAGCCACAGAGGACATAAGTGGAGAACACCTCCTTGATCATTCCATTGTGCAATGGTTCATATAGCACCTTTTAAAAACTTAAAATTATAAAGTTTATTTAAGAGTTTAGGAAGGTTGTTGACCGTTTAGGAATTAGAATAAAGAACCAGTTTGGTTCCGTCACATCCAATTCAACGCTTCTGACAGCAATATTCCCTGATCCTAGGTTCAAAAACTGCTTTCCAGAAGAAAAGAACAAGAAATTTGTTAGAAAAGAGGTATGAATAGAGTAACAAAAATGAAATTTCAAAACGGAATAAGAAAAATCTTGAAACATCTAACGAAGAGTAAACGAGCAAGTCAAGATACAATGACGATTATAACGAAATGTCACCATGGACTGAAGTGGACAAAAAAGCCACAACAGGGGAATCTCTAGTGATTTTGCCGGGGCTAGTATTAAAGTGAGAAGGAATTTAGAGGTACCGTCACTAGAGAGAAAATCTGACCCATTAAAGTGGACATATATATTTTCAGATTGAGAAAACAAATGCACCAATCTGCAAACTGACCCACAAAGATTAGCAAGTGAAGAATGTTTAAGATTGACCAATGATTGGTATCAGCCAATTAAACCTGGATGCGCATCACTCATGCGTTTCCTGCCCTGTGCCCATTGGGAATGCTGATGTGGGGAATCATCGCAACCACAAAGTATCTGCAGTAGATTATTTCAGACATTTATTGCAATAAAATGATAAAAGGTCTGCAGATGATCCCAGATTAAGATATGATTTTTAATTTCAATATTATGATGTGCGTATTTTTGCCTCTTTTTAGCATAAATTCTATCGAGATATGTGTTATGTAAATGTTTATTAATGATTCGAACTTAAGCCTTGAGCGTTAAACTTCTTAAAAAACTACTGACTTCTTATGACTGACTTACTTTGGCCAAATCTACTGCAGCTTTTGGAGTCAGAAAGTCACCCAGGAGATATTCTTGATGTTAGTGACAAAGAAAGAAACCAGTTACTGTCAAGCACAGCAATTGTACCGTGCCAGTTCGTTTTTGAAAGAACAAAATGTTTTCTAGATAAAACGTCGAAGAAAAAATTTAGCGTCATCGATGATTGGAGGTGGAGGTGATATGAATGACAGTATAGAGGAAGCCTTCATAGCTACCTACATCCTACTGTGGTCACCAAATGCACCAAACACTTCGTGACTTGATTGCATGGCTGAAGAAGAGAGGCAAGATTTCATCGGTGAGATTCAATTTATTTGGATTGGATAGAATGGATAGTAATATATCATTTGCCATGGATATATTATATTTTATAGTTTTTCTTTAGTGAAATCAAAAACCATGATTGAAGTTTTTGATGCTACACTAAAGGCTCTTGGAGACCAAGACCTGCGAAGAAAGCCAGCCAACCAAAAACATGATCCAGATGTTTATAGGGGAAAAACTATAAACACTTTTTTAAAGGGAAAAAAGAAGAGCAGTCTCCTCAGTTGAGCATGTTGCTCCTGAAGTCTCCTTAACTGATGCACCAATGTGCAAACTGCTACACCAAGACGAGCAAGTGAAGATTATTTAAGATTGGCCAATGATTGGTCATCAGCCAGTTGATGAATACAATACTGTGTTGATAGAGATCATTCCTCTCAGGAAGTACTGCGTCTTGCAATTGGGAATAAATTACTCTCAGTCTCTCGAGCATTTGTAAAGGTCGATTTTAACGGTGACCATTGACCTTGAACCTGATTTTAACAACAGTGAAACCACAGAACTCTCTTCTTATTTAGAAAAGGGGGAGGATGATTTTAAAGATGATTCAAGTTTCCCAACCTCTCGAACAATTGTGGATAAATACAGGATCAGGCCTCGAAAACAAAGACGGGACCCTGTGGGCACGACGTTGTACACTAGACATTGTGTCAGTGTTCCCCAAGCGACGTCTTCCCACGGATCCTGTCCCAAATGAAGATAACTACCACCAACATGTTCTTCGTGTTCCAAGGCGAAATCAAATGAATGCCTGAGGTTGGATTTATTAATAAATATTTACAATACCAATTTTTTCTTCCTGAGTGAAATTACAATTTTATCTGTAGCCAATTACTACGAGAAGTTTAGATGGATGAAGACCAGATTACCTGTATTGAATGGATCCTTAATATAGGTAATTAAGGATGGATCGTAATGGTCTGCCACTCAACTTATTGATAGAGGGACATGTTGCCCTAAAATGATAATGACTAGTCTTTAGTGAGTTTTCTTAATGTGCATTCTTCTCATTCATTACAGAAGCAAGTTGATAATTGTATCTCATTATACCCAGTTAATGAGATAATCAATCAAGTGTATCAGTAATGTTTGTTGATTTTTAAATGATTTGCTTACTCATCAGGGGCAGGTGAGGAAGTTCTCTGCCCAACAAACATTGTTTATTAATTGTTTGGGTAGTTAGTTCATTATTAGATCGTACGTTACAGTAAATACAAATTCTGAATAAAAACTAAAGGCCATGAAAACCGTAAGCAAAGTTTTATTTATTGATTTTTATATTCTTGCAATTAATTATTGTCAAATCGTAACCCACTAAACAACGTATTGTAAAATATTTTTATCGCATTCAAATAATTAACCGATTTATCGATCAGAGAGTGACAACTCATTATGGTAATTGAATGTGACGTCCAATACGTGGTGGGGTGAGAATTTACGACCAATAAATGTCTCCATTCTTCACCCCATATTGCTTCAGGCTTAGTGCGTGGAAATTAGGCTGCTTTATGTTCTTTGAATCACCTCCAGTTAATACGGATTGTTCATGCAACATATGGGTGTGCAATTATTGTCTTTGCTTGCAAACACTAACTGAACTTTGCTTCACTAATGAATTTGCTTCATTTCAATAACACTAATTTGGATTATGTGGGTTTCAAAAGAAGTTGATATTTTAGAAATTTATAAATGTCTATGTTTTTATCAAACCTTGCATATTATTTTAGATATAAGCTAAAATAAAATTCTAAATTTCTAATTAATTTGAAAAGTGCAAATAAATATTCAGAAAATAATTCTTGTATACCTCCAAACGTGAATTATCATCTAAATAGGGCTTCGCACCGTGGACATGTTACTGCATCCTGTAAAGAAAGTAAATCACAAGAGCCCAGTTATTGTTCATAGCCTGCAGTTCGTTGTGGTTTATGTTCCTAATTGTGATAAAATATTTCCGGCTCTTTCTACCTCCCTTGAAAATACGGCTCGGGATTTACTAAATACTGTGGGATTCGCCGGTGTTAAAAGCATCCACGGCTCCTCCCCATTCGACTGTAAAGCAAAATTTGTCTTGAAAGGAATAATTGCCTTTAGTCCTTTTTACTTTACATAACTCTTTACTTGGTGAAAAAAATTATTATATTGTTTTTAATATAAACCCTTAAATATTAAAAAATGTTATATTTATTTCTATTAAGTTCGATTTATTATCAATTATAAATTTAATGTTAGAAAAACATCAAAACAGGTTTCTATAAAATAGTTAACTAAAGAGAAATGTTTTCCATTGACCACGACCTTCAAGACCAATTCGTCTATCCCGCTGATTTGCAGCCCGTTCCCTTAGCAATGGATTCCCTAGAGGCAGAGGAAATCCCCGTAATCCATTCACGCGATATTTACTGGATGTAAATAAATAAAAAAAAACGTGTTGCTTTACTTAAAACTTATTAAAAATATATTAACATACTCGCCTTAGGCTCGCTGAAAACAAACAAAAAATAACATTGTGGCGGGAAATCGTAACAGTTTTTGAAAAAAGGGTTGCAAGGTGTGACAGTTGTCTTTCTTGATGAAAAATTCAGGAATATGAAAAACCTATATATCTATTAAATAAAAGAAGTACCTACTCGAAATAGGCTTTAAAACAGACCATTGAAATACGTTACACGGACCATTCAAACGGAGTTTGATGTTTGAATTGGATACTTCAATTGATTCATACAATACTTCAAACGTTAGATGAGCTGGCACACCAACATACGATCTAAATCCGCCCATGGTTACTAAGTACCTATTAAAGAGTTCATCTGAAGCTTCTTTCTAGAAAAAAAAAGTTGTGAAATATTTTGTTTCTTTACACCTGTTGAAACATAAACAGCAACGTGTGATTTATGTACAAAAACTACTTTTTGAAACTAGTTTTTAAATTTATAAAAACAAATTACAAGGAAGCACCTTCATTTTTTTAACTGCATAGTTAATAAAGTTAAACTAACGTTTGTTGGTTGTTACCTTATATTTCAGATGATGATTAAGTAGAAATTCCTTTTAAAGTTAAGGTACAACAATTTGACGTTAAGATTGTAACCTCAGTAACAGCTGATACTAAATCGCCAAGAGACAAGCAGAGAAACGAAGGAAACGGCACTATTCCGTAACGTATCGCCAGCGAATCAGTAACTGAAGGCCTGCTGCCCCAGTGACTGTGTGGCCTTGGTAAAAATATTACCTATTTATCGATCAGAGAGTGACAACTAATTATGGTAATTGAATTATTATCTTTATTATAATTATTATATGGTAAAGCTTGTCACCGGAACGAAAACACTGATTACATAGTCACGGTATCTAACATGACTAGCTTACTGCAAACATCTCCACCTGCCAAGCTTGGAAAAAAAGCCCAGGGTAAGAAAATCGAGGAGAGGAGAAGAAAATATACATGAACTCCTGAATTGTGGCCATATTCCGCCATATAGCTTATCGACATATTGAACGAAATAATCGACTATGCAAACTAAGGTGATTCAAACACAAGACGTTAGGGATATACTTTTGCACCGCTGTCCAACGCGCATCTCGCTTTGCGCATCTCGCTTTGCGCACACGCCGAACGGCCACGACTCTGGCCGAAAATTCCCGAACGGAAACTCCAGCATTGGGCTGTGAATTATGTCTTAGCAGTAGCATTTAATAATCTAAGGCGGTAGCATACTTCCTATTAACTTAGTGTATTTGTTTATTTTTAAATATTTGATTTATTTGGCAATGAGGATGAAAAGTATATGGGATTTATTTATGAAAACAGGCATTGATAAAAATTAAATGATAAACGTGAATCAATTACGTGATTTGGTTGAAATAATTGTTTTGTACTAGAAATAAATATTTTCGTATTAAATGTTTTATTTTTATCTTCTTCTTATCTATTTATCATAATATTTTTCCTCTATATATTTATCACTCTATACATATATTTACATTATTTACAGTCGTCCTGTGTGTTCTTTTATTGCGGAGAGCACATTATCACCCCGAGCAGAGCATATTCATGACGTCATCGTCCAAAGTCGATATGTCGATATTTTATCCTTTGTGGCCAACCAACCGATATGAGTTATCGAGAACTGAATTATCGTCTTCTCTAAAATTTTAAAATTCAGCTTAATAAAATGATCAGTTAAATTTATAAATAATTGATCAGTTAACTAGGCGATTCCTAATTACTGCTTTGTCGCCTAGCCTAACCTAAATCTGACAATTCTGTTCGAGATTCCTGCTCTATCACGACTCGCCTCCGCCTCATGCCCCGGATGGTCTGTAAGGCGACTTGGAACATAGGTAAAATGTACAGTAGGCTAATGTCACACTTTAGGCTTAGGCCTAAACCCACAGTGCCAGGATATGTTTCTTCATGAAGATAGTAAGCCTAAATATTATGTTATTCAAATGAGCCTGTTGTATAAAGCACATTAAGGAGCATAGGCTAGTTTCTGGTTTTGTTATGCGGAGTTTATTTAAGAAATGGGGTTGGTCTCAAATCTGACACCTCCAGAGAATACTATTGCGTATTCTTTTAACTTAGGCTATGGATAACTTTAGTATTTGGTACTTATTTACACTGTTTTGCAACAAAATTTGCAGGATTTGGTGAACCTCGGATTCTGAGATGATCCATGAGATGTCCACTATACAACCCATTAGAAACCATTGTTTTGGGCTAAAAATTGTAAAATTCTTTTATTATGACTCTTAAGTTACTGTCGAAATAACAATTACTGTAACAAACAGCAATAAAAATTATCGTCAGTAACATTTAACGATTGAATTTCAATTGATTAAGTCTCCCACAGTGCAAATGGGCAATACCCCATGCACGACACATAGCATAACATCATAGGTGCAGTTTTGATTAATTACTGGACTAAAAGGAAAGGTCGATTGACAATGGCGTTGGCGTTGGCGAATGTTTGACCGTTTCGATAGCTGTATCATCTACGATTTTAGAGTTTACCGAGTGAATCGATCACAATCGGCACTATCGAACGTTCGTTTTGTCTTCAGAATGACGTCATGAATATGCTCTGCTCGGGGTGAAATTTAGCTCTCCTTTTATTGCGAAGATGAACTTGGGCCTGTAACCATAAGTATATTTCAGATCACAACGAATTACTAATTGCTTTAAAGAAGGCTAAATACTAAATTAATAACTTTTAAACTACTAGATTTATTTATTTTCTCTGGTTAATTAAGTTAGTAACCACACAATTAATATAATGCAATTACTTACATAGTTAATGTCTTTGATGAATGAATTAATCAATAACAATACAATATTATAAAATAGTAAACTCTCCAGTTTCATTAGTTACATTTAACTATCATGTAACCTAATGACTATATTTTTTCGATTTATTAATAAGCAAACCGGATGTCAGATTGGACAATAGGTATTATAGTATGATGGTAATCATTAATCTGTATGATAATGCAAACATACTATCGTAGTTATCACATAATTAAACAATTAGTCCAGGCAACGAAAGGGTTGAGAGGAAATTGCATGATCACAATTTTTGGCTTTGTAACTTTGTTTGGACTAGTTAGGAGTAAAACATATCCAAAGTCCCCGCCCTTAGCCCTTGATCCGGCTGGGCTGGAAGGGCCTAAAGGTACAATTTTTTGGTTTTTCCTAAATATCTTGAAAACTATCAATATTTAGTATTCCCTATTAAATTTGAAAATTAAATTTCCTGTAAGAAAAATACATAATATGTCTGCTTTGGTCCAACCATTTACAAGGAAAGCACTAATTTTATTAATATTTAAAAAAATCCCTTCCATAAGAAATACAAGAAAATTTGAGGGTTAACTTAGATGCCCAATTGGGCAACGCTTTTTTCACCTTAAGGAAAATGAACAGCGTTCAGAAAAAATTGACAAAATTTCCAGTAATTTGACACTTCAATCATAAAAATTTGTCTAAAATTAAGGCGTTGGCGAGCTCACAAAAAACGTATGATTGAGGTGTCAAATTACTAGTTAGATGCCCAATTGGGCATCTAACTTACCCTCAAATTTACATGTATTTCTTATGTATTTCTTATTTATTTTAAATATTAATAAAATTAGTGCTTACCTTGTAAACGGTTGGACCAAAGTAGACATATTATATATTTTTCTTACAGGAAATTTTATTTCCTTGAATTTTCAAATTTAATAGGGAATACTAAAAATTGATAGTTTTCAAGATATTTAGGAAAAACCAAAAAAATTTACCTTTAGGCCCTTCCAGCCCAGCCAGCTCAAGGGCTAAGGGCGGGGACTTTTGATATGTTTTACTCCTAACTAGCCCAAACAAAGTTACAAAGTCAAAAATTGTGATCCATACAATTCCCTCTATACCTTTTTTTGAGCATTCATTGCCTGGACTTTTACACAATTTTTTAATTTAAGATATGCCACGTGCTCGGTCGGGCATCCTCGGCAGAATCAGAATCAGAATACCTTTATTCAATAATGTACACTCAGATACAATGAATAGCGTCAACTAATCTACAAATAATGATAAAATTTACAACATAATACATGGGGTCTTATTTTATGCAAAAGAGATTACAGTTGATGTTTGAGTACTCATCCATCCATAAATCATCGATTTTAGTATCTTATTGTAACTATTGCCCACTATTGTTTCTAATATTTAAAACATCATTTATTGAGCAGTAAGCTGCATCTACTAAGTATTTTTTATTATTAATACAATGCAATTAAATTACAGCTGTTTTAGTAATTTATAAGCTCGCAATAATTGCTGAGTATATCCTTGGCAACTTATGAAAGTAAAAAACTAAACCTAACTAAGAATCCATTACTATAGTAAGACTCTGTATTTTTTACATAACAGAACAAAGAATATATTTGAGGGGCATTCTAGAAAATCACTTGAAAGCATAAACATTCAATTGAGGCTTCTAAGGAATTTGTAAAAACTTACAACTTATCCTCTTCACCGCCACTGTCCTCAAGACTGGGGGTAGGTCATGGTATTGAAGGAAAATAGAAGATATAAAAATGTAAAAATGTCATGAGTCAAAGACTCAGGTCAGGTACTGAAGTGATTGAGGGTATTATTAGAGTTATTTTGAAGGAGCGGCGCCGGCGCGGTGCAGAGGTAGAGCTCAGGATTCTGGTCGCCAGGCCCCTGGTTCAACTTGTGTGTTTGGGTCTTCCTGGTGATTTTTCCTTAAGAACCAGCATTGACGCTTGCATGGACTTAACTGCCCACGGACATGTGGAGGTAGTGGAACTTTCATTCACGACCATCATGGTGAGCTTTCTCATCCTATTCAGACGAGGAGGGCTGTCGTGTTTCCAAGAGCGTCTCGAACTCTGGGCCGCAGTCTCCCGCGGAGGGGATTGGCAGCTTCCATGGCCAATCGACATACATGTGCTCAAACGAGAAACAGGTTGAACAGTGTTGAACGAACTTATGTATATCCCTTACGCCTTGTGATTCCGACTGAAAATTGTAACCAACCATATGTGGAAAATACCGTGTTAAGTTTACGGCGAGAGCTTATTACTTTATCATGTAATATTCATATATAAAATCGTATTCATGAATATTTGACTGAAGCATTGTATTCTGTATACGTTTGGGCAACTAATGATGAGGTAAAATAACACATATACTGGCAAAATATATTTTTCAATATTAATCTTAGTATTCAGGGATCATTATACTGCTTTACCGACACAAGTTTTATAGTACGCTGTCGAACTAATAACCAGTATGATTTTTCATAATTAATTGTTTCGTGGTAATGGTTATTCCTTAAAGCGATAGAGTAAACACATAACTGTTACACTTAGCTGTAGCTTGTCCTATATTTTTAATTGGAAAAATAATGTTACCGTTTTATACATTTTAAGCGTATCACTGCGTATTTTAAGACCTAAATGAACTAAATACCTTATTTAGAACCGGATATATGAAATCTTCTGAAATCAAATTTCCGAAAAATTGATTTTTAAGTCTTATTGAGCCTTATAGCTCATCTGTCACTTGTCCGATGTTGATAATTAATATCTCAAATGAAATCTGGTATTTCATTGAGTATATGAAGACTGAAATGAACTACATACCTTTCCTTTAGTGAGAGATATAAGAAAAATTAAAAAAAATATTGAAAATATGAAACGTCCATAAGAAATGTATAGGGATGAATTTTTATTCGAGCATCTCTTTTTAACGAATGCATATTATCAAAAACGGATTTCAGCATTGTAATCAGAGTCTAAATCTAAATCATAATGGTGTGTCACAACACCATCTTTACTTTTTAAAAAATAAAATTGAAATACAAAATGGCGGATCCAAGATGCCGGCCAAAAATTATTATCCTGTCAAAATAAAGATTAACCCCCCAACAACGATAGGCGTTGGTCCCGAGGCAATATCTCAAAAAATACATGTAAAAAATGCAGTGAAGTGACTGCTTTTCAAAAATGCTCCCTGTTTTTTTTACTTGGGTATCTCATCGGGCCTGATGATGATCGGTGTGACCAGTCGCAATCGACTCAGTCGCCACCTCCCACCGTTTTGTGTCTGAAAATACAGCACAAGTAAAAACATACTGTTAGGTGTTGTGAGTAGTTTTTAATTTACATCTTAATGAATACAAAACGTATCATGCTAATCAATCAATTTTTTTTACCCTAGTTATTTAACCACCGTTACACTTGCGAATTTTTTTTCCGTAAGGCATAAATGAATCATTTTGTTTACTTTGAGTATAAATCAATATTGGTTTTTTTGTTAAGGAACAGGAGCACTACATTTTATTCAATGAGAGTGTAAAGTGAAGTCACGCCTTCTGCATCAGGTGTAATGTTGGCAGGCTGTGACAGGTAAGTACCTGGTGTTACTGCTACAGAACTCCAAAGAGCTTTAGTAAAATCTTGAGCTCGGAATGGATGTCTGTCGACAAAGCCAATTATAGTTATGTTTGTTTGCAGTGAATGTAAAATGCACCTGAGCTTTACTATAAGTAAATAAAGAGTTCATAAGACATATTTATGCACCCACACATGCTTTATTTACTCTTCATATTATATAGTATTTTTTAATTTGAAATCACCAAGGGGAATGGCTGTGAACTATCCCTGGGAACATATGGACTGCCTGTTCTCTGATTGGTTCTTTTCTATACAAATGTCATTTAAGGGGAGGGACTTCACTTTACACACTCACTGAATAAAGTATAACATTACGTCATTCATTTGATGTGACCTCAACATATCCGACATGAAGTACGTTTATCAAAGATGATTGTAATGGTTTTTTTTAAGTAAGTAATAATAGTGGTAAAAAGTATATTCTGCACAGATAGACCGATTTAGTCTGATTAGAATAATAAGTATGAACAGATAAATTTTTATCTAGGCCTATCCTAGCAATTCTATGTATAATCTCCTTTATTTAAACATTTAGTCGAGTTAATTTTTTATTTGCAAAGGATATTCTAAGGTTTATAAGGGGTTTTATAAAGTTATTCTTTTATAATGATTATTTTCGCTTTAAAGCATGTAGAAGTATTAGCAGGAAAATCCAAGAAAAAAGAACGTAAATTCGTTAAATAAACCCACACAATTATTAATGTACACTGGGATAAGCCGTAAGAGTGGAAATCCCAGCTATCCAACTTGAGAGATTGGCACCTTCTAATGGCCGCAAATTGACCTTCGTCACTGAAGGATTACCTCTCCCCTAATACTTACTAGTTTCGATTTTAACGTTAAATATTTGTAATATAGTAAACAAAAATTATTATAAAGTTTTGTATTTAATAGAACAGATGGACATTCATTTTTACTTTCCTAACTTATTAAAATGTACATTTCTTCTTTTTTCATTTAATCTCTTAGCTTTCCCCAAGTTCAAATCTCTCGACACACCTTGGTTCTATTTCCTTATCTTGTCTTTATCTTTCCTTTCTTCTTCTTCTTGGGTGGTTGTATCTTTCTTAATTTTTGTTTATTAAAATCTACAGAATATCTCACCCAAAGCGGACCAATAGCTAAATACTAAAACAATAAGAAATGTTTCAATGATTCATTGATTCAGTGATTTATTTGGCCATTCAACTTTACAGTAATGCTTGTCTTAACTGATGGCTACGTCAAATTTTTCATGAGGACTTGCTTGTATTTTGCATTATGTTTGTTTGGATATTTTTTAATTTGAAAAACATGGCCGGGTTTACCAACATTGCGGACACAACACCCTGTTTCGTGCAGCGTTTTTGTGTTGTACACGATGTTCTGACTCAGTGTAATTTGATATTTTTAAGAAATATTACGAGGTTTTGGATGGTTGAAGTTTAATAGCCACCTTTAAGAATGACATGGGGCTGTGCGAAAAATGCTGCCCAAGTTTCTCTCTTACTTTTTCAAATGGAAAAAGTTAAGAAGTTTTGGGTAGTTAAGTTAGATTTCCCTGATAAGAATTACGCGAGGAATTGAGAAAAATGCTACCAAAGTTTGGCTTATATGTTATTTAAATGGGGAAGTCATGTTTATTTATGATAAGTTTAACAGGAAGTTTTAAAATGTGTACGTTCAAATTTAGTACTTGTATAGTTATTTAAAATGTAGTATAGTTATTTGTATTTTGCTAGTGATCTCAAGACCTTACCATAAGAAAGAAACGTAAGAAAAAAAACATCAACATTTATAAAATCTCGTAGGTATACGAGGCTAAACGAAGAGTTGCTCAAGTTTTCCAATTAAAATGTAAAAATATTTGCATGACTTAGCGAATTCCCCCTATAGGGAAGAAGCTATTACCATAGGTCTCATGGTAAGAACTAAGCTCGGGATAACTTTTTGTTTTGGGGCCCCCAGAAGCAAAAAACGCTATTCGTTTGAATTTATATATATTTCTAAGCTATATAGAAATATTTTATATATAAAATTGTTTATCAAAGGATTTAATTCCAAACTATGTTCAACTTCACACAAGATGAAATACCCAAGCTGCTTTAAAAACAATTAAAATATGGATTAAAGAAGAAATAAATTACCAATACTCCAAACTGAAAACTATAAATGAATCTATGAAAAATTTATTTGATAACATAAAAAATATTTATCATACTGAGAGAATAGATGAGATATTACAATTTATTTCAGACTGGATTTCAAACCAATTATAACACTGAAAAGAGAAACTCACAAAAGAAAACTTGATAAATTATATGAAAATCAAAAAGGTAAATTTTTAAAAACATACGAAACAGATGAAATGAAGTTCAGCCCAGCACTAAAAAATCTCACCACAATACAATATACAAAAGAAGAGAGTTCCTTGCTCAACAAATCCATAAAATACAACATAAATCTTGATGAAAAGAAAAATATAGTTGAAGAAGATCTGATTTCATTTGAATCTATAATCCGAAGAAAAAATCCAAACATTCAAGATCATATAAGATTTAATTTTATACATGAATTTGAAAAGTTAGAAAAGAAAGATCCTAAAGCTGAAATAAAAAAGAAAACTAAAAAAGATATGGATCTAATCAATACAATATCAAATAAATTAAAAGAAAATAATGCCATTCTTTCAAAAGCAGATAAAAGCAACTCTGTTGTAATAATAAACAAAACCGACTATGATACAAAAATCAAAGAGTTTTTGAAAGATGATAATTTTTCAAAACTCAATCAAGATCCAACAGAAGAATATTCTAAGGAAATTAATACACTAATAATGGAATGTAAAAGCTTAACCAAAAAAGAAAAATGTGAACTAAAAATGGAAAAACCAAAATCACCAATACTGCGAGGCCAACCCAAAAATATGAGCTGTGTGCTTCATCTGCAGTTAAACTACTGGTGAATGAATGGATGAATCAATTTGATACGAACCCTTCAGATATTGTTGGCTTTTCAACAGGAAGAGCTGTACATCCAGATGTTCAGTCATGTTTACTAAACGTGAGAGAAAGGCGAGGAAGCTTATGAAACTTTAAAAAAAATTTCGTTTAGAAAAAGGGGAAGGATTTTTTGATTCCATTTGAAAAAAAAACAGCTAAAAATGTTATCTACGACCATTGCAATAATCACCAATAACGATATTACAACTAATGTCATAATGAGGTCTAATATTAAACCAAATACAAACCAGTTGCATAATGTTAACATTATGCAACTGGTGTCACTTTATGATACAGGTTCTAGACCAATAGGAGCACGGCATTTGACGAAAGTAGTGTCATAATGACAATTACGCAATGCGCACATCAGCTGATTGTTGTATTACGATTCATGTTTGAGTTGACTTATACCATCAGCTGATTTTTCCACAACGATTCATGGTTAAGTCTGCTTATATGCCTAGCCTCAAATTTGAGTTGACCTATTCCATCATTAGTAAAAGTCATGAGTTTTGTTTAACTTCGGGGAAAATTTTGTCGTATATTGTTGGTCGTAGATAAAGTAGTGTATGCAACGATTGTATTATGCCTTTAAGCCACTCGTGAGATATTTAGAACACTCGCTTCGCTCGTGTTCTAACTTACATCTCACTCGTGGCTTAAAGACGTTATAATTAAGTCAGGTAGAAAACTGTTTGCTAGTATAATACTCATAGCACAAAACCGACGTTTGGATATGCTTGAAGTGTTCAGTCATCCCTTAGGACCTTTGCCTTGGAGTATTTCCAACCCGAATGTAACTATGAAAAAAACCACGAAATCTGTGCGGGGAAACATCTAGAAAGCTTAATCTCGCCCTCAGATATTAGGAATATATCTTCATCAGCTACAATAATTGATGGGATGGCTTTAATTCAAAAACTGCATGGTGAGAATCCAACATTTGATGAACTATCTGATACGATACTCAATAAAGTATTGAATACAGGCTACCATAGTGTGATCGAATTGATGTCGTGTTTGACACATATAAAGAAATTTCAATCAAATCGGCTGAACGTCGAAGTAGAGGTTCAGATGCAGAAATTCACTTCAAGAATATTAAAGGTGGCCATAAGATCATAAAATAGAGAAACCTCCTACAAAGTGGTGACAGTAAAAATATAACCAAGTTTCTTGCTGACAGCTGGCAAGAAGAAAGTAAAAGAAAATTGGCATCAAGACATTATATGTTACCTACTGCAACAAGTGTATTCAAATAAGTGGCAGAGGTTTTCAAGAGGTGGAAAAACTCGCTTGTTCTCATGAAGAAGCAGATAACTGTTTGATGATACATATAAAGGACGCTCATATGTGTATCTGATGACACAGCCGTGTTAGTTTTAGCACTTTAGATTTCATCCAATACCAATGTGGAGAGTAACCTGTACATTAGACGTGGATCTAGTAGTCGAATTAGATTGATAAGCATAAGAAAACTAGCAGATGTGGTTGGCTGCGATAAGAAATCAGCTTTGCCTGGGTTACATGCATGGACAGGATGTGATACAGTGAATGCGTTGTCTGGACAAGGAAAGCTCAAAGCATTGAAACTATTACAAACCGATGGTGAATGTAGCATGCTGTTTTCCCGGCTTGGAAGTGTGTTCACCCTGTCGAATTATGACCAAAATCTAATCAATAAGTTCACATGTAAGTTGTACTCAAGGAACACCAGAATGGAAAATGTAAACGAACTTAGATGTCACATGTTTCAAAGTCGGCAAGGTCAAGTGGACTCAGCTCAACTTCCTCCGTGAGACGATTGCTTGAATCAACATTCTAAACAAGCTAATTATCAGTCAGCTATTTGGAAGCAATGTTTGAACAATTTTCCTGAAATCCCACCACCAGAGAATCATGGTTGGATGCTAGACGAAGGTGGCGAGCTAAAAACCAAATGGATGACTGGAGCACCGGCACCTGAAGCAGTGTTAGAACTTCTTGAACATTTTTACCCTTCAAAATTTATCAGGAGTTGAATCTTTTTTTATGTACCTCAGCTGTTTAAAGAATTGGTCGTTTAGAACTGAAAAAGTGGAATGTTTGTTTCAGATCTTAGCTTGATATAACTGTCACTTTACTTGTTTATTTCTTACATATTAGTTTTTGTGTATTTTCATAACTGTGGCTGTGATGTTCCAAAATTATGGGTAGCCTCGATTACTAAAGACTGATCATATTTGATAAGCATTTTATTTATTATGTAGGCCTATGTATGATTTTTACTGTTTAGACTAGAAAATTAACCTTATATCCATTTTAATTCAACTTTCTTAATCAGTTAGGCGAAGTGTTATGTTCTAATTTAGGCCTATGACATGTACATGCCATTTCATTTGCATGAATATAAAGAGTAGAGAATCATATCTGTAAATATTACCCTAGTTGAGTAGACTTAATTTAATATTTAATTTGTTGTTGTAGTTGATAATCAGTCGTACTTTCATTAAAATATGTAAATAATCTTAAATAACTAACCTAGGAAACAAAATGTCACTCACTTACCGTCTAGGTTAGGTAATCCGATTATCGGCTTCGTAAATAATAACACATTCTGTACTTACATGATTTACTTACTTACTTACTTCTGAAGAGTCGTCCCGATTGACCACGTAGTGGCATGAGACCAGTCAAAAAGGAAATTAATAGGTTAGGGATTTCCCAATAAATACTCCGGGGCCTTACAGTTCTTCAAGAGTATATAAACACCTTTCAACAAGATAGTCCTTAAGTTTGAGCTTAAATCTATTTTTATTTTCAATTTGCTTAATTTCATTCGGAAGCTTTTGGAAAAATTTTGCCCCTGCATATTCAGGTTTTGACTCAAAAAGCTTTAAGTTGTGCATTACAGAAGTACTAATATTTCTATTTCTAGTATTATAATGATGTGTTGGTTGTACATACAATTGGCCATGCCATCTAGCGTACATTACAGTCTCATAGATGTATAGGCTGGGAATAGTTAAAATGCCCAAGTTCTTAAAAGAGTCGGAACAATGATCTCTAGGTTTTAATTTACCCAATAATCTTACAGCTCGTTTTTGAAGCTTGAAAACTTTTTCCAAATTAGCTTTAGAAGACATTCCCCAGAGAATTATTGAATACGTTACATGGGATTCTATGAGGCTGTAATACACGAGCAAACAAAGATTTATGCAGTTCAGCCGCGACATATACCTCAAGACAAATAAGCCAGCGGATATCCTACTACAAAGGAGGGAGACATGAGCATTCCAAGTTAGGTTTGCATCAAGCTCCACACCCAGGAACCTAGTTGAGTGAACAAGTTCCAACTGTTGGTCCCCAATGAAGACACTAGGAGTGGAGTTCAATCTAGAGTCGAGTCTTTGTTTAGTTTGGATGAAAATTGAGTTAGTCTTCCCTGTATTGAGTGCTAACTTTGAATCTGAGAAAAACTGAGCCAGTTGATTAATGTGAGTGAAGGCAGAAATTTCAAGTTGCTCAATGTCTTTGTGTGAAACAAAGAGTGTTGTGTCGTCTGCGTATGTGACAAGACTGTTACCAGGGACATGATCAGAAATATCATTGACGTATATAATGAACAGGAGCGGACCAATGATCGAGCCCTGCGGTACACCGCAGGTGATATTTTGTACATTAGAAGTGTGAGATGTTTTGATTCCATTACTACGAGTAACTGAAATTTCAGTTACCTGTTTACGGTCAGAAAGGTAAGAACTGAGCCAGGACAAAGGGGTCCCTATGATAACAAGAGCTGCCAGCTTCTCGACTAGAATTTGCAAATCGAAGCAGTCGAAGGCCTTGGACAGGTCCGCAAAACATCCGAGGATGCCGCAGCCCCCGTCCAAGACCCCGAGAGCGTCGCTGGTGAAACTAACAAGAGCTAACTTGGTGGACTTGTGAGGTCTAAAGCCAAATTGTTTTTCGAAAAACAGATTGTTCGATTCCATGTAATCATAGATTTGATTTGCAATGACCCTCTCAAGAATCTTAGAAATAGATGAGAGAAGAGCAATCGGTCGATAGTTGGAGATGTCCAATTTATCTCCTTTTTTGAAGATAGGTTTTATTTTGGCAGTCTTGAATATTTTTGGGGAGATCCCAGATCTGAGAGACGAGTTAATGAGATGAGTAAGAGGCAAGGCTACTCCTCCTTACAGAGTTTAATGACTTTCATGGAAATACCATCTAGACCACAAGATGTTTTAGCGTTGAAATTAGATATGATAGAGATAACCTGTTCAGGACTGATCTCCCTAAATTCAGAAAGGATTGAGTGGGTTCTGAGCCGAAAACCTGACAAACTAGTAGTTTCAAGGTTCAAATGAAGCTGCTTAGGAATATTAGAGAAAAATTCATTCATAGAATTGCTAATATCTACAGGATTCTGAGAAACTTTCCCATTTACAAGGACCTGAAGATCACCATCAGATTTAACTAGCTTCCCCCTACTCTCATTGATTATTTTCCAGGATTCCGCTGAAGCGTTATCTGAATTGCGGATACTACTCTGGATAAAACCGGATTTGGCTGATTTGACTTTTGCCCTATACACTTTCTTTGAGGCCAAGTAAACTTCACGGTCTAATTGAGATTTGGAAGCACGCCAGTTTACATAAAGATTGTTCAGTTCTGATTTATGGTTAATGATATCGTCAGTGATCCAGTTCTTCGGAGATTTAGATTTAGCTTGACCTTCGAGAGAGGGCAAGCAAACTCAAAATTAAAGGTTAACGTCTGCATAAATTTTTGCCACTTTAATTCATCACACTGGTCAGCTACAACATCATCTCAATGCTCAAGCCTTAGCCTAGTTTTAAGTTCGTTAAGGTTGGAGTTTTTAACTGCCCTTCTATAGGTACTAGGCAAGGATTTATTGCTTTTGTCACAAGAAGTATTAAGTACAATCAGCTGTGCCGTGTGATCAGAAATATGAGGTTCAATCACAGATGTTCTAACAAAGGGGCAATTGGTTAAGAAGTTATCTAGAGTTATTCTCAGTGATTCTGGTTGGCTGGTCTATAGCTATATTTAAGTCATAACTAATACAAAGGTTTTCAAGTTGCTCAGTTTCAGGTTTAATATCATGAAAAGGTACATTAAAGTCTCCACCAATCAAAATTCTATCACTTAAGCCTAAAGAGTTCAGTTTTCCTAAGTATTCATCGAAAGATTCAATAAAATTATCAAAATTACCATTCGGGCTTCTATATATGACAGAGAGAACAGTTTTCTTATTATCAAGACTAATTACTATGTCCGTGGACTCAAAATCAAAATCTATTGAAATTTGATTGCCTATACCAGATATTTTACTTACTTCAACAGTACTATTATTTTTCCTAAAAATACCGACCCCTCCCTTAGTTGAGGATTTTCTACAATAATACGACAAACACTCATAATCTTTTAGACAAAAACTATTAACATTACCATTTTTTAAGCCAAGTTCCGATATCAGGACAAAATCGGGAATTAAGTCATCCAGAAATATTTCCAAAACATCTTTTTTCTTTCCAATACAATCCACATTAAGATGAACAACTGTAACTTTAGGTTTAGTAATATTCCCTTTAGCATTGATGTTAGGAATAGGCCTACTTTCCTTTACGTGATGTCGAGACATCCCGTTTTTATGTCTAAAAAATTACAAGTCCTGGGCTCCCGTAATGGCGAGTCCTTACAATGTCTAAGATAGGTTTCAATTATTGCACAAATAGTTTCTTTGCCATCTACATTTAAGTGCAACCCATGTCTAGTAAAAGAGGTTCGGACAAGTAGGCTATTGAGTGCTATGAACGCAAGCTTATTCTCTAGGCAAAAACTCTTAATTAGCCTATTCTGAGTGTCAACTACATGATTCAGATGAGGGTTGCCATGTCTATGCGGAGTCTCAAACACCACCGCTCTCCTGTTCATCAGGAAGGGCGCGACCTCGTCCAGAGCAGATCGCAGCCGGGCCAAACCTCCCCCACCCACATCATTTGTACCACCCAAAAGCACAAACCAGTCATTTTCGTGTGCCGATGCAGCCTGCTGCGCAGCCCTTCTCAGCAGGTAGGACAGTGGAGCCCCAGGATGCACACTGGCAATCACGTCCATGGACGCACCAATTCTAGAGTTTAGGTTCATACCACAAGATCTTCCCTGACTATCCGAGTAGAAATACAACCTATTTACTATAGGCCCAACAATGTCCTTATTAGGTTCCGCAGCCGGTGCACAGCAGCCATTCAGCCGAGCAGCATCATCAGCACTCACGTTTACCAAAATGTCTCTATTTGAGATAGAGTCACAATCACACTTAGTCTGTTAGAGATTTTCATCATCTACCGGTTTGTTCGAAGCTTGGTTTGGGTCAGATTGGTTGAAGTTCGATTGAGGTTCACATTGAGTACCATTTTCAAGGCCACTACTATAATGGGATTCACTTTGTAATTTATCTAACTTAAAACTATTCACAAAAACATTTACATTAACATTATCACTAAACCTATTTTCATTGACATTTCCGTTACAACTTTGAATGTTAACATTGGACAAGGTATGTTTCAATTCTTTTACGTTAGCTTGAGCAGCATTCAAATGCGGCTCACTGTCAATATTTTCAACTTGTTCTATGTTAGAATGCGAGTCATGCATTAACTCATCATAGGCCTATGATTACTACCTATAACATTGTCATTAAGCCTAAAACTACATACATTAGCAGTTATGGTACTGCTTTGAACACTAACATTGAGTTTCGTCTGTTCTGATACACTTGGAGCTTGGTTAGCGACAGTTTGGGTAAGATTCGGTTGCGGTTCGCTGTTTGTCTCCTCTAACCCTACATTAAAATGTGATTCATTTAACAACTCATCCACCTTAAAACTAGGCCTATCCACAATGACAATTTCCTTAGAGCTATTTACATTTCCATTAGAATTTTGGACATTGACATTGGACTCTGTTTCAGATTCTACTTGCGAGCCTAGATTGGCCGTGCCAGATTCAGCACCTAGGCTAAGCCCCAACTGCTCCCTAAATGGCTTAAAAGAGGTTTTCCCCATTTTACTAGTCTTAGGCCTACTACATTTAACTACACTTGCATTAGCATTGCCATTTTTAACCTCGAGCCTAAGCCCACTGCTACCGTCATGGTTGTGTCGGCCGAGTGCCATTTCCTAGCATCTTTTGCAAAAAAGATGCAAGCCTTGCAAACCCAATCATCTTTATCGGTTATGATTGTGAAAATAGCCTTTTTAAGTTTGCTACAATGATATTTAGCATGATACCAGACCTTACAGACAACACATTGAATTACACTTTTCCCATCCAGACCTAGATTACATTTCCCACAATAATAATCAGGCATTTTGCACAACTTAAAGCAATATATTAATCAGCCAGTGGAAAAAGTAAAAAGTATTTTAAAATACATTCATTACTTACAGTCCGGAGTTTTTAAGCCTATACAACTAAGGAGCTTGCAGGTTTGGACAATGATAGAATAATTGGAAGGACAAATTGGAGCATAAGTCGGGCAATGATTGAGTTGACAGGAGTAAGAAAATAGTATTTAAGGAAGGTTTGTAGGATAATTTGACTGGTTCTGCTTTCCTCTTCAATAATCCAGGTCGTGAATGGGCGAAGAAAACCACCGTAGTAATTGTACGCAATATGAAACAAGATGGCGAAAGCGCTAGAGAGGCATAGTCAGTCCGCTTGCCAAGCAGAAATGTTGAATACGGAATTTCCAACGGGGGAAAAATCAAATTAGTAGCATAAAACTGCTCAAATACACTTTAAAAACACGAAAAAATACACATAAAATACTTTCTAAATGGATATACGAAAAATATCACAGATTAAATTCGGAGCTGTTCACGGCCAATAGTGTACGACACGACCCAGTCCTGCCAACCTCTACAAGTATTTATTTGTAAATACTTTGTTCCTATTGTAAAATAATTAATATCCATTTGTTTTGAATTGTGATAACACGTAACTAATGAATAATTGACAATAATTGTAAATGTAGATTGAAAGCTGTTTATGCCAATAGGTTAGAGTAGTGGTAAGCCTGGGGTCCACGACCCGACTCTGCCGAATGGTCAGTGATCACGTGATCATCCTCCAGCTGATCGGGGCTACATAAGCGGCGCCGGCGCTCCAGCGGCCGGCTCCTTAACAGATCGACACATCTCATTGGCTGATGCTGCACTCTCCCTGAGAGGTCTGCAATCGCATCTCCACTAGGGAAATAGGACCATACGTCCAAAGGCAGAGTCCCCGTGCCCCAGATCAAAATCAGATCTGTTTTAAATTCGATTTGTAATTAAATGCCTGTATCTATCAAGAACAAAATAAAAGGTTAGTCTACCCTATTTCCCGTTTTCCTTATTTATTAATTAATAATTTCAGATTTCAAAAGGTTGGACGTAATTGGTGAGTAGGCCTAAAAAAAATTTAGATAATACACTTACACACGAAGATTGCTTAGCCCTGTCAGTCCGTCGGCGCGGCTTCCTTAACTCTACGCTTTCGGCACTTGTTGTTGCATCTTAATTGATGCTGCGGCCGAATTAAACACTCACGTAGTGACACTTACATTTACTTACCCACGAAGGTTGCTTAGCCCTGACAGTCCGTCGGCGCGGCTTCCTTAACACTACGCTTTCGGCACTTGCTATTGCATCTTAATTGATGCTGCGGCCGAATTAAACACACACTTAGTGACACTTACATTATTTTACTTACCCACGAAGGTTCCTTAGCCCTGACTGTCCGTCGGCGCGGCTTCCTTAACACTACGCTTTCGGCACTTGCTGTTGCATCTTAATTGATGCTGCGGCCGAATTCAACACACAATTAGTGACACTCTCAATACAAGCACAAAACCAAGGCACTTGCTGTTGCATCTTAACTGATGCTGCGGCCTTGATCTACACTGAACACGTCCAGCAATTGCTGTTGCATCTTAATTGATGCTGCGGCTGGATGAACATTAACATACGAAGGCGTTGCTCGGTCTCTGGCTGAAGCTGCGACCTTAAACACACATTTTAGGGGATTATTATACAGGCCTAAGTGAATCAAGCAATGGCAAAGAACTCACCCTGAGATAAAAACAATAAGTTTGAATCATACAAATTATCCCCGTACACATTTGAAAACATCACATGGTATTAGTTTATAAGTCTGTAAATTACTCACTAATCTATTTGTTTGTTTATTAATTATTTTTGAACTGTGTTAAATTGTAACACGAAATATTCTACATACAAAGTCAATGATAATTTCCAAACAATGGTCCTTGTTCAAAGCATAGTTGAACCATATTATGAAGCATATTATGTAAAATTGATTGTATATGTACTATTAATACTCTGTTTTGTTTAGTCTTAGTCACTCAGCCGTTATAATAATGCTATGTGAAGGAGGCCTCAAAACTGGCATTTCATGCCTAGGAGGTCCCTAGATTTGTCCATCACTTTATATTGTCATTACCAACCGTCATTTCAATTTGTATATTATGTACTGTACATTTTTGGATTTGATTGTATTGTATTATGTGTTATGTAATTTTATGGATGAATAAACGTTTCATTCATTAATTCATTCTTAGCTTCTCTTGTTTAAGGACATGTCAACTTCCATCATGCACTTGTAAGATTAACAACCTAAAGTGTACAAGTGCGTGCAGGCTATCGAATTGTGAGAACACTATTGAACAAGAGGAAGAAACTGCAGATTTTAATTTGAATAAATGTTTTGGAAGTGACGATGAAGATGATTTTTAATTTGATGCTAATACATAAAGCGATGATTCCATTTTAATGTAATATATCGATTTTAGGATAATTTATTACACAGCAATTTGTTACACTGAATTTTAATTAATGTTTTATTTTGCCGCCTTCTTTGGTCAAGTTCATACATGTAATATATCAATATAAAGATAATTTTTTACACTGCACATTTAGTATGTTGTTTTGCTTGAATGTACATATAGCTAACTTGAAAACTCATCATAAAATTTGTTTTCACAAAAACTTTTTTAAAAATCGTAATATTTCATTTTTTACTAATTAACGTTTGATTTAATCGAAATGTTGTACATGACATTATTTATAGTAAATTTAAAGAGCTTTCATTTAAAAAAAAGATTATTGAAATCGGTTGAGTAGTTTTAGAGATATCGATGGTTTTCTAAAACTCTACATCCGCCATCTTGAATTGGCCGCCATTTGTTTAAGCTACCACTTTGAGATGGCCATCATGGTTTTTTGACATCCTAATGAACCTGTCTAACGTTGGTGAAAAGGAAAATTAGTACCTCAAAATTATACTATTTCGTTTAATTTGGCTAGCTGGCCCATGGACTACATAGAGCAACAATTCAACATACGATTCTTTTAAAGCTGAAAACAATAGTGTAAACCAAAATTGCATTATTTTAAATTTTCTATGCAAAAATCCAAGAAAAATAATTTTACTCGTGGGCCAAAAGAAGCAGAAAGTCCAGCTCCTATTTTTTCAGATTATTTTTTTCAGTGGAGTTTTTGTCAGTTTTATTTTGGTTTTCATATTGATATAAGCATTTTTTCGCTGAAAATATTAAATAATTTCCTTTTTTTGAGTAAATTATATTTTTTTCTTTTCTTTTTTGCTGCAATACAACTTAGTATTTTGATGTTTTCTTGGTAACAGGATTTTCAGACAAGAGCCTCAGGAATAAGTTTGGATTTACTAGCTGTCCTTTTTCACTTTCGTGACTGCGTAACTGCGTGATTTTCGTATCTGCGAATTTATTTGGTCCAACTTAACATTTCCCTTAAAGCAGTGTTTCCCAACCTTTTGGTGCTCGCGTTTCACCTACCACATTTTCAATATTTTGGCGTACCATCGCAAGGACCCCTCTCCTCCCACCACAGAGGGATTTCTTCCAACAGTACTTATAGTTACCCTTTGGCGGTTTTGTTTTTGCCAGCTAAATTTATTTTGTTTTATTTGTCACATTGACACTTTTAGATATTTTGGGTACTTTGGTATCATACGGAGGCTACCCTCATACAGCGCGCTGCGGCGGCTATGTTAAGTTAGGTTATCATAAATATGTTAGTGGGACTTTCCTCATTTCGATACGAATCCAACGATACTAAATGAGTCGTACTTTCACCTGCCAAAACCCGTTGACAGATGATGCGCGCGCTCCGGTCAACGACCAGACCTGGGCCTACTTTGAGGGGATTTGGTGGGCGAAAGTATGACTTATCTGGTATCGTTTGATTCGTAACATAACGAGGAAAGTCCTTCTAACATATTTATGATAACCTAACCTAACGTAACCACCGCAGCGCGCTGTATAAGGGTGGCAATCAGGTGTGGATGATAGCGGCTGTGAGGACGTGACCACTCAATCCTCGCTGACATCGCTGCCTTCTGGGAGGTAGAACACATATACCGTCCATCATACTTAAGTAAAATTTGGACAGTAAGTCGATTAAAGTACGTTCTTCCTAATGGTGTAGTTATTTTTGGTGTCCAGCAAAATAATCTCTCTAAAAACAGTGGCCTCCGTACAATACCAAAGTACCATATTTTGATTAAAAGGTCATTTTTACAAATTGTACGTTCACCTCGGCTCTGCTCAATAACTTTAGTTAATTTTGCGAAATAACAGTATGAATTTGAATAAGAATTTCGTTTACGTGAAAAATGTCTAGGTACTCGAGGAAAAATAATATCTGTCTGTTATTTGGAACTTGACATATTCCTCATATTTTATACTGAAAAATAAACATGAATAAACAATTCAAAGTCAATCAAAGTATACCGAATTTTCACCAATGATCTAATATTTAAGCATATTTAAAAAATGTATTCAACAGATCAACATAACTAGACTGTGCGATCAAAATAGAAAATACGTTTGGTTAGTAAATAGTACAAGTAACAACTATAGTAATACCATGGAATTAAAAATGTAAAACTAGTAGTGGGCCTACTTTTTAACGGAAATAATATATTTTAATGCCAAAATGTTTAGTAAAAAGAATTACTCTGAAAACGAAAGAGTAACAATATTTCCTGAAATATGGTACGAAATTGACACATTATGACCGAAAGAAATGCTGGAAAAGTTAATGCATTAAGTGGGACCTGTTTTCGGGACAGCTCTCGTTCGTAAACTTAGTGTTTTATTTTGTACTACTCCTTCAATCTCTTGCGTACCACCAGTGGTACGCGCATCACTGGTTGAGAAACACTGCCTTAAAGCATATTAGGAAAGTTAGCGGAAAGTTTAGGTACAGTCCTAATCACCATTATTCTTTATGTTTTTTGGGTCGCTGAACACGAATATGAGGTTTGCTGACAGATATTATACCCGGAACATTGCTTTTTAGCGAAAAAAATTGAAAATTTGGTCAATTTTTTAGGTTTTTTGGCTAAATCTCGGTAAATATGGATTTTGTGAAAAACTATTCATTGCAAATTTAAAGTGCATAAAATTTACTACAAATCTCATACATAACACTTTTTTACGACAAACCGTTACGCCGCCAGAGCGCACTAAAAATGGCCAGAAGTACCAAAAATAAAAATTAACGCTAAATGCTGCCGTTTTACATTAGGTTTCTGTGGAAACGACCCATGTTACGATAATTTTAACTATTTATTCATGATAATAAACTGAAACCCACTTAAAAATAAACAAACTAGTGTGTCCACTGACCACAAGACTTCACATGAAAGAAATATCTGACTAAAATCAAATAGGGGAAAATGTGGACAAAAAAGTAAACTAATGTAGAATGACTTTTATATTAAAATCATTTGATACATGCAGAAACAGTATAATTAAATGTAGGATATTTTTTTAATAATAGTAATACCCTCATCAATATCTAAGGGTTGGTTGGTAGGATCATGTAATTCAATCTTTTTAGGTTGAAGGTTGGCATTCCATCCGCCCCTTTTTCGTCGGTGGGCCCGAGAGGAGAGAAACATCAACTTCTTCCACATCCTCCTGTGCTTCTAAGGATTCCTCAAGGGTAGGAAACTGAGGGCTAGGTATATCTTGGAGATCCAAATCTTCAGCCTCGTCCTCTTGTTGGTCAAGGGCCACCGATGCGTTGTTGCATGATCTGTGAACGCAGTTTATGTATAGATCAGTGCAACTTAGCCCCCCCTTTTTGCAGCTGCAGTTTCGTGCACAGGGTTTGGTGCACTTGCACGTTACCAACTTAAGCAGTTCAAGGGGAGCTGGATCCAAAAGAGTTGTGATTGGTTCGAGCCCGTTGGTGGTCCTCTTCCAACCCCATCCTCGGCTCGCTTATCGACACCCATCCATTGCTGTACTTGATGGTAAACTCTGTAGCTGTGTTGTGTTGCTCCACCTGCTGAGGGTGGAAGCGCAGCTATTTTTGATGATGCCTTAAACGCTGCCTTCTTGCAGTTGAGGAAGCGCAGGTGGTTTAAAGAGGGTGCAGTCCTCCCGTTATAGCCATACACTTCGACCAAGAATCGTTCTCCACCTTCTGCTATACTTTGTGGAGTAGCGTTACTGTTTTTGAAAACATTGATAACATCACCGAGGTCAGGGTTTTTAGTGGGTGCTTTCACAAATTTCGATTTTCCCTGGTTGAATGGTGCAGAAGTCGTGTCACATCCACTCATTGCGTGTAAAAACAGAATATTCTCTGCAACAGTTTTGTTGCTCTTTACAGCAAGGAGTGGAGAGTATGTTGTCGATGGAGTTTTGCCCTTTCCTGCTTCAAGAAGAAAACGTTTTTTCCTTACACAAACCGATTAGAATAATCAATAAGTCAACATCCTTTCGAACGACGAGGACATTCTCATAAAAGTTTGCCAATGACAGCGCTTCTGTCACTATCAATGTGTCCGCATCTTCATATGCTTGTTTCCAAGATATATTTTGTGAGGTAATTTTACTTGTTATCATGGAAATTAGAGAGTCCAAAGTTTTCCAAAATCGTGATTTCATGATAACAAAAGTATTAAACCATGAAACCCCTTCAAATATAGTTAAAATTATCGTTACATGGGTCGTTTCCACGGAAACCTAATGTAAAACGGCAGCATTTAACTTAGTGTTAATTTTTATTTTTCGTACTTCTGGCCATTTTTAGTGCGCTCTAGCGGCGTTACGGTTTGTCGTAGAAAAAAGTGTTATGTATGAGGTTTGTAGTAAATTTTATGTACTTTAATTTTGCAATGAATAGTTCTTCACAAAAACTCATATTTACCGAAATTTAGCCAAAAAACCTAAAACATTGACCAAATTTTCATGTTTTTCGCAAAAAAACAATGTTCCGGGCATAATACAGGGTGTTTTTTTTTTAAAACGCAACCCATTTTTAAGATTGAATAATGCACATATGAATGTGTAATGAGGATTGTGTTATTGATCTTTACATTTTATACAACCTATTATTTAAGTTTGATCACATTTAATTTACATTATGTGCTCAAACAGTCCGTCATGGGCATTTGTATAAAGTTATGCTCTCTCCATCAAATTCCCGAACATGTGTTGCAAGGTACCTCTTTGAATTTCTTGCATTAAATTTGTTATGTTTGTTTTGAGGTGCTGAATGTCTTATGAACTGTTTTCGTAGAACAATACTGCTTTACATGTCTGTGGCAAATTTCATTCAGATCGGACCATTTTCACGCGAGTTATCGTGCTTAAAGACACACACATTAAAAACACAACCCAAAACTTGATTTTATCGATGAAGGAATATTTCCATCAATATCCCTGGAATTGACCCCACTATATTATTATGTTCTTTGGGGGTAAATACAAAGTAAGGCCTGAAAAACAAGTGACAGCATATTCAGTATCTCAAAACAAACAAAACAAATGTAATGCAAAGAGGTACCCGAAAACATGTTGCTAGCAACATGTTTTCGGGAATTTGATAGAGAGAGCATAACTTCATAAAAATGCCACTGGCGGATTTTTGAGCACATAAGGTGAACTAAATGTGATCAAATTTAAATAATAGAGTGTATAAAACGTAAATAACCATAAAACAATACTTATTTCATATCTATATGTGAATTATTCAATCTTGAAAATGGGTTGCGTTTTAAAAAAAACACCCTGTATCTGTCAGCAAACCTCATATTCGTGTTCAGCGACCCAAAAAACATAAAGAATAATGGTGATTAGGACTGTACCTAAACTTTCCGCTAACTGCCACTTATATTCCTAATATGCTTAGCCTATTACTCTATAGCACAGTCTAGGAAAAAATACAGTCTCGTCACTTGCCATGTGTTGCAATGCATTTTGTTGTCCGTAAGGCGACACTAGCATTCCATGCGGCACCTGATTATAATTGTACTCCTGTGCCAGCCACCAGGATCGCATAGGGAGGACACTTTTTCATCTGAGACTGTATTTGTTGTTAGAGATAATGGCTATTTGATGAACTCCATTCTCAAATGTTTAGGATTTCGTCAATTTTTAACTCGTTCACATTACTTTAAAAAAAACCTCACGTGATGAAATATAATAGCACTGCGATTATGGCGCAAAAATAGACATGCCAACAATTATTGAAAAGGAGATAAACGTTATATAGTGTAAAATTTAGAACTGCGCGGGTGACGAAAATCCCCAAACCACGGACGTCAGTTTCCCGTCTAAGCTATTCACTCCCGGGGACAATGCACGCATTATTATTATTTACGAAACATTTATGGAAAAAGTTTATTAAATTTAACTTGAAACTTTTAAAAAATATAAAATCATATAAGCATTTACAGACTATGTTTACTATTTTAGTTAGGAATGCCGTTTCCAAAAAATTGACTTTCGTACCCTAGCAAATTTTAAGCGATTTGTTAATATATAAAAGCCTCGTTGTCTTTAGTTAAAAGTTATGATTTAAAGTTAATCAGCAAGTTTTTAAGACTTAGAACATTAATTAAGCTACAATTTGGCAGGTATTGTATGAACGTTGCTGTTATCCTCCTAAAACGTAATTAACTTAAAGTGCAAAAACGTTCAAAGTATATCTGCCCAGTATTAATTATGAATAAAATATTCTACAGAAAAACACCTTAAGATTGAAATGGATACTGAGAGATACAAACAAATTAAGCAGCCTACTTTGCTACATTATGATAGGTGTTTTATATGTAACTTTGAGGAGATTATCTTTTGCCGTATTACAAGGTAATAAAAGGTATTACAAGGTAAAATCTTTATATAAATATACGAGCAGCCCTCGTCACTTCGTGACATATTAAAACGACTTGGTAAAATAGACTTTAGTTTCATTTTGATTATGTATGGAGTTTTGCAGCGTAAAATACCTTTCAATATGATGAACTTTGTGAATTTTTGTAATTTTTTTAGTTTCCTACTATTTTTTATGTCATAGCACTGGAATAAAATTGCCAGCAATTACTCTTCTCATTGGGACAATCTTTTAAAAATAACTTATTACTTTATACTCTAAACTTCAATATGGGTATTCCTCACGGAATTTGAGAAGTTCACATATTTCATCTGATTTAAAAGTATCCATGTTTACTCTTTTGTACGTTCTACACTTTGAAACTTCGACAGTGCTTCAGCATTCATTGCACATGTGATAGGGGTTAGTTTATATGGATCTTCATTGTTTGGCGCATCTTCATGTCTCTGTTAGCGAATTTCCTTAAAGGAATAAGCTATTACGGTAGTACTCATGGTAAGACCTAAGTCCAAGACCACGTTAACTTTTCATTTTGGGGTCCCCAGAAGCAAAAAACACCATTCGTTCGAATTTATATATATATATATTATATATATATATGTCTGTTAACACGATAGCGGCCGTAAATATGGTCCGATCTTAATGAAATTTGGTACAGACGTGTAAAGTGGTAATCACTCGGACGAGTTCGTGAACCAGCTTAATCGGACCACCGGAAGGGGGGGTAAAGGGAGATGAACCCCCCAAAAAGTGGATTTTTTTAGTTTTTCACATAGAAAATTAAAATTTATCAAATTTTTGTTGGCATCATTGAATTCAGCTCAAAAAAACAACAAACAATTTAGTATTTTGAATTACTGCTCTATGTCCATTGGTTACCGAGATATTGAAAGTGGTAAACACAGTACGTTGTCTCAATGTTAACCTTATGGGAAATAAGTAAAATTCTATATTTCGCTTATTTCTCAACATATCTTGATAAAACTTGGTAAATGGCTTCTTCTAGTTCAGATCTACTAAATATTGAATTAAAACCAGCCACTTTAACATACCTGCAGCAGCAAACCTGCATACTCATTCCCCATGTTATTCTTATGGAGCTTACAAAAACATGTCAAATCTAGCTATGTTGGATTAAAATATGTTGTTTTGCATTTGAAATTCACTGAGTATGCAGGTCTGCTGCAACGGGGGTATTTTAGAGTTAATTCTACACAACATTTACGCGTCAGTTTCTTGCATTCATCTTGATTAGGTCTTAATAACAATCGGTAAGAAGTTGGACAAACCTGATTTACTGATGAACTAATCTCTAAATAACATTTATAAAATAGCCATTCGCCGTAAAATTAAATTATTCAACACACATAACGGCCAAAGAATTAAATTTTAAAACAAATCCGCCTTTTGTTTCGCGTCTTAAATACATATTTGGCAAATTTTTACCCAAGCAAATAACATAACTTTCTATGAAAAGCCTTCATTAATTTAGGCATATTTTATTGGTACATTTCAAAATCGAGTAAAACAGGTAGGTTAACACTTCAATATCCAAATACTTCTATATTCCATGTACATTTGCAAAATACAGGTTTTATATTTATAATGTGTTTTAAAACTTGAATTTTTAGGTTAACATTCAACTAATATTGATATGTTAAAAATTCAAAACGTTGAAACATGCATCAATGTGTTGAAACATGTTATCAGTGTGTCTTCACTGTCAATAGTTTGTAATAAAATCCCATATCCAGAGCGCCTTCTATTTACTTTTTAAGTTTCCTTTTCAAGAAAAGATATACAGTAAATTAAGATGATTACAGACTGTTGGTCTCAGTTTCAAAATGGCAAATACTCTTCCTAATTTTCTTTTGTCTTAAAAAAAACTTCAGTATTTTAGGAAATCAAAATCATAATGACATTTGCTTGCCCTGCATACTGTGGCATATCTCTGGAACTATTTCAAATCTTGACCATCTGTTTTGTTACAAACAAATGTGAATTTGAAAAAGTTCACAGGTTCTACCACAGATAGTAGCACTGTCGCTGGAATTTAAAAAGCTTCCTGTGTTAAAGCTTTTCATGGGATATTTTCCAAACCCGCAAAAGGAACATCTAGAGAGTAATAGCTTTAATTTGATACCAAATATGTGTAGAAAAATTAATTTCTAGGGGTCGATTTGCTCTGTACAAAATCCCAGAAATTCTTTTAATAATATAGATACTTCATCATCAAAGTGGAAATATAATCTTAAATGACAACTATAGTTTATTTCTAAACTTGTGATCGGTAAAATATTAGAGAAAGTTAGAGAGAGAGAAATAATTACATTTATTTGGAAAATAATAAAACGATTAGGAATCAAAATTAAGGCCAAGAAAAAATAGCCGTATTCTGATTCGACTGCACGATTGTACATTATTGTTTTCAAGACATTCAGCGAACTGACTCTTCAATCACAGAGTGTTACTTTTTTTGGTGTTTGAATAATGAACAGTTGAGAAATTAAATAAATGGTGACGGTTTGCTGCAGATGGCATATAAGAGTTCGGTTTACTGTATACCTCCTGGCACACTTCACACTTAAGCATTAACGTAAATTAATTATTCAATTCGGTAACTGAATTTCAAAAGAGTAAACCGATTGCTTAAAAAAGATTGCTTCATTTTTATTTTCTTATTAGGTGTATTGATTTGTTCTTATTCAATTTGTTTCCTCTTTATTACTCTCAACGTCGTGGTTTCTTTGTTTTCGTAACATTTGGCTTCTGTCGTTGTCGTCTGGTCGATCGTTGGTTGTTGAAATAAAGTAGGAATAGCATTCCAAATTAATTAATTTCTTTGGTCGGTCGTAAATTGGGAGTGTTCGAAATGTAGTGCACAAAACTTTATGTTATTGACGTTATTGTTTAGAAGTGAAATGTCTTTACCGACCAAGTCTAACCGTCCACTGCTAAGTACCCATTGCTCGGCTCGCTGGATGTCTTTCGGAATCCTAGAAAAAGACACACTTGGAGATTTCTATTTAAAAAGTTTGCAATTGTGTGCTGAACACACATCCCCTCTTGATGGGGCCATTCCTTGATCAAACTGTTGTCCAATTAAAATATAATTACTTTTTGATTTAAACAATTTTATATACGTTAAAATGTAAACAAAGTGTATATTGTGTTGTCAAAACTATGCCTAAAACAAAATTTTGACACACAGACATCACCTGATTGTTTCTTGAAAGATTGTTTTTTTTTTTGCTACCATAATTGCATACGGAGTGCACGTTTTTCTTTTGAGTGACGGGACTATTACGTTTTTTTGGAAGGTGGTTAATGACACATCATGTGATTTTCTTGTGAATAGATTAATTGTGCTTGCGTGCCACCAGGGTTGCGTAAGGGGGACACTTTTTGCACCCAATTTTCGAGACTGTATTTTTCCCTAGACTGTGCTCTATAGTTCAACACATTATAGTTTGAACAAGAGACAGTTCAAACTACAAGAGACAGTAGTTCAGTAGTAGTAGTAGTGGTTCAGTAGTTCAGTAGTAGAGACAGTAGTGTAGAGACAGTAGTCTCTAGTTCTCCTGCACAAGAGACAGTTGACAAGGTTAATTAGTTAACAGCTTTGAGCTCCATAACCATCTAGTGACAATTGAAATATCCTCCAAACTTCCTTAAATGCTCCCTTTTCTCCTCATACGACCAAAACGTCAATGATTTTTGCACGCTCAGTACTCATATGTGATAACGTTTTGCGAAATAAGGAGTTATCTGCTTGTATTTTAATAATGGTCACAAACTGAGTCGTAAAAGAGCGCTGGTTAGTGGGGAGGTGTCTTGAGCTACGGCCAAATTTTGTCTCATTAGCCTGACTAGTATCCTATAAAATGAAAGAAAACTAACTTCTCGCTAGTCTAAGATGCTCCTCGCTCTGTGAATTGTTCTTCCATATACTCATTTTATTCAAGGGGAGGGGCTTCATTTTACACACTCGATGAATAGTGAAAAGGACAAACAGCCTATCAGATGCATCTTCATATTTCCTTAAACCTAAATTCCCATTTAGCTCTTTTATTTTTGACTAGGGTTTCAAATTCATTAAATGCTTTTTTAATTATCTTCTGATCAGTTTTATCAAATTGGTTTTCAACCACTTCCCTGACTAATATCAATAATTCCCAAAAGTCAAAGATATGTCACAAAATGTCAAAGTTGTAGTTAAAAATTTACATTAAAACGATAAAATAAGAAAATACCCCCGTCGCAGCAGGCCTGCGTACTAAACGAATTTCTAAAAAATCTCTATTTTATGAAAGTACATGTGATTTGCTTAAAGAAATAGATTTTACAATAAGAAGAATAAATGGAAAACGAAACGATATTATTGAAGGATGATACAGTTTGTTGTATTTTTATCGTGGGCGAAGCCACGTGTCCTGCTAGTATTATATAATATATCTGACTAACATATGCATATCGTTCATGAAAATGAACGAATAGTGGGGAATATCTTGGGATCTCAAAATGAAAAGTTATGAAGGTCTCAGGTTTAGATATTGCCACGAGACCTTCTGTAAAAGCTTCATCCCTAAAAATAAATTTTATAAAAAACAATTGCTAGTTAAAACCACTTTCAATTTTGCATCTCCATTCACTTAATGATTACATCGACCCTATCCTAATAATTTCTTGAAATGAAGATGAATCTCATCGGAGAAATGGACGGCATTTAATTTGTTTTCAATAATCAACATAATAATTTTTCAATATTCACCATGAACAACAATTATTCTACACCTTGTGGAGCGCGTATTTCTGACAATGATTAAAGTCTTCAAAACTATCATTCCAAGTACAGGTACATAATACAAATAATGTTCAATGTTCTTTCATGTGCACTTCAAAATATACACCAAAAGCACCAAACACAAGAACACATGCTGAGTAAAATAACTGGTGAAAAATTATCTTAATAATATTAGCATGTTATCTTAATAATGTTGTCTTATTATTGTTAGCATTCTCCAGTTGAAAATTGTATTCCAACACTAAAAACTTTTAACACCTAGCTAATGGGAACGACGACAAATAAAAACACAATTGAAGATGAATTGCCATAATTACCAAACAGTAACAAAAACTTTCAAAATATTTTATTTTTTTCTTATTCTTTCTGTATTCATGGGCTACTAAGATCTTAAACTTTAGCTTTTATTTTAAAGAATTTAAAACAATATTTTGTTATACCGGATTTATAAAAAAACTTCAATTTTCTACTTGTTATTCAAATAATTGGTTCCTCGAAATCATTTTCCTTTAGACATTTTCTTAAAATTAATTAAAAATATTAAAGAAATTTAAAACATTTTTTATATTAATTCTCTCATTTATAAGCTCTGTACAAGTTTACATTCAACGTTCTCTTAACAACGTATCAACTGGCAATCAATCAATGAAAATATAAATAATCTAGGAGGGAGCAAACTAAGCAAAACCGGACTCATCATCATGCGCAGGTTTAAGCCTTTGTGATAATTAGTTTCCAATAATTTTAAATAGCCTCCTTGTACTAACGTAATAATTTATGAGAAATAAAGATGTTTTGATTGATTTGATTTGTATGTTTTCATTCAAGTTCAATGCATTTTCTTTCATCATGTGCTTCCTGTATTCTGTCTCGTTATCATAAAGTCATCGAGTTTAGGGGCATCTTGCTCTCCAGATTTGCCTCATCAGTCCGCACATTTCCCACTTCTGCTCAGTGGATGACTTTGGTTCTCAGCAGGTCACTAAACGCGGAGGTTCAGATCCCAGCAGCCAACGTTGCACCATTGCAGTGATGACGATCGTTACAGTCTACTGATGTACTTTTCCTTTATTGACATTGAATCCTTCCAGTACCAGACATCAGTCAATGAGGTGTGGGATGTTACTTCATCCTCCTCAAGATGATTTGTTGTTGAGAGGAAGTTTGTTCTTGCCCAAACTCAAGAAGAAACGGAAGGTGGGTGGTTTCTTCTCCTGCCTGGAAGATTGAACTGGGGGAAGCTGGGGTGACAGGTTGTGACGTTCTGTCGATGTTGTTTTTGCCCAAACCTACTGGTAAAGGTTTGCTGGAGGAATGACTTGAGAAGGTGGGGCAAAGGGCAAGTTGGCAAAGGAATTTGCGGAGGGGGTACACTGAGGATTGTGGAGGGGGTCGAGGAAGGATTACGGAAGGGGTGCATGAAGGGTTCTGCGGTGGGGGTCCATGAGGAGTCTGTGACTCTAGCCATGAAAATGTCTATTAGCCTTCTGATTGCTTCATCTCGTGTGCCGATGCAGGAGGGCGCTGGGCATCCTGGTTCCCCCCCGCCAGGTCGCCCCCCACATTATGGCAATGTCTTTTAGCCTTCTGATGACTTCGTCTCGTGTGCCGATGCAGGAGGGCGCTGGGCATCCTGGTTCCCCCCCGCCAGGTCGCCCCCCACAGTATGGCAATGTCTTTTAGCCTTCTGATGACCTCGTCTCGTGTGCCGATGCAGGAGGGCGCTGGGCATCCTGGTTCCCCCCCGCCAGGTCACCCCCCACAGTATGGCAATGTCTTTTAGCCTTCTGATGACTTCGTCTCGTGTGCCGATGCAGGAGGGCGCTGGGCATCCTGGTTCCCCCCCGCCAGGTCGCCCCCCACAGTATGGCAATGTCTTTTAGCCTTCTGATGACCTCGTCTCGTGTGCCGATGCAGGAGGGCGCTGGGCATCCTGGTTCCCCCCCGCCAGGTCACCCCCCACAGTATGGCAATGTCTTTTAGCCTTCTGATGACTTCGTCTCGTGTGCCGATGCAGGAGGGCGCTGGGCATCCTGGTTCCCCCCCGCCAGGTCGCCCCCCACAGTATGGCAATGTCTTTTAGCCTTCTGATGACTTCGTCTCGTGTGCCGATGCAGGAGGGCGCTGGGCATCCTGGCTCCCCCCTGCCTGGGGGGAGCCAGGCAGGGGGGACCATACTTTTTTCTACATAATGCATTTTTAAACTACTTGAATCGAACCCGTCAATAAAAAAATGACAATATATAAAAATGACCTCTTTGATATATTTAAGGCATACTTAGGTTTTTAGATCTCTTTTAAGTATTTGTAAAAATTACAAATTAATTAAAAAGTTTTATTTTAATTTCAAAATCTGTCTTGATAATTTTTTTACAGAAATATTGTGAATTCACTTTGAGTTGTTTTGGAATATTTGTATTTTTTATTTTTCAAAAATGGCAGAGGGTAAAAAATAGCCTCGTGGTATCTGCTCTAAAAAAGCAGCAAAGCAGTTTTCGGTAAGCCTGGACGTTTGAAATGGTTTTGTGTGAAATGCATTGAACTTACTTCAGAGGAAATAAGCTATATCATAGCATAAACAATTTGAGAACAATATGGAATTGAAATGCCAGTGAATTGGATAAAGTACAAGAAATGGTAATGAAGCCTGCTCAGTTTATTCATCAAAGGCAATATGTACCAGACTTCCTGAACTGTGTATCTTAACAGCTGATTCAGTTTTTGTCATCTTATTTCAGTCCCCGAAATATGTCGAATGACATCTAGATGTTTAATTTGTACAAAGCAGAATAAAAAAAAACATTACAAGCTACAAAATTAAAACAAAAGTTTGATAATATTTAGTAAATGATGCATACAAGTAAAGCATATAAAATTGTATATTCAAAATCAACCAAACATTACTGATAAATTTGACTGATAATTGTGATCGAACCATTAAAAATTAGTGAAACAAAACATTTTTTACAATTTTCATCAGTAGTAATAGTTGTAATTGATCACACAAGTGGGAACTACTTTGTTATTTACCAACCGATTAGAGTGCCAGTTATCTGTAATTTTGGAGGGTAAAATTTAGCAAAAAGTTAAACTCGTTATTGTTTTTGTAAAATAATTTCTAGGATAATTTGAGTTTGAAAATTTAAATTTACCGCCATTTTAAATTTTGGAAAGTTTAAATTTTGAAAAAATTGCACTGATGTACATTGATAATTCGAACTCATTCAAAGCTTGATCTTAAATTTACTTGAAATTAACAATTAAACATATACACTCAGACAGACAGTCAGTTACGCATATTGACAAAATACGTATTATTTATGAGCTCACTAATCATCCAGGAACAATATACCCTTAGGCATCCGACACGAATTCTGAAAGACCTTGAATTTAAAAAGTTTAGTTATTCATAATAAATTGAACGTCTTCTAAGTCTTTCCCCAGAGACTGACGGTTCCTAATGACCACAGCTAAACAATGAGGAATTGTCTCGAAGCTTAAGTGTTTTTCAATATTTTTTTGGGTGAGGTAATTTAAAAAAAAGAATACAGAGGTAATGGCGACGTTCACCATTTATAATGGATTGTTCTGGATGTCTGAATTTTAGTATGTATTGTTACTTTTACGTTAACAGTTACATATATAGCGTCGTCGAAAAAGTAAACAATTAGTGTTTCTAAAATGCGTGACGCGCTATTCGAAACATCCAAAAATATGTCTAAAATGTAGAGTAACATTTTTTTCAAATCGCTAAGTTTAGCCGATATCAGTTAGTACATATTTTACACTTGTATAACATAACTTTTGCATTATTCATCAAATCTAGACCTGGTGCATACATAGTTTAATGAGAAAAATCTTGGCACGGAGCATCATGTTTCTAATTTTTAAATTTCAATATGGTGGTAATTTTTAATTTTCAAAGTTTATAAATCTCAAATAAGATAAACTGTTCACATAATTGTTATTAGTTCATTAATTTCCTTAACATACCGCAAAAACATCCGAGCGTAAAATTAATTCTCCGGGCCAACATTTTTATGAAACACTTTAAATACCTGGGTTTTTTTAAATTTTAACCGCAAATAATTCAATAGTTACCGGTACATTATATGTAAAATCATACAAGACATCCGCTAAACAGAGCGAGATTTCAACAAATAACTTCCCTTCATTATTGACTAGAATCCAGTTCGGGAGGCATATCACAATTTTTTGATTCACCATATTCGAAAAAGTACTTAATGTATTCAAGTCGATTTCCAGTTCAATAAGTTTCACTAAAAACCACACCAATAAGTTCACTGTCTATGCCAAGTCTTGATTTTTCATTTTACTATAACTGTTGACTGATAAATCTTGCTTATATTCTTATATTCATTGCAATTTTTTAACATCTATTTCTTTGCTGTCTTTGTTGCACACATTCTTCCACATCTTGCAGAATAGTCTATGCACTCATTAATCAAGAATAAAGCTCCTAAATATCTCTCAGATAATTTTGTTTCTGATATTAGCAGTCGTTTTACTCGAAGGGATCCATCCTATTATCCATTCCAACACAAAGAACAACAATTTATAATAAATCCTTCTCTTTAGACTCAGGAATACTCTCCCTGATTGTGTCGAAATTCAGGATAGCCATGCTCGGTTTGGGGCGTAACCCAAGAATTTTTACTGCGTGGTGGACGGAAATGGTGGCCCATTGGCGGTGGCATGACGGATTATAGGGCGACTTGTGTGTTATATGGATGTTTACATGTTATGTTAAGATTTTTTACAAAACCTATGTGGGCGCTCATGTTTTTGCATATTTTTAGCGAATTTCTTGAAAGGAATAAGCTATTACGGTAGACCTAAGTCCGTAAGACCTAAGTCCGAGACCATGTTAACTTTTCATTTTGGGGTCCCCAGAAGCAAAAAACACCATTCGTTTGAATTTATATATATATATGTCTGTTTACACGATAGCGGCCGTAAATATGGTCCGATCATCATTAAATTTGGTACAAACGTGTTAAGTGGTAATCACTCGGACGAGTTCGTGAACCAGCTCGATTGGACCACTGGAAGGGGGGGTAAAGGGTAAACTCAAAAATGGTTTTTTTGAGTTTTTTACATAGAAAAATAAAATTTATCAAAATTTTGTTGGCACCATTGAATTCAGCTAAAAAAAAATTTAGTATTTTGAATCACCGCTCTATGTCCATTGGTTACCGAGATATTGAAAGTGGTAAACACAGTACGTTGTCTCAATGTTAACCTTTTGGGAAGTAAGTAAAATTCTATATCTCGCTTATTTCTCAACATATCTTGATAAAACTTGGTAAATGGCCTCTTCTAGTTCAAATCTACTAAATATTGAATTAAAACCAACCAGTTTAAAAATACCTGTAACAGCAAACCTGCATGCTACCCCATGTTATTATTATGGAGCTTACAAAAAACATGTCAAATCTCGCAAGGCCTATGTTGGATTAAAATATGTTGTTTTGCGTTTGAAATTCGCTGAGTATGCAGGTCTGATGCAACGGGGGTATTTTCGTTTTCACATAGCTTTGTTATTTTTAGTTTTAGTCGATGTTAAGTGGTAGAGAGGACTTTTTAGTCCTAACTACACTTCATCAATAAAGTCGGTTTTAATTTAATTTTATTTTATTTCTATTGTCATTAGCAATTAACATTAATTAATGTGAAAAGGGAAAGATTCATTGTAATGAAATTGCATTTTGAGTGAGGTAAAGACAAAAAAAACTGTGGGGAAAAATTTATTTCAAGGAGAAGTTTGGATTAAACCTACATTTTACTGAAGACCCATTGTAAGAATGAAGAAATGTAAATTAAAAAGTCATGTAGAAAAAATTGAAAGTAGAAGAAACATGTGATTATTTAAAAATTAAAGAACATTATATTGCAGGAACTAATAAAATATCATAGGAAATTCCAAAGAAAAACTATAAACATAATGTGATTGCCGTCCACTTTCTCTTTACAATTAATAATAGGGTTCATAATCTCTGAACATCCACGTTGTTAAATCTGTCTATGTTGTCTGACAACAGATGTCCTGGAACCTAAGATAATATTGTATGAGGACAGATGTTATGAGTGAGTTGTTATTTGGTTATGAACGTCACTGGGCGGGAGTGAAGGATAAATGACGTGATCAATATTGGACACAGCTTCACCGCTCCTCAACGCACAGTGAGCCGCTCTTTGTCAACGGCACATTGTGTGTTACCATATCTCGACACTCAGTGACCCAGTTGAGTATGTGTTTTGTTAACGACTCTCTAGCTTTAGACACCGTACAATGCAATTGTTGATTTAGGACGGACCGCCCACTTAAAGTCTTTAAGAAACAGTAAGTACATGAACGCACTCCTCTTGGGCGTATCAGTATTTTTTTATCCTTGGAACACATTTTGTAGATTCGACCAGCCGGTGTAATTTTCGGGAGAACATGATAAATGTGACTTGGAAGTGTTACCCAGCGTAGCTTTGTTAGACTCTGCAGATTGTTTTTCTCTATAACTGCTAAGGAGGACTGTCCGTAAAACTAGCTTATTGCTTCGCTCTTGAATTTGTTACTTTAGTGAAAGAAACCTGAGGAACCACTGCTTACTTCATTATTGTCCAATGATAACAACGTAATCAAAATGTATGAATAGCTTAAGTCAGTGTGAGTGTTTTATTAACCCTTGTCGTCCTGGATACAGAATGGAGCAAACATCAAAAGTTGGTTGTATGTTTTTGATTTGCATTTATAGTATAGATTTATAGGTATCTTGAAATTTGTTTTTATACTAGCTGACCTGTTGTTATGTATTATCCTTAAAAATAGGACAAATATGACTGGACAATCTTCAGACTAAATGTGTGCTCAAAATAATTATTTGTAAAGAAAAACTATTGTTAAGCTTTATATATATATATATATATATATATATATATTTATTCTTGTTCCTGTTTTGTACAGCCTTCACCACTGGGTGTGAACTTAGCAATAACATCGGCTAAGATGTATTTTATGAACAGTAGTTATTATTGTGATTTGTTTATGTTATCTGTGCATCCAACAAATTGCATCAATATATTTTGCCTCTATTCGGGTTTTCAACGTTTCTTTACAAACAGAGAAATATGTCAAAACACTCAAAATAAATAAAAACGTGCGCGTAGGATTGCAGGTCGACAGATCTGGAAAACTCCATCCCCGGTCAATAGCTTGACATTATTAATACAGTATCAAAATTATTCGTGTTATCACAACGCCTGGACACATTATAGTCTTTCCTGCCACTTTTTTATGCATTTTCAGAATCATAGACCGAACATATTGAGATGACTCACCCAAACTTTGCTCAAATGTTGAGGATTACAATAATGTTACTTCCAATAAATTTTTTGCGCTGTTGCTTCAAATGATGTAATTTGAAGCAATAACAAGAGTCAAAGCCAAAACACACTCTGAGCCTGACGTTTTTTTTCTACACGAATTCAAAATGTATGAGATCTGGCCCATGCATCAGGAAGCCATTGAATTTAGTGGTTCTCGATGCAGTAGCCTACCAATAGCGTCATTTTTTAACTGGCCAACAGGTGCACCACTGTGCAGGGAAACTTGAATTAATATTTTGTAATGTGGACAAACACCAATCTCCAATGGAAATTTTATCAATTGCTATGTAATACGCGAATGCAGTTCGAATGCAAATCAAAGATATGTACGACTGAGTTAACTATGTCAACTTAAATTCCTCTCAACTTAATTTTGTGCGTCGCGTTGTTCGTCAGTTTAAATCAGTCGCACATATCTTTGATTTGCAAAATTGAGGGTTCTTTGGCCTACATTGTTACTTCTAAAATTGGTCGAATTTTCAAGAACGCAAATTCATCAAATACTCGGTGTTCAATAAAAACGTTTAATTTAAGACGCATTTTGCGTTTGAAACTGGATAAACCGAGATTGAGTCTATTTTTTAACTGTCAACCGCGATATGGATAATATTTTACCATATTTTTTTAATAAAAGTATTAAAAATTTGTTAACTAAATAACTTTTCCTATTAAAATATTGTCAATTAACGATGACCTGTTCGTTACAATCTTGTCCCGTACATGTCAAAACAAAGAAACAATTTTAAAACCTTTCACGCTATTTTTTTAGTAATTATTTCCTGAAAGGTTGTAAGTCAAGTTCCTTAAAAAAAAGTCAGTAAAATATCTTGGCAGCTCTACTTGAGAGTAATCAAAACTGATCATTACTCAAGTTCGATTAATGATTGGCCAGCATATCCCGTGCGTAACACAAAGCAAATGTTTGTGTAAAAGCTATTAAGCAAGGTTAAAGCCTTTCGTATGGTTTAATTACTTCTTGAGACTAATACCAGTTTATAAGCAAATATTTAATTTGATTCTTGAAAAGGAAGGAGGAATCAATTCCTCAAATGCCCATAGACTAAAGTGCAAGAACATTAATATTGTATAGTTGGCAACGTGTATGACAAATAATCCTGAACAGATATTCAATATTATTAATCACAGTTAAAAGTGAATTAACTGGAGAAACAGCAATAAAACTTAAAAGGCCAACTTGGTGAAATAAAATTCCGCTTTTTGTAAAAGTTTTGAGTTTTTTCACAGTTCTCTCTCTTCCTTTGGTAAAGTTTTCTTCAATGTAGACAGCTTTGCTTTGGTACAGTTTAATTATCTTGGATTATCTTGCAAAAGCCTATGAAAACAATATCTCACAGCGAATAGTCAAAAGTTTGATTCTCTGCAATGTATGATACAAATAACATTGGGCACTCCTGTGTTCACGCATTCAGTAATACCGCATATTAAAATAGAGATTAAAATAAGTAATTTCGGAGAGTGTTAAGAGTTTATAATGAGTGTAAATCAGCAATCATTAATTCTACAGATCACCCAGGGGTTGAAAATTCGACCAAACAATATACACAGTATGTCCGGGCTACAGGTAATCTATTTTAAACCGTTTCAGCTGAGGTATAAAAAAGGCTTTCGGACATTTCATATCTTAAATTAAAGATAATACGATCAAGATTTCGTGACATAAATCAAAAGCAGCATTTAACGTCCACGTATAGAAATTTCAACTAAAGGAATAAGTGAAATTTTCCAATAGAAATGCTAAAATATAAATGAAATATATAATATAGCTGATTCATAATATTTTCACGAAAACTCCTACAAAATTAATTACTGTAATTATATAATAGCTACCAGCTGATTTTATAATTAAGATTTGTTATTGTTTATGCTATTGAAAACAAGAAATATAGTAATTTCCTTTTATACAAAAATATCAGTCACTACATTCCTAGCATTCCATTCATGGAGGTTGGTCTTGATATTGCTGTATACAAAGGTAGCAATTATTTATTGTCTTTGATTATTATTCAAGGTTGATTGAGGCAATCAAAATTACAAGCAAAAGTAGTACCACCATAACCCATGAACTAAAAGAAGTTTTTAGTCGATTTGGAATTCCAATAACAGTTACCGGCGACAATATAGCTCTAAATAGTCGGGAGTACAAGCAGTTTACTAGTTAATGGGGATTTGAAATAGTGACATCAAGTCCATATTACCCTAAGTCTAATGGTTTGGTAGAAAAAGAAGACGGTATAGTGAAAGATATGTTGAAAAAGTGTTTTGAAACTAAAGGTGATTTATAACTTTATTTACTACCGAAACTCTCCAGTTGCAAATATGGACGTTTCCCCACCAGAATTATTAAATAGTCGCTTAGTGAGAAACCGAATACCAATAAAAGACGACTTACTCAGCCCAAGGTTGTACCTACGGATGTGCATCAGAGGATGGTTGAAAATCAAACACATCAAAAGGTTCAGTACAATAAAACGTCAAGAAAATGTGAAGAATCTTTCTCCAAAGGTGAAGAAGTTTGGGTGCAAGATAATCTTCGTGGAACTTGGAAAGAGGGTGAAGTGATGGAAAAACTATCTACAACCAGATCATATTTAATTAGATTGAAAAATGGAAGCATGAGGAGAAGAAATCAAATTCACATAAGGAAAAGAAATGGTAAATATTAAATAATGATGAAGTCAAAATGATGATCAATTTAATGAAGGAAGATGTAATTATATGATAGCTACCAGCTGATTTTATAATTAATATTTGTTATTGTTAATGTTGTTGAAAACATAAAATATAGTAATTTCCTTTTCTTAAAAAATATATTATTCCTATAAAAATACACACTGATTAAAATAACCACTATCCTTCATAGCTGACATTAGCGTATTAACAAGAATATCAGAAAACTGATATGGGATTGCCATTGTCGTCATCAAAAACATCAAGCAGTAAGCATCTCATGCCATTGATTTCAATACTTCCGGAGTTATCATTTCGATCGCAGCAACGATCATCCTCGTTCGCTGACACCAATTTGTGTCTCTGTGCATGTAGGTTTTCCATTTTTCACATTATAAGTCTAATCTACATTAAATCCCCACGAGAAAAATCAAGGGAATAAGATCGTGGGATCTTGGTGGCCACGAAATGAGGCCGTCTCTGCCAATCCAACACTTTTATGTGTAAAGAAATATACTTTATCCTAAGTTTAGATTTATATGCAAGGACGTGGAAGTGGAATATCGCCTTCAAATTTATAAAACGAAATGTTAATAATTTCCCCTTCATTTTAAGTATAAAGTTAAAACAGTTTAAAATAGGAACTTCTAACATGGATACCTGTACATACTTCTGCTTACACACTATTTGTTGTAACTAAACACTCCATACATTGCAAATTTTCTACTACAACTATTGATATTAGGATCTTAGAGCCACCCCCATCTGTTTTAGTATATTACAAAAGTTGCTAGCTTGAGCCCAGCCGCGGCCGACTTCTTTTCCATCATGAACCTCTGGCAAGCGTATTTGACTGATGCGTCATATTGTTACCTCGCTGTAGATTTTTCCAATGTAGTTGAAATAGTCAGTTTTACTATAGATGTTGCATTTATTATCTTTTCTATTAGAAAGATTAACGCTGGGGGATCACTTGGTAGGGTTTTACATTTAAAATTTTAGGGCTGCCCTCCAAATACCCCATTTTGGGGGTGGGCCCAAAATGGGACTCTCATCATAAGTGCAGTTTTTCATATTGTGCAGGTATGCCGAGTATGGTTTTCTCACTATGACGAGGTTGCCCCATCAAACGTTCATAGTGAGAAAACCATACTCGGCATAGGTCAAACAGCAACGCGTTTGATGGGGGTAACCACACTACTGCCTAACCCTGTATTTTGCCCAAAGAGCCCGTGTTAATCTTGAGCAAAAATATTTCATTGTTATTCATCTTTTAATGTTATAAGGCTTATTTTAATGTTTTTTGGTGTTAGATTAAATAATTTTGGTCCTACTTATTTGACTATTCATTCTAACTTAGGGTGTTTGAAAAATCATATGTTTTGTATTTTTGTCTGATATAAGATCCGTGGTTCCATAATTTCCACTTCTAATGTAGAATGCCCTAAGAACATATTTAAAAGACAAAACTTTAAGCTGAGTATCTAATGGAAAGGAACTGGTTCTTTACTCCTTAAATAATATTGTGAAAGAAAAATGATTTTGCTTTATATCTAAATTTTTAACAACATGTTTGTAACATTTCCAAAATTTAAGTTTTAACTTAAAACAGAGTGAAATTCAGCCGAAGGATAAAACTAATGAATTGTAGACTGTTGAAAAGCACCAGAGCGGATTTTCATCATTTCTAGCTTTTGTCTGCTTCAAATTCAAATGTTTGCCATCTACACATGTTGATGTTTGAGGGAAAAAATATTTTGACATTTCATTCTAACTTAAGGTGCTTGAAAAATCATGTTTTGTATTTTTGTCTGATATATAAAATCCGTGGTTTCACAATTTCCACTTATTATATAGAATGCCCTAAGAACATATTAAAAAGACAAAACTTTTAGCTGAGTATCTAATGGAAAGGGTACTGGTTCTTTTTTCCTTAAATAATATTATGAGAATAAAATTTATTTTGTTTTAAATATCAATTTTTAATAATATATTTGTAGCATTTCCAAAATATAAGTGTTAAAACAGAGTGAAATTCAGCCAAAGGAACTAATGAATTGTAGACTGTTGGAAAGCACCAGAGCGGGCTCTCATTATTTCTGGCTTTTGTCTGTTCCAAAGTTAAATGTTTGCTATCCACCAGTGGCGTATATAAGGGGGGGCCCAGGGGGCCCGGGCCCCCCCCGAAATTAAAAGGGCAAAAGAAAAAATTAGGGAATTAAATACCGTAGTGTGAATTATTTAGATAAATTATTTGCAAGATCTTATCAGCAGCAAGCAGAATATCGATAATTCATTAATTTAGAGCAATATGGATTTGCAATGTCCTTATCCTGTATCTTCCACCTGATATGGGGGTGCAAAAACTTATTTTTTTGGCCTGGGCGCTGGCGCTGAGTCTTTCGTTATTCGGGGCAATGGTGGAATCGGATCATAAGAAGGTGGAGGCGGGAAGGGCGTTATGAGTTTTGTTAACAATATTTGCGAAATGACGGCCGCGAAATGTCTGACAGATTTACCGACAGTTTTACAGCCGAGAGGTTTAATGCGGCTTCGATACCACCTAGAGATTTAATGAGTACGTCCTCTATGATACAACCGAAATTACCGGCTAAGATATGTTAGTTTTTATTGCCACAAAGTGACCGTGGGAATTTGCCGATCGCTACATATCCGACAGATTTGTTTTGTTTTGTAACACAACCATTTGTCGGCAGCAAAAAACGAGGTATCTGACAGCCTCGAAACGAACAAGATACCTGCGTGCCATCCGCTGTAAAAAAGACCGATTTTTCGACCATGAAATGGCTAATATATACGTCAGCCGCGAAAAGATCGAGAGATTTGCAGGACGCAATACGACCAAGAGACCTGCCGGCGGCGATACAAGCAGGCAATTTACCGGCCGCAAAACGAGGAAGTAATTTTTCGACTGCGGGACGAACGAGCGATTTTCTGGCCAAAATACGACGAGAGATGTGAAGGCCACGGGTAGACATGCATGATAGCCATAATGTGATTTTTCGGCTGCGATGCTTCCAAGAGATTTGCTGGCCGCGAAACGAGCGAGCGATCTTCCGGTCACAAAATGGCCGAAAGATTTTCTAGCCGCGATATAAATGACAGATTTCCGGCCTCGATATTATCGAAAAATTTGTTTGTTGTGATTCGATCGAATTTGTTTGTCGGCCGCGATGACGATACCAACGATAAAAATGGCTATATTCCGTTTCGTTTTAACTCAAGCATCAAAATTCCCGACCAAATGTTTGGATTCATTATTTAACCCCGACTTTTAGCGAATTCTCCTATAGGAAAGAAGCTATTGCAGTAGGGTTCGTGGTATGATCTAAGCCCGGGACCATCATAACTTTTGTTATGGGACCCCAGACACCAAGAACACCATTCGTTCAAATTTATGAAATGGTGGTGGAATTTATTCTTTTGTTTTTGATGGCCTGTAATTGTTTTATTCAAGCATTTGAAACTCGCTGAGTGTGCAGGTCTACTCCAACAGGGGTATTCCCGAATTGCCGACTGGTAGACACCCTGCAAAGGATTTACAGAGATTTGACGGCCACGATACAAGCGGCCGACTCTTGACTACGAAACGGCCGAGATAAAAAGAAGGCGATAATTGCTTTGGTAGCCACTAACTGACCGAGAGTTGATGGCAACAAAACAATCAAGAGTAATATCAGACCGCGGCAATGCGACCAAGAGATTTTTTGGCTAAAAAATAAATCAATCACTCTTGTTAATGAACGGTTAATATTGGATGTTATTAAATTTAAACATTGAAAAACACCACAATATTTGTATAATTTTATTTTGTGAGGCCTTTCGCCAGCTGAAATCAGCAGACATGTAAACAAACACAAATATTTGTGTCTGTAATGTTTAAAATACCCCCGTTGCAGCAGACCTGCATACTCAGCGAATTTCAAGAGCAAAACAACATATTTCGATCCAACATAGCGAGATTTGACATGTTTTTGTAAGCTCCATAAGAATAACATGGGGAATGAGTATGCAGGTTTGCTGCTACAGGTATATTAAAACTGGGTGGTTTTAATTCAATATTTAGTAGATCTGAACTAGAAGAAGCCATTTACCAAGTTTTATCAAGATATGTTGAGAAATAAGCGAGATATAGAATTTTATTTATTTCCCATAAGGTTAACATTGGGACAACGTACTGCGTTTACCACTTTCAATATCTCGGCAACCAATGGACATAGAGCCATGATTCAAAATACTAAATTGTTTGTTTTTTTGGGCTGAATTCAATGGTGCCAATAAAAATTTGAAAAATTTTATTTTTCTATGTAAAAATCTCAAAAAACCCATTTTTGGGGGGGTTTACCCCCCTTTACCCCCCTTCCGGTGGTCCGATCGGGCTGGTTTACGAACTCGTCCGAATAATTACTACTTTACACGTCTATGCCAAATTTCATTCCGATTGGACCATTTTTGCGCAAGTTATCGTGCTTAAAGACACATATATATATATAGATATATATATAGATATATATATAGATATATATATATAGATATATATATAGATATATATATAGATATATATATAGATATATAGATATATATATATATATATTTATGAAAGTGAACGAATGGTGTTTTTGGCATCTGAGGACCTCAAAAAGAAAAGTTATGATGGTTTTAGGCTTAGGTCTTACCATGAGACCTACGGTAACAGCTTCTTCCCTATAGGGGAAATTCGCTAAAAAGGTTTAGCTAATAAACTATAATCCCAAATTATTGGGCAGAGCAAGTGCCTCCCTCCCCGTTAATTACGCCTATAATTAGGTCTGGCAAATTATCACGTTTGGGAGGAGGGGCGGCAAAATGCTTTGGGCCCATGGGCGGCAAAATCCGGCCCTGGCCCCCCCCGAAAATAATTTCTATATACGCCACTGCTATCCACAAATGTTGATGTATGAGGAAAAATTAGGCTAAGCTAAACAGAAAATAGTTGTTTTCTCTGTGTACAGTTTGTTAATTCAAATACGTGTACTAGTAAGTAATACGTTTTAATGTCGGAACACAGTAAAATAAAGTGCTCTAATGAACATTAATTAATGATGAAAAGCTCCAGAAGGTATGGAAGATTAACTAACGTACTAAATCTAAATATAAAACAACGTAATATTTCATACCAAAAAAGGAACGGTCTTTGTACAGTTTAATAAGTTTATTTTTGCATTTTGGAAAACTTGTAATCTTTCTTGTAATTTAGCTATTCATTATAATTCAACTTATGCCCGATTTGTTTTAATAGTAAATACAGCAAAAATGACTCTTTGTTTGAAATTCATTGTTGGTGATGGTGATTTTATATTTTCATTTGGATTTTTGCGGACATTTGCCATCACTGATGAGTAAAAAATTAAAAAAATGTTTTTTACTAATCAGTGATAGCAAATGTCCGCAAAAATCCAAATCAAAAAATGACTCATCAGACGAAATCGACTGTGACGTATTCGAAGCACCTTTTTATGTTTTTAGACTTTTTCATCGAAAAACTTATCAGTCTGACAGTTAAAGATCTTCGATATTCAGACTTCTCTTAAGTTCGACAAAATTGGAAGCCGTGCATTAGTTAGCCAAAACTATATTATATCAGTATCGTGTGTTTCTCTAGCGTAAACCATTAGGTAATATGACTCTCGCATGTATCTTTAGAATAAATTACGACTATATCTGAATATTAAAGGAATAGTCATTCATTATTTACCATCGTACGTTTAAATACCAAGTAATTATTCTGAAATCAAGTATCTCATGAGAATTCATGTTAAAAATAACAACCACCTGCTTTATTTTAGCAAGACACTGCGGTGTTTCTTCTCAGAAACTCGGATCCTTTCATTTATTAGCCCCTTTTATCCAGACCTGTCTAACATCTCACGATCATTACACTAACGACCAAATTACATTCCATAGCGACTAAATATTGATCATAATATGTCAGATTACGATATGTTTATAATATCGATCGTCTTTACTCTGCACCATCGTTTTCTTGCAAATCGTCAACAGATATTAAATTTTAAACAGAAATTATTCGTTACTGTGAGTGGATTAACAAAGTTGGCAAAAGGAAAAGAAATCTTAAGATTGGTTACTCGAAGAGTTTCTCTTCTTTTTAGAAAACCATCGTAAAATAGTATAATCGGGAAAAAAATTTTGAACAAACATGAGAAGTGACATTCATGACTTTAAGGACGAAAACCAGCAAATTCGGTATATTTTTATTTTTTTCTTGACAAAATAAAATTTATTTCAAGTTTTAACATATTTATATTGATATTATAAAAATGTAATGGTCATAATCGAGTTAAGCTTGAAAAAAAGCATTTTGAATCATTACTTTACGTTAATCGGTTACTGAGGTATTGGGTTTGCTAATGCAATATATTGTCTTTTATTTCTCTCTCCAAGGACAAGAATTATCCAAAATCTGAGATAATTTCTGAATATTTTATTGCAACTCCCTAAAAGTGGAATTTTCTTACTTATAAAACTAACCAAAGGGTTCGATTTAATATTTTCAAGTGATTATTTTATTTGTTTTTTAATAATTTTATTTAATAAGTTCATTGAATGCATGTTTGTCGACATTTATGTACTGTAACCATAATACATTAATTAAAAATTATTAGTCCAATAATAACTAAGAAATACAAAAGGTATATCTTACTGTAAAGAAGAGCAAAGTGAATTCCTTAATATTTCCCTTATCTTTGTCATATAAATACTGAGGAATCGAGGTATGAGGAGCTTCTGCTGTTTCCTTCATAGATCTCCATGTGTGGAGGCGTTTGCAAGTGCCAGTAAATTGTTAGCCTGTGGGATTATTGTTAGCCCCACCTTTAATCGTCGTTCCATGTGATCGTGACTTGCTTTGTACAAGGTTAAATAATTCAAACTAAGGGTTTTCCTCCTTTTTTTGTTTCTACATAATTTTAATACATTAGTATTGCACTCTCAATATATACTAAAAATCCAAGAAGGCCTGTCTTACGTCGTGATTTCAATAGCATAACTCCTTCACTGTCTGTGAGATTACCAATATACCGGCTTGGCTTCTAGAAGTATTGTTGATTGACTTAACAGAGAGCCTCTTTATTACCTTTGGTGACAATATTACTACGGGAAATTAGAACATCAAACAAATCGTTGAAAACGTTTATGAATCCTATAGTTGGTTCGCAGTTCAAGAAAAATAATTATGATGGGTTTGTTCAGCAAGTTTTACTTTCATTTTTTGTTTTTCATAGTTGATATGAATTTTTAACTTATTTCCAAGTCGCCATTCCTCTTTACATTGAAGACAATGTAATTTTTCGATGTATTTCCACTCAATGTTATTTTCATTTCCATCTTTCAACATCTTGTAGTCACCTGACATATTTATATCTAGCTTTAACATATGTCTGGGATCAAGGAACAAAGAAATAGGGTTTCCGGTTACAGGATTGGAAAGGTAACTCTGCAAATTGACATAAGAAACCTTACAACCCAAGTGATTAGCCTTGATACGTTAGCAGAGGTCCCGTCGAATGTCAAAGAGTACACAGTAACCCTTGAGTCGTTGACTAATGTTAGACTCTGATAAGTTCACACAACTGCTCTCCACTTTCTTCAGCAATAAAAAAGTGTCCTAAGGGAATTTTCATTCGGTAACATACCGACATCAAGTAAAAAACTAACGCCTCGGAAGCTAACGTTCCTGAGTCAGCGTCCACATTCGTCCTCACATTCACTAGTCCAAAAAACTTGTTGCCATCCCATTCAAGATGTTTCCTAATGGCCATACAATTAATGATCAGTAAAAATATTTAAGGTCGATGATTGTAGTCTGCAAATTCGTTAAGAGCTGAAAACACTTCTTCAGAGATTCAAAGGTCTCCTTTTACACTGCTGTACCACCGAACTAGAGTTCTAGGATGTGGCAAAGCTGTGTCAAAGTGTTGCCTAACAAGACTATATGCTTTTGGGGACAAAAAATGTAGTGTTATCGCAAAAGCTCTCAAACGAGCGTTATAAGTAGGAGGGTGGAGCGAGGTGTTCAGTGCTTAAATGTTATAAGTGCAAGTGTGCATTAATATGTATGTTATACTCTCAATTAGTTTTAACTCCCTTCAAAATCACCAATATATTTTGGAATGAGATTAAACTTATCTATGAAAAGATATGTCTTTATTATTTATGTTTTACAGCCTTTTCCAGATTAAACTTACCAAAGGAAATATATGTCTTTATTGCTTAGATATTGGATATGCCAAAAAAGGTAATACGTGTCTAATACTATTGCTTATATTACCCTCAACAAGTACATTTACCTAAATTTCGGAAAAAAATCCCGGAATGCTGCATAAGTATCACTAGAAATCAATACACTTTACCTTCATGTAGGGTTTTTTAACACATCTCTAAACATTTGATTATGGTTAAATTTACAGGTCTTTATTTAGAATATTTAAGAGTTCATTGATCATGATTTTGGGAAAAATATTTACGAATTAAAAATCCGAATTACTTTATAACTAAATAAAAAAACAGAGGTGCAATACAAGTGTATATTACTGTTATGAAAACCAATGTGATCTATTGATTTTCCTTATTTTCAAAGCTCATGAGAACCATTCACACAACATATTCAAAATAATATTTTGTTAAAATATTTTGAAAAATAAGGAAAACTTTCATAAAGGAAGAAGCTAAGTGAGAAATATAGCTTCAGAGTGCCCTAACACCCTCAGCCTCAACCGTATCCGAAAGCTTTCAAACTTTTAATCACTTTAATTGGTCTGTATATTGCGGTATTAACTTCTTTTTTACAGCCCTGCGTTTGAGGTAGCAGAGTTCTTTGCTATATACATACAAAATAAATCCTTTAGAAATTTGCTGTGTACGCAGGTCTGCTGCGGCGGGGGCGACCAGACCTGCCAAACATTCATCGACCATTGCACTAACGATTAAAATATATTTTACTGCGATTAACTATTGAACCTATTTTATTTACTATTTATTTTTAATTTCGATCACCTTTACATCATCGGTTTCTTACAAATCGGCACCAGATATTGAATAGGAAACATTAGTTATTCGTCACTGTAAGCGGCGTTACAAAGTTGACAAAAGAAAAAGAAATCTAAGAGTGGTTACTGGAAGAGTTCCTTTTCTTATTTCAATACTGATCGTGGTTTGATTGCATGATGAAAACTCTTTCTTTTGACATTACTCTAGAATACCAGAAAATCCGGCTTTCGCCCGTAAGAGTTATTACAATTTCAAGATGAATACGAATGAAAAATGACTATAGTATAGGATGGCAGATAAGAAAGCCTTGTTACCGGAGACAATGCTTGCCTTGTTCCCCCAGCTGAACCATTTCCCAGGATCATTAATTAAAAGCCCAGTGACTGCTGGGTTCAGAAACAACGCTTCAAAAAGTTACTTTTTCCAGGATCGATTTATTTTTATACTCTGTAGTAGTGGAATATTTTAACGCGTCATGCTTAACCAACTTATAGCGCGTATGTATGTTATTCGACGTGAAGATTCAGGAACCAAAGAATTTATTTTACATGGGAAAGCTGTTAATGTCTCATCCATGATCTGAGAATCATTTCTTACAGTTAGTTACGCGACTGCAGATAATTTTCATTCAAATTGCAGAGGGGTGTCAGCAGTGGCGGGTGTAGAGCATGTACACCACACTCGAGTGAGTTAACTGTATGCTAGGTATATCAGGCATTGATTATACCATTAGGTACAGCAAGGCTCTTTGAGACTTATGTGGGCTTTTTCAGAAATTCTCAGGTAATTATAAAATGTTATTTTAATTATTATATTTTACTAAAACAGAGTACATAGTCCTTGTTTCCCTAGAAGTTTCAAAGTGGCATCTCAACTCCCGGGCAGGTCCGGCGGAGGATAACTCTCAGTTCTGGGGAGTTTCACTTTAGTGACAAGAGCCTTCAAAAGAAAACACATCCTAAATCCTTGGTTTCTTCAATGCTTCAAGTAATTTAAACAAATTAATGTGCATTAACAATTTCAATACAAGCAATAATGGACAAAAAAACCTATACATGCTCCATAGAGAACGTCTGCAGTATCTACAAAGATTCTGCAAACATAGTTAATAATAACAAATATTTATGCCATCAAAATCAAAAAGTTTCTATAAAGAATTGTTTTTATTAAGTAGTTACGTATCTCCGGACTTAAATCATGTGATGATAACTGTAATGAAGTAAGAAATGTAAATAACTGTGAAACATCTTGGTCGTGCAGCATTAATGATTTGTGGACTTCCCTTCTGTCTCGCAAAGCGGCGTTAAGTAATTTCAATTTAACTTCCACCATTAACATAAACTTGCATCTGCAATTTTCCGCTTAAAGTGCTCTTCACCGAAACTACGTTGATCAAAGATTATGCAATATGCTAGAGAATAGTTTCGAATTAATGTGTTAATACCTACAAGGTCATAATTATATATTTTTTGGAAAGTCATGGTCATTACTATCATAGTTTTACATGTTCGTAAAAAATCTTTACAAAATGAAAGCTGACAAATTAAGCTTTAACTCATTCATCAAAACAAACTTGACGATTACCAGATTATTACTATCGAAAGTAATTAATTCTTCCAATGTTTTTTGGAAAGGCAGTCTTCGACGTACCTGTTTATGTTGCATTTGAGGTTGGTTTTTGTTGGTTTGTAAAATTACGGGAAGTAGATATAAATCTCAAGAAGCCTAGTAAACTGAAAAAAATTACCAGCAGTGGTGTACCTTGGATTTGTGGTGCCCATGGCAAGATAAAAAAATGGCGCCCTAAACAGAACCTCAAGAACCCCCAAACCCCTAGAAATTGGCAATTTTCCTCATCTTTTTTGAAAAGTTGAAGTCGCTTTCAGAAAAAGTGTAAAACTTGAAATATTATTCAACCAAGAATTTGAAGTTAAGATTTGTAAATTGCCAATTTACAGAAATTCAAATTTGTATAATTACTAATGCAGAACCCAGAATCAAAGGTTAAAAAACGCAAAATTAAAATTAAAATTCGTTATATTTTACAAAATATTTAATCCAAGATAAACCGAGGAGGTGTATGAGTACGTATATTGAAATTGACATAACTCAGTTATTATAAGCCTTACCAACTTAAAAGCTACTTTCCTAGCTTTGATTTCTGCAAAATTATCAATTAGTTCCTGTAAGTTAAGTTTTGCTACCTCCTCATGTTCAATAGATAAAATGGCTAAATTTGACAAACGTTCTTGTCCCATTGATGATCTTAGAACTTAATGAGCTTTTGGCTTTTGGCTATCTCACTAAGCTGATTTGGTCTTGATAAGCTTTAATTTACTAAAGCTTCGCTCACAAGAAGCCACCGTAACAGGAAGTGTCAAGTGCATTCGAAGAGCAATCTGGATGTTTGGATAAATATCCTCTAAAGACAGCTCTTGAATCTTTTTTATAATATCAAGTGGAATTGCTTTTTCAAGATCATTGATGAGCAGTGGCGGATCCAGTGCATTAGTTCAGGGGGAGGGGGGCAAGTAGGATTACGAGGGTGACCTGCCGGGGGGTCTGGGGGGTGCGGGGGCCCTCCCCCAGAACATTTGTGAAAATTTGAACTGAAAACTCGTGTTTTTTAGACAATCTAGAGATAAAAAACATGCTCAATTTTCATTTTTAAACTACAGATTTTTATTGGATTTATTTATTAAAGTATACTTGATTAGGTAGTTAGGGAAATAAAAAAGAATTGTTTAGAGGTTCAAGCCATAAATTTATAATTTACAATACTTTCTCCAGAAAACTTAAACCAAACAATAAGCTCTAAGTCGAGCCTTCTTTTTTCTCCCTTAGCACAACGCTCAATTACATTATCAACATTCACCTCAATATCACGATGTATGGATAAAAAGGCATAGTCCGTTCAACCACTCTTCAACCATTCTTGTCCGTAGCCAAGATTTAACCAGCTTTACATTTGCCGTTTATCAGCGATCGGAAAATACTCGCGATCGTTTTTCACGGCCGATCGAGAGTTCCGCAAAGCTATATCGGCCATCCATCCGCGATCGGCTGATAAGCGCTATCGTATTTCGCGGCCGTTCACGAATTCCGCAAAGTTTATCTAGCCGTTCACCTGCGACTAACAAATACGCGTGATCATTATTGCGGCCGATCGCGAGTTTTTCAAAGCTACGTTTGACGTTTTTATTCGCGACGGCAAATAAGCGCGATACTTTTTGCGGCCGATCGCGAGTTTCTTAAAGCTAGATTTGGCGTTTATTCGCGATCGGAAAATACGCGCGGTCGTTTTTTGCGTCGGATCACAAGTTTCGTGGAGCTGGAGCTTCACTCTTGTTGCGATCGCTAAAACGATCCCGTCCCAAAAATTTCCCGAAACTAAATTATATCCAACCCGAAATCGAAAATTTCCCAAACTTTTGGGAACCGACCATTCCTTATAATGTTTTGACTCAACAATAGTACATATTGTTTACTAACCAAGAATATATTTGTCATAATTAATTTTATACGTCTATTGAGAAATGATCAGAAACAATTATTATGCAGGAAGATGTCACCAAATCTCATGCCCTTGTGCTCTGATAAAAAACGTTCATAGAGTAAGAAATTTCAGATTATAAAATTTATATTATTTATACACGACAACATTTGAAAATGAATTAATATTTTTTTTATGAATTAGTAATTAGGCTATCTTAATTTTTTAAACACGATATAATTTGATTTCTTCAAATATTTCTCAGCTATTATTTTATAAAAAAATTACTTTCCTGCTGTGCTCTGTTGCTTCATCGTCGGCCGCCCTCTGAATTTGCGCCCCCCTTGCTCTTGCGCCCTTGGCGGGGGCCACTCCTACCAACCCTTAGGTACACCACTGATTACCAGATAAGTCCAAACGAGGAACAGCATAATAAATTGAATAGTGCACAAAAACCGAAATATTTGCTTCGTGCATGTAGTAAAAAAATGGTCTATAAGCTGGAAAGATTACGAAATGCACATTGAAAGCACTAAACAAATCGTTAGTGCTATTATACTACCGCATATGTGAATCGTTTATATTATAGCCAGAAATGTTATGACGCATGTTAAAGTAACGACCTAATAACTATTAACATCGGCTTATGAAGTATTAAATATCACACAAGCTAATTGGTTTTCTCGATTAGATTAATTCTACAGAACTCACAAAAGTAGATTTTAAGTGAATAATAAAAATTCATAAATCGTGTAAACCATCGCTAAAAATGTTTTACGTATCTAGGTTTGGACACTATCAATCTAACCATCTTCAACATAATGTACTAAATACCACGAAAGCTACTTTGTTGCCTTGGTCAGTCAAGTCAAAAGTCTTAGATGATTTTTTGTGGGGAACATTGAAGATTTGTGTTGAAACATTAAACTAAGTATTATACGAGTACATAGCCTTTGGACCAAAACTAATGAATTGCTCTACATTATTTGTCAGATAGAAAAATAACCACTATTTTGCACAGAACAATGGGGCAACCATGGCAAGTGTTATTACTTAATCTAGAAACATCATGCAAAATTCATTGCTTGATGTTATTACTTCATCTAGAAATTTTGCGATTAAAATTGGCTACGGCTTAAGACGATTATCTGACACCATTTTTATTAGAACGGCGGCATGGAGAATGTCGATCAACTTGTGGGCCTATGACGGATAATTGGAAGACTCCCAGGCAGAAAATCGTTGGCTTACAAACGAAGTCTGCTAAAAAGCCTTGCGCAAAGGACTTCATCACTGCACAACATCCATGAAAAGGATTTTTTTTAATGAGCAAATTAGCAATTTGTTACTATACGATTTCTAAACAACAACGCAAGGTCTAATGTCACTGGTCAAACCGAGAAGTTCATTAATTCATTTTGATAGGATGTCATAGACTCTCCTCTGTACAGCCCGGACCCCTGCGGTGACTACTTTTTATTTCTTCATCCAACTAAATACAGGAGCCGCTTTGTCAGTGACGAGCAAACACTGCGGCGCCGGCGGTGGTAAACATCAAGTTATGAGATGTACCGAAGCGGGCGGTGTATCTTTATGTAGTGAAAACTTTGAACGTTGACGGTAGGTATGACTCAAACAGGTGTTAGGTAAAAATAAAGTAAGGTGTGGAGGATACAAAAATGATAGTTAATTATGAAATAATTGTTGTTGTGCTATTAAAGGAAGAAGCGGACGTTAATTTAAGTATCATACAATCATTGTTCCAGAGCTTGTAATATATCTTAAATATTAGTTCCTCAGATCCATAAAATGGAGATACTCACTTCGTTTAAGTATTCGTTAAGTATCTTAATGTTTAGAAAACACTTAAACATTTTTACATGAATTTTTGTTAATCATAAGACTCACTTCGTTCATCCAACAAATAAAAAACTAGTATTGATAAAAAGCAAAAAAGTCCAATAAAAAGTATTGATGATTTCATCAATGTACTTAAAAATAAACTTGTTCATTATTCGCCTCCTGAATTTTTGCAATCTGTTAAAATAGGTTATATACCTCAAAAGTTTCTTCAATTCTATCTTGAATTATCATTTAGACGATTCAAGATACTCGAGTTCCGGCATTAAACTGCCGTTATCAAAATATTCTGCACAAGAAAACAGAAATCATTGGTCGTCAAAGGTTAAAAAGTGCACTTAATTAAACCAGTCAATACACAAACACACGCGAAACATCACCAGCCGGTTCGACAACGAGTTCCAGACTGCAGACTGATGTGACTTGCTAACCGTTCCTCTTAGTAGAACTTTGCGCAAAAGACTAAGAAGAGGAAGGAAGAGTCCTCATCCTCTCGGACAGTCAAGCTGCTCATAAAGTAATAGACGCAAAATAAAGTGTATTCAGGAGTGGTGCAAAGCTGTTAGAGCGCATTGAAGGCTCTGGGCGAGCACAACCAAGACCGACTACCTTGAATCCCAGGACATTCAGGGCACGAGGGAGCGAGAAAGCCGATGACCTGGTGGGGAAAGGAGCTGGGTCCTTTCTCGTCGGACCCGAGCCTTACTGCGGCGTTCCAGAGAGCGCCTGGTGGAACAGAACAGGCCTCAGACAGTCGAAACTATTAATATACCCTATCAGGAGGAAATGGAGAGGAATTTTAAGCCTGAAAAAAGGGAAATAAGCCTGGCTGATAAGGCTACTGACGGGAGGTTGGACCCAGCTCCTATCCCCGGCTTTCATGTTCCCTCGTGTCCTGAATGTCCTGGGATCCAAAATAGTAGTCGTCGAGCCGGCCGGTAATGTGTCGCGTGTGTGTCGCTGATTGTTTTAAATGTACTTTTTGACCTTTGACGACCAATGAATTATGTGTTAATGTGTAGAATATTTTGATAATGGCTTTTTTATGCCGAAACTCGAGTCAACATAAATAATGATTCAAGATTGAATTGAAGACACTTTTGAGGTACGTTACCTTTTTTAATTGAAGATAAATATTATCTAAATCAAAACTTAAACCATGTGATCACTCAAAATACATGCAGAGGGGTGTAAAAGTAGGTATACAGTAATGAAATAGGTTATAGAAAAAATAGATTCATTTATACTAAAACTAAATTTTTTCTATCTATTTTGAGTGTTAAGAAACAGAAATTTAAAATTGTTGGACTTGACCAATACACTTACTTCCTTTTGTGCTAAAACTGTTCTAGTACCGACGAACTATAAATGTACCTACTTTTGCACCCCTCTGTATAGCGTGGGCCATTAAGGTGTTATTAGACAAAATATAGTTAAGTTTTGAGTATACAACACGGCTTCAATTTCGTTATATTTCAAACCTAACACCAACATAAAAGTAAAGTACAATTGTTGAACACAGCTGTCAGCTATTCATTTTAATCGCATCCTTCGCACACTTCTTGGCTCAAAGGTATTACATCAAAAGCGCTCGCTTGAGCAGCTTTCAGACAAATACAGAAACTGATGTTGAAGCTCGACACAGCTTGTCGGGCTTGCATGAGTGGTGATTGGTGATTATCGCATTGCCAATACAGAATGGGATGGATTGAACAATCCCACATAGTTATGGTAAGGATTGGTTTTAGACCCTAGATGAACCAGAGTTCAAATTGGATGGTACTAAAAACGTAGCCTTTTAAGTTGGCAAAATAATGCAATAGTGCAGTAAATGATGTATAATCAAGAACCCTCAATACTTCAGTTTAATGAATAAAAATATATTTTAAAAACTCTTGTAGCCAGATGGGTGCTTTAGATATTTTATAAGCAAATGTAATAGAGGAGTTGAAGCAGTCTCCGTTTTTAACCGGTAATATACTTACCTTAACATTTAATGCTTTATGCTGTTGGTTAGCGTTTAGGAGTATGTCGAGCAATTTCCCAGAATGTGTCAGCGAGGCGGCTCAACATTCAACACGCCATAAACCGAGGACGTGATCTCCGCAGCCTCGCTCGCCGCGCCCGCAGCTCAGTCGGCCTTGGTCGATCCAGGTCGTGCTTCAGTCCATTTCCTTAAGTTTTGCATTAGTTTCTATACTACACAATCAAATTAAAAAGTGTTCCTTTAGTGTATGCATATAAGTATTTAAAATTAATACCAACTTGTCTTTTAGACACTTTAATTGGAGCGGTATAAGGATTTAATCATCGGAATCCTTTTACAAGGCGTTTTTTTAAGAATCTAGAGATTAAACTTCTATCAGTTGTTTCATGATTGTTTAAAGTCAAACAAAAAGGGTTAGTATGATTATATAAACATAGGACAAATAAAAAACTTCCCTCATGGCTACGTGACACATTTTACTGTTATAGCAAAATAAAAACGTAAATTTGTTCCTGATTTTATTTAATCACCAAATATCCCTTGAAACCTCTTTGCAGATATTAGACTGGATTCGAAAATATCCTGTGTGCAAGTGTTTTTTACCATAATTATAGCGTGATAAAGTATCTTTATAAGACGGAATATATGAGTTATAAATTGATTCAACTCAAATAAATTATAAACTATTAACAAATTATGCATAGAAAAACTTTAAAGCCATGCGCATTCCAGCGATGATATGATTTCCAGTTGACACGTTATCTCAGGAACAATATCTTCCATAAGATTCACTCCTTGTTACGAGTTGAAGATAGAAGCGAGCCTTTAACACATTCCACATTACACAGTCAGCACATTCCCTGTAATGTTTTACAAACATTCATTTCGTTTGTGAACGAGATATAGTTCCTCCCTTCACACTTGAATGCATTTCTATCTTTGTTATGAAACATTTGTAATGCCAAATCTTAACGGCAAAAATCTACAGTAATTCCAAGGAACGAACTTACAGTTAGTCACATTTTAAAAGCTGTTATTTAATTGTTTGAACGAAAGTGGCTTTATGTATCTTTTCGCTTACTTTCGCACTGTCATTACCTCTCTGGTTGCACTAATAAGGAACGTTTTCAAAATTTTCAAACATTAAAATTTATGTCTTCAAGCTGTAAAAATGTACAGAATAGTCATAAGCTATTAGAAGTTTGTTAAACGAAAAATTAACCAAGCATAATGAAAATTTGGTAAATCTGTTATAAAACAGGAAATTTTAAAAAGTTCATTCTTCCAAATAATGGAATATTGGCTATGCTGTTTTATTTTAATCAAAAGTTAATTCATATTAAATTAATGCAATTTTCCGTTTCTTTGCCCATAGGATATTCAGTAGTTTACAAATAAAAACCTATTTGTCATATAGGTCATATTTTAAAAACTCTGAGAGCTTTGGCAAGGACAGAGTATTAAGCTAGAAAAATTTAACGCAATTAAAGAAAAGAAATAGAGGTCACTGCAAGCGTAAATCATGTAGTACTCAAATAAATAGGCATAGTGTGGGGCTGAACATTGCGGTTAAACCATCTGGAGAACACGTTGAAGCAGTTTGATTCACGTGAAGTTGAAATAAATTAATTTACCCATAATTTCAATATTGGAGTACGAATTGTTTGAAATTTTCTAATAAATAATAGTTTATTTCATTCCTGGGAGCTAAGTGACGCATTTCGTACGAGGTCAAGTTTTTCGACCGAGGTCGAAAAATAACCGACTAACGAAAAGCAACTTTAGTCCCGTGTGATGAACTATAATTTTCATTTTACCGTTCAATATATTCTGCTAATTATTTAAATACCAAAGATTTCACAGCTTGTTCACGCCTTTAACGCATTTTCCCAACGAGTCTTTCGCCTTGTTCTTGCTATTGAAAACAATCATCTGATTGTCTGTTTCATTTGTGATTACAGTTCTGGCCACAGCACTGGGCTTGTGAGTGAGTGCACTGCTGGCGTTCTATAGTTCTGAACAGCCTTACTGGCGGGTGGCGAAAATTGTAATCTCCCAAAATGTCTGCTAAATAAACACATTTGGTAGAACTGTCAAAACTTTGTTTCCGTTTCACCTCATTTACACTACAAAAGAATGCCCTGAAATATTTCACCGAGAGATTTTTTCTGGAAATATTTGCGCAATGCATCAGCTGGTCTTTTTTTTGGCAACCTTTCATCTTGAATGATTTGTTTACATTTAAGTTTGTGTTTACACACTTTTGTCGTCGTACTTCATGAATTGTGTTGAGCTTGCAAGCATTTAACATTAGTCGCACTTGCGGTTGCAGCAAAATATTTTCTTGTGTAAAGTACCTTTACATAAACAAATGACCATGTGATTTATTACCAAAACATTGCAGATATTAAACACTAATTACGACAATAGCGCACTCACTCACCCGCCAGTAAGGCTGTCCAGTGCTATAAATATGTTGTTTGGCTAATCATTTACCTATTTGACATTATAGACAGTTTATGTTCTCCAAAATCAGCTGATAATTAAAATATGTGATGGTTAATTTTATTTTCTGTTTACTATTTTGTTTGTTGTCATTTATCTTAACTTAATCAAGAACTTAACCTTGGTTGTTTTAAAAGTTTATAAGTAATATTTAGTCGATTTTCATTTAGTCATAGTTTCTTTTACTGTTAAATAGTTCATCTTGTGGATTTCCTTGTAATTCATTCCCAAGTAGTTGAGCTTCTATCTGTCGTAAATATGCCCAACTACTTAAATATGTATAGGACTGGAGAATCAATTATTTACACAGCTGGTTTTTCCATCGTTTTGACACCCGCCTAATGCTGAGGCCAGAACTTTAGGTAAGATTGACAGTAACCATCAGTTGATGTATCGAACATATGAACTATAAATTGGTGAATTGAGCGAGTTTTACAATATCGATTTTTATCTTGACCAATCAGAGGGAACGTATTACCGACACCTCGATTGAGGCTATATTTTTACCCATTAAGCATTTTCGTCACAAGCTTTGGTTCCAATGGCCTTGTGAAAGTTAGGTAACCTTATATTATCTACAGACCTTGGTTTTACTACAGTAAAAAACGAACAGCTGATGTCATCGACTTCAGTTGACTCCTTAACTCCCTAGGGAGAAAACGAGCTTCTTCAGCCCCGCAACACGTGATAAAAACTGCCGTTTTCGTAGCGGTATAACTAAAATCATTTTTTTAATGTTTCTTGAGACTATTTAGTGTTTGTAATGATAATTTGTGGTCACCCTGTTTTTAAAAAGTAAAAAAATAAAGTTAAATAAATTCTCAGTATATTTGTGATGCGTTTAAGGATAGAACATAATATATTTTTAAGATAATTAATAAAGGCATTATTAAATTCCAAGTTTATCTTTTAACTAATACTTGAATTAAATAAATGTAAATCACATGAGTTATTGTCGAAAGGAAATATAAATATATAAAAATAGTGCATTAATAAAAGCGCAAACTCATCATTTTTTTAAAATTACATTTTTTGTGTGTCTTTGGCTACATGCCAACAAAAAAATATTTCCTTCAATGCTCACATCTCCAGGTCCATAAAAGCTAAGAGCTGTAAAATTAACAAAATTGCACGGAATGTAGTTTTCTTAATTTTTTTAGGATTAGTAGCTTTTAAGATATATGTAAAAAATAATAATTTAAACATGTTTCTTTTACAATTTGAAATTAAGATCAAAAATTTTAACAAAATATGAAATTTACAGTTGGGAGATATGTTTCTCAGATCTGGAATATTTCACCAATACTAAGGACAGTTTTTATTTTTTATTTTATGTTTGTTATGTGTTAAAAGTTATATGGATAGCAAGTCTGAAATTGAAAAAAAGTTCGTGAGTTTAATATCATAGTGTTATGTAAGATCCTTGAAACTGGAGTTCATCAAAATAAGGGATTTCTTTTTCAAAGACCCAGTATTTTCTAAAGTATTAATTTTCTGTCCCCTTTATGAGTTTCTTTAATTAAAGCTGCAGCTGAGCATCCATCTTATTTACCCTCCTGTCAATATTTTTAACTCGATTTTATTTGCAGTCGCTATGTATTATCTGTAATCATTTTACAAGGAATACAGGGACATTTACAAACATTCCAAAATCTGTACAGCGCATTTACATTTGTAAAGGACAAGAAGTCAGTGCTGAGATGACGCACGGAGCGTGTCGACACTTCAACTTCCACTTCGCAATTTTGCTTTGACTCTTCCGACCCATACTTCCTGCCAATCCAGAATGTACTTTATGATAATACGGAGTTTTTTCAATCCGCAGTAAAAGAACACGATAAACGTTAATCGGTATTTTTTAACATCGTACTAAATGGGAAAAAATCAGCTGATTTAACCGTTTAATGTTTATCGAGTTGTTTTACCATACATTGCAAAAACTCTCTAATTACTAAGCATAGCATTGTAAGAATTAGTTATTAAAATATTTGTTTTAAAGACAATAATGCAACTAGAATGATCACCTCGGACTCGATGTATAAAAGTCTCTTCGCTACAATACTGTGAAATACAATGTGTTCGTTGTTTGTATATCACTTGCGAAAATTCATTATTACATTGTTTACTACGTAACAACAATTCTTAATACGCAAAAGCGTAAGGCATTGTTCTTTACTAGTTTTATTTTTATTTTTCCAACATAAACCAACAAATATTTGTTATTGTTTCATCAGCAGTGTAGCGAAAAGTATCGTTCAAATTTCGAGTGAAAGAGGTTTGCATCTTCTCGACCAAATAACATATTCTAGATAAATCTCGTACATACCGTATAGTCTCGAATATGCAATGACCCACTTTCCACTCTTGTCATGAAATACACTAATAGTAATTCCCTTTAACAGTACTCCCCTATTTTTGCAAGCTTTTATTTACAAAAGGAACTGGAAACATACTGAACTCATCCATAACAAACGTACAATACAATACAATAACGAACTTGCTGCTCGTCCCATTAATTGAAAACAACCATCAACACGCAACACGCTTCAGAAGAACCTTTATACAGACTGTTGAAGTCAAATGATTTTTCCGTGAAAAATATGTTTTCAACTGCAAACTCTATTACATTACTTGCTATAGTTGCGCATATGAAAATGATAGACAAATCTATTCTCTCAATGTATTAAATCAAACTGTTTAGTATATTCTTTCATGAAACATTAAAAATTACTAGTTATTAAATACTTTTGTGGAAATAAAAGATGCCACTGGAACAATAAAATTTGCTTGCTATTCATTCTGTATAATATATGTCATATTATTGGCAGTTGTATCTTTAAGAAGAAATCTTTTTGTAATACTTAATGCCAGTTGCCCGCCACAGTTCCCTTATACAGAGTGTTGATAAAAAACCCTTGAGGACTTCGGGATATTGTTCCTTACATCAAAACTAAGAAAAAAGTTCCTGTAAACATGGGTCCTAAAATGCTCGGTTATCCGACTGTTGGTCTGTATGTGGTCTGTCTGAGGCTTTAAATCTTTTCCAAGCGCGTTCTGCTAACTCCTGGTCTGCCTGTCTACGTCTCTCTGAATCTTTGTATCTTGAGTATGCTATATCGTGTTCCTTACAGGCTTGGTCTAATTTATTGATTCCCAGGTCTCCTCTAGCTAATCTCTGCTTTAATCTAGTTCCCGGTCCGCAATATTGATAACCACCGGGTATATGAAGTTCTATAGGTAATAGATCGATTGCCTTGTTCAGGACAGATGAAACTATACCTCCACCCCGTTTGATTCCTCCTTTGCATATGACTTGTTTTTTCTTGGTCTTAGGCATTTATGGAAGAGATTTTCAACCTGTGGACTTATCGAACTCCAAAACACCACTGCCAGTGATAAACCAAAAACATACCATTTATGTATATGATTAAATCCTTCTATCTCTGTAATAGTCTGTATCGTCACCTTCCTCTAATGGGAGATGTACATCAAGTGGTAGTCCACCAGCTGGTGGTGGTGGTGTTTCAGATGATATTTTAAACAATTGTTCCCAATTTAAGTAATCATTTACGCCAGCTTTCGCTAAAATAGCTGCTCTACCGGTCTGTTTTTGATTGATATAGTTGTATACATATACTCCAAACTTTTTCAGTTGCTTATCGTGATAGTCCTTATTACTACTGATTAACCCTTCGCATTTAGCCAGTCTAGTATTAATTTGAGTAATACCAGACACTACCTCTGCAAGGTTAGTGGTTAATGGTAAAAGGTTGTTACTACAGGTTTGGTCAACATATCCTTTGGTAGCTACATCAGTTGATTCAGTGGGTATCGCAGTGTTTTTATTTGCTTGTTCTGAGCATCATAGTGCTCATTACTAAGTAGCATACTTAATTTATTTAGGCTTTGCAGGTTTACAGCATCCATAGGGTCTACTGGGTCACCGATATTGGAAACTCTCTTCTTTCTCATATTGTATTTATATTTTGTATAAGGTATACAGTTTCCATCCACATAGCTCTTTGTTGCTGCATCAGGTGGTTCCAAAGGTATAGCCAAGTTACAAAGTCTTTTAGTTTGCATATCATAGTTACCGTCGGGTGTTAAATTGAAACCTTCGCCCTTGGGACCCTTAAGATCCTTGCCACGGGCTTTTAAGCTACGTCCAAACTTGTCAATAGTCATCGTAGTAATACTTTAAATCTACTGTTCCCTGATCCTTTTATGTATCCAGCTCTTAATTCTTCTTCTATCACGCTCAATATATCCGTGGCTGTGGCTGTACCTGCGGCAGCGGCTGCGGCTGCGGCTGCGGCAGCGTCTGCGGCAGCGGCTGCAACTTCAGTATAGTAATGCTTTAAATCTACTGTTTCCAGCTCCTCTAACGTATCCAGCTTCTCTCAATTCTTCTATAATACTTAATATTTCATTAGTATGCACTCCTCGGTTACCACTCTCAGTAGACATGGCAATGTGCCTCAGTCTTTGTACCAACTCGTTTGGATCATCCCAGTGTATAATATCATGGGTCTTTATTGTTTTCCATTGCAATCCTTTTCCACTGCTAGCGGAGGGAAACAACGGCTTGATAATTTTTGTGTATTTTGTACTTTTGCTCGCTTTAATCCTACCATCAAACTTGTATCCTTCCCTATGAGCATTTGTATTAATCATGATACTTTCATAAGTATTTAAATCATCACCATTGAACACTGTACTATCAGGGACTCTTTTAAAAATAAGTTAATATAATCCAGGTGAACTTCCATACCTAGTACCACCGATAATTATATTTCCACCGTCATCAAAGTCCAACTCTTTACTTCCAATCATTAGTTTGTCATTTTCATAACGTGGACCAAAGGTATAGTCGATAATTTTCTTCGGACCAGCATCTTTTATAAACCAAGTCATATATTCCTTTGTTATAGGGTTTTGGAAATATTCATCAATAAATTGGGTAGTTGTGGCCAAGCCTTCTTCATTAGATACCAAGTCTGACAAATCCCCTTGGAGGTTGGGTGTTGAAGCTCTTGACGGTGCAAATTCCTCTCTTGCTTTTGGTGTTGATTCAAATGATTCTTCTTCTTCTTCAGAGTCATCGTACTCCTTTGGCTCTTCCTTTTCCTGTTTAATACTCCTTTGTTCAGTCTTAATGTCCATAGCATCTTGTGGATTGCTTTTCCTAAGTTCTTTTAATAAGGGCTTATACTGTCTTTCTAACATTATTTCATTTTCTTCCGTTCCATCCTTGAACATTTGATATTTGCGTTTAATAGCATTTCTTAGCTCAATGAGCCGAGCCTTCAGGTGTTTACCACTCTGCTCCATAATTGGAAATGATATATCCTCAGCTGTATGCACAGTTTTAAGGCATATCCACTTGTCTGAAGAATAAAGCCTGTTTCTTGTGTCTTATTAAGAAATTTATTATATTCAATAGTGAAACACCGGCCCTAACATTCAGTCCTCTATAGCAACTTCCCTCTCTACTATCAAACCTTGAGATCACATAGCGTTTTTTTAACCCTCTCAGGTCATTATATGCATAGATCCTAACCATTATGTTTTTTTTACAAAACTGTCCATTCCAGTTCGATACCTTCCCTTATACGGATCAGAGGTCTTGTCAATCACCAAGAACCCAAAGTTATCCTGCCAGGCCTTGGCACACAGTTGTTTAAACTTATCGAAAGACATGTCAGTAGTGATGTGGTCATTATAAATATGTTTTAAGTTCATTTCATCTTGTTTGAATAAAATAACAAAATTACAATTATCTCGAACCAATTGTTTTGGTATGGCACTGTATGCTTGTCCCAGGTAAAATGTATCAATATTTTTATGCCTTGCCATCGTAAAGTAACTTTTAATGGAATTATGTTTCTCGCAAGAGATATCGTCGAAGATCATAATTGAATTAGGCCTAGTTTCATTAGGATGGATAACTAGGTTGTTGTCATCAAAGGCAAAATAACCTACTTCTCTCGGCAGTACTTTTTTTCAAAAACTGATACTTTGGCTGATATAGTGATTTAGAAAATACATAAATATTCTCAAACCTCAACCCGTTTGGGTCAAATAATAAATTAAATAAAACGTTAGTTTTACCAGATGAACTCGGTCCACAAATTATACAACGTATAGAATCGGGCAATAAAGGCCCATGTTTATTCGTTTTAACCATGCCTGATCCAATATATTGGTCAAAGTTTTGAATAGGAAATTCAACTTCCTGCTTCTCAATCTGCATCCTAACTGGTTACTCAACGTTGATTACAAAGAGATATATACTTCCCAAACGCTGACACCCACATGAGTCAAACCAAGTTCTTGCTATCAATCCAACTGTCGTGGCTGCTATCATATCCCTTCCACCTCACAAGTAACTTGGAACCCTTTCTCCGTAGCACTTTTTCTACCAAATAAACATCACCAGTCTTAGACTTGCTAATTTCTTCAGCATAAAATCCCCCTTTAAGAACCTCTCCTCTAGAGTCTTGAAGAATATATGTAACTGGTTTTGTTGGTTTAATAGCATAAATTTTAAATGTTTCGTTTGTCCAGTTGGGAAGATAACCCTTTTTAAAAGTCTTTTTATTTTTACTAATCCTTACACTATCCCCCAACTGAAATTTTGGTTTTTTTGAATTTTTGACTCTTAACTTTATTGATTCTTTTTAAAATATCTTTAACATGTTTTTGTCTGACATCTTTTGGTTTCATACCTATAGTTCTATGTTTAGTGTTGTTGTACGACTTGACAATTTCTGGAAGTATACTAATCCACTCATAGCTACCTCTAGCAGTAAAAAGCTTGTACATTTTTGACTTTAATGTTCTGTTTAATCTCTCAACAATACTAGCTTTGAGTTCGGAAAAGGTGTGATAGTGATTGATTTTATATTTTTTCATTAAGGCATTGACGTGTTTGTTAAACCATTCTGTACCCTGATCTGTGTGAAAGTTTTTCATTTTATATTTAGCTAAAATTGGCTCTAACGCCTTGGCAACTGCAGGTCCCGACTTGTCCTTTAGGGGAATAGCAAAAGCAAATTTTGTTAGACAATTAATCATAGTAAGGATATACCTGTACCCCTTATTTATTCTGGCATAAGGCTGCATTTCAACGAGATCAGCTTGATAAAGATCATTGAGTGATTTTAAAGTAACTTTACGCCTAGGATAATTTCTCCTAGCTGGTCTATGCAGCTCTTCAGCTATAGCTTTCTTTGCATCCATTTTAGTAATGATGCAATTCATTTCTCTAGCATTAGTTTTATAGAATTATTCAATACACTTACATCTGTAACACGCATCAAATAAATAAACATCATACTTGCGACAAGTATAGCTAGAACAAAGAGCTTGTCTGCTAAAGTTTCAATCATACAAAATGCCATACTTACCAACCATCTGGACTGTAGCAGCACCCGATCTATACTGAACAGATTTGTATGTGCAGTTGACTACCAACCACCTTTTATGCCCAGGTCCATGATGAAGTGTTGAAGTTATATTGTGTTTGCTTGAGTGGGGTTTGAGACCACTCGTGTTTACACACCCAGGTTAAACATTATTCCATACATGAGCCAGTCCAGAAAAGCTGGTTTTCACTCAGTATGAACTAATGTCCTCTCCCTTTGAGCAAACTAAGGAAAGAGTTTTTTTTATTAAATAGTCATAGCCCCACCACCGCTATGACCTGTGAAGGCCTTCCAAAAATAAGCTAGTTGCCTCCTCCATGTTTTTTACACTATGATTAATTTACCCCACCGGGCAGACTGATTGAATGACCCAAGAGCCAGACTATCAACTTTGCCCTATCATTCAGGTTTACGGGCTTTTACACCGCGCCAGTGACCTTCACTCAGGTTTACGGGCTTTTACACCGCGCCAGGGACCTTCATTCACTCTGGGCTGTTCGAAGGTGTAACCTAGAATTTTCCAAGTTCTAGACGCCACAGTCTACTAGACCCTTGATCCACATTCACACCGGACGTCAAGTCCTTGTCTGTGGCAGACGCAAGAAATCATTTTCTAAGGCAATTAAGCCAACTTGCCATCCACATATGGACTTACCAGGGGTTAGCCCTGCCAAAATGTGGGTGTCTGTCCACAGAACAGAAGCTTTCAAGACTCAGCCTTACTAACTTCTCACATACACACTCACATTCACACAGTGGGGTACTTTAATTATGTTTCATGATAAGTTCAATTACATTTACAAAGTTGTATGGCGTTAATACATTATTAAAGGCAGTCTCATAGTACATGCCATTGTTTTACATGAATTCCTTTGCTTTATTTAAAATGTTAATACCATTAGGGACAGGGTATCTGATAAAACAAGGCACAAAGCCTTGATTTTTTGCCTTTTTTAGAGCCGTTTTGAAACTTCTCTTTTCTGTGCGGATGCACTTGTACTCACACATTCCATGAGTTTTTTGAAGGGTGTCTCTAATTAAAACACAAAAAACATGAGCTAGATTATCATCAGCAGGGAACACGGCCACCTTTGGTGTCTGTTCTTTTAGAGTTTTATTTAGAGTTTGGTTTTCTTTACAAATTCTATCATTAGCAGCTTTCATCTCAGAGTGCATTTGATTAAGTTGATAGTTAGTTTGAAGAGACTTTGAAGGCGATTGTAAAAGTTCTGTATTTTCCTGTCTTAGACTGTATTCTCCACGTATTCTAATAGAAGGTAAAACCTCTTCAAATACCCAGTCTTGAAATTTTTCGGCAATTTGAAGTTTGGATGAAAAGATCAACTGATATAAACCGGGTTCATTAATAAATACTGTATGAGGATGAATATTTAAAGAGAGCACCGAATCGGTGCTCTTTACTTCCGGTGTTGTCTTACAGTACTTTGATTTGACATGATCATTTATTGCCTAGCATAGCCAAGAATTTCAGCTACATCTTTCCCTTTGAACCAGGGGTTATTTTCCCTATCAAATATCACCATTACTGGTTGGTTGTTAAATACAAACGCAGTAAGGCTAAACATTTTCAACTATAAAATTAAGGTTATGTTAAAGGAGCAGAGATGTCTTACCTCAGCGAGAGCAGCAGCCAAAATGGCTATAGTAATGTAGCATTAGGGGGGAGCTTAAATTTTTCAAGGTCACTAACTAGGTAAAATTGGTAGGGATCTATAAGTCGTGACACCATAATTCCTTACACGGCATTTCAATTTAACCAGTCTCCATTAGCCAATATATTGTTTACAAAATATTCAAATAATTCTTTAGCTAGGTTTTAAATGAGCCAATTATTTTATACAATTAATGCTATTCCAAATATTTAAATTCTTCAAATTGAAAGTCTTTGGAAGCCATGTCTGCAACTCACTGGAGTCTTTGAACTTTATAACCAAAGGGACGAGTGTCACACTCACCCTCGAGCTTCCTCTTTGGACCTGTAATTTCGAAAACTTTGGTCTTATTTATCGTTACAATATTTCTATCTTTAGTTCTTCGAAGTCTAGACTCATTAATTTCTAAGGTCTGTCTGGTTTCACTTAACACCATTTCTTTTAATTTTTCAAAGTTCAGAGTCTGAGAGGTTTTAAAGTTGAGTGTTAGTCCTTTGATCTTACAAACAGGAACCAGAGCCTGCTTGTTGGTTGACCAGACAAGGTATGCATAAGTCTTTGGCCCCCCAGATACAAACTCTACAATATACGAACCTGGTCCATACTCTGCAAGCTCATCAGTCATTTCACCCCGGGAAACCCCTGTAGGCACTCTGTAAAGTCCTACCCGGAAGTAGTAGACCACACTGTCAGTGTCGTAGTAGCACACCTGACACCCCAAAGCATCCAGATGTTCGTACAATTTTAACCTCGCCTGGGCAGTGGTAAAGGCTGCTACTACGATATTGTCATTGCTGAGGGGCTCCCCGACCTCTTCAATATATTGACAACTTACAACTAGTACTTCATCATTTATAATCTGTAATCTGTTAACTTGAATCTCCGGTGTAGTTAGCATTCGAAATAATGTTTTTGAGTCTCTGACGATAGTAGCCTTGGTCTGGTTTTCACGCTGTCCAAATTTCCCCCAAAATGAATTTAGCATGAGCTTTGCAAGCGATCTGAGCCCTCCATTCTTTACAATTTTCTCCTTTTCCAATTGAATACCCTCATGCGCCAAATAGTCTGCTATATACTTGTCTTTATCTTCTTCTGTCTGACACCAACTGGGGTAGCCAGATGCCTCTTGTTTCATTTTCAAAAACTTGTTAATAAAATCAGTAAACAGGCCTCCCTTCTCATACGTAGCTACCTCATACTCCCACAGCTCGTACATGTCAAGGATAACATAGCCCTTCTCTACAGCCTTTCTGATTTCATCCATTGTCCACGTCCCTACTAATGCTCTGTCTTGGCTTTCATGGTCACAGTCTTCTTGGTTCATTTCTTCCCCACATGTGCGGCATAGTACAAACATTAATTTATTGTTCATCTTAGCCGGGAGTACTGGGTGGTAGAGATCCCCGGGAGGCAGGACTTTTCACTTTAGCAAACCATCTACTTCAAGCCCCCTATGTCTGCACTCATTATCCCCAACATAGATGGTTGGATGACCTAGGGGGTATTTGCCATACTTAAACACATACGGATAAAGAGAGCACATATCTACATACTGTATGGTTTCTCCCTCCTCACATTTATGGTAAGTCTTTGCATTGCCAGTTCTGCCTCCAAAGAACGCCTGCCTTGGGTCAAGGGGGAGGTTGTTAAGAATGGGGAGGGAATCCAAGTGTTTAAGTTTTTGCTGTTTCTTTATTTTACGAAATTCACACTCCCACATCTCGACTACCTCGTAGTCTTGGAACTTTGCAATTTTAGACTTGGTTCTTTCGAACCTCAGGTGGAGTGAATCAGAGGGATCTTCCTTCAGAGGAGCCTCTCTGTTGTAAAAAAAACATTTGGGGCATCCATGCCAGTAGCACCCGTGGAACTCATAGATTCGCTCTCCGTCAAATCCATCGACTTTTGAGCCAGAAATCCTAACTTCTTTTCCTCGCCCATGTTCGCAGCATGTTCCATTCTCACTCCACGCTTTTCTTCTTCCCAGCTTAGCCACTGTATGGCAGCAGCCGACTGGTTATCCACAAAGCGGTAACCATCCTTTGGAATAATACCAATAGTGTGAGGCTTTAGAAAGTTTCGGCGGAAGGCCAAATTGCAAGCACTAGCAAAAGTAACAGCCTCTAGAAAAGGATCAACATTACACTCTTGGAGGAATATTGATCTAAATTTAAGACAGGCTTGGGCTAGGATTTCCACATCTGAGATGCAGTACTCCAACAGTTCTTTTTGAAAATCAAAGACATAGTTTTCTGAGACTTTTTCATTGTACCAGTTTTCAAAGTCCTTATGGGACTTCTCAAACATGGTCTCAGGACAATAGTACTGCTTGTCAGGCATAGGGCCCACATAGTTCTGGTTCGCAAGAGTGTTAAACAAGTGGGGGAAATAGCCCTTCTTTCTTTCGGGAGGCAGATCAAAGGCTTTGGGGAGCGCAGAGAGGGCCATGGGGAAATAGCTCAGTGAGTCCACAAACCTCACATTGTCCAATTCCATTAAAATGATTTTAGAACCTCTCATGACCAATTCTGGTGTAAATTTTGTTTCCTCTAGCACATACTTGAGCAAAAACTGGAAATCAAAGCCTTGACCATTGTGGGCGATTACACAAACATGTTTAAATTGTTTACGTACCTGCAAGACATAGTCCATAAACTGCTGAACCGGGTTAGAGTTGAAGACTCTCGTACGGTTCTTACAAGCCATGCAAAATTTTCCGTCAATGCATTGGTAGCAAAACTGTTGGGAAACACACAAATTTACTTTATGAACTTTTTGTTCTGGGTCAGAGGGGAGGGACTCGTCCTGGCGAGTCTCCAAGTCAAAGGAAATAAAAAGAAAGTCTTTAGATTTCGGTTTGCCATCATTACGCCTCATGTAACATTTATGGTTGGAATCCATGTATGTTCCACAAGGCTTACAAAGAACTTCTCCACACTTGTGGGGCGTGGACCTTTCTCTATACCAGATCAGTTTCCCACAGTCAAGGCATTTTTTCACAGCTTTGCACCTATCAGCCTGATGGGCGATAAAGCAGTGCTGGTTTCTCAAAGTCAAGTTACATTTCGGGCAAGTTATTCCCCCATGCTCCTCCTTACAGGGAGGCGAGATGGTTTGACAGTAGGGACAAAGATTAGAGCACCTATGCGCACTTTTATGATCATATGGGACATGACAAGCTTCACAAAAATACGTACATGCAAATGCAGCAGTTAGACTGGTAATTACATTATAGTGGCCATTGTGAAAGATCAAATTGATTTTAAATTTTGGATTGTCTACCCAGCCTTCAAAGTATACATCACGGCCTTTATTATCGTAATTGTACACAGTAATTTTGAAATCTTTTAACAAGTCCTGAAATTTTTCCAATTCGAGGATACCTGCACCATTCTCAGAGATCTCCACCCTTGCCATACGAATCAGTTCTTGAGCCATTGTTGTCTGCCTCTTTCTATCATCTTGACGGATAGCTTTAAACAGAGGGTCTTTGTTTGCATGGGCAATCGCTACCGCCAAGGCGCGGGGGAGACACAAGTTATCTTTGTTTTTAATGACTACAATACCCTTCCTTGCCCTACACTCTTCCTCAAAGGTGTTGTAGAGGCCAGGCCGGGTCCTACCAGAACCTACAGGGAGATTCACTCGGGTACATTCTACTTTAAAAGTATCAGTGGACTTGATAGATTCAGAATTTGATTGGACAATACCCCCAAAAATTTGCCAAAGGATATCCTCATCAACTTCCCCGGCAGGACGAAAAGCAACATAACCCGGATCTTTACTTTTTAAATTTAGACTTTGCAAAGTAAACCCAAGCTGGTCGTTTTCATGGGCTTATTCTTTCATTTGTTTTACTATTTTTGCAAAACCTTGTCTTAGCCAATCAAACTCACTGGTTTCAGGAGGACGATTGGAAAATTTAAAAATGGTTTTAGTACCATAAAGCCTAAACTTTTTGACATGAGTTTCCTCCTCACTAATTATTTCAACAGGCTCAACAACATGAGTCTCCCCCTCCATACTAATTGAAGAACTAGACTCAACCATCTCAGAATTAATCTCATTCTCAATAATTGAGGGACTAGGCTCCAAACTATCAGCCATTTTTACAGGGACTTAAAAGTTTAGGTTATAAAAGCCAATAATTATTAAAAGTACTTTAAAGATTAACTAAACAGAAATTTAAGCTTAAATTTTCTAAGTTCTTTTAGCAAATATCTGGATTAATTATTTAAGTTAAAATTTCCTAAGTTCTTTAAACAAAAAATCCAAATTAATTATTTAAGTTAAAATGTTCTAAGTTCTTTAAACAAAAAACTGAATTAATTATAAATACTCACAGCAGTATTGCACAATAGAACACGCTAGAACAACACAGCGCAGACACCTCTGAACAACTCGAAAGCCAGGAACAGAGTGATCGAGGCAAGATGTAAACCGATGGAGGTAAACCAATCAGCCAATAGGATGCCCGCCCGCTTATTCCGACCAATCACAGCGCAGCATTTTACCTTCCCACCAAAATAATAGTTGAATAAACAAAGAACCACATCCCGAATTTTGTATTGATAACACTTTTCCTCCAGAGTCATGTGGTTTTCCTCCGGATGTCATGTTGATAGCCTGTTCCATTACCCGGAAACCACATACCACCTTATCTCACGCTTAAACGCATTGAGGGGTCCTAAGCGCAAAATTATTACATTTAAAAAACTACCTCTAAAAAGTTAGGTTAGGAACACAAAAAATGACGTCATCTTTTGATTGACGGATCACGTGACAGATGACGTCACGGTCCCATGACCGTCGGCGCAGCTGATGACGTCATGGGAAAAACCCCTGCTATCCTCCCGCACAGACTACTGATGTAATCATCGGAATCCTTTTTCAAGGCGTTTTTTTTTTAGAATCTAGAGATTAAACTTCTATCAGTTGTTTCATGAATGTTTAAAGTCAAACAAAAAGGGTTAGTATGATTATATAAACATAGGACAAATAAAAAACTTCCTTGATGGCTACGTGACACATTTTACTGTTATAGCAAAATAAAAACGTAAATTTGTTCCTGATTTTATTTAATCACCAAATATCCCTTGAAACCTCTTTGCAGATATTAGACTGGATTCGAAAATATCCTGTGTGCAAGTGTTTTTTACCATAATTATAGCGTGATAAAGTATCTTTATAAGACGGAATATATGAGTTATAAATTGATTCAACTCAAATAAATTATAAACTATTAACAAATTATGCATAGAAAAACTTTAAAGCCATGCGCATTCCAGCGATGATATGATTTCCAGTTGACACGTTATCTCAGGAACAATATCTTCCATAAGATTCACTCCTTGTTACGAGTTGAAGATAGAAGCGAGCCTTTAACACATTCCACATTACACAGTCAGCACATTCCCTGTAATGTTTTACAAACATTCATTTCGTTTGTGAACGAGATATAGTTCCTCCCTTCACACTTGAATGCATTTCTATCTTTGTTATGAAACATTTGTAATGCCAAATCTTAACGGCAAAAATCTACAGCAATTTCAAGGAACGAACTTAGTCACATTTTAAAAGCTGTTATTTAATTGTTTGAACGAAAGTGGCTTTATGTATCTTTTCGTTTACTTCGCACTGTCATTACCTCTCTGGTTCACTAATAAGGAACGTTTTCAAAATTTTCAAACCTTAAAATTTATGTCTTCAAGCTGTAAAAATGTACAGAATAGTCATAAGCTATTAGAAGTTTGTTAAACGAAAAAATAACCAAGCATCATGAAAATTTGGTAAATCTGTTATAAAACAGGAAATTTTAAAAAGTTCATTCTTCCAAATAATGGAATATTGGCCATGCTGTTTTATTTCAATCAAAAGTTAATTCATATTAAATTAATGCAATTTTCCGTTTCTTTGCCCATAGGATCTTCAGAAGTTTACAAATAAAAACCTATTTGTCATATAGGTCATATTTTAAAAACTCTGAGAGCTTTGGCAAGGACAGAGTATTAAGCTAGAAAAATTTAACGCAATTAAAGAAAAGAAATAGAGGTCACTGCAAGCGTAAATCATGTAGTACTCAACAGTGGCGGCTCGTGAGTTTATGTACTGGGGGTTCAGAGCTAATAACATATACATGATACCAATGTATTATATTAGAGTTATTGTCTTAAGCCAATCAGTATTTAAAAACGTTAAATGCTTACAAGATCGTAGTTTTCTGCAAATTCTTGACATACCTGCTTTTATACACGAGTGTAATGCTTATAGTCTATAGGATTAAGGCACTATCACTATACCTTTGATGATAAATTGTATTATGCTACTATGTACATTAAAATGTTAAATCCAAAATTAATTAAATCAATAGCGTTATTACCGTTGCTCAATAGCTTAATTACTGTTCTTACAGAAAGCTATGGTGCGGCCGCTACGCCGATTGTTTTCTTTCAATAATCAGAGCTAAAAATAAAACGCATAATCGCATAACTGAAATAAACGTATTTATAACTAAAAACAACATAGAAATCATACAATATTTAAATAAATAAACTTAAACATCGCCCAAACCATTATAACAACATTATCAAGCTTTACAGCGCGCGTGCTGCTGAAACAGAAGTGGTTAGAAAAGAAACTACTCTTTCGGAAGAGGTCGGCCAATTTCGTCAGCGCTCGGCTCGCCGCTAGCATAGAGCATTAGCGGTCGGTCCATTGCTTTCAAGCAAGCCCCCCTCCGCTCCCCCCACACCCCTCGCCCAGCCAGCTGGGCCGAGCTGGGTTCATTCGGCGAACTGAACCTCGCTCTGCCGGCGCGGCGTTGCGTGAGAGCTTCGCCCGGACGCAAAAATAGTTTTTTGCCATGTTGTTTATGAAAGTAAGTTTAACATTGGGGTTTTCTGCTATTTACTTAGAAAATGTATTGTTTTTGATTATTTTAGGGGGTTCACTGAACCATTGAACCTACACACGAGCCGCCACTGGTACTCAAATAAATAGGCATAGTGTGGGGCTGAACATTGCGGTTAAACCATCTGGAGAACACGTTGAAGCAGTTTGGTTCACGTGAAGTTGAAATAAATTAATTTACCCATAATTTCAATATTGGAGTACGAATTGTTTGAAATGTTCTAATAAATAATAGTTTATTTCATTCCTGGGGACTAAGTGACGCATTTCGTACGAGGTCAAGTTTTTCGACCGAGGTCGAAAAATAACCGACTAACGAAAAGCAACTTTAGTCCCGTGTGATGAACTATAATTTTCATTTTACCGCTCAATATATTCTGCTAATTATTTAAATACCAAAGATTTCACAGCTTGTTCACGCCTTTAACGCATTTTCCCAACGAGGCTTTCGCCTTGTTCCTGCTATTGAAAACAATCATCTGATTGTCTGTTTCATTTGTGATTACAGTTCTGGCCACAGCATTGGGCTTGTGAGTGAGTGCACTGCTGGCGTTCTATAGTTCTGAACAGCCTTACTGGCGGGTGGCGAAAATTGTAATCTCCCAAAATGTCTGCTAAATAAACACATTTGGTAGATCTGTCAAAACTTTGTTTACGTTTCACCTCATTTACACTACAAAAGAATGCCCTGTAATATTTCACCGAGAGATTTCTTACGCAATTAAAATTTCTGGAAATATTTGCGCAATGCATCAGCTGGTCTTTTTTTGGCAACCTTTCATCTTGAATGATTTGTTTACATTTAAAAATGTGTTTACACACTTTTGTCGTCGTACTTCATGAATTGTGTTGAGCTTGCAAGCATTTAACATTAGTCGCACTTGCGGTTGCAGCAAAATATTTTCTTGTGTAAAGTACCTTTACATAAACAAATGACCATGTGATTTATTACCAAAACATTGCAGATATTAAACACTAATTTCGACAATAGCGCACTCACTCACCCGCCAGTAAGGCTGTCCAGTGCTATAAATATGTTGTTTGGCTAATCATTTACCTATTGACAGTTTATGTTCTCCAAAATCAGCTGATCATTAAAATATGTGATGGTTAATTTTATTTTCTGTTTACTATTTTGTTTGTTGTCATTTATCTTAAGAACTTAACCTTGGTTGTATTAAGTATATAGATAAGTAATATTTAGTCGATTTTCATTTAGTCATAGTTTCTTTTACTGTTAAATAGTTCATCTTGTGGATTCCCTTGTAATTCATTCCCAAGTAGTTGAGCTTCTATCTGTTGTAAATATGCCCAACTACTTAAATATGTATAGGACTGGAGAATCAATTATTTACACAGCTGGTTTTTCCATCGTTTTGTCACCCGCCTATTGCTGAGGCCAGAAGTTTAGGTAAGATTGACAGTAACCATCAGTTGATGTATCGAACACATTGAACGATCAATTGGTGAATTGAGCGAGTTTTGCAATATCGATTTTTATCTTGACCAATCAGAGGGAACATATTACTGACACCTCGATTGAGGCTATATTTTTGACCACTAAGCATTTTCGTCACAAGCTTTGGTTCCAATGGCTTTGTGAAAGTTAGGTAACCTTATATTATTGTTCTCTTATCTACAGACCTTGGTTTTACTACAATAAAAAAAGAACAGCTGATGTCAACGACTTCAGTTGATTATTTAACTCCCTAGGGAGAAAACGAGCTTCTTTAGCCCCGCAACACATGTGATAAAAACTGCCGTTTTCGTAGCGGTATAACTAATATAATTTTTTTTCTTGTGACTATTTAGTGCTTGTGATGATAATTTTTGACCACCCTTTTTTTTAAAGTAAAAAAAAATGTTAAATTAATTATCAGTACATCTGTGATGCGTTACAGGATAGAACAAAATATATTTTTAAGATAAGTAATAAATGCATTCTTAAATTCCAAGTTGAAATTTGTTAAAATAGTTGGTGGGTTTACCTTCATTTGATATTATGGTGTTATGTAAGATCCTTTAAACCGGAGTTCATCAAAATTAGGGATTTCTTTTCAAGCACCCAGTATTTTCTAAAGTATTAATTTTCTGTCCCCTTTTAGTCCAGTAACTGGCCATTTCCCTGGAGAATTTTTTCGGACAGAACCGATTTGCATGAAAATTTGGATTTAGGTTCTACGTACCCTCTACTTCAAAGTTAAAAATGTTTTAAGAGTTGCTTTATCCCAGGGGGTGGGTGCCAACCCTTCTAGGGGGTGAAAATTGTTACATTGAAACTAAGCCAGAAATGGATATATTGACCAATTCTAAGCAAATTTTGTTCTATAAAGTTTTTTCTTAAAGTTAATACTTTTCGAGATATTCACGATTGAAGTTGGCGATTTCCCGCCCCCCCCCAAAAAAAACTTTTTCAAATGGTTTTCCACAAATAACTAAGAAACTAAGAGGTTTAGCGGAAAAGTTGTAATGAAATAAATTGTAGCGTATAAAAAAACAAAGAAAATGGTGAACTTGTGAAGTCTGTAAACCCAGATGGAGCCAAGTTATGGCTTGTTTAAGAGTGGTTTTAATTCGTCGAACGCCAAAACGTACAATTCCAATGTGAAATAACTAAAAAAACTAAAGGTTTTTTTCGAGGAAAACCTACTGAATACTTCTTAAAGATCATTAAAAGACCTTTAATTTTTTTTAAACTTATCATCGTAAAAATTAAGCGAGTTATGATCAAAGTAAAGTTGGTTTATAATTTTTCGGCGATAAAAATCTTGAAATATCAACCCCCAATTAGGACTCAAATTGAAATTAATCCTTACTGCTCTGAAATTCCCTTTAATTATGTGTTTTCAATAGGCTCAAGAAGTTTGAACTCTTTTAAGAGCTTATTTTTGGAAAAAATGTGAATTTAAAATAAAAAGGGAATTTTAGCAATAACAAAAAAATACCTTTCCTTCAAAATAACTCTAAATCTATTGGTGACACGGAAAATTTTGTTGAGAAAAAAATTGTAGCGATTGATTTGATAACAATTTTGATACTTTTTTTTGTTTTTTTGACAATAATTAAGGATGATTCAGGCGTTCAAAGTCTTCAATTGTTGATAATTACTGATATTTTCAGCCCCTTTCAGCTCACCCCTCTCAATGAAGTATCCTTTCAACTTAATCTTAGTTATATCTATTTCAGGACGCTCATGAAATAAAGGAGTTTTAAGCAAAAACTAAAAAAAATGAAAGAAACCTTAAAAAGACGAAAGAAAACTTATATAATTCAAAATAATTTGACTACAAAAAAACATATTCTACGACTGGTAAGAAACTTTTTTTAATCAAACATGCATAAATGAATATAAAATTTAACTTACACATTTCTTTGTAGCTATGCTGCCGTCATTGAGTTTGGTCATGAGTAAACTCAAAACCATACCATGAGTGAGGCGAAATTCCTCCTCCCTCCCGTGTTTTCGTTCACCAGGAAGGGTGGCGAAATTAAATGTATTATTTAGTGCTGCGAAAACGGCTGTATAACTGGAGCCAATTCTTGGGACCCACACCGTCCATAAGCCCAATGCTTAAATTAACATTAGTCTTATGGACGGCGTGGGCCCCAAGAATTGGCGCCAGTTATACTTACGTTGCGGAGCTAAAGTAGCTCATTTTCGCAACTGGTCCAACTGGTGAAAAAGGAATCGGCTGATGTCGAGGTCATCAGGTGCTTAAATTTATATGAATTTATATCGTAGCAAACATTCAGTTGATTTTTTTAACAAGAACAAGATGTAAATAATTTCGGAAACAATCTTCTAAAATTTAACATGATATCTTTGTTTTTGAAGTAATCTTAATATAGTTTTGTATTAAGAAAAAGCACACATAAAACGAGCCTAAAGTGGCTTTTTGAAACTTGCGCAAATTTTACAACCTCTACAAGCTTATCAGTTGTAAAACATGAGCTAGTAGGAATATCTACACCTATGATGAAATAAACTATACAGGCTGTTCATTAAGGTCGGTCACAAATTCGGGACCGACATTCATCAAAACAAACAAAAAATATCTAATAGTAAAACAAATGCCGGAAATCCTTTGTTTAGCCGCTGGCCGCCATTTTGTATCTTTTACAAAAACATAAATATCTTAAAAACTGCTTTAGCTAAAACAACCTAACTTTTCAAGAACGTTTATAATAAAACAAAAAATTTAAAATTTGGTTCGATTAGAATCAATATTTTCAGAATGGCACTCATTTTAAATTTCCTAAGACAAATAACTAAAAAACTATGAATTTTACAAAACAGTTATAGTAGACAAAAATATAGAAAATGTTATTCCAAATCTAACGACACTTCATTTGTTAAAATCTATCAACGAATGAGCGTGAAAATCCACTTTTTCTGTTAACCTGCAAGAGCCAATTAAGCTAGTCATAATATCTCCATTGTTGCACCAGTGAGTCGCCGCGCCGCGCCGGGGCCGGCTGCGCCGCGTGACTAGTTCATAGTTGAACAGAAAAAGTGCATTTCCTCGCTGATTTGTTGATTAATTTTGTCAAATGAAGTGTCGTTAGATTTGTAATAACATTTTCTACATTTTATCTCTTGTAACTTTTTGTAAAATTCAGAGTTTTTTTTAGTTATTTTACTTTTAAAAAGTTTAATTGGCGCCATTTTTAAAACACTGATTCAAACCAAACCATTTTTTTATTTGTTTTATTATAAACGTACATGCAAAGTTTGGTTATTTAAACTGTAGCAGTTTTCGAGATATTTATGTTTTTGTAAAAATTACAAAATGGTGGCTAGCGGCTAAACGAAGAATTTCCGACATATGTTTTGATTGGACATTTTTTGTTTGTTTTGATGAGCACTATCAACTCCTTAAGTTTGTGACCAACTTTAATGAACACCTTGTATAGGTTTAGCCAGTAAATGGCCGTAACAAGATTCAGTTACAAAACCGAGGGCACCAGAAAGTACATGCTCAACCCCCCATAGCTCCTGTACAGAATTTATCTGAATTTTTTTATAGTTTTTATGAATATGATTTTACCAGATTTCATTTTGTAGGCTTGAAATTTAGAGTTTCCTATTAGTCTCATTTGAAACTGTAAGTTGTGTACATTGAGAACTTCATGATAATTGTTGGTACATTAGTGATACGTTTAATTTATAAAATGTTGTGAATTTGATACTTTGTAAATAAATGTATTGACCTTTAAAGTTATGCAATTAATTATATTTTCAGATAGTTGAACAATGGATCAGCCTAGTACAAGTGGCAGCATAGGTCATCCGAAAATAAGTTATTGTTCAATATGATTTTTACAAACATCTGAGGAATTGATAAATGTAATTACTTTGAAAGGTAAAGAGTCCTTGAAAAAAGCATCTATTCATCGAGGTGATGGATTATTTGTAAATATAGACTTCTCTAAACAATTATTGGTTCACGCTTCATGCAGAGTGACTTACATAAATAAACAATGTATCGCAGCAGTTAAAAGAAAAAATAAACAACGGAAGTCATTGAATCTTAGTCCAGTAAAGAGAAAATTGCGGAGATGTTCAAATTATTCTGATGAACTTCCTGCTGTAGATAATTATTCAATTGGGAAGAAAATTGTTTCTTTTGTACAGAAGAAGCAAATATAGAAAAGGAAAAAAATCCCCTTTAAAAATAGGAGGGCAATATCGCTTGTTCAATCAGTGGAATTTGCACAAAATGTGATAAAAACACTCATTACGTTAAATGATGATTATAATCGGAGTGTATTACAGCGTATACAAAAAGAACAAGACAATCTTGAAAACTTACAAACAAGATATCATAGAGTTTGCTACAGAGATATTTTGCATGAGGTGCAAAAATGATTATCAAATTCATCTATTAGTTATTCAGCTAAAATCGATGCAGCGATGGAAGACATTTTTACATTTATGTTATCAACTGATGAGTGCCAATTTACCATGAAACAACTCCAAGAAGCGATAAAAGAACCTAACGTAATTCCTCATGAAGACAAAATTAAAGATCGTTTGAAAAAAAGGTTTTCCGATCAAATTATTTTCTCTAGTAAAGAGCGTGTAATAAAGGAGCGTGGGGTTACGTACGTATGTTTTTCAGAAAATTTATACGACATTCTAACAGACGCTTGGCATAATAAGAGTAGGCCAAAAAAATCGAAGAAGAAGAAAACGATTTAATTGATTCTGCTGCTGAATTGATACGTCGAAAAATTAGAACAACCATATGTCCTACAGATCAGTATCCTGCTAGTGATGCGATATTAGCACATGTAAATAAAACAATTCCACCCTTATTAATTCGATTTTGAACCACGTTATTTATAAGGATAAACAGTAAAACGTTGAACACGAGAAAACGTATTCCAAAAGAGTTACTTCTATCTCACATGCAATCATGTCCGCTGCTCGATTAAAAAGTTTAATTTCTCCTCTTCAAGATAGAACATAGAACAGACTTTAATGAGAGCAATGAGTGTTGAAGGAGGGCCGTTTAAACGAGGAGCAACAGACAATGTTGTTATGAAATGGATCAAAGGTTGTATATTTACAAAAGACATGATTCAAAGCTTGGAAGAATTTTGTGATGTGCAGTTCAACAAAAGCCACCAACACGTTGATTCCAGAGATGCCCGAATAAAAAAAGATAAAAATGATGTGTTAGCTTTGCATAAATTTTTATTGGAGAACAATCCATTTGAAGACGTCAGCCTCTTGCAGAATGTAGTCACGGGATTGGTTGGGTCGGATGAAATAAACTGTTATGATGCTTTAGCTATTGGTACACAAGCCTTAAAAAAGATTAGTGGTGTTAATTTTGCTGAAGTTAAATTATCAAAAAAAGATAAAGTCATGCCGTTAATTGGAGTTAATAGCAAATTGAAAATAGGTGAAAACTACGTTCCCGTTGATCCGCTGTTATTACTTCAAAGGATGTGTGTTATGAAGAAAAATGACGAAGATTTAGAATCGTTCTTGAAATTTTAATTGGCCCCTTACCCTCTCTCACTGTTTGACGACATTGGGATGAGAAAACCAACGAAATCTACATTGTATTCGTCATTTGAAGCCCTAAACATTAACTTAAAGAAAGAAGATTGTACATATTGTATTGATGGAGGGATGCTGCTTTATGGAATTAAGTGGCCTACGGACTGCAAATATGAAAAAGTCTACCGAGATTATATTTCTTCCTTAAAATGGAGTTTCGGAAATGATGTATCAGTGGTTTTCGATTGCTATAACGAAGATAGTAATAAAGCAGCCGAAAGAAATCGTCGGTCAATCAAGGTAGTCTCCAAGGAATTAAATTTTACCATGAATTCAAAAGTATCTGTGAGACAAGAACATTTTCTCTCTAACTACAAGAACAAAAGTCGATTAATAGAAGATCTTATGCAAGAATTACAAAAGAATTCTACTATTGCTATCAAGGCAGAGGAGAGACTGACGAGTTACTTGTTGACATAGCCATAAAAGATAATACAGATTTACAAAAAGTTATTGTAGCGCAAGATATTGACGTGCTTGTAATTTTGACCAGCAGAGCTAAGGCTGACGATGAAATATATTTCTTAAAGCCAGGTAAAAAAAGTGTACCTTCCGCAGTGTATTCTTCCAAGTCATTATACATGAAATACCCTAACTGCTCAAACTTGATTGTATTTGCTCCCTGTTTTACTGGTTGTGATTCGACATATGCTTTTTTCAATAAAGGAAAAACAAAGTGTCTTGACATTTTAGAAAAACGACAGGATATTCGAGATAAAGCGCAAATTTTTTTCAGTAATAGTGCAACTTTTGAGGCTGGTCAGTATTGTGCTGTTATGTTATATGGACTTACGAAGGATACACAATTAAATAAATTGGAAAAGTGAATGACTTACCTGCATATCTGGAAAAAGTTAGATATGAATCTTTTATAAAGGCCACCACAAAAAAAATGCAGTTAAGCTGGCCTCCCTCGTCCCAACAATTAATGCCTTGAATGAACATATAAAAAGGGTTTATTTACAAACCAAGTTGTGGCTCGGAAATAAAACTATAAATATGCTTGGTTGGGGTTGGATTAAAATTGACGGAAAACTAAATCCTATCAAAACTACGAGTCAACCTGCACCAGAAGAGCTTTTGAAGATGATCTTTTGCTCATGTAAAAAAGGTTGTGGCTCAGCCTGCGGTTGCCGACGAGTGGGCCTCTTCTGCAACTCAGCATGTATAACATGCAGTGGAGACAACTGCCAAAACTGTGCTCCAATAGTGGATCAGGAAGAAGACGAAGAAGCTGAAGAGGATGTAGATTGTATAGAAATGGAAAGAAATTACGAACAAGAAGAAGTCTAAGCTGAAGATTTTAGAACACAATACACGCGTTTGTTTATATGTTAAAAATTGCCTTAAAAATAATCAATAAAGTTTAATTTCTTAATCTTATTTTTTGAGAAATTCTTGTATTTAAATTTCGCAGATTTCTTAAAAGGCCCTAACAATTTTGATGAGTTTTTTCACTTAGGTGTAGTTATATATATATATATATGTATTCGTGTGAAAATACAATATTTAAAAAAATAAGTGTAGAAGTAAAACATTATTTTCAAGGGTTGACATGTTTTTTAGAAATAAAAAAGTTAAAGAATCAAATTAGCTGGTTGGCCACTTCATGATATTTTAGTATGTAACAAATAGAGTGGAAATGAACTTAATAATGCAATTGAGTACATATTGCTCATGGAATAAACTATGCTTTGTTTCGAAAATCCAAAATGATAACACAGATTTTTCTCTGTTAATCACGTACTAATAAATAAATACTTATGGCGTTTAAAGATCTTTTCAATTGATTTTCCAACTCAATCTGCAATCATACATATTTTTGGGATAGGGGTAGTTTTCACCACTATAAAGTAAAAAAGCGACCCTGGCGCTGGTTCCACGTTGGCAAAAAGGGTAAAGTACAATCCGAAAACGAATTTTCATATAAATATGTAATATTTAGTCGTTCAAAGTTGCTATAGAAAATTCTAAAGGTGTTTTTAAACTTCAGTAATTTATTATTTATTATTGTAATTTATTACAATTTGTTATAATTCCTTGAAAAATAACGTATTTTGTGAGCTCGCCAACGCCTTAATTTTTGACACATTTTTATGATTGAAGTGTCAAATTACTGGAAATTTTGTCAATAATTCCTGAATGCTGTTCATTTTCCTTTAGGTGAAAAAAACTTTGCCCAATTAGGCATCTATGTTACCCAAAAATTTACAGGTATTTCTTATGGAAGGGATATTTTTTAAATATTAACAAAATTAGTGCTTACCTTGTAAACGGTTGGACCAAAGTAGACATATTATATATTTTTCTTATAGGAAATTTAATTTTCTTTAATTTTCAAATTTAATAGGACACACTAAAAGTTGATAGTTTTCAAGATATTTAGGAGCAACCAAAAAAATGTTACCTTTAGGCCCTTCCAGCCCAGCCGGCTCAAGGGCTAAGGACGGGGACTTTTGATATGTTTTACTCCTAACTAGTCCAAACAAATTTACAAAGTCAAAAATTATGATCCATGCAATTCCCTCTATACCTCTTTTTGAGCATTCATTGCCTGGACTAGCAGACCAATATGGCCGATTTTGCCTCTTATTCTAATAACTATCAATTCACACGTCCATGCCAAATTTCATTGCGATTGGACCATTTCTACGAGATTTCTTCAATAGTTAAATATATTTTATAAAATTTTTATTAATATTTTATTAGGGGTTGTTTTTACCCCTTTAAGAAAAAAAGCAACCCTTAAAACCTTTTTAACTTTGAAGTAGAGGCCAAGTAGAGCCAAAATCCAAATTTTCATGCAAATCGGCTGTCCGAGAAAATTCTCCATTTTCGCCGTTTTTTTTTACCTTCAGTTACTGGACTATTTATGATTTTTTTAAATTAAAGCTGCAGCTGAGCATCTATCTTATTTACCTTCCTGTCAATATTTTTAACTCGATTTTATTTGCAGTCGCTATGTATTATCTGTAATCATTTTACAAGGAATACAGGAATACAGGGATATTTATAAACGTTCCAAAATCTGTACAGCGCATTTCCATTTGTAAAGGACAAGAAGTCAGTGCTGAGATGACGCACGGAGCGTGTCGACACTTCAACTTCCACTTCGCAATTTTGCTTTGACTCTTCCGACCCATACTTCCTGCCAATCCAGAATGTACTTTATGATAATACGGAGTTTTTTCCATCCACAGTAAAAGAACACGATAAACGTTAAACGGTATTTTTTAACATTGTACTAAATGGGGAAAATCAGCTGATTAAACCGTTTAACGTTTATTGAGTTGTTTTACCATACATTGCAAAAACTCTCTCATTACTAAGCATGGCATTGTAAGAATTAGTTATTAAAATATTTGTATTAAAGACAATAATGCAGCTAGAATGACCACCTTGGACTCGATATACAAAAGTCTCTTCGCTACAATACTGTGAAATAAACTGTGTTCGTTGTTTGTCTATCACTTGCGAAAATTCATTATTACATTGTTTACTACGTAACAACAATTCTTAATACGCAAAAGCATAAGGCATTGTTCTTTACTAGTTTTATTTTTATTTTTCCAACATAAACCAACAAATATTTGTTATTGTTTCATCAGCTGTGTAGCGAAAAGTATCGTTCAATTTCGAGTGAAAGAGGTTTGCATCTTCTCGACCAAATAACATATTCTCAATAAATCTCGTACATACCGTATAGTCTCGAATATGCAATGACCCACTTTCCACTCTTGTCATGAAATATACTAATAGTAATTCCCTTCAACAGTACTCCCCTATTTATGCAAGTTTTTATTTACAAAAGGAACTGGAAACATACTGAACTCATCCATAACACACGTACAATAGAATACAATAACGAACTTGCTGCTCGTCCCATTAATTGAAAACAACCATCAACACGCAACACGCTTCAGAAGAACCTTTAAACAGACTGTTGAAGTCAAATGATTTTTCCGTGAAAAATATGTTTTCAACTGCAAACTCTATTACATTACTTGCTATAGTTACGCATATGAAAATGATAGACAAATCTATTCTCTCATTGTATTAAATCAAACTGTTAAGTATATTCTTTCATGAAACATTAAAAATTACTAGTTATTAAATACTTTTGTGGAAATAAAAGATGCCACTGGAATAATAAAATTTGCTTGCTATCCATTCTATATAATATATGTCATATTATTGACAGTTTGTTGCATCTTTACGAAGAAATTTTTTTGTAATACTTAATGCCAGTTGCCCGCCACATTTCCCTTATACAGGGTGTTGATAAAAAAAACCCTTGAGGACTTCGGGATATAGTTCCTTACATCAAAACTAAGAAAAAAGTTCCTGTAAACATGGGTCCTAAAATGCTCGGTTATCCGTCAGTTGGTCTGTATGTGTTTTTAACTTGATTTTGCATAACTTTGGAACTACTGAAGATATCAACTTCAAACTTGGTACGTATATGCTGACTAATAGGACATATTTTGATGCGCAGTGTCAAGTTTCTACTTTGTACCATTTCAAAATGGCAGTCATTTTTATATTTTAAAGCTTAATATCTCAAAAACCGTAAATTTTATGAAAACTCTTAAAGACACCAAAAAGTTTTACAATTTTATGCCCTAAACAATGGTGTAAAATTTATTAAGATCCGACCACAAAAATAGATTCCAACTTTTTGCATCTTTCTAGTTTTAAATTGGGGATTTTTAAATTATTCATTATTCCTGTTTTAAAACTTCATTCCTCAATATTATTTTTAAACTTTTTCCCGTGTTTTTAAACTGTTTCTCAGTTATTAATTTTAAAATGTTTTGAAAGTTATTTGATGAAGAATAACATCAAATACGCCACCAGATGTAACTAACAGCTGATGCTCAAATATTAACAGCTGATTTCGAAAAAATAAAGCATTGTTGTAAATATCCATAGTAAGTAACTTTGATGAATCTTATCTGATGAAGAAAAATCAATTTACAATTACAATAACAAATATTAGTTTTAATATTTACATTACTACAAAATTAAAATAGAACGTTAATCTACTTTTAGATTCATTCCTACACAGAAGTTTTGAAGCACTACAGGAACGGTTCAAAATGTTGGCCATAATTCTCGATGCATGCACCAAGGCATTGACTGTCGCACTCTTTCAAAAATTCCTGGTGTCTGACGGATTCCGTCAGTTGCATTCACAATTCTTTCGCGCAGTTCCTCCAATATTTCTATAGGAGTAGAGTAAACCAGAGTCTTTAGGTGGCCCCACAGGTAGAAGTCCAAGGGGTTGAGGTCGGGCGACCTGGCAGGCCATGGAACCGGGCCACCTCGACCGATCCTTTTGTTTTGGTAAGTTTCATCTAGGAGGTCTCGAACTCGAAGGTCAAAATGTGCGGGTGTTCCATCAAGCATAAACCACATTTCCCTTCGTGTGTCAAGTGGAATATCTTCCAATGAGTTTGGCAGATCAACAGACATGAAGTGCAAGTACCCGTCACCATTAAGTGTTGCAGGTAAGAAACAAAATAGCATATGGTCACCTAATATGCCAGCCCACACTTTAACAGAGAACTGGTATTGGTGTCGGTTCTGCGTGATTTCGTGGGGGATTTCAATGGACCAGATATGGGTGTTGTGGAAGTTAGTGATGGCGGTTCTTGAGAATTTTGCCTCGTCAGTAAATAAAATACTGGCTAAAAAATTACGATTAAGCCTGTTAAATTTTCGGATAAACCACTGACACAAACGAATTCGATGGGGAAAATCACGCGGTAACAGAGCCTGAACTCGCTGAACGTGAAAAGGGTACAATTGTTGTTCGTGGAGTATGTTCCAAATTGTTCTATGATCAACATTAAACTGTGTGGCTAGCTCTCTAGTGCTTTTTTCAGGATTGTTGGATATGTCTTCCAATACGGTCTCTTCGAATTCGGGCGTTTTAACCGAGCGGTACCGTCCTGAACTACCAGACTTCTGGGATTTAAAACTTCCTGTTTCACTGAGACGTTGGTGAATTGCTTGAAAAGTTGTGAGAGCAGGTAATACACGATTTGGAAACTTGTGATGATACAAACGTCTAGCTTCCATGCTATTGCAATCAGCAAGTCCATACATCAGATGCATATCAGCCAGTTCTGAGTTTGTGTAGTAGTGAAACTGATTACCTGCCACTATCAAAATAACCTACGCACTAATAATAATAAAACTAATAAACATAACAATAAATTTACATTGATTAAGTAAGTAATGTTAACACTTGACTAAAAGGACAATAACAACACAAAACTGAAGACTAAACTGAGTCACTAAAGTTACTAATCATGGATATTTACAACAATGCTTTATTTATTCGAAATCAGCTGTTAGTTACATCTAATATTTGAGCTGTTAGTTACATCTGGTGGCGTATTTGATGTTATTCTTCATCAAATAACTTTCAAAATATTTTAAAAACTTAATAACTGAGAAAACAGTTTAAAAACACGAGAAAAAGTTTAAATATAAAATTGAGGAACGAAGTTTTAAAAGAGGAATAATTAGTAATTTAAAAATCCCCAATTTAAAACTAGAAACATGCAAAAAGTTGGTATAGCTGCTAAACAAATTGCAATAAATCAATTTTTTGTGGTCAGATCTTAATAAATTTTACACCATAGTTTAGGGCATAAAATTTCAGAACCTTTTGGTTTCTTTAAGAGTTTTCGTAACATTTACGGTTTTTGAAATATTAAGTTTTAAAATATAAAAATGGCTGCCACTTTGAAATGGTACAAAGTAGAAACTTGACACTGCGCACCAAAATAGATCCTCTTAGTCAGCATATACGCACCAAGTTTGAAGTTGATATCTTAAGTAGTTCCAAAGTTATGCAAAATCATGTTAAAAACACAAACAGACTGACAGACGGAGGACCCATGTTTATAGGAACCTTTTTCTTAGTTTTGATGTAAGTAACCATATGCCAAAGTCCTGAAGGGTTTTTTATCAACATCCTGTATGTCCTATCATTTATTTTTTGTATGCAGTATAAACATCTGCACCAATATCTGACCACCTACTGAAGAACTCATGAAAGAATAACACTGATAATCTACCATGAACAACGTAGAGAATGAAGCCTGACGATGGATGGGTGCTCCAGCAGCGCAGCTCCACACACATACACAAAAAGATTACTATTAATATAATTCGGTCGGAACATAAATCTGGATTAGATAACCACATTATTTTTTAATTCAAATCATAATTTTTTACCTGTTTTACGACACCTACAAGTAGTAACTCTACAATTTCATCAGATTTGTTATACTCAATCTGAATTATTTGCATAGCATCATGTCGTTACCGCCATTACATCGCCCGTTGTCCAGCATTACGTCGCTGTGGGCATATCTGTGGTTTCCAGGTACACAGTCGTGGTGACGTCAACTTTCGTGATACCCCCTCTCGCTACATGCTAGACTCGGACCTCACACTCTCCCCAAGTCGATAATCGTTATTTCCCTTGCGTGTCTCCGGTGACCTACATTGTTTCAGGGGTTTATTTTAGGCATCATACAACATTTCAAAGGAGAAAATATCTGCAGGTTTACGGTTGCCTTACTATTGTTTTACGACGTTGTACAGCAAATATTTTTTGGGCGAAGATTAGAGATTCATAGGAATTACTTTGTAACTTTTTTTTATTTTTATTACGAATTATAATTTAGATAACGTTGCATTCTTTGCACTGTATATTACTTTCATTTAGAAGAATGTGCTAAATTTTAGGGTAGGAGTAGCTGTAGCTTATTGGCAAAGTAATCAAGTCATAAATATTTGGTAATGATTGACCCTGACTAAATCTGCTTTTACATTTAAAGCAAGTATTTAATAGACTGTATATACAATACTCGCCTTACGGCTCGCTGGGGGCTCCGCCCCCAGGCCCCCGTTTGTGTTCTCCCGCAGTTGAACAATACTCCACCCCCAGACCTCCCATTATGAGTCCCTAAGAAGGGGGTTTTGATTTTGAAAAGACACAAGAATAAATTAATTTAATTGTTTCGGTTGAAATTCCTACCTCAAGATATCTTAACATGGTAAAAACCACCAGTGCAATTATAAACTCATTGCAAGTTCAGATTTAGAGAACTTTTTCATGGAGTTGAAATGGGGTTAAGTTGGCGAGTAGCTTTTGCCTCTGATAACGCCGGGCCAGGTGTGAGACAAAATTGTTGTTTTTAAATAGTATTGCAAACTTTTGAGTAGTACTTGATTTTTCTTCTTTTATTGGCGGGATTAGGGGTCGAAAGCGTTTAGAAATGACAAATAACTTAGGGTTATTGATGGGAGGTGACAATAACAAATCCCTTCTGAAAAATTGGACCTCTCAATCAAATAATAATTTTTTTAACAACAGAAAATTTCAAAATATAAAGGTTCAACTTGAGACAAGTATTTTAAAAGTTAAAACGGGGTAAAGCCGGCGAATGACCCCTGATAAACCTGAGGGGTAAAAATCCCTCGGGTGAGGAGGGTTTGGATATAAAAGTCGCAAGGGAAAGTTATTAAAACCATGTACGAATTCTCGGCACAAGGTATGTATGTTGGGGTTCGGGAGCATGTTTGGTGGTGGGGGTTGTTGGTTGTGTAAGGTTAATTATTTGAACGGGGAGAGTGTTCGGGGGCCAGGGGGTTAGGCAAAAGTATTTGTTTAGAAATAACAATGTCAAACATTTGAAAATAGCATAATTTGCTTCATTTTTTTGTTGTTTGTAGGGGTTGAATGGGGTGAGAAATGGCCAAAGACTCCGCTTAAACGTGGGCGGTGACACAGAGAGGTCCCAAGTCAAAACTTGGGTCTCTCATTTAAAGAATATATTAGGAAAAACCACGAGGAAAATTCAAATTTAATGAAAGTTAAACTGTAGGACTCTTTTAGGGGTTGAAACGAAATAAATTGGGGAATGACCATTGATAGAGGTCTAAACTTGAGCGGTAAAGCTGACTCTCTCCAAGTCAAAACTTTGAATCAAAAATAAACTCACAAATAAAGAAAAACAAAAAAAAGTGGAAATTTACAAACAAATGTATTTTAGGGCCCATTTTAAGGGTGAAGGAGGTGAGATAGGGCAAAATATCCGAAAATAAGAGCCAAAATTGTAGAAAAACTAATTTAAATACAGTATTGATCTTTGTTTTTCGATAGGACCACGAGTTTGGTGGTTGTTAATTATTTGAAGGGGAAGATAGTCGGGGGCCAGGGGGTCATGCAAAAGTATTTATATAGAAATAACAATGCCAAACATTTAAAATTTAATTTGCTTCATTTATTGGTTGTATGTAGGGGTTGAAAGGGGTGAGAGAATGCTAATGACTTCGCCTAAACGTGGGTGGGGACACTGAGTAATACCAAGTCAAAACTTGGGTCTATCATTTAAGAATATATTAGAAAAACCCACGAGGAAAGTTCAAATGTGATGAAAGTTCAACTTTGGGAGACATGCCTCCCAAAGGAGTTGAAACGGAAGAAACTGGCGAATGACCTTTGATGGGGCGTAAACCTGAACGGTAAAACTGACTCTCTTCATGTCAAAACTTATAATCAAGATTAAAAATTAAGTAACAAAGAAAGAAAAACCAAGAAATAAGGTGGAAACGGTCTATCATTTAAGAATATATTAGAAAAACCCACGAGGAAAGTTCAAATGTGATGAAAGTTCAACTTTGGGAGACATGCCGCCCAAAGGAGTTGAAACGGAAGAACCTGGCGAATGACCTTTGATGGGGCGTAAACCTGAACGGTAAAACTGACTCTCTTCATGTCAAAACTTATAATCAAGATTAAAAATTAAGTAACAAAGAAAGAAAAACCAAGAAATAAGGTGGAAACGACAAACAACCTGTTTTAAGGGCCCATGTTAGGGGTGAAAGAGGTGAGATAGAGCAAAATATCCGAAAATAAAAACAGATATTGTTGAAAACTTTATTTAAATACAGTATTGATCTTTGCTTTTCGATAGGATGACTAGTTAAGTCATATTTTGTTACAGCTTAACCATTTATTAGTTAGAGACGTGAATGTTGATGTGATCTATACCTTATTTAATGCAATTTCCAGTAACGCTGGTGGTTTAAATTATTTCGGATTTCCAGGCGGAAACAGAATACAAAAGATTATTATGTTAATTCTAAGCAATGTTTGTTTGGCAGTGACTCCTTACAAGAGCACGTCTAGTCGCCAAACATAACACCCTTTGAGTTTTGGACGTTGAGTTTCCTGAAGTGTAAGGTTTTTGCTTCGATAACCACCTTTGTCAGAAAACATGGCATTAAATTAAGAGTCCTTCTCTACAATATTCGCTTAAAAATAACTGAATAATACAAATATCAAAGATCGGTTGTTTCTTTAATGTTTTGATATAGATTTTGTTCAGGCATTTGCCATCACTAATTAATGAAAACTAACCAGTTTGGAAGATTTTCTATTGACCACCCTTCATTATATTCATTGGGCATTAATAGTGAGAGAAAGATGTGTTGAAAATGTTGAGGTTTATATAATACAAATGTTTTGTTTCGACGGGGATTATATTAAAATTGTAAATATAAAAAATTGGAGAAATTTCAAGTCGACAAAAACGTACAGCATTTTCACGATAATGTAGAATAGAACCTAAGGTAGAATATCTAAGCGCGGTAAAACTGAACCAGAGAACCACACTACCAGAGGAGTTTAATCTGATTTTGGCACGTACTGCATTACCGCCGTTATAAAGTGAAAACAGCGAGAACCTAAAAGTAAAATCATTGTTTTAAATACAATTAGCGCATGAAAGAATCATACGATTGAAGTATTTTCAGGCTTAAAACATCAACTTTGCTGGTAAAGAATATTTATTTATAAAAGTTATTTATTATCATTTTTACCGATAAGAAACACATTAGCAGTTATGAAAGCTGCATTAAACAGTAACTTAAAAGAACATGTCAGGTGGGTTTAACGAGGCAAATTTCAAATATCTTTTAGCTTTAGATGCATTTTTATGTTAAGAACTAATTATATTATTGGTGACTTGTAACATATATGCTGTACAGACGATGTGAACCAAATTTCAGCCCTATACGTTTAATATCAAGCCAACTGGAGCTGGAAAACCAAAGGAAAATCTTCGAAAATTGAAATTTCTAGAGCAATCTAAGGGTGAAGGAGACGAGATAGGGCAAAAAGTCATAGGACCAAAGTTGTAGATCGTGAAAAATCCGTGACACGTGGTGCAGTCTGTTTTTCGATAGGACCATCCGTTCGGCCACTAGAGCTCAAAATAACAGTTGTTTGAAAAAGGCTTATTTTAACGATTTTTTAATAATTTTTTTGAGGGAGTTAAAATTTAAAATTGTGGGTTTTGATATTTTTTCCCGTAGTTTGAACTAATGAGGAACGTGCGTGCCAAATTTCAAGTTCCTAGCTAATCTGGAAGTAGAAAAGAATTCGTATCCTTAATCAGTTACACAAGCGGCCGTATATATATTAGATTACAAAAATAAAATGCATTTTAAGTGTGTTCATAAATGAGATAAAATTAGAATTTTGATAACCTGAATATCTTCTGGAGCTTATATTAAGGGGTTTTAGAGATGTATGAGGATTCATCGTCTAGATTGCCAGTGGCAACTTGAGAGTATATTGTAGCATATTATGCAACACACCTGATGTCCCTGCGGTTCCAGAGGTTTTAATATACAATCCTGTTGTTAGTGTTTAGGAAATTACCTCTATAAGGAATAAGCTATTAGTGTAAGTCTCGTAGTAAAACCTAATTCCAAGACCATCACATACTGTTCTATTAAAGTCCCTGATGACAAAAACCCTATTGAGAGGCCCAAATATAGAGGGGTTGGCCCAAAAATAGGTGCCTCCAATACAACAAAACATACATTCAAAATATAAATAATCCTACTTATTTTAATATTATAAATGTACGGACTCACTCATAAGGCCTACGGTAATGTATGGATGTTTGTATGAATATCTGTCTTTCAACCACGTGAAAAATACTGGACCAACTAATCTGAAATTTTGCAGGAATAGAGCCACTATATCAGAAAAGGACATAGGCCTATTCACTTCCTTAACATCCCCTCGGGCTACGCTCCGTGAACGTCCTTAGCTTAAATGTTTACATTTTATAAGGATGTAAACATTCAAATACTGAACTGTAAACAGCTGTGACTACTGAAATTTGACAGTTCAAAGAGCAGAAGGAAGATCAGCTGTAATTTTTATCGTGAGCGAAGCCACGGACAACTGCTAGTATTAAGATATATTAACAAAACTTAGAACTTAGTTCGGGGATATGAAATAAATTTTAATGTCAAGTCTTTCACCTTTTGCCTTCTAATGGGGGCAGTCCACTAGTAGTCAGAAGATAATCTTTCACGTAAGCATGGGTCATGTCCATAAAATTTAAGATATTTTTGTGCAAAACATAATGCCGCAAATCCGAAATCAAAAGGATGTCTGGGTTAAAAACAGATGACCAAACATTCCCTAAAAGAGTGATATTGGTCAAACGAAAACGAATTAAAAAATACTACGATAACATAATTCACATTTGTTTCGTAGTAACGTGCATCGATGTTCGTTTGACTAATTGATTGGTCTGATAGTTTTAAGTATGAAGCTTCAAATTAGTTTTTTTTAATGAATTTCGCGTGTTTTCCTTGAGTTCTTTGACTGTAGTGTTTAAAGGTCTTTTTGTACCCCCATAGTAAGGCCTAAAATAACGTTTTCAGTTCCTTGCAGTCATCATGAGTAACCTTTACAGCACTCCTAAATATGTTCAAGCCGAAAATGAAGTTTTACAGGCTCGAGATCGTTTCGAATTCGAGACGAAGTTGAGAATTGGAAACGATCGAGAGCTGCAAAACCCTTCCGGCCGAGGTGCGAATGCTATTCTTCACCACACTACACATTAAAATATACTATATACTCGCCTTACGGCTCGCTGGGGGCTCCGCCCCCAGGCCCCCGTTTGTGTTCTCCCGCAGTTGAACAATACTCCACCCCCAGACCTCCCATTATGAGTCCCTAAGAAGGGGGTTTTGATTTTGAAAAGACACAAGAATAAATTAATTTAATTGTTTCGGTTGAAATTCCTACCTCAAGATATCTTAACATGGTAAAAACCACCAGTGCAATTATAAACTCATTGCAAGTTCAGATTTAGAGAACTTTTTCATGGAGTTGAAATGGGGTTAAGTTGGCGAGTAGCTTTTGCCTCTGATAACGCCGGGCCAGGTGTGAGACAAAATTGTTGTTTTTAAATAGTATTGCAAACTTTTGAGTAGTACTTGATTTTTCTTCTTTTATTGGCGGGATTAGGGGTCGAAAGCGTTTAGAAATGACAAATAACTTAGGGTTATTGATGGGAGGTGACAATAACAAATCCCTTCTGAAAAATTGGACCTCTCAATCAAATAATAATTTTTTTAACAACAGAAAATTTCAAAATATAAAGGTTCAACTTGAGACAAGTATTTTAAAAGTTAAAACGGGGTAAAGCCGGCGAATGACCCCTGATAAACCTGAGGGGTAAAAATCCCTCGGGTGAGGAGGGTTTGGATATAAAAGTCGCAAGGGAAAGTTATTAAAACCATGTACGAATTCTCGGCACAAGGTATGTATGTTGGGGTTCGGGAGCATGTTTGGTGGTGGGGGTTGTTGGTTGTGTAAGGTTAATTATTTGAACGGGGAGAGTGTTCGGGGGCCAGGGGGTTAGGCAAAAGTATTTGTTTAGAAATAACAATGTCAAACATTTGAAAATAGCATAATTTGCTTCATTTTTTTGTTGTTTGTAGGGGTTGAATGGGGTGAGAAATGGCCAAAGACTCCGCTTAAACGTGGGCGGTGACACAGAGAGGTCCCAAGTCAAAACTTGGGTCTCTCATTTAAAGAATATATTAGGAAAAACCACGAGGAAAATTCAAATTTAATGAAAGTTAAACTGTAGGACTCTTTTAGGGGTTGAAACGAAATAAATTGGGGAATGACCATTGATAGAGGTCTAAACTTGAGCGGTAAAGCTGACTCTCTCCAAGTCAAAACTTTGAATCAAAAATAAACTCACAAATAAAGAAAAACAAAAAAAAGTGGAAATTTACAAACAAATGTATTTTAGGGCCCATTTTAAGGGTGAAGGAGGTGAGATAGGGCAAAATATCCGAAAATAAGAGCCAAAATTGTAGAAAAACTAATTTAAATACAGTATTGATCTTTGTTTTTCGATAGGACCACGAGTTTGGTGGTTGTTAATTATTTGAAGGGGAAGATAGTCGGGGGCCAGGGGGTCATGCAAAAGTATTTATATAGAAATAACAATGCCAAACATTTAAAATTTAATTTGCTTCATTTATTGGTTGTATGTAGGGGTTGAAAGGGGTGAGAGAATGCTAATGACTTCGCCTAAACGTGGGTGGGGACACTGAGTAATACCAAGTCAAAACTTGGGTCTATCATTTAAGAATATATTAGAAAAACCCACGAGGAAAGTTCAAATGTGATGAAAGTTCAACTTTGGGAGACATGCCTCCCAAAGGAGTTGAAACGGAAGAAACTGGCGAATGACCTTTGATGGGGCGTAAACCTGAACGGTAAAACTGACTCTCTTCATGTCAAAACTTATAATCAAGATTAAAAATTAAGTAACAAAGAAAGAAAAACCAAGAAATAAGGTGGAAACGGTCTATCATTTAAGAATATATTAGAAAAACCCACGAGGAAAGTTCAAATGTGATGAAAGTTCAACTTTGGGAGACATGCCGCCCAAAGGAGTTGAAACGGAAGAACCTGGCGAATGACCTTTGATGGGGCGTAAACCTGAACGGTAAAACTGACTCTCTTCATGTCAAAACTTATAATCAAGATTAAAAATTAAGTAACAAAGAAAGAAAAACCAAGAAATAAGGTGGAAACGACAAACAACCTGTTTTAAGGGCCCATGTTAGGGGTGAAAGAGGTGAGATAGAGCAAAATATCCGAAAATAAAAACAGATATTGTTGAAAACTTTATTTAAATACAGTATTGATCTTTGCTTTTCGATAGGATGACTAGTTAAGTCATATTTTGTTACAGCTTAACCATTTATTAGTTAGAGACGTGAATGTTGATGTGATCTATACCTTATTTAATGCAATTTCCAGTAACGCTGGTGGTTTAAATTATTTCGGATTTCCAGGCGGAAACAGAATACAAAAGATTATTATGTTAATTCTAAGCAATGTTTGTTTGGCAGTGACTCCTTACAAGAGCACGTCTAGTCGCCAAACATAACACCCTTTGAGTTTTGGACGTTGAGTTTCCTGAAGTGTAAGGTTTTTGCTTCGATAACCACCTTTGTCAGAAAACATGGCATTAAATTAAGAGTCCTTCTCTACAATATTCGCTTAAAAATAACTGAATAATACAAATATCAAAGATCGGTTGTTTCTTTAATGTTTTGATATAGATTTTGTTCAGGCATTTGCCATCACTAATTAATGAAAACTAACCAGTTTGGAAGATTTTCTATTGACCACCCTTCATTATATTCATTGGGCATTAATAGTGAGAGAAAGATGTGTTGAAAATGTTGAGGTTTATATAATACAAATGTTTTGTTTCGACGGGGATTATATTAAAATTGTAAATATAAAAAATTGGAGAAATTTCAAGTCGACAAAAACGTACAGCATTTTCACGATAATGTAGAATAGAACCTAAGGTAGAATATCTAAGCGCGGTAAAACTGAACCAGAGAACCACACTACCAGAGGAGTTTAATCTGATTTTGGCACGTACTGCATTACCGCCGTTATAAAGTGAAAACAGCGAGAACCTAAAAGTAAAATCATTGTTTTAAATACAATTAGCGCATGAAAGAATCATACGATTGAAGTATTTTCAGGCTTAAAACATCAACTTTGCTGGTAAAGAATATTTATTTATAAAAGTTATTTATTATCATTTTTACCGATAAGAAACACATTAGCAGTTATGAAAGCTGCATTAAACAGTAACTTAAAAGAACATGTCAGGTGGGTTTAACGAGGCAAATTTCAAATATCTTTTAGCTTTAGATGCATTTTTATGTTAAGAACTAATTATATTATTGGTGACTTGTAACATATATGCTGTACAGACGATGTGAACCAAATTTCAGCCCTATACGTTTAATATCAAGCCAACTGGAGCTGGAAAACCAAAGGAAAATCTTCGAAAATTGAAATTTCTAGAGCAATCTAAGGGTGAAGGAGACGAGATAGGGCAAAAAGTCATAGGACCAAAGTTGTAGATCGTGAAAAATCCGTGACACGTGGTGCAGTCTGTTTTTCGATAGGACCATCCGTTCGGCCACTAGAGCTCAAAATAACAGTTGTTTGAAAAAGGCTTATTTTAACGATTTTTTAATAATTTTTTTGAGGGAGTTAAAATTTAAAATTGTGGGTTTTGATATTTTTTCCCGTAGTTTGAACTAATGAGGAACGTGCGTGCCAAATTTCAAGTTCCTAGCTAATCTGGAAGTAGAAAAGAATTCGTATCCTTAATCAGTTACACAAGCGGCCGTATATATATTAGATAACATTGAAAATCTGGTTAATTATTTAACACGCTTTAAAACAAACCTTTGAAGTTATGGGCGACGATATTGCATCTTTGTCATCGTTTAAACAAACACAGCTATAAAAATCATTTGATCGCAACTATCCTTTCTTTGGAGCCTATTAAATGTCTTATAATTATGTGATGTTCTCACTTTGATTCAAGCAAATAAACCGAATGTTTTCGGCCTCTGGCGAAAAAAGGCTGGTTTTGGCCACCAAATGGCGTTTGTAAAACAGGTGATTACGTCGTAGTGTGGTGAAAAATAGCTTACACGGTCACCAAAAGCTTCGCATAATTTCCCATTTATTATAGTAAATAAATATTTAGTTAGGGTATGAAAGTTTACAATCTGAAAAATCACTTACTTCTGCAAATCTTAGCCGTCATTAAACAAACCCATAACTGTTGATATTGAACATCTACATACCACCGATTCAATCAATAGATACATGTTCTCATACGGCGCTCAAAAAACGTACATAGAAAAAGGTAGGTTTTAAACATTACGATGGGCTTGAAATAAATGCATGAGAAGGTGGCGATGCGATCACAGGCGGGCGGCGCTCGGCGGTTCACACATTGATTATCATTCAAAGTGAGGAGCCAAGCATGCCTAATGAATGACCGACGTATCCCGGCGAGACCCTCACAGACCTCGGGCTGACGCCACTGGCGTTTCAAACAATACACAACAAATAAGTATGCTTTTAATCGTATCGGACCTAGTCATTTCAGGCATTTGCCACACAACGAAATAAGAGATATCACAAGGTGGGTTCTAAGTACTGTAAGAAAATTGATATAGTTCATATTTACTTTAAGCTGAACTGGTAACCAGTATGGTTTTTCTATTTCTGAAGGTTGATTAATTAGAACTGTTTAACCACATCGTCAATCAAATTAAATTCTCTGTAGGTAATTTATTAGTTTTAATAAAGAAATATATATTCTAAAATACAACGCAGTGTTCCCTTCGATCCTGGTTTAACTAATTTAGGCCTTGAAGATGACAGGAATATAACATTTTATTAAACTTGCCATATTGTCAGTAATTTATGTTTACGAGTAACCTCTAGACGTAATTCATTATTGACCGAGTAATATGTATGGAATTACAAACTATATAAATAAAAATAGTCAAGAAATTATTAATGCTATGTTTTGTTTGTTGTTTCAAAGCAAATTATTTTTAACAGTACCAAACCATCGAAAAATTATCTTAATCTTTTACATTTTTACACCTCTTTGTTCAGCTAAAATTTTGGTTTTATTTTAAAGAGGCACAAAGCTTTGAAAACTCTTGTGGCAAAGTGAAAATGTTCCTGGCGACTGGGAGAGCGAGTTCTCCCTGAAATATATTAATGACCAGCAAGTTCCCCTCACTGTTCGCGTTTTATACACTACCGTTTAGAGTTTTCTTGTATTTTTCTATTCGTGAAACATTTAAAGCTGAACAAACATGTAGATAAACTGACATTATTTACCCTCATAAGTTGTTATTTTTCTGATTACACGGTTGGGAAATCACAGGAAAAAAAATAAACATGTTAAAATACTTGAATTTTTAGATGATTCCCCTTTGATAACGTAACCAACATAAAATTATAAAAATTAAATATGATAAATTGTAATTCTACGGGTTTGAAAGTGTGAAATTATACTTGCAAATGTAACATATATTTTAAAATAGAGAATTTTTAAAGTTTAGCGAACTGTAAACCTTATTTTAGCTCACTGTGAAAAGAGTATTTTAAATATAAAAAAAGTAAATATTTTATTTAACCCTATACAGTATAATAAGTCCATTGTGCAAGTTAACATCTGTGTTGCATCTGATTAGCACTCTTATGAATACATAACTTAAACTGTTCACATAGATTGAGGCATTGTTTGACTAAAATTCACATTACAACCTCGATATTACTTTCGATTTTATTTGAGTAAAATGCAGTAAGCTTTAAATATTGAAATTGGAACTTTTTATAGGACGATGGTATTGGCATTCTCAGCCCACAAGTCATTAAACATGCATGACGCCACGCTTTAAATGTTAATCAATGTGTTAACTGACTCCACTTCGCCCAACCACAACTCACGCATTGTAATGCAAGGCCTTATTTTTCGGTTTATTTTCCACACCAGTTTTAAAAACAAAATCAAATTCGTTAAAAACGCATTCTAAAATTTAAATACATATTTGTAATATAAACTATACGAAACTGTTAATTAAAAGAATATAAAACTAACATTGACAAAACTTGTAAAACGTATAAATTATTATCATTATTGGATTTAATTTACAATTTTAATATAATTGTAGTTAAACTGTATTTCCATAAATGTTAGTAACAAAGTTTACACCGAGAAAGCCTTCTAAAGATACAAAAAGAGTTATAAAGCAAGGCTTTGTTTATTTACTCTTGCACTATTGCACAGTGAAAATTAAATGAAGTACCGTTTACCAAATTAGCCTTGGATGCACAAGTGTCATTATCAAATGTACTATCCAAACAGTTCGCTAAGTAAATATAATTTCAGCCAATATTATGTATGTACTTTGGCTGATTGAGTAGCAGCCAACACATACATTTTATGAAGAAGTCAGGGCGAACTTACATTTTAATATACTAAAAATATGTTTTGTAAAAAGACTATTCACAATAAGTAAAATATAACATCACAAAATAAAATTACCAAGCATATCTGAGCAGCGAAAGAGAAAATCCTTTCGTTCTTGTTTAGAATATGATTAAGTTTTTAAAGTGATATCAGCTAACGTATTACGTCCAAACTTATGGAATAGTACAGAAGACAAAATTATGTTTATTTTCTTCTTAACTAAACATAGAACAGGTTTATTACATAACAGTTATTATTATATGAATTTATTAAATTTGTATTAAACAACCCAAAGTTGGAAATCAGAGTGAAAATTTTTAACGTCCTATTTCGGGCCATAAATTTGAATTAATGACTTGAAACAAATGGTTTTTTTCTTGCTTTGACGCTAGTGTTATTTTTAAGGTCTTCATAGAGACGATCCAAGCCTAGTACCATTGCCCCCGCTGTACAACAGCAGGAATTCATCATCAAAAATAACAAATTAAACCTGGGACGATATAGCCTCTTAATATTTTTCTCTGGTTTTCATCCAGGAACGCATTTTCGGGATTCCAAATCGAGCAGATTCCACCGTGCAACACAACTCAATTTTATATTAAGTTACCAAGTGACAAGTAAGGTGAAAAGGAAAAAAAATCCTCTCTCCGGTTCTTACATGTTTACATTTATTTCCTAATTTCAATAGACAGTAGTTACATAAATGGCACAACGCCTAGCAATCACAACCTTGTACTTAAGTAGTGTTAGAAAGCATCGTATAGTATAGTACATAAGGCATCCTTTTACTAGAGGCGAAGGTTATGTACAAGATGTAATTAATTTTGGTCTTCCGTCCACAAAACCAGTGGAAAAGAAAAAATATATTATTCGTCATAATGTGAACATACTTGGTTTACGAAGTAAAAAAGTTCTGTTTTCCTTAAGATATTAAATTCCCTCTGATAACAATTTTCGGCAAAGAATATCAGCCGATGTTCGCTTAAAAGTTGATACACAACATTCAATGATTAGTAAAGAAAGTTTGGTAGCTATGGGATAAAATCTGAGTTCAATGAATTTATGATCCTCAATTGTTTCCAGCAAGACGAAAAACTGCTTCGTGTAAGATGAAAAGTGATTATTTTTTGTTCCTACCTCAACAAACTATGCATGTCAATCTTCATCTCAAGAGATGACATAATGGCTAAGGTGGCGAAACATACTATTCCTGATCAAAAACGACTTCTTTTGTTTGAGTTGTTTTTCTTTTATTTATTAATTTATTTACTTACTGATACATTAATACAGTCTCTTCACAATAAGCGTATTTTCTCTTTTAGGTCTTAACAAAGTTACTTCAAATCAACAATGGTTTTATAGGTTTGGTCATTCTTTTAAGAATTGAATGCAGTAATAATAAAACTGACCTAGCTCGTTCATGATATATTTCCTTTTGTTGTTAAAACACATAAAAACAGTTCATAAATTAGTTATAGTTATTCACAGATAGAATATGTCAACATTAATTTAGAAAACGAAACAGTTATTACATGCTATAAAATATTTTTAATTGCTTCCAACGATATTTCTACCACGCTTAACTCATGCTGAACTCGCTATAATGTTCTGCTTGTTCGTTCTTTTTTTTTTGGATAAATTACACCGTAAGGGTAGAGCCCAACGAAGAGCATTGATTTATAGTCATGATTTTATTCTACCAGCTATAGATCTTTTATCACTGAAAGGTTTTGACACTTACTATTTGGAAAGTTATCCAACGCACAGAACGCTTGGTAACGCAAAAGCTCCACATGCGATATTTTAGTAAGTAAGACACCTAAATTGTTAACAGAAGTTTCAAAAAGAATTAAAACACACATTTTAAAAGAAAAACAAGACCCTAGATAGTTACCAATTTTAGTGAGGCCATCAAAGTGACGAGGGAAAGCTTAGAAAATATTGAACATTAATTTTACGACATTAACCAACACGATTGTTGTAGATGCCATTATATTACATTTATAATTAAGATTTTGCCATACATTTTTTCATATGAAAAAAAATACAACCAACAAACATTTACTGACATTAGCGCCATATGAAAAATATTAGACAGTACGTTACCCTCCAAAAAAATTAGCTTCTCTTGATACAACATTAATTTCCTGTATTTTGAACTATTTAAATTAACATAGTAATGTATGTAAGATCATTAGTTAAAAACCTAACATTATGATCAACTTGTGGATGAGGGACGGGTAGCCATATTATGAATATAAAGTACAATTTTGATAAAGATATTTTGCAAACCAAACTCATAATCATAATAGATTTTTGGGAAGAGAGAAATTCAGATACCTTATTTCTACACATAAAATTATTGAATACTTGGTTTCAAGAAAACATTGTTCTCTATTTGTAAATTTTAAGGGTTTAAAACCATTCCTTGAGAAAAAAAAAATTAGAAATGCTGTTTACATATTTCTATAACTTAAAATAATTTTTTTGTGTAATGAGTGATAAAGTTAACAGATTTATCTAAGAATTAAATCTATTCACAATATATTTACAAAGACAAAACAAATAGCCAACAAAATATTATGTTAGCAACGAACCTATTTTTAAATTCATCTTATGTGAAAAGATTTTACCATTAAAAAAATACATTTATGGGATGTCTTTCATTAAATTGTCTCATGAAACTTACAATAAAAATTATGTTGTGGTTATTGCATGTATTTCTTTTATCAAATAAATAACTACTATTGGTGTAATGTTACTGAGTTAATTTTAATATAATAATTTACAGTCTTTTGGTCCATACATTAGATATAGTAAAATAAAGGATCATAAAGTTGTATGAGGTTCTATGATATTAAATTTCTTCTTGATGAAACTATGTTTAACTTGATAGATCATGTTATATGGATAAAATAAAGCAATAAGCAACGTCCTCCGTTCGATTGTAAGACCGCGAATGCAAAACAATACAATTGTAAATAAGTGTTAAGAACAAAAACAGACAAATTTAAAATAAAAACTTAGGTATTTACTAATTTGAAAGGGTATTTATTCATAACTACTATTATTACAGACTATATCGACTAAAGTGACATTGAAGAGCCATAACTTCTTGCCTAAAAATATACTCAACCCATTAATCGTGAACTGAGGTAACTGATTAATTAAATACTAAAAATGGGACTTCTAGGAATAATATTCAGCTAATAATATTCGTATCATATCTTTACTCTTTTCTGGTATATAGCTAACTACAGTTAGGCTATTAGCTATCACAGTATCATTACACAGGGTGGACATGAATCAACTTAATAACCATAGGAACTTTTAGAATCGGGGATGCACAGTATAGAAAACCTAATGAACGTTAGAGCTGCAGACTATTCTGATGCACGGATGAGTCTGTGTCGCAGTAGGGGGTAGCCAGCAGCCTATTGTGCCGAGACCTCCGCCATGCCGACGGCCACGTGGTCCTCTACAGGGGAGTCTGTGCCGCAGTAGGGGGTGGCCAGCAGCCTATTGTGCCGAGACCTCCGCCATGCCGGCGGCCACGTGGTCCTCTACAGGGCGGTCTCCGGCAGCGAGGGAGCCTGTGTCGCAGTAGGCGGTGGCCAGCAGCCTATTGTGCCGAGACCTCCGCCATGCCGGCGGCCACGTGGTCCTCTACAGGGGCGGTCTCCGGCAGCGAGGGAGCCTGTGTCGCAGTAGGCGGTGGCCAGCAGCCTATTGTGCCGAGACCTCCGCCATGCCGGCGGCCACGTGGTCCTCTACAGGGGAGTCTGTGTCGCAGTAGGGGGTGGCCAGCAGCCTATTGTGCCGAGACCTCCGCCATGCCGGCGGCCACGTGGTCCTCTACAGGGGAGTCTGTGTCGCAGTAGGCGGTGGCCAGCAGCCTATTGTGCCGAGACCTCCGCCATGCCGGCGGCCACGTGGTCCTCTACAGGGGAGTCTGTGTCGCAGTAGGGGGTGGCCAGCAGCCTATTGTGCCGAGACCTCCGCCATGCCGGCGGCCACGTGGTCCTCTACAGGGGAGTCTGTGCCGCAGTAGGGGGTGGCCAGCAGCCTATTGTGCCGAGACCTCCGCCATGCCGGCGGCCACGCGGTCCTCTACAGGGCGGTCTCCGGCAGCGAAGGAGTCTGTGTCGCAGTAGGCGGTGGCCAGCAGCCTATTGTGCCGAGACTTCCGCCATGCCGGCGGCCACGTGGTCCTCTACAGGGCGGTCTCCGGCAGCGAGGGAGTCTGTGTCGCAGTAGGCGGTGGCCAGCAGCCTATTGTGCCGAGACCACCGCCATGCCGGCGGCCACGTGGTCCTCTACAGGGCGGTCTCCGGCAGCGAGGGAGTCTGTGTCGCAGTAGGGGGTGGCCAGCAGCCTATTGTGCCGAGACCTCCGCCATGCCGGCGGCCACGTGGTCCTCTACAGGACGGTCTCCGGTAGCGAGGGAGTCTGTGTCGCAGTAGGGGGTGGCCAGCAGCCTATTGTGCCGAGACCTCCGCCATGCCGGCGGCCACGTGGTCCTCTACAGGGCGGTCTCCGGTAGCGAGGGAGTCTGTGTCGCAGTAGGGGGTGGCCAGCAGCCTATTGTGCCGAGACATCCGCCATGCCGGCGGCCACGTGGTCCTCTACAGGGCGGTCTCCGGTAGCGAGGGAGTCTGTGTCGCAGTAGGCGGTGGCCAGCAGCCTATTGTGTCGAGACCTCCGCCATGCCGGCGGCCACGTGGTCCTCTACAGGGCGGTCTCCGGTAGCGAGGGAGTCTGTGTCGCAGTAAGGGGTGGCCAGCAGCCTATTGTGCCGAGACCTCCGCCATGCCGGCGGCCACGTGGTCCTCTACAGGGGCGGTCTCCGGCAGCGAAGGGTGGACGTAGCGGTTTAGGAAGTAGCAGGTCCCCTCCGTGTCCTGAGGGAACTCGGCGGGCAGACATTCCTTCGGCCGCGCTTCGAAATGGAATCCGGGTACGTCTTTTAGACACCTGTTAATGCAAGAATACCAAATAATTAAACCAGCTGGAAATAGTTTTACCATCTTTAAATTAACAAAGATAAGATCTTTGAAATAGAACATTAAAGTGATCGCGTACCACCTTCCCCCGAATAAAATGTATACATTGTACTTGTAGAGGACTAAATAAAAAATTTCCACTTTTATGTAGTTGTCGCAGGTCACTTTCTTATTACTCATGAAAATAACTCGTGTTTGATCCGGAAATAGGTACAGTTTGAACTACAGTACACTCTCGATTATCCGAGTACCGGTTATCCGAGACTCTAGGTTATCCAAGGCAGCTCTAAGCTTGAATAAATTTTTTATTTTCTCACTAAGCGTTTTATTAATGCATAAAACAAGTGTCTTTATTTAAAATTATATTATTTGCAACTAGAAAGGACTTTCATTGTCGTATTTATTGGTAAATACTATATAATTTAATCACTTATCACTTAATCACTTATTAAAACATACTGAAGTGATCTTATTACAGCCCATCCTCAAAACACACGTAAAATCGGGAGTGTACTGTACAACCGTTTCTGTGGTAATAATTTTCACTAAGGTTCAAATTTTAATAACCGTGGAAATGTTATGATGCATTTTTATTCAAACAGATTCAGATTTTTTAGATAAGTCGCCGATTATTAATCCGGTAATAAAGATATCTCTTCATTTTCGGATTAACTATTGGGAGCTTAAGATTTCATACTTGATGGAAAAACAGCACACTGTTGGGCTCTTAGGCTAATTAACTGTAAGAAGAGACACGAACATGGAGTGTTGGACTAAGGTAAGAGAATTATGTAAAATACTGTAGAAACACTCATCGTCTGAATTTCTCAGAGGTCAAAACAGAAAGACGCCCGTCTAATCCAAATTAATTGATAAAAAATACAAAACCGGACAAAATAAATAATGAATTGCAGTCGAGAATCATTATTTCAACTATGCATGTATTGTTTGAAAAACTAGCTCACTTTTAATTCTTGTAAATAATAACTATGATTGAAAAGTCGATATGTGAGTCAGTATAAATGATCGACATATTGACAAATTTGAGATCACTGCGCGCGACTGTGCTAAATGTAACGCAGAACGGTATCATTTATAATAGCTGACGTCCTAAAACCCAGTATTTTCTCTCTCTCTTTTATCTCTTTTTTTACTCTTGCGTAGTAAATAATAAATTGTAAATTAAATAATTAAAACTTTTTGGCAACATTATAAAACTATACATATATATTTGTTAATAACTTTAAATATCTTAGCTATTTCACAGCAGCGATTGTACATTAGATAATATTTTTGTGAGGTAATAAATCGTTTTTACTTCCACATCTTAAAATTGTATCATTCTTTTATTTAATGGAAACATACGCTGATACCTGTTAGTAAAACTTTGGTTTTGGTGCTGCTTATCCCTTTTTAAAGTTAGGAAACCAAGTTTTTTTTATATCGACCTTCACTTGATAGGTTTTCTATTATCAGTTTACCTACTGTTGCCTACATCACTTTCAAGTTACCAACTAGATTTTCTTTGGTAACCATTTCCCAGTTCCTTTAAATGGTTTTACAGCATTTAGGTCTGTCAGGACATGATACTGACGTTTTTAAGCCCACTCTAGTGCGAGAAGCAGTCTCACTCACTCGTATGTTGTGGGGCTGATGTTGATGCGCATCTCCTCGCTGTGCGACTCCATCTTGTTGGCGATGGTGACGTTGTGGCCGAACAGGCAGTAGCGCGGCATCTTCACCCCCACGATGCCCGCCAGCACCGTGCCGCTGTGCAACCCGATCCGCATCTGACACAACGGGCGACGGAGCAATGAGTAAGTACACTATATTTATAATTAGAAGTACCTGGTGGACCGAGCCTTGCTCGTTTTTTCATGTTTATCAGTTCATCTAATTACTATCAAATATTTCAGCGTCATAAAATTTATAAATACAAAATTTTTTTATTGTTCTATGCAATATTTATGCCACACGCTGTATTCTCCCTAGATGGATGTAGTTTGCAAACAGCTGTTATGATTACTTGTTCACACATTCCTTGTTTATTTCGTTGCTATTACGGCAGTCTCATAAGGCCAATGTTAAAATTTTATAACTTTAAAATTAGTTTTATTACGTTACTAGGTTTTTTCGGCCGAGTTATCCGCATAGAACACGTTTTTGAGTCATAAATTACTGATTTCCAGACTTTGAAGGAAATCCTCGGAGCCGTTTTTGACATCGCTGTGCAAACAAGCAAGCAAGCAAGCAAATATACAAGAACGGACGATAACATTGCTCATATTAGAGTATAGGATATCGAAGATTTACAAACAACAATCGACTGTGATAATATAAGACACCGATACTGGACAGAAATTAAAAAAGGACTTAAATTACAAATGACGATATTAAAGAGACTGCTGAATTCATATTCATGACTTCTTTGAAGAAATGTAAATACATCAGCATTTCCTACAGGTGAGTGCTAGAACTACCAAAATAGATTTTCCTTTTAAAATGTAACACGATACTAATCCTATTAAAATGTATTTCAGTTTTCTTCAAAGACCTTTTTTCAATTTGTTTATATCCCTTCCTAATATCCATGGGAACATTCGTCAGCAATACAAATTTAATGTTTAGTACAGTGGATAATAATGTATTGAACTGCAATATTGGCATATAATATTGATACATTATAATTTCTATAATTTTTCACAAAGTTTTAAATCAAGAAGAGATTATGATCCCAAATTATTACACAAATCAAATAAATAACAAATAAGGATTGAAAATGTAAATCAGATATGCGTGTATTTACAGAGAAGAAACAACAACAAGCCGCTTTATGTAGGAAGAGCGGCTCAAGAGATGGTCTCCACACAATCACACATGTAGAACAATAGCAATGTAATGCACCTCCGGCCGCACGTAAGCCGAGGCTGTCTGATCCGCCACTCACATTTAAGCAGCAAAAGACACAGCCTCTGATTCTTTGTTATCTAGGGTTTACTTGAAACCTCAATATCCTAACTCAAGAGGATTTTATATAATACAATTTGTGATAACATCCTTGATGAATTAAATTAAATTAATCCAGGTAACAGCTCTAGTTAGTGTTTTAAAACAAGTGGCTGGGTTTTTATGATAATACTTTTAGTAATTTCATATTTCTCTTAATGAACGAATTAGCGATACAATATTACTAACTAGTGACTTTTCATTTACTTTTTTCATTTCTTTCTCATGCCCTCCCGAGTACCTATCTTCCGACATACCTCGGTATGATTTTCCACTATGTTTCTTTCTATCTCCTGTCCCTCTCTTTCTCGGGTGGCAATTCCATATCCTGATTTATTAACTTAACTTAAACTACCATCACTCTAAATCTTTCTTCTCTCCCGTCACCCTCCTTCTATCTCATTCTTGTCTTAAAACTAAGTGGCCCTCTTTTTCCAGCGAGTGTGGGACTCCTTCTTCCTTAGACTACCCACAAAAAAACCCTAGTCGATTCTCGTTTTCCCTTTGCATTCCCTTTTTGGTCCCTTGAAGGTCCTGACCCACCCTGTCGGGCATTGTCACGTTCGGGCAGGTTGTTGTCAGTGACTGACTCGTACATTGGTTAGTGAGCTTACTTTAATAGGTACGCCCTGGTGAGTCAGGTGCTTGGGGCAGGTGTTGATCATCATGATGGCCATCCACGAGGTCTGCAGCGCGTGCGTGTTGGACACCTTGTGCAGCCCGGCCGCCACGCAGTACGCGTCGCCTATCGTCTCCACCTGCAACACAGCCATACATCATGATGGCCATCCACGAGGTCTGCAGCACGTGCGTGTTGGACACCTTGTGCAGCCCGGCCGCCACGCAGTACGCGTCACCTATCGTCTCCACCTGCAACACAGCCATACATCATGATGGCCATCCACGAGGTCTGCAGCGCGTGCGTGTTGGACACCTTGTGCAGCCCGGCCGCCACGCAGTACGCGTCACCTATCGTCTCGAACTGCAACACAGCCATACATCATAATGGCCATCCACGAGGTCTGCAGCACGTGCGTGTTGGACACCTTGTGCAGCCCGGCCGCCACGCAGTACGCGTCGCCTATCGTCTCCACCTGCAACACAGCCATACATCATGATGGCCATCCACGAGGTCTGCAGCACGTGCGTGTTGGACACCTTGTGCAGCCCGGCCGCCACGCAGTACACATCGCCTATCGTCTCCACCTGTAAAAAAACAGCCATACATCATGAAGGCCATCCACGAGGTCTGCAGTGCGTGTGTGTTGGACACCTTGTGCAGCCCGGCCGCCACGCAGTACGCGTCGCCTATCGTCTCCACCTGCAACACAGCCATACATCATGATGGCCATCCACGAGGTCTGCAGCACGTGCGTGTTGGACACCTTGTGCAGCCCGGCCGCCACGCAGTACGCGTCGCCTATCGTCTCCACCTGCAACACAGCCATACATCATGATGGCCATCCACGAGGTCTGAAGCACGTGCGTGTTGGACACCTTGTGCAGCCCGGCCGCCACGCAGTACGCGTCGCCTATCGTCTCCACCTGCAACACAGCCATACATCATGATGGCCATCCACGAGGTCTGCAGCACGTGCGTGTTGGACACCTTGTGCAGCCCGGCCGCCACGCAGTACGCGTCGCCTATCTTCTCCACCTGCAACACAGCCATACATCATGATGGCCATCCACGAGGTCTGCAGCGCGTGCGTGTTGGACACCTTGTGCAGCCCGGCCGCCACGCAGTACGCGTCACCTATCGTCTCCACCTGCAACACAGCCATACATCATGATGGCCATCCACGAGGTCTGCAGCGCGTGCGTGTTGGACACCTTGTGCAGCCCGGCCGCCACGCAGTACGCGTCACCTATCGTCTCCAACTGCAACACAGCCATACATCATAATGGCCATCCACGAGGTCTGCAGCACGTGCGTGTTGGACACCTTGTGCAGCCCGGCCGCCACGCAGTACGCGTCGCCTATCGTCTCCACCTGCAACACAGCCATACATCATGATGGCCATCCACGAGGTCTGCAGCACGTGCGTGTTGGACACCTTGTGCAGCCCGGCCGCCACGCAGTACACGTCGCCTATCGTCTCCACCTGTAAAAAAACAGCCATACATCATGATGGCCATCCACGAGGTCTGCAGCACGTGTGTGTTGGACACCTTGTGCAGCCCGGCCGCCACGCAGTACGCGTCGCCTATCGTCTCCACCTGCAACGCAGCCATACATCATGATGGCCATCCACGAGGTCTGCAGCACGTGCGTGTTGGACACCTTGTGCAGCCCGGCCGCCACGCAGTACGCGTCGCCTATCGTCTCCACCTGCAACACAGCCATACATCATGATGGCCATCCACGAGGTCTGCAGCACGTGCGTGTTGGACACCTCGTGCAGCCCGGCCGCCACGCAGTACGCGTCGCCTATCGTCTCCAACTGCAACACAGCCATACATCATGATGGCCATCCACGAGGTCTGCAGCACGTGCGTGTTGGACACCTTGTGCAGCCCGGCCGCCACGCAGTACGCGTCACCTATCGTCTCCACCTGCAATACAGCCATACATCATGATGGCCATCCACGAGGTCTGAAGCACGTGCGTGTTGGACACCTTGTGCAGCCCGGCCGCCACGCAGTACGCGTCGCCTATCGTCTCCACCTGCAATACAGCCATACATCATGATGGCCATCCACGAGGTCTGAAGCACGTGCGTGTTGGACACCTTGTGCAGCCCGGCCGCCACGCAGTACGCGTCGCCTATCGTCTCCACCTGCAACACAGCCATACATCATGATGGCCATCCACGAGGTCTGCAGCACGTGCGTGTTGGACACCTTGTGCAGCCCGGCCGCCACGCAGTACGCGTCGCCTATCGTCTCCACCTGCAACACAGCCATACATCATGATGGCCATCCACGAGGTCTGCAGCACGTGCGTGTTGGACACCTTGTGCAGCCCGGCCGCCACGCAGTACGCGTCGCCTATCGTCTCCACCTGCAACACAGCCATACATCATGATGGCCATCCACGAGGTCTGCAGCACGTGCGTGTTGGACACCTTGTGCAGCCCGGCCGCCACGCAGTACGCGTCGCCTATCGTCTCCACCTGCAACACAGCCATACATCATGATGGCCATCCACGAGGTCTGAAGCACGTGCGTGTTGGACACCTTGTGCAGCCCGGCCGCCACGCAGTACGCGTCGCCTATCGTCTCCACCTGCAACACAGCCATACATCATGATGGCCATCCACGAGGTCTGAAGCACGTGCGTGTTGGACACCTTGTGCAGCCCGGCCGCCACGCAGTACGCGTCGCCTATCGTCTCCACCTGCAACACAGCCATACATCATGATGGCCATCCACGAGGTCTGAAGCACGTGCGTGTTGGACACCTTGTGCAGCCCGGCCGCCACGCAGTACACGTCGCCTATCGTCTCCACCTGCAACACAGCCATACATCATGATGGCCATCCACGAGGTCTGCAGCACGTGCGTGTTGGACACCTTGTGCAGCCCGGCCGCCACGCAGTACGCGTCGCCTATCGTCTCCACCTGCAACACAGCCATACATCATGATGGCCATCCACGAGGTCTGCAGCACGTGCGTGTTGGACACCTTGTGCAGCCCGGCCGCCACGCAGTACGCGTCGCCTATCGTCTCCACCTGCAACACAGCCATACATCATGATGGCCATCCACGAGGTTGAAGAACGTGCGTGTTGGACACCTTGTGCAGCCCGGCCGCCACGCAGTACGCGTCGCCTATTGTCTCCACCTGCAACACAGCCATACATCATGATAGCCATCCACGAGGTCTGCAGCACGTGCGTGTTGGACACCTTGTGCAGCCCGGCCGCCACGCAGTACGCGTCGCCTATCGTCTCCACCTGCAACACAGCCATACATCATGATGGTCATCCACGAGGTCTGCAGCACGTGCGTGTTGGACACCTTGTGCAGCCCGGCCGCCACGCAGTACGCGTCGCCTATCGTCTCCACCTGCAACACAGCCATACATCATGATGGCCATCCACGAGGTCTGCAGGGCGTGCGTGTTGGACACCTTGTGCAGCCCGGCCGCCACACAGTACACGTCGCCTATCGTCTCCAACTGCAACACAGCCATACATCCATAAGTAGTTAACAAATTTCAATTACCATCTACTGTTAACATTTTATCGCATCTCAGTGACAAACATTTGGTTTTCCATTTACAGTCGTATGAACTGGTAAAAACGTTCGGAACGTTTTTGTAATGTTGACATTACACTTGTCTTATTAATAGACTGAAAATAAATGGTCGTAGCGTTCGAAATGACGATGGTATAAATTCTGTTTGGAATATGTTTTGGAATGTGTTCGGAGTGCTCTTTTATTTATGACTTTAGTATACCCACGCCATTTAACATAACACAACTCTATACTCTACCAAAAATCCTTTTTGCTTAATAAAATGTTTTGTTACTGTCTAGACTTGTTTTACATCCAGTCACGATTTTTATTGTTCTCTTGCATTATAAATCTACAATGAGTTTTAATTGTTAATATTGCGTTACATTTTACAGTATGTATTACGTTTTAGTAAAAACATATTTTACGACTCTTCTTTCTCGAATTTGTACATAAAATGTTATTGACAAAGCAGAATTGACCTTGTAGACGTCGAGTTGTCCACAGAAGAGGTCGAACTGGTTGTAGAGGTTCTCCAGCATGGAGATGACCATGAACGGCGTCGCCGTGGAGCAGATGGAGGTGAAGCCCACGATGTCGCTGAACAGCATCGTCACGTTCTCGTGGTGCTTGGCCTCGATCGTCTCACCTGCAAGCAGAGTGACGTCAGATGGAGGTGAAGCCAACGATGTCGCTGGACAGCATCGTCACGTTCTCGTGGTGCTTGGCCTCGATCGTCTCACCTGCAAGCAAAGTGGCGTCAGATGGAGGTGAAGCCAACAATGTCGCTGGACAGCATCGTCACGTTCTCGTGGTGCTTGGCCTCGATCGTCTCACCTGCAAGCAGAGTGACGTCAGATGAAGGCGAAGCCCACGATGTCGCTGAACATCATCGTCACGTTCTCGTGGTGCTCGGCCTCGATCGTCTCACCTGCAAGCATAGTGACGTCAGATGGAGGTGAAGCCCACGATGTCGCTGAACAGCATCGTTACGTTCTCGTGGTGCTCGGCCTCGATCTTCTCACCTGCAAGCAGAGTGACGTCAGATGGAGGTGAAGCCCACGATGTCGCTGAACAGCATCGTTACGTTCTCGTGGTGCTCGGCCTCGATCTTCTCACCTGCAAGCAGAGTGACGTCAGATGGAGGTGAAGCCCACGATGTAACTGAACAGCATCGTCACATTCTCGTGGTGCTTGGCCTCGATCGTCTCACCTGCAAGCAGAGTGACGTCAGATGGAGGTGAAGCCCACGATGTAACTGAACAGCATCGTCACGTTCTCGTGGTGCTTGGCCTCGATCGTCTCACCTGCAAGCAGAGTGACGTCAGATGGAGGTGAAACCTCAAGACTTCCAGCGTGGGCCGTCCCCTCATCGTGCGAAAACCTGAGAAAATACACCAAAATATTCCTATTTGTACTCGATCATAACTGTAAAGTTTCATCACTTTCTGCAAAATAATATAAAAGTTATTTATATATTCTAGACTTTTGCCCAACCCTGTATGTAAGAAATATCAAATTTCTTTTTTGTACATTTCAAAATGGTGACGGTTTTTAGTTTTTAAAGCTGAATATCTTAAAACCCTAAATTTAAGAACATTTTATCACCGCCATTTTGAAATGGTTCAAAGTATAAATTCTATACTTCTTAAAAAATAGTTCTTAATAGTGGTCATTTATGTACCAGGTTTGAAGTTTATAGGTTAGGAGGTTCGTGAGATATGATGAAATACAGGGTGTTTTTTTTTTAACACAACCCATTTTTAAGATTGAATAATGCACATATGAATATGAAGCAATAAGTATTGTTTTATGGATCTTTACGTTTTATACAATCTATTATTTAAGTTTGACCACATTAAGTTTACCTTATGTGCTTAAAAAAATCCACCAGTGGCAATTGTACGAAGTTATGCTCTCTCAATCAAATTCCCGCACAGATGTTGCTAGGTACCTCTTTGAATTTCTTGCATTACATTTGTTTTGTTTGTTTTGAGGTACTGAATATGTTGTGAATTGTTTTTGTAGGTCTGACTTTTTATATATCCCCAAAGAAAATAATATAGTGGGGTCAAATCCGGGGATCTTGGGGGAAATAATCCTTCACTGATAAAATAAAGTTTTGGGTTGCGTTTTAAAAATAACACCCTGTATATGTAAAAAAAAACATAAACAGACACACAGATGTAAACAAAGTACTTTAGGGCCTAAATATGTATATAAACGTTTTTCTTATTTCCATTTCTTTAGTAATATATTAAAATATTTTACTATAATGTTCGTTCACCCTGTTTTCTAATCGAGTATCAGTAATATATTTAATAATATATGATTTTTATTTATTCAGCTGCATTGATCAACCTCATAATTAAGAAATGTTAGAGAAAAGTAGTGACGGGACCGATAGTCGTTATATACTTTGGTAGCAATGAAACAGAAAGGGGTTTATTAGCCATATAACCTGATCCTGCTGCTTTATTGCCACCAAGGAAATTGCGGTAGGTCTTTTCTTCTACGCTGTTCTTTATCCTGATGTTTATATACATCATAAGGTGGTGTACGTGATTGAAACGTAAAATAGGTATACATGGTTGGAAAACGTCTGGAATTTATAAAATATCTCCTGAAATACCAAGGAAAGTATTACGAAACTAGTGGCTTGATGGGGCTGAAAGCCCAATAGGGCAAAATTTAAATGAAGACAATCTTTTTACTATAGTATAAAATACCTCCATAGTCAACTGGCTTTCTGATTCACCATATCTAGCACACGGTTTTGGATTAGGCAAAAATCATATTTTTTAATATAAACAGAGCAGACGTTATTAGATCCAATACTATTTAAATGACAAATATTTTACGTTATTTCTCAATTACCTCGTTGCAGAGACGCCTCATAATACTCAGTTCTCATAACACGCCTTCCCGCAGACTCGATTAACTGAGCGGACGATGGTGGGGGGGGGGGGGGGGTTGGACAGACTTCAGTAGCCGCGAGCCGGTGAGCCCCATGATTGAATATAGATATTTTACCTAGCTGTACGGAACCGTTAGTATTTCTATGTTTTCGCACCACGAGTATTGTTCTCGATTCCTAAATTACGATTTAAGATTACACATTTCTAATTTTAGCGTTTTACCTTCTTTAGAAACGCGAGCGTATTCTCCCTTCCTAAGTTCATTTTCACCTGGTAGTGTTTGTAGTTTCAGCTGCACGGTGCGTTAACTCTCATTGACACTTCGTTTTTTATATCTTTGATGATATAATTAACGCAAACAATCTCATTTTGCTTCGCTCTGTTTATCGCCATGATTACTTAAGAGCGTGGATGATTCGGTGTCACTATAATTAGCCACTGACGACGCTTCTGCTTTTCACGTGTCTCATTTCTAAGCGTTTTTGTTCTGAACATTGGTTTTTAAAGTTCTTTAACATACCAACAAGCGTAAATGAGTAGTAGAAACAACCACTGCAGTCGCCACACGTTAACACCTTGCTGCAAGGCACGACATGCGCGGCACACTCACTGGAACACATTGACTATACGAGGGTCAAAGTGCAGACAACCTTTCTCAGCGGAATCTAGATAATAACTAAATTTTAAAGTGGCAGTTTGTTAGAAACAAACAGAAACATGGAGGTTTATATGAACACAAGTTTTAAAAATTGCCAAACTTCAAACCAATATTAATCCACCAGGGTAGCAGGGAGGGTGACATATAGCGAGTGTATGGCAGCGGCGGCTAGTGCCAGTAGGAATAGTGGCCGAACGCCGCGCCGCGCCGGGCAAACACTGGCGCTCAATCCAGAAGTTTACATCGTTGGTGCCAACTTCTAGCTTCTACTATTCTACAGAATTTCTAAACTTCTACAATATTTTAATCAGCTCTGAATATTTAATAAAGATTTCAAACCGGATGTGACTATTTATGTTGTGGGAGATAAAAAAGGAACGATGCGTTGTGTTTAAATGTTTAACTGTTTAACGTTCTTGACTCTTAATCGTCAAGAAAAAAGTATACAGTACGTAAAAACTTAAAGTAAAAACGTGTAAACGATGTTGTCGGAGAGCCAGGATTGTTATAATGTGAGGTACATCAGAAACAATAACGTGGCCTAGGTATTGGAACTGTTTAAACCGCCTCTGATCTGTCTAGACTGCTCCTGTAGTGGGTGTAGCAGGTGCAATGATGTGGCGGCGCAGGTGTTATAATGGCCTGCTGCCGAGCTATCAATTAGCACGGTGACCATTATCCACTGGCTAGTTAATTATTAATGGGCAGGTTAGAGCGCACTGATTGTTTAGGGACTCTCCGGTGTAGCAGTTTTAATAAAACGGATTATCGTAAAGTGGCCTCCCGCAGTGCACACCTTGATGCACCTTTATTATTTTGTGCCTTCATTTATGTTAAGGTTTAAAACATTATGAATTCTGGATCTGTTAAAACGTATTACTGTAATTGTAAGTACCTGGTGGACCGAGCCTTGCTCGGTGTTATTTCATGTTTACCAGTTCATCCAGTTACTATAAAATATTTCAATGTCATAAAATTGATAAATAGAAACCTTTTTATTGCTCTATGGTCTCTTCATCCCACTTGCTGTATTTTCCCTTAATGGCTGTAGATTCCAAACAGCTGTTATGATTACTTCATTTGTTTACACTTTCTTTGTTGATTTTCGTTGCTATCACGGCAACCCATAAGGCCAATGTTAAAATTTTACAACTTTAAAATTCGATTTATTACGTTATTAGATTTTCTCTGGCCAAGTAATCTGCATAAAAGACGTTTTTGAGTCATAAATTACTTATTTCCAGACTTTGAAGGAAATCCTCGGAGCCGTTTTTGAGATCGTTGTGCAAGCAAGCAAGCAAGCAAGCAAGCATACATACAAGATAACATTGCTCATATAAGAGTATAGGATTATTTTTCGTAATCAATATTCCTTATTGCAATTAATATATATTTATTTAGAGATTTAATTGCAAAATATAGTTTTTATAATAACTAATCAGTGTGTCTACAAATTGGATCCTATAATTCTAATAACAGAAGAAGTAGCAGATGGGAGAAGATTCAAATCACCAGTGTAAATCAAATAGGGAGAAGCATAGAAATCAAAACTCTATAGCGTAGACTTAAGTAAAAACCCCGTAGCAGCAGACTCGCACACTCATCGAATTCCATATGTTTAAAAATATATTTTGACACTAACATAAGCGAGACAGGGCTTTAGTTGCAAGTAAGTAAAAATTGGGTGATTCTAAATGAATATCCAGTAGAACTCAAATAGAAGAAGGCACCAAGTTTTAATAACACAGTAAGAAATAATCGAGATGCAGAATTGTATTTATACCCCCTTAAGGATAACTTAGAGACAATGTTCAGTCTTTACCGCTATCAATATGTAATATGGAAATGGAAACCAATGAAAATAGTGCAATGGCTTAAAAAACAAATTTTTTAGAGCTAAATTCAATAATGCAAACTAAAGTCAGGATTTGTTTATGTTTGTGGGGAAATAGCCCTTTAACTCCGCCCTTCCGGTGGTCCGATTGACGCTACTTCCCTTCAGAAAAAAAGCGCTAAAAGTAAAAATAAGTAAAACGATATTACTTTTGACCCTTTTCTCTTAACGACTTCATACCACTACCTATTATCTGGAATTGGGACACACGGTTGAAATTCAATTAAGGTTTCCATTCTCTCAGATACATTTAAATCGCCTTCTACTTTTTATCGCTTTGCCCTAACACTACAGTGGAATTCCTGTGAATTAGTCTACCCATAGACGGCTTTGGTCTTCCTCATCCAAGCACTTAAAACATATGTGAATAAAATATCTACAATTTCGACCACTTTTACGAGAGTAATTTAATTTTAATTTTTTTTATAATTAGTGGCACAATTGTTGTTAGCCACTCACCCAGCCAGAGGCGCTTGGCGATGTCCGGGGGAAAGATGAGGTGCAGGAGGCTCACGTTCTTCTCTCTCTCCTTGTCCACGGCCAGACTCGCCTCTTCTATCGAGTTCTTCAGTTTGTCCATTCGTCTCTTCAACCCGTCCTGGCGAAAAATCATAGACGTAAAATAAGATTAATGAATGGGGTGTTTTTGCCACCTACGGTAAAGCATCTCGGTAAACGTTAAACGATATGTTTAACATTGCGCTTAATTAGAAACTGTAGACTTTGTTTACCGTATCGGTTTACCGCAGGTTTACCGTCGTTAGCAATAGCTCTCTATTACTAACGAGCTAAATTACAGTCATGGAGCTATTACAATCATAAATTATTATTAAGACTGTAATAATAATTTGATTAAATACATACAAGTTTGTCCAGTACAATAGTTATAAAAAACTGAAGTGTTTGGTTTTATCAAGTTTACTTCATTTTTCGTAAGGTTTTGCAGAAAAAGCAAACTAACAGACGTTTTTATGTGAAAGTCTTTTACCAGCCAAGTAGTTCATTTTCCAGTAAAGTTTAACAAACAAAGTTTAATTGGTTTGCACAGCTTTGCTTTTATAGACTTTTTATACTCTTTCCAAAAAATACAGCTTTTACACTAAACATTATTAAATTTAAACGGTCAGTGAGTGGTGAGCACTATAATGAAGATGGACAATTGGACAGTATAAGTTAGTTTTTCACTAAACAGATGGACATTTAATGATCGTCAATATCACAGCAGTTTTGAGCCCTTTAGGTGAAGTAGACAGTTGTCAGTTGACAAATCAATTTTATTGAAATATTGCAGAAAACGAATAAAATTCCATTTGGAATTAATGCAGCCTCATTTAAATAATTGTACGCAATGATTTAGTAAGTTAAAGAATTGATCAAAAATGTGATTTTCGATTGTCCAAGTCCTGATTATACTTTTAATTCAACGTTTATCACTTGTTCTCTTCAGATTATAATTATAACTATTATTCACATAATAACTAATTTATTTTCACCTTTGTATTTGTTTTTAAACTTGCCCCTATAGAATATTATTTTAAATAGTTTTAACAGAGAGCTATTTCAGCCCAAGCTACTTATTCAGGATTCAGTGAAGAATAGAGGTTTTAACCCACCAAACTGCTGAGTCATTCAATCAGCAACTGGTGACTAAAAGCCAACAAATAAGTGTTTCTTAGCATTGTATACACAGTACACAGTGTGGTACCTGGGCGCGGGCCTGCTCGCCCACCAGCACGACGTCGCGCGTGGCGTCGTGCAGCGGGATGTCGGAGATGAAGAGCCCGCGGCCGTTCAGGCTGTCCAGGCCGTTCAGCGACGGCGACCCCACGAACAGGATCGAGTCCGACTCCGGGCAGTACACCATCTGGCCCTTCAGCTCCAGGCCCTGCGAGTGCAAGTAGGAGGCGGAACACGGTTAAACCTTTGACTATAAACAATTTACTTCAAGTTTAAAGTTAATGGTTGAAACTTAAGTCGCCCTACACAAAGCAGATGAAAATAGCAGGATACGTAGGGTGCAGTGAAAGGTAGGTCAGCATGGGCGGATTTCTGGGGGTGCCTGGCATCCCCTGATATTTGGTGGATTGGTTGACAGTGAAGGGGGAAAATGTTTTCAACATAATTTGATTGATGTGCCTGTATAAATTACATTGTTGTTATTAAATACGTAAAATAAGTACCTACTTGGAATAGTTCTTAAATCGGACCATTTAAATAGGAGTTTGATGTTTGAATTTGAGTATACAATACTTCAAACGTTAGGTGAGCTGGCACCCCAAATATTATGATTTAAATCCGCCCGTGTAGGTAAGAAAGAGAACGACCCAAGAAGGGAGCCAAGCCCCAAGAACGAGATATATTTAAATTATTGGTTAAATAGAATTGACAGGTATGCTATATGGAGTTTTTAAGGTGTCGAGCTTAACAGGGTTTCAAATGGGAGGAGGTGTAATTAGCGGAAAATGGAATGGCACAGACGGTGAAAAAAATAAGACTGGATTTGACTCAAGCGAGATTTCGAGCAAAATATTCTTTAGAGGGGGTGTAAAGGAATTAAATTACCAGGAGAGGTAAGTGTGAGGTGATTCAGTAAAGGAAATAACAGATGAAGTAGAATGTAGGAGAACATTCGCATCGTTAGTGCAAATTAAATAGCAAGAATCATAAAAATTAAATATAGGAGAATTTAAAATTGAAAAAGGTACAATTGTTAAAAGGTGTTTTGTTGCATGTCCTGTCATTTGCGGGCGGGAGGTGTACGGTTACAGGTAATGCAAGATGATAACGTATTCATTATCCGCCTCCTGAATTATTTTACATTCCAGATCTCCTTTCGAAACCCAGGCTGTATTGTATTGTAATAAAAGTCACATGTTTTGGCTTACTATTGTACAGTATATTCCTTAAATATTGATTAATGGGGGAAAACAAAGCCCAGCAACTCATGAAAAAACATCATATTCTGACGAACTAGATAAAATAAATATAACTCTCAATGAATCCGAGGCAGTTATGAAGTATAGCCATGTATTGGTTAAAATAGAATTGACACCCATTTTTATACTATAAAACAACATAATATCTAAGATAAAATAGTTAATTTAATTATGTAGCTAGTAACTGAACAGTCTTTTCAATCATATGCATCATTAAGTTACTGGAAAATACGAAACTAATGTTATTTACTTTTGTGACAGCTTTTATATAGACAGTTTTATGAAATACATTATACATTTCGCTCGTGACTCCCGACACAAGTTGTATCTGTCCGGAGCATTGGCGAGCTGAATACAGAGCAGTGACATCGCCTCAATACCGGGCTGCCTGGATTGTCAAATGCACGACTTCTCTTCTTTGAAACCCGCTTTTTGCCGTCGCCAAACGGAAATGGAACGACCGCAGTTCTCCCTCCGTAATGTAACCTCCGCCAGGAAACCGAAGATAACTTGTTTCCGGTATGAAACTTATTTCCTGTTCACCGTGACAAAATAATACGCCGAAAATGTTTTTCTTCAGCAAACAATAGGCGTTTTTACCTTTTGGATGGCTTTAGAAGCAAAATTTATCAAGTCGTATTAAAATGTAAAAAAGACAATATTGGTTATAGCAATTTTAAGTTCGATAGAGTAAATAGGTACAATTAATTTATAGTTAAAGGATTCTAGAACGTATGTTAGATATCATCGCTAATTTTTATTTCAAGAGTCAGGAGATAATAAAATAGAAAATTTTATAATTAATGAATGTATTCGAGGTTTTCTTGTTAAGGTAACTAGATGTTAGCGACAGATTAAAGTTTCTGTTTTCTTTCTCAGTAATTGCATTTACATAAATCAAAACAGTTTTCATAGAAGGTATATTTAAAGCTAAAAAAATAGGGAAGTAAAATAGGTCGAGCTACTACTGACTTGACGTATACGTAACCAAAATCTACCCCGATTCAAATCTTAAGTAATATATTTTTACTATTTTTTGTCATGATTTATTCAAACTAGAGATCGCCTACTAGTCGAAATTCAACCATAAAATATTTGTGTTTAGTTTTATTCACAAAAAATGTCTGCATTTGTTTCTATTTTGTTGTTATTCCGTAACCAACACGGCAACTCATAAAGCCAATGTAAATTTTAATATAATTTCAAATTCATTTTTAAACAACTCTCAAAAAATATAGTAAATTATAATGGTATTACGCACATATACATGAAATGACTTTCCCTCGGTGTGCTTACATTTTTCCTTTGTTGCCCACAGGCTGAGAAAAGGGATCACAAAAATAATGCTTTGCCTATTAATTATATAGATTAGCCATTCATAGCCATTAGCCAAATTATATGTCAGAGTTTAAGTGATTATTAATTAGACCGTAGACAGTTTGTGTTCCGTGTTGGATTGGCTGACCTGCGCCAGTGCGGAGGAGCGAGGGTCGACCTTCTTGATCATGAGCAGGAAGGGCGAGTTGGCGCGCTGCAGGATGCCTCTGAACGACACCTCAACGCCCCACGGCCGCTTGAACTCGAAGTAGGTCTCCACCGACAGTCCTGCACACAACAACTCTGAGCCATGCCTGTGAGAGAGCACTGGGCCTTGTACCAAGGCCAGAATCAATTTAAATACAATGAAATTATGAACAGTTTTAAATGTTTTCTATTTAATTGGGTAAAGTGTATTTGTCCTAAGTTTAACAATCGTAACGTTTCTATCGTGCATTTATCACCAGTTACCAAACAGATGATAGAGGAAAAAATATAGAAGACCAAGCACGGTAGAACAACACATCGTATAAGAAATGTGGCTCGTTTTGACATATTTAATAACATCGTAAAGTTTAACTAGTTGTTTCTGGATGCCCAGTATTGTATAATTAACTAATCCCATTTATAGGACCAACCAGATAAAAATAGTTTTATTTATATTATATACAATTCCTAAAATGTTTATATTTAATGTCGTTATATGTATAATTTGTGTGTAGGTTGGGTGCAATGAAGGAGTTGAAAAACTTTCTTACACCAGAGAATAGTATCCATTAGCTTTTTTGTACTCGTTCTTTGCACGGTTAGATAGATAACTGGATAATCAACAATAGTTCCAAATAGAAACCAAATAAAACCACCGGAAAAACTGTATATGTAAGTAAAAAGACTTCGGGGAGAAGCCTTAAGTAAGGGAACATTTGTATCTGCTGTTTCATCGATTTCGGTTCAGGAAAATCTTTGAGGAAAAATTTATGCCAGGTGGATTCAAAATATTTTTCGTTCACTACGCACAAAAAACAGACAGTCAAAAACCACCTCTTCCTATTTCATATAATATGGATTTTCGTTTTCTTGTCACTGTGATTGAGTTGAATTTAAAAAGAAGCGATTAGAAACAAAAATGGCTCTATTAGTGAATTATTGTCACTCACAGAATCCATTCAATAAGGTTGTTATAATGATGTTTTATTTACTATAACACTTAATGAAAAACTAAACAAAACATATTGGGAAATCTGTGATAACCTAATATTCTAACATGATAACATGATAAAAAATAAGTGTTATTAATGACATTCTTCAAAACTGATCATTCCTTATTTTTTACCAGAACTAACGTAACGTAACATAACTAAACGTAAAAATATAAATGCTGAGTTGTTTACTTGGATAACTGAAAACAATTATCCGATTTTACGAGACAGGATAATATAAAATTCCACAGCTTCTCATCGTTCTTGTCTTTCTAGGTTAATGCTTTCCTAAGGTTTTTAGTTTTATTGATCCTAACTTCACCTCATGTTTTATGTATATTTTTATTACCACTGAATTATTGAGGATTGTACGACGTTAAACCTGCTGTAATTTTTTTTATTAAAAATTAATCCGGTAAACATTTTACATGAAGCAATTCAGGGTAACTTAATCTTTTGCTTCGAAATCAATATTCTAAGTGCAATGTCTTAAACAAAGTTGTAATACAGCCACTGCTTGTAATACAGCCAGCTACCTGTCTCGGCCAAGAGTCGGCCGAATACCCGCATGAAGCCCGAGCCAAGCTGGACGAACTGCAGCCGGCGGTCGATGATGAAGTGCCAGGGGAAGGCCTTGCAGAAGCTCGCCACGCCGATCCTCAGGTCCGCGGCCTTGTCTGACAGCGCCGCCTCGATTTTGGGCTGGGTCACCACGTCCGAGTCGTCGTCGTCCAGGTCTGCCACTGCCGTGATCTCGTACCTGCGACAGTGGCGAGGGTCAGTTAGATCTTGGGCTGGGTCACCACGTCCAGGTCCGCCACTGCCGTGATCTCGTACCTGCGACAGTGGCGGGGGTCAGTTAGATCATGAGCTGGGTACCACGTCCAGGTCCGCCACTGCCGTGATCTCGTACCTGCGACAGTGGCGAGGGTCAGTTAGATCTTGGGCTGGGTGACCACGTCCAGGTCCGCCACTGCCGTGATCTCGTACCTGCGAAAGTGGCGAGGGTCAGTTAGATCTTGGGCTGGGTCACCACGTCCAGGTCCGCCACTGCCGTGATCTCGTACCTGCGACAGTGGCGAGGGTCAGTTAGATCTTGGGCTGGGTCACCACGTCCATGTCCGCCACTGCCGTGATCTCGTACCTGCGACAGTGGCGAGGGTCAGTTAGATCTTGGGCTGGGTACCACGTCCAGGTCCGCCACTGCCGTGATCTCGTACCTGCGACAGTGGCGAGGGTCAGTTAGATCTTGGGCTGGGTCACCACGTCCAGGTCCGCCACTGCCGTGATCTCGTACCTGCGACAGTGGCGTGGGTAAGTTAGATCTTGGGCTGGGTCACCACGTCCAGGTCTGCCACTGCCGTGATCTCGTACCTGCGACAGTGCCGTGGGTCAGTTAGATCTAGGGCTGGGTCACCACGTCCGAGTCGTCGTCGTCCAGGTCCGCCACTGCCGTGATCTCGTACCTGCGACAGTGGCGAGGGTCAGTTAGATCTTGGGCTGGGTCACCACGTCCAGGTCCGCCACTGCCGTAATCTCGTACCTGCGACAGTGGCGTGGGTAAGTTAGATCTTGGACTGGGTCACCACGTCCGAGTCGTCGTCGTCCAGGTCTGCCACTGCCGTGATCTCGTACCTGCGACAGTGGCAAGGGTCAGTTAGATCTTGGGCTGGGTCACCACGTCCGAGTCGTCATCGTCCAGGTCCGCCACTGCCGTGATCTCGTACCTGCGACAGTGGCGAGGGTCAGTTAGATCTTGGGCTGGGTCACCACGTCCATGTCCGCCACTGCCGTGATCTCGTACCTGCGACAGTAACGAGGGTCAGTTAGATCTTGGGCTGGGTCACCACGTCCGAGTCGTCGTCGTCCAGGTCCGCCACTGCCGTGATCTCGTACCTGCGACAGTGGCGAGGGTCAGTTAGATCTTGGGCTGGGTCACCACGTCCATGTCCGCCACTGCCGTGATCTCGTACCTGCGACAGTGGCGAGGGTCAGTTAGATCTTGGGCTGGGTCACCACGTCCAGGTCTGCCACTGCCGTGATCTCGTACCTGCGACAGTGGCGAGGGTCAGTTAGATCTTGGGCTGGGTCACCACGTCCAGGTCTTCCACTGCCGTGATCTCGTACCTGCGACAGTGGCGAGGGTCAGTTAGATCTTGGGCTGGGTCACCACGTCCAGGTCCGCCACTGCCGTGATCTCGTACCTGCGACAGTGGCGAGGGTCAGTTAGATCTTGGGCTGGGTCACCACGTCCAGGTCCGCCACTGCCGTGATCTCGTACCTGCGACAGTGGCGAGGGTCAGTTAGATCTTGGGCTGGGTACCACGTCCAGGTCCGCCACTGCCGTGATCTCGTACCAGCGACAGTGGCGAGGGTCAGTTAGATCTTGGGCTGGGTCACCACGTCCAGGTCCGCCACTGCCGTGATCTCGTACCTGCGACAGTGGCGTGGGTAAGTTAGATCTTGGGCTGGGTCACCACGTCCAGGTCCGCCACTGCCGTAATCTCGTACCTGCGACAGTGGCGTGGGTAAGTTAGATCTTGGGCTGGGTCACCACGTCCGAGTCGTCGTCGTCCAGGTCTGCCACTGCCGTGATCTCGTACCTGCGACAGTGCCGTGGGTCAGTTAGATCTAGGGCTGGGTCACCACGTCCGAGTCGTCGTCGTCCAGGTCCGCCACTGCCGTGATCTCGTACCTGCGACAGTGGCGAGGGTCAGTTAGATCTTGGGCTGGGTCACCACGTCCAGGTCCGCCACTGCCGTAATCTCGTACCTGCGACAGTGGCGAGGGTCAGTTAGATCTTGGGCTGGGTCACCACGTCCGAGTCGTCGTCGTCCAGGTCTGCCACTGCCGTGATCTCGTACCTGCGATAGTGGCAAGGGTCAGTTAGATCTTGGGCTGGGTCACCACGTCCGAGTCGTCGTCGTCCAGGTCCGCCACTGCCGTGATCTCGAACCTGCGACTGTGGCAAGGGTCAGTTAGATCTTGGGCTGGGTCACCACGTCCGAGTCGTCGTCGTCCAGGTCCGCCACTGCCGTGATCTCGTACCTGCGACAGTGGCGTGGGTAAGTTAGATCTTGGGCTGGGTCACCACGTCCGAGTCGTCGTCGTCCAGGTCTGCCACTGCCGTGATCTCGTACCTGCGACAGTGGCAAGGGTCAGTTAGATCTTGGGCTGGGTCACCACGTCCGAGTCGTCGTCGTCCAGGTCCGCCACTGCCGTGATCTCGTACCTGCGACAGTGGCGTGGGTCAGTTAGATCTAGGGCTGGGTCACCACGTCTGAGTCGTTGTCGTCCAGGTCCGCCACTGCCGTAATCTCGTACCTGCGACAGTGGCGAGGGTCAGTTAGATCTTGGGCTGGGTCACCACGTCCGAGTCGTCGTCGTCCACGTCCGCCACTGCCGTGATCTCGTACCTGCGACAGTGGCGTGGGTCAGTTAGATCTAGGGCTGGGTCACCACGTCCGAGTCGTCGTCGTCCAGGTCCGCCACTGCCGTGATCTCGTACCTGCGACAGTGGCGAGGGTCAGTTAGATCTTGGGCTGGGTCACCACGTCCGAGTCGTCGTCCAGGTCCGCCACCGCCGTGATCTCGTACCTGCGACAGTGGCGGGGGTCAGTTAGATCTTGGGCTGGGTCACCACGTCCAGGTCCGCCACTGCCGTGATCTCGTACCTGCGACAGTGGCGAGGGTCAGTTAGATCTTGGGCTGGGTCACCACGTCCGAGTCGTCGTCGTCCAGGTCCGCCACTGCCGTGATCTCGTACCTGCGACAGTGGCGGGGGTCAGTTAGATCTTGGGCTGGGTCACCACGTCCAGGTCCGCCACTGCCGTGATCTCGTACCTGCGACAGTGGCGGGGGTCAGTTTGATCTTGGGCTGGGTCACCACGTCCATGTCCGCCACTGCCATGATCCCGTACCTGCGACAGTGGCGAGGGTCAGTTAGATCTTGGGCTGGGTCACCACGTCCATGTCCGCCACTGCCGTAATCTCGTACCTGCGACAGTGACGGCGGTCAGTTAGATCTTGGGCTGGGTCACCACGTCCAGGTCCGCCACTGCCATGATCCCGTACCTGCGACAGTGGCGAGGGTCAGTTAGATCTTGGGCTGGGTCACCACGTCCATGTCCGCCACTGCCGTAATCCCGTACCTGCGACAGTGACGGGGGTCAGTTAGATCTTGGGCTGGGTCACCACGTCCATGTCCGCCACTGCCATGATCCCGTACCTGCGACAGTGGCGAGGGTCAGTTAGATCTTGGGCTGGGTCACCACGTCCATGTCCGCCACTGCCGTAATCCCGTACCTGCGACAGTGACGGGGGTCAGTTAGATCTTGGGCTGGGTCACCACGTCCATGTCAGCCACTGCCATGATCCCGTACCTGCGACAGTGGCGAGGGTCAGTTAGATCTTGGGCTGGGTCACCACGTCCATGTCCGCCACTGCCGTAATCTCGTACCTGCGACAGTGACGGCGGTCAGTTAGATCTTGGGCTGGGTCACCACGTCCATGTCCGCCACTGCCATGATCCCGTACCTGCGACAGTGGCGAGGGTCAGTTAGATCTTGGGCTGGGTCACCACGTCCATGTCCGCCACTGCCGTGATCTCGTATCTGCGACAGTGACGGGGGTCAGTTAGATCTTGGGCTGGGTCACCACGTCCATGTCTGCCACTGTTGTGATCTCGTACCTGCGACAGTGGCGAGGGTCAGTTAGATCTTGGGATGGGTCCCTTCGTCCAGGTCCGCCACTGCCGTGATCTCGTACCTGCGACAGTGGCGAGGGTCAGTTAGATCTTGGGCTGGGTCACCACGTCCGAGTCGTCGTCCAGGTCCGCCACCGCCGTGATCTCGTACCTGCGACAGTGGCGGGGGTCAGTTAGATCTTGGGCTGGGTCACCACGTCCAGGTCCGCCACTGCCGTGATCTCGTACCTGCGACAGTGGCGAGGGTCAGTTAGATCTTGGGCTGGGTCACCACGTCCGAGTCGTCGTCGTCCAGGTCCGCCACTGCCGTGATCTCGTACCTGCGACAGTGGCGGGGGTCAGTTAGATCTTGGGCTGGGTCACCACGTCCAGGTCCGCCACTGCCGTGATCTCATACCTGCGACAGTGGCGGGGGTCAGTTTGATCTTGGGCTGGGTCCCTACGTCCAGGTCCGCCACTGCCGTGATCTCGTACCTGCGACAGTGGCGAGGGTCAGTTAGATTTTGGGCTGGGTCACCACGTCCAGGTCCGCCACTGCCGTGATCTCGTACCTGCGACAGTGGCGTGGGTAAGTTAGATCTTGGGCTGGGTCACCACGTCCAGGTCCGCCACTGCCGTGATCTCGTACCTGCGACAGTGGCGAGGGTCAGTTAGATCTTGGGCTGGGTCACCACGTCCAGGTCCGCCACTGCCGTGATCCCGTACCTGCGACAGTGGCGAGGGTCAGTTAGATCTTGGGCTGGGTCACCACGTCCATGTCCGCCACTGCCGTAATCCCGTACCTGCGACAGTGACGGGGGTCAGTTAGATCTTGGGCTGGGTCACCACGTCCATGTCCGCCACTGCCATGATCCCGTACCTGCGACAGTGGCGAGGGTCAGTTAGATCTTGGGCTGGGTCACCACGTCCATGTCCGCCACTGCCGTAATCCCGTACCTGCGACAGTGACGGGGGTCAGTTAGATCTTGGGCTGGGTCACCACGTCCATGTCCGCCACTGCCATGATCCCGTACCTGCGACAGTGGCGAGGGTCAGTTAGATCTTGGGCTGGGTCACCACGTCCATGTCCGCCACTGCCGTAATCTCGTACCTGCGACAGTGACGGCGGTCAGTTAGATCTTGGGCTGGGTCACCACGTCCATGTCCGCCACTGCCGTGATCTCGTATCTGCGACAGTGACGGGGGTCAGTTAGATCTTGGGCTGGGTCACCACGTCCATGTCTGCCACTGTTGTGATCTCGTACCTGCGACAGTGGCGAGGGTCAGTTAGACCTTGGGTTGGGTCCCTACGTCCAGGTCCGCCACTGCCGTGATCTCGTACCTGCGACAGTGGCGAGGGTCAGTTAGATCTTGGGCTGGGTCACCACGTCCAGGTCCGCCACTGCCGTGATCTCGTACCTGCGACAGTGGCGAGGGTCAGTTAGATCTTGGGCTGGGTCACCACGTCCAGGTCCGCCACTTCCGTGATCTCGTACCTGCGACAGTGGCGAGGGTCAGTTAGATCTTGGGCTGGGTCACCACGTCCAGGTCCGCCACTTCCATGATCTCGTACCTGCGACAGTGACGGGGGTCAGTTAGATCTTGGGCTGGGTCACCACGTCCATGTTCGCCACTGCCGTGATCTCGTACTTGCGACAGTGACGGGGGTCAGTTAGATCTTGGGCTGGGTCACCACGTCCATGTCCGCCACTGCCGTGATCTCGTACCTGCGACAGTGGCGAGGGTCAATTAGAGGGTCACCACGTCCAAGTCGTCGTCGTCCATGTCCGCCACTGCCGTGATCCCGTTCCTGCGACATTGGCGAGGGTCAGTTAGATCTTGGGCTGGGTCACCACGTCCAGGTCTGCCACTGCCGTGATCTCGTAACTGCGACAGTGACGGGGGTCAGTTAGATCTTGGGCTGGGTCACCACGTCCATGTCTGCCACTGTTGTGATCCCGTTCCTGCGACAGTGGCGAGGGTCAGTTAGACCTTGGGCTGGGTCCCTACGTCCAGGTCCGCCACTGCCGTGATCTCGTACCTGCGACAGTGGCGAGGGTCAGTTAGATCTTGGGCTGGGTCACCACGTCCAGGTCCGCCACTGCCGTGATCTCGTACCTGCGACAGTGGCGAGGGTCAGTTAGATCTTGGGCTGGGTCACCACGTCCAGGTCCGCCACTGCCGTGATCTCGTACCTGCGACAGTGGCGAGGGTCAGTTAGACCTTGGGCTGGGTCACCACGTCCAGGTCCGCCACTGCCGTGATCTCGTACCTGCGACAGTGGCGAGGGTCAGTTAGACCTTGGGCTGGGTCACCACGTCCAGGTCCGCCACTGCCGTGATCTCGTACCTGCGACAGTGGCGAGGGTCAGTTAGACCTTGGGCTGGGTCACCACGTCCAGGTCCGCCACTGCCGTGATCTCGTACCTGCGACAGTGGCGAGGGTCAGTTAGACCTTGGGCTGGGTCACCACGTCCAGGTCCGCCACTGCCGTGATCTCGTACCTGCGACAGTGGCGTGGGTAAGTTAGATCTTGGGCTGGGTCACCACGTCCGAGTCGTCGTCGTCCAGGTCTGCCACTGCCGTGATCTCGTACCTGCGACAGTGCCGTGGGTCAGTTAGATCTAGGGCTGGGTCACCACGTCCGAGTCGTCGTCGTCCAGGTCCGCCACTGCCGTGATCTCGTACCTGCGACAGTGGCGAGGGTCAGTTAGATCTTGGGCTGGGTCACCACGTCCAGGTCCGCCACTGCCGTAATCTCGTACCTGCGACAGTGGCGAGGGTCAGTTAGATCTTGGGCTGGGTCACCACGTCCGAGTCGTCGTCGTCCAGGTCTGCCACTGCCGTGATCTCGTACCTGCGACAGTGGAAAGGGTCAGTTAGATCTTGGGCTGGGTCACCACGTCCGAGTCGTCGTCGTCCAGGTCCGCCACTGCCGTGATCTCGAACCTGCGACTGTGGCAAGGGTCAGTTAGATCTTGGGCTGGGTCACCACGTCCGAGTCGTCGTCGTCCAGGTCCGCCACTGCCGTGATCTCGTACCTGCGACAGTGGCGTGGGTAAGTTAGATCTTGGGCTGGGTCACCACGTCCGAGTCGTCGTCGTCCAGGTCTGCCACTGCCGTGATCTCGTACCTGCGACAGTGGCAAGGGTCAGTTAGATCTTGGGCTGGGTCACCACGTCCGAGTCGTCGTCGTCCAGGTCCGCCACTGCCGTGATCTCGTACCTGCGACAGTGGCGTGGGTCAGTTAGATCTAGGGCTGGGTCACCACGTCTGAGTCGTTGTCGTCCAGGTCCGCCACTGCCGTAATCTCGTACCTGCGACAGTGGCGAGGGTCAGTTAGATCTTGGGCTGGGTCACCACGTCCGAGTCGTCGTCGTCCACGTCCGCCACTGCCGTGATCTCGTACCTGCGACAGTGGCGTGGGTCAGTTAGATCTAGGGCTGGGTCACCACGTCCGAGTCGTCGTCGTCCAGGTCCGCCACTGCCGTGATCTCGTACCTGCGACAGTGGCGAGGGTCAGTTAGATCTTGGGCTGGGTCACCACGTCCGAGTCGTCGTCCAGGTCCGCCACCGCCGTGATCTCGTACCTGCGACAGTGGCGGGGGTCAGTTAGATCTTGGGCTGGGTCACCACGTCCAGGTCCACCACTGCCGTGATCTCGTACCTGCGACAGTGGCGAGGGTCAGTTAGATCTTGGGCTGGGTCACCACGTCCAGGTCCGCCACTGCCGTGATCTCGTACCTGCGACAGTGGCGGGGGTCAGTTAGATCTTGGGCTGGGTCACCACGTCCAGGTCCGCCACTGCCGTGATCTCGTACCTGCGACAGTGGCGGGGGTCAGTTTGATCTTGGGCTGGGTCACCACGTCCATGTCCGCCACTGCCATGATCCCGTACCTGCGACAGTGGCGAGGGTCAGTTAGATCTTGGGCTGGGTCACCACGTCCATGTCCGCCACTGCCGTAATCTCGTACCTGCGACAGTGACGGCGGTCAGTTAGATCTTGGGCTGGGTCACCACGTCCAGGTCCGCCACTGCCATGATCCCGTACCTGCGACAGTGGCGAGGGTCAGTTAGATCTTGGGCTGGGTCACCACGTCCATGTCCGCCACTGCCGTAATCCCGTACCTGCGACAGTGACGGGGGTCAGTTAGATCTTGGGCTGGGTCACCACGTCCAGGTCCGCCACTGCCGTGATCTCGTACCTGCGACAGTGGCGGGGGTCAGTTTGATCTTGGGCTGGGTCACCACGTCCATGTCCGCCACTGCCATGATCCCGTACCTGCGACAGTGGCGAGGGTCAGTTAGATCTTGGGCTGGGTCACCACGTCCATGTCCGCCACTGCCGTAATCTCGTACCTGCGACAGTGACGGCGGTCAGTTAGATCTTGGGCTGGGTCACCACGTCCAGGTCCGCCACTGCCATGATCCCGTACCTGCGACAGTGGCGAGGGTCAGTTAGATCTTGGGCTGGGTCACCACGTCCATGTCCGCCACTGCCGTAATCCCGTACCTGCGACAGTGACGGGGGTCAGTTAGATCTTGGGCTGGGTCACCACGTCCATGTCCGCCACTGCCATGATCCCGTACCTGCGACAGTGGCGAGGGTCAGTTAGATCTTGGGCTGGGTCACCACGTCCATGTCCGCCACTGCCGTAATCCCGTACCTGCGACAGTGACGGGGGTCAGTTAGATCTTGGGCTGGGTCACCACGTCCATGTCCGCCAGTGCCATGATCCCGTACCTGCGACAGTGGCGAGGGTCAGTTAGATCTTGGGCTGGGTCACCACGTCCATGTCCGCCACTGCCGTAATCTCGTACCTGCGACAGTGACGGCGGTCAGTTAGATCTTGGGCTGGGTCACCACGTCCATGTCCGCCACTGCCATGATCCCGTACCTGCGACAGTGGCGAGGGTCAGTTAGATCTTGGGCTGGGTCACCACGTCCATGTCCGCCACTGCCGTGATCTCGTATCTGCGACAGTGACGGGGGTCAGTTAGATCTTGGGCTGGGTCACCACGTCCATGTCTGCCACTGTTGTGATCTCGTACCTGCGACAGTGGCGAGGGTCAGTTAGATCTTGGGATGGGTCACCACGTCCGAGTCGTCGTCCAGGTCCGCCACCGCCGTGATCTCGTACCTGCGACAGTGGCGGGGGTCAGTTAGATCTTGGGCTGGGTCACCACGTCCAGGTCCGCCACTGCCGTGATCTCGTACCTGCGACAGTGGCGAGGGTCAGTTAGATCTTGGGCTGGGTCACCACGTCCGAGTCGTCGTCGTCCAGGTCCGCCACTGCCGTGATCTCGTACCTGCGACAGTGGCGGGGGTCAGTTAGATCTTGGGCTGGGTCACCACGTCCAGGTCCGCCACTGCCGTGATCTCGTACCTGCGACAGTGGCGGGGGTCAGTTTGATCTTGGGCTGGGTCACCACGTCCATGTCCGCCACTGCCATGATCCCGTACCTGCGACAGTGGCGAGGGTCAGTTAGATCTTGGGCTGGGTCACCACGTCCATGTCCGCCACTGCCGTAATCTCGTACCTGCGACAGTGACGGCGGTCAGTTAGATCTTGGGCTGGGTCACCACGTCCAGGTCCGCCACTGCCATGATCCCGTACCTGCGACAGTGGCGAGGGTCAGTTAGATCTTGGGCTGGGTCACCACGTCCATGTCCGCCACTGCCGTAATCCCGTACCTGCGACAGTGACGGGGGTCAGTTAGATCTTGGGCTGGGTCACCACGTCCATGTCCGCCACTGCCATGATCCCGTACCTGCGACAGTGGCGAGGGTCAGTTAGATCTTGGGCTGGGTCACCACGTCCATGTCCGCCACTGCCGTAATCCCGTACCTGCGACAGTGACGGGGGTCAGTTAGATCTTGGGCTGGGTCACCACGTCCATGTCCGCCAGTGCCATGATCCCGTACCTGCGACAGTGGCGAGGGTCAGTTAGATCTTGGGCTGGGTCACCACGTCCATGTCCGCCACTGCCGTAATCTCGTACCTGCGACAGTGACGGCGGTCAGTTAGATCTTGGGCTGGGTCACCACGTCCATGTCCGCCACTGCCATGATCCCGTACCTGCGACAGTGGCGAGGGTCAGTTAGATCTTGGGCTGGGTCACCACGTCCATGTCCGCCACTGCCGTGATCTCGTATCTGCGACAGTGACGGGGGTCAGTTAGATCTTGGGCTGGGTCACCACGTCCAGGTCCGCCACTGCCATGATCCCGTACCTGCGACAGTGGCGAGGGTCAGTTAGATCTTGGGCTGGGTCACCACGTCCATGTCCGCCACTGCCGTAATCCCGTACCTGCGACAGTGACGGGGGTCAGTTAGATCTTGGGCTGGGTCACCACGTCCATGTCCGCCACTGCCATGATCCCGTACCTGCGACAGTGGCGAGGGTCAGTTAGATCTTGGGCTGGGTCACCACGTCCAGGTCCGCCACTGCCGTGATCTCGTACCTGCGACAGTGGCGAGGGTCAGTTAGATCTTGGGCTGGGTCACCACGTCCGAGTCGTCGTCCAGGTCCGCCACCGCCGTGATCTCGTACCTGCGACAGTGGCGGGGGTCAGTTAGATCTTGGGCTGGGTCACCACGTCCAGGTCCGCCACTGCCGTGATCTCGTACCTGCGACAGTGGCGAGGGTCAGTTAGATCTTGGGCTGGGTCACCACGTCCGAGTCGTCGTCGTCCAGGTCCGCCACTGCCGTGATCTCGTACCTGCGACAGTGGCGGGGGTCAGTTAGATCTTGGGCTGGGTCACCACGTCCAGGTCCGCCACTGCCGTGATCTCGTACCTGCGACAGTGGCGAGGGTCAGTTAGATCTTGGGCTGGGTCACCACGTCCAGGTCCGCCACTGCCGTGATCTCGTACCTGCGACAGTGGCGTGGGTAAGTTAGATCTTGGGCTGGGTCTCCACGTCCAGGTCCGCCACTGCCGTGATCTCGTACCTGCGACAGTGGCGAGGGTCAGTTAGATCTTGGGCTGGGTCACCACGTCCAGGTCCGCCACTGCCGTGATCCCGTACCTGCGACAGTGGCGAGGGTCAGTTAGATCTTGGGCTGGGTCACCACGTCCATGTCCGCCACTGCCGTAATCCCGTACCTGCGACAGTGACGGGGGTCAGTTAGATCTTGGGCTGGGTCACCACGTCCATGTCCGCCACTGCCATGATCCCGTACCTGCGACAGTGGCGAGGGTCAGTTAGATCTTGGGCTGGGTCACCACGTCCATGTCCGCCACTGCCGTAATCCCGTACCTGCGACAGTGACGGGGGTCAGTTAGATCTTGGGCTGGGTCACCACGTCCATGTCCGCCACTGCCATGATCCCGTACCTGCGACAGTGGCGAGGGTCAGTTAGATCTTGGGCTGGGTCACCAAGTCCATGTCCGCCACTGCCGTGATCTCGTATCTGCGACAGTGACGGGGGTCAGTTAGATCTTGGGCTGGGTCACCACGTCCATGTCTGCCACTGTTGTGATCTCGTACCTGCGACAGTGGCGAGGGTCAGTTAGACCTTGGGCTGGGTCCCTACGTCCAGGTCCGCCACTGCCGTGATCTCGTACCTGCGACAGTGGCGAGGGTCAGTTAGATCTTGGGCTGGGTCACCACGTCCAGGTCCGCCACTGCCGTGATCTCGTACCTGCGACAGTGGCGAGGGTCAGTTAGATCTTGGGCTGGGTCACCACGTCCAGGTCCGCCACTTCCGTGATCTCGTACCTGCGACAGTGGCGAGGGTCAGTTAGATCTTGGGCTGGGTCACCACGTCCAGGTCCGCCACTGCCGTGATCTCGTACCTGCGACAGTGGCGAGGGTCAGTTAGATCTTGGGCTGGGTCACCACGTCCAGGTCCGCCACTGCCGTGATCTCGTACCTGCGACAGTGGCGAGGGTCAGTTAGATCTTGGGCTGGGTCACCACGTCCAGGTCCGCCACTGCCGTGATCTCGTACCTGCGACAGTGGCGAGTGTCAGTTAGATCTTGGGCTGGGTCACCACGTCAGGGTCCGCCACTGCCGTGATCTCGTACCTGCGACAGTGGCGAGGGTCAGTTAGATCTTGGGCTGGGTCACCACGTCCATGTCCGCCACTGCCGTGATCTCGTACCTGCGACAGTGGCGAGGGTCAGTTAGATCTTGGGCTGGGTCACCACGTCCAGGTCCGCCACTGCCGTGATCTCGTACCTGCGACAGTGGCGAGGGTCAGTTAGATCTTGGGCTGGGTCACCACGTCCAGGTCCGCCACTTCCGTGATCTCGTACCTGCGACAGTGACGGGGGTCAGTTAGATCTTGGGCTGGGTCACCACGTCCATGTTCGCCACTGCCGTGATCTCGTACTTGCGACAGTGACGGGGGTCAGTTAGATCTTGGGCTGGGTCACCTCGTCCATGTCCGCCACTGCCGTGATCTCGTACCTGCGTCAGTGGCGAGGGTCAATTAGAGGGTCACCACGTCCAAGTCGTCGTCGTCCATGTCCGCCACTGCCGTGATCCCGTTCCTGCGACATTGGCGAGGGTCAGTTAGATCTTGGGCTGGGTCACCACGTCCAGGTCTGCCACTGCCGTGATCTCGTAACTGCGACAGTGACGGGGGTCAGTTAGATCTTGGGCTGGGTCACCACGTCCATGTCTGCCACTGTTGTGATCCCGTTCCTGCGACAGTGGCGAGGGTCAGTTAGACCTTGGGCTGGGTCCCTACGTCCAGGTCCGCCACTGCCGTGATCTCGTAACTGCGACATTGGCGAGGGTCAGTTAGATCTTGGGCTGGGTCACCACGTCCAGGTCCGCCACTGCCGTGATCTCGTACCTGCGACAGTGGCGAGGGTCAGTTAGATCTTGGGCTGGGTCACCACGTCCAGGTCCGCCACTGCCGTGATCTCGTACCTGCGACAGTGGCGAGGGTCAGTTAGACCTTGGGCTGGGTCACCACGTCCAGGTCCGCCACTGCCGTGATCTCGTACCTGCGACAGTGGCGAGGGTCAGTTAGACCTTGGGCTGGGTCACCACGTCCAGGTCCGCCACTGCCGTGATCTCGTACCTGCGACAGTGGCGAGGGTCAGTTAGACCTTGGGCTGGGTCACCACGTCCAGGTCCGCCACTGCCGTGATCCCGTTCCTGCGACAGTGGCGAGGGTCAGTTAGACCTTGGGCTGGGTCCCTACGTCCAGGTCCGCCACTGCCGTGATCCCGTTCCTGCGACAGTGGCGAGGGTCAGTTAGATCTTGGGATGGGTCACCACGTCCAGGTCCGCCACTGCCGTGATCCCGTACCTGCGACAGTGGCGAGGGTCAGTTAGACCTTGGGCTGGGTCACCACGTCCAGGTCCGCCACTGCCGTGATCCCGTTCCTGCGACAGTGGCGAGGGTCAGTTAGACCTTGGGCTGGGTCCCTACGTCCAGGTCCGCCACTGCCGTGATCCCGTTCCTGCGACAGTGGCGAGGGTCAGTTAGACCTTGGGCTGGGTCCCTACGTCCAGGTCCGCCACTGCCGTAATCCCGTACCTGCGACAGTGGCGAGGGTCAGTTAGATCTTGGGCTGGGTCACCACGTCCAGGTCCGCCACTGCCGTGATCTCGTACCTGCGACAGTGGCGAGGGTCAGTTAGATCTTGGGCTGGGTCACCACGTCCAGGTCCGCCACTGCCGTGATCTCGTACCTGCGACAGTGGCGAGGGTCAGTTAGACCTTGGGCTGGGTCACCACGTCCAGGTCCGCCACTGCCGTGATCTCGTACCTGCGACAGTGGCGAGGGTCAGTTAGATCTTGGGATGGGTCCCTTCGTCCAGGTCCGCCACTGCCGTGATCTCGTACCTGCGACAGTGGCGAGGGTCAGTTAGATCTTGGGCTGGGTCACCACGTCCAGGTCCGCCACTGCCGTGATCTCGTACCTGCGACAGTGGCGAGAGTCAGTTAGATCTTGGGATGGGTCACCACGTCCAGGTCCGCCACTGCCGTGATCTCGTACCTGCGACAGTGGCGAGGGTCAGTTAGATCTTGGGATGGGTCCCTACGTCCAGGTCCGCCACTGCCGTGATCTCGTACCTGCGACAGTGGCGAGTGTCAGTTAGATCTTGGGCTGGGTCACCACGTCCAGGTCCGCCACTGCCGTGATCTCGTACCTGCGACAGTGGCGAGGGTCAGTTAGATCTTGGGCTGGGTCACCACGTCCATGTCCGCCACTGCCGTGATCTCGTACCTGCGACAGTGGCGAGGGTCAGTTAGATCTTGGGCTGGGTCACCACGTCCATGTCCGCCACTGCCGTGATCTCGTACCTGCGACAGTGGCGAGGGTCAGTTAGATCTTGGGCTGGGTCACCACGTCCCTGTCCGCCACTGCCGTGATCTCATGCCTGCGAAAAGATAGTGGCATGGGTCAGTTAGATCTTGGTATGGGCCAAAGCTGTCCTTTCAATATTTTTGCTACTCTAATCGCTGCCCGTCTCTGAAATGGCCTTTCAAGTCCAATTGCGCCACAATCATCCTTTTTTCATCTACCATTCATACTTTTAGCCTAAAATATCTACCTGGGTAGGTCGCCATTCCAAGTAAAAGTATAATGAATAAAATAATACAATTTTCCTTTTGAACGATGTACTGACATTTAGCTTTCTGAATCCCGGCTGCACTTAAGTTTTTTAAATTATTTTTAGTTACTTTTTGAGTTTAGTCTTTTGTTGACCTTTGAGCTTTAATTGTATCTACATTTACTTTGCATTAATATTGCACGATCAATTCTGTAGTTTTAAACCTATGGTTTTTCAAGTACTGTTAACAGTTTTTTTAAGAATAAAATACTGTTAACAGTTTTTAAGAATAAAAACAAACTAGTAAGCAATACTTTTTATTTTAGTAGTTTGTTTATTAGATGTGCTATTAATTGAGCAAGTTAAGCAGCTATTAAATTGGGCAAAAGGCTATTTGAACTCTCGATGTTCGCAGATATTGATGACTTAATAGAATTCCTGTCAGTCTTATAAATGGCGTACCCGAGAATTTTAATTGGTTGTTTAGAACGAAGTTGTTTTTAAAAATACATGCAATATTGACTTCATATCGTGGTAAAATGATGAGGATTTCCTAACATTAGACCTAATAGTGAAGAACTGAAGTTTATTTAACGTTAGTTTCAGTTGTAGCCGGCTGCGGTCGTGTTTCAGATGTTCATGTCTCTTACAGGAAGGCTGAGATTATTTTGTCCATTAGTCTTATGGAGTATGATACTTTGATGTTTTTAGAATAGTGGCCTTGTAGTTTGCAGAATGATTAAATTTACAGTTTACAAAAGTAGGAGCTCCGGTTTTTGCTTTGGTCACCAAATAAACCTTATGAATAAAAGTGATTACCTGTACATTAAACGTATCCATCGTAAGGTTGAAAAACATTATTGCGTGCCCGAAACGTTGACACCGATTTTATTGTAGAATATCTCTGTCTACATTGTGAATGTGCAGTGGTAACATAGCAAAATAGTCTTCCTAGACTTTTGAATAACGATAACAGAACCCGAAAAGATTTTTGGTTCCACGCTATTTGGTGGTGCTGTTGACTGAAGTGTATTTTTCTTCCTTCAATACTTTAGAGTTTATACTCGTTTCCTACTTTACACTACAAAATACGTTAGCAATGTTTCCATTAACTGTGCCCAAGGTTGATATTAAGGTGTTTCTTCAACCAGCCTCTTGAATAAGTATTACAGTGTTGGTTAGTTTCCGTAGTAATTGGGCACCTTAGCTTTCCAATTGAAAAAGAGACTGCCAATGTTTTATTAATTTAGCTGTATTAGTGTGGAGAAAGATTCTAGTTAGTCTCCTGTTACACTCGGTAGCTGAGCGACGTCACAGAACAGCCACCCCCATGCAATACAATGCACTGAAGCAGGCCAGGTGGTTTGGCCACATCGCTAAATTACCCACCCCCAATTAAAATCAATTATGCGATCTAGAGATGTGGCTCAGCCAACGCTAGCGACTATTAAATGCGTATCTTCTAATGACGAGAGATCTCAAATCATCCAACGTCTTCTTAATGTTGCTGATGTGCGTTGATATTTGATTTTGAACAATGAAACTAAGAAAATAAAATCGTTTGAACTAACTGTGTTTGTGAATTAAATAATCAGGTGATGGGAAATGTTTATTATTATTGTTTATGTTGACAATTCTTTGTCTTGGTCTGTTCTCAGTTCTTTTTGGGTTGTTAAAGAGGTTTTTAATAAATTTAGGTTTTTAATCGAGTGTCTTTTTCTTACAAGCTATTTCGGCAGTAAAGTTAAGAAAATGTCAGGCACCGGTACGAGATTTTCTGATCTGATTAAACAGTACAGCGGCGAGGGGGATTTCTCGGAATGGCTGAAAAAGTTGGAACTTGTGTACAGGCTTCAGAAGATTAAAGAATTACAGACAGTCCTTCCATTGTTCTTATCTGGAGGAGCTTTTTCCGTCTACGAAGGACTAACAGACGCAGTCAAAAGTGATTATACATTACTTACTGAAGCCTTAAACCAGGCTTTTTCCGCAAATAGGTTTCAGGCATACGAAGAGTTCATTTCAAGACGTTTGCTTCCAGGAGAGTCGGTTGATGTCTATGCATCGGATTTGAGAAGGTTGGCCAAATTGATAGATCCTGTAGTTTCCGACGAATGGGTCAAGAGTTCTTTTGTACACGGACTGCCGAAAGATGTTCAGAACCAGTTGAAGGCGGCTTGCTGCTTGCAAGACATGGAGTTGTCGAAAGTGCTAGAAAGGGCGAGAAGTTTAGTGACTGGAGGAGAGTCCGGCTTTGGAGCAGCTGCGCAAATGAAAGCAACTATAAATAAAAGAGAGGATCTCAGAGCATGTTTTGTTTGTAATACGCAAGGACATCTGGCTCGATCGTGCCCGAATAGGAAGCAGAAGAATGCCATGAAAGTTATTTGCTTCCGATGTGGAGAAGAAGGGCATTACGCTAATAAGTGTACACAGGATCCAAAAAACGAGTAGAAGGGGCCACTTTCTGTTGCGCGGGTGGCTATCCTACATTGACGACGCAACTGCCTACGCTGATGACGACTGTTGCAGGAACTAAGTGTTGTGCATTGCTAGATACGGGGTGTTCAATAACCATAATTTCACCAAGCCTAGTCAGGTTCGGGGCAAAGACAAGGCCAACGAGACAATGTGTAGTAATGATGAATGGGGAGACTGTGAATTGTAACTTGATGTGTGAAACAGAGGTGTGTGTTTGTGGAATTAACATATCATTAAACTGCCTGGTTGCTAAACTGTTGCCTAGCTATCAAGTACTTCTCGTAATGGACGCTGGTTCTGCTATGGGAGGAGTTACCATTGAGGGTAATGGAAAAGTAAAGTTTAAAAAGAACTTGAGCACAGGTGCGGTGGCTGAAACTATGCAAGAGAGTGGAGGCAACCAAAATGGAACTGAGAAGATTGTTATTGAGGATTGTGATTTCCATGCAGAATTTTCAGATGGAAAATGGACAGCTGGATGGAATTGGAAGGACGATGATATGGCACCTATATTAGAGAACAAGATAGAAATGTACAGAATTCCTGATCACACTAATAAGGCCTTTGAAACTGAAGTCCAAGAATGGATAAAAAGTGGCTGGCTTCAGCCATATCACGGGGAATTTGATGGTGTGATCCCACTTATGGCTGTTATTCAGCAAAATAAAGACAAAGTGCGGCCTGTAATGGACTATAGAGAACTTAATCAGTTTGTTTCAAGTCATACAGCTGGAAGTGAGCTCTGTAGTGAGAAGTTGAGGCTATGGAGAAGATTAGGAGAGCGTTTCAGCACGGTGGATCTTCGAAAAGCGTATTTGCAAATTCATATTGCCCCACATCTGTGGAAATTTCAAGTCGTCAAGTTCAAAGGTGAAAACTATTGTTTAACAAGATTTGGGTTTGGGTTGAACGTCGCTCCGAAGATAATGAGCAGGATTGTCAACAAGGTTTTATCGATGGATCCAATAGTTAGGAGTGCTACTGATTCATATGTCGACGACATTGTTGTAAATGAGCAAATCGTCAGTAGCGATGTTGTGATAAGACTGTTGGAAAAATATGGTTTGTCGGCGAAGCCAGCAGAAACACTTGATGGAGGCAGAGTGTTAGGCTTGAGGCTGAGAAAAATTAACGGTATAATCTAATATGGTGTAGGGATAACAAAGTAAAACCGGTTGATGAAGTTAAAACTAAGAAAGACGTATTCTCGTTGAGTGGGCAACTAATTGGACACTATCCGGTAGCAGGTTGGCTCCGACCTGCATGTAGTTTTGTAAAGAGGCAGTTGTCGGATTTGAATTGGGATGATTTGGTTGGGGATCATGTGCAAAGTATACTAAGAAACATGATGGATCGAATCAGTGAAAGGGACCCGGTCATTGGCAAATGGGTCGTACCTCCTGTGGAAGAGGGAAAAGTGTGGTGCGATGCAAGCAGTCTGGCAATCGGTGTTTGTCTTGAGATTGGAGGGGAAATAGTCGAAGATGCTTCTTGGCTGAGGAAGATGCATGATTCAGCCCATATAAATTTGGCTGAGTTAGAAGCTTTGCTAAAGGGGGTGAATATTGCGTTGCAATGGGGATTGAAGAAGATTTGTATCGTCACAGACTCAGCGACTGTTCATGCCTGGGTGACGTCCTTATTAACAGGAGACCATCCCATTAAAACTCATGGACTAAGTGAAATCCTAGTCAGAAGACGTTTAAGCCTCTTCAAAGATATTATTTTGGAATGCGGACTCGATGTAAAGATAGAGCTTGTGAAATCGCAGTTCAACAAGGCAGATCAATTGACAAGAGTGCCTAAAAAATGGTTAGCAAGGGAGGAAGAAACAACAGGTATTGCAGCTTTAGGTCAGGAAGAGGAAAGAGATCGAAAAAAATTGATTAAACAGGTTCATGACATACATCATTTTGGAGTTAACCGTACTCTTTTTACTGTCAGGCGTTGCCATCCGGATTTAAATTTTACGACAAAAGATGTAGAAGAAGTGGTGAAAACCTGTAAAGAGTGCTTGACGATCGATCCGTCAAGTATTAAATGGGAGCCTGGGCATCTAGATTGCAAGCACAACTGGTATAGGCTTGCTATAGACGTAACACACTATGGGAAAAATAAATTCATGAAAATTGTGGACTGTGGCCCCAGTAGGTTTTGCATTTGGCGTCAGATCTCAAACGAAACTAAAGATCAAGTATTGAAGGTTTTGAAAGAAGTATTTGCTGAACGAGGGCCACCATGTGAGATACTGATGGATAACAGTGCGACATTTCGATGCGAGCAGATTGATCAGCTCTGTGAAAAATGGGGAGTAAAACGTATGTTCAGATGTGTTAACCGGCCGAGTGGAAATGGAATTGTTGAACGGAACCATAGGACGATTAAGCGTATGGCTGCCAAAAGTAAGGGGAGTATTCAGGAAATGGTTTACTGGTATAATTTGACCCCTAAGGAAGGTCTAAATAATGGATCATCGCCGAGCTCACAACTGTTTACTTACAAATGGAGGTGCAGAGGAGAGCCAACAAAATCTACTGAGTATCACGGGCCAGGTTTCGACGTGGGAGAATGTGTGTTCGTGAAGCCGGTAAATCCCTCCTGTACATCAAGGTGGAGGGAAGGAGTGGTAACGGGACAGTTTTCGCCCACGAGTGTTGAAGTAGACGGGAGGCCACACCACATTGGGGATGTGCGAAGAGCAGTTGAGTGAGAGCGAGAATAAATCAAAGTGGTGCTGACATCACGGGGGCGTGTAGCGAGAATGAATAAAAGTGGTGGTGATGTTGTCACCACGGGGGCGTGTGTTTGTGAATTAAATAATCAGGTGATGGGAAATGTTTATCATTATTGTTTATGTTGACGATTCTTTGTCTTGGTCTGTTCTCAGTTCTTTTTGGGTTGTTAAAGAGGTTTTTAATAAATTTAGGTTTTTAATCGAGTGTCTTTTTCTTACACTAACAGTTAACGGATGATGATAATATTGACATTTACGAAATTAAGGAAGAAGGAAAAAGTACAAAGAGAAATAAGAGAAATGTTCGTTCATTTTAAAGGTTGAAGTAACTTCCTAGAACTGAAAAGTTTCCTTTTAATACGAGTTTAATGTTATCGTAAAACTTTAACATTTACGATTAACTAGAAAAACTTAACGACGAAATATACTTGAACAAATTGAAAAGTCAATAAGGTAGAATAAACACTTTTTTCCTCTTAATTATTCGACTTCAACAAATAAGTTGAAGTCGAATAATTATGAGGAAAAGGTTACCACGATTTTGACAGAAATACAACGTTTATTTTTTCAATGTGATTACTTTACTTCTTCCATAAGGTTGATATTAAAATGTTAGCTTTAATTATAGGGGCGGCCCAAAGGGATTTTCAGAAGAGGAGTATATTTACGTGTTACTCATGGATTAGCCATGTACCTACCGTTCACATCGGTAAGTACATAGATAACGTTTGTTACATCGGTTCCGGAGTTTAGGCGCGATAAAGTAACAAACCTTTACACATAAACTTAGGGATTAAAATAGAGGTAATCTAATTTCTATTTCAATTAAATTACGAACGAAGATTTATCGAATGATCACTGATACAGAACAAAGGATTACACTTGCATCACTTCCCAGTTTCTTTATTGGTAGACAGTAATTATGAACAACAACTACATCCTATATTAATATAAAGGGTGTCCTGTAACAATCTGGACAACTGTACATATCGTATAAGAAGAAGACAACCACTTTTTATTATAAGAACATGGGTCTCTGGTGCCTAGTTTACCGTCTATCTATCTGTTTTTACAAACAAATTCGTAATCTCTAAACGGTTTCCACGAAAACCTTTAACTTAAACAAAAAATTGCTAAATACATAAAAGTAAGTCTATTTTATTTAGTTTTCAATGATACCTTATTTGTTAAGATTTGATAAAGATTTACTGATAAATTAGTGTTTTACTCAATGCTTGACCACTTTTCTCTATTTCAACATGTTAAAATATTTAGACAGTGTAAAATGATTATTAGCATTGTTTAAATGGGGAAAAGTGGTCATGCATTTTGAAAAAAAACTAATTTCTCAGTAAATATTTATACACAATCTTAATAAATAAGGTATCATTGAAAACTAAATAAAATGGATTACTTTTATGAACTGTGCAATTTTTTGTTTAAGTTAACGGTTTTCGTGGAATTTTGCATCAAATAATTCAAATCGCTGCCATTTTGAAACAGTTTATGATACTTTGATGGGTACTTTTAAAAGAAGATAGGTCCTAATAACATAAACGTTTGTGCAAAATCCTAACGCTGTACCTTAAACCGTTTAAGATTTATGAATTTGTTTGTTAAAAACGCATACAGACAGACGGAAAACTAGGCACCAGAGACCCATGTCATTAGTGTCAAATGTGTTTTTCTTGACCTAAGCAATAACGCTATATAACGCCAATAACGCTGTCCAGATAGTTACGGGGCACCTTGAATATTGGAATTTTGACAAACTGGATGTTTACCTGTAAACCTTGTGGTCGAGCTGGTCGGGGATGAGCGAGACGAGGATCTGTGTGGAGTAGAGCTTGGCGGCGATGGCGCGGAGACAGCCGACCATGAGGTGGGCCACCGGCGGCCGCTCCGTGGTCAGCACCAGGTCCAGCGCCCCGGCCACCGCGCCCGGCGTGCAGATGAACGACGCCGCCTGCAACACACCGCCACATGTAGTACAGCTGGCGGCGATGGCGCGGAGACAGCCGACCATGAGGTGGGCCACCGGCGGCCGCTCCGTGGTCAGCACCAGGTCCAGCGCCCCGGCCACCGCGCCCGGCGTGCAGATGAACGACGCCGCCTGCAACACACCGGCACATGTAGTAGAGCTGGCGGCGATGGCGCGGAGACAGCCGACCATGAGGTGGGCCACCGGCGGCCGCTCCGTGGTCAGCACCAGGTCCAGCGCCCCGGCCACCGCGCCCGGCGTGCAGATGAACGACGCCGCCTGCAACACACCGGCACTTGGACCGACTGGTGGAGCCGACAACCCTTCTCGAGTTTGAGTATTGCCGATTTTATTTTGCTGAGTAACCAAGCTTTCGATAAGTTAGAGCGATTCAAAGGAAGCTCCCTCTTCAGCAGAAGTTACTGTGCGTTAACAGTTCGTGTTTTAAAGCGAAAGTGAAAGAAAAATAATTAGTGTAGAATGGATGAGATGGTTTTCAAACTTAATGGGTTATGTTATCTTCAACCCATCCTGCAAGATGCATAACATGTAAGGAATTTCTTCTTTATTTGTAAGCTGGTTACGTTGTTATGGGTGGAACTCTTCAACCCATCATGAAAAATTAATTCAAGATGCATAACGATATATGGCATTTTTCCTTTATTTTTAAGACTGTTATGTTGCTATGGGTGGAATTTTCTGTTACAGGAGCTCGGTCCCGACGCACATTCAAAACTAATTAAATTCAGGGTTTCCAGAAACAACTATTCAAACTTGACTATAGTTTTGAATAGGTCAAAACAACAAGGGGTTTTTGTGATATGTATTGTGGTTCTATGATGTATGGTTCTAACTTCTTGGTTCATCCGCCACCATTATGTGTTTTTATGAAAATTTCAGTAATAATAGACAATATGTTCATATATGTGTTTTTACATGTTTTTTACGTATTTCACAACATGGTAAAGTTTTGACAACTTGTTTCTGGACACGTGGTAATTTGGATGAGTAGATTATTCATCTTTTCAAATAGGAAAAAGCAGATTTAGTGTGTTTCGAACGTCAACGCTTGGTTTCTACTGATACGTCACTGAGTGGAGGTCTACCTGCTTGTCCTCGGTCTGGCCCTGCAGGACGTCCAGCACGCCGTCCAGCGTGGTGAGGAACTCGAGGAACGTCACGCCGAGGCTGCGGAACGCCTTGTCCATCGTCGGCCTGTCCTCCGAGTTGAAGATCAGCTCCTCCCCGAGCAGCGACAGGAACTCGTGGCAGTCGTCTGTGACAACCACCGTAGTAAAGTTAGGATTAGACATGAGAATAAAAATGTGAGTGATGTTACTTTAAATGTACGATTTATTGAGAAAAATATTTTTTCCAGTCAGAAGTAGACACTATTTTCTTACCGCCAACATCCAGACTCATTATTCTAGAAGCCAAACGGCTTTCTTAATCAGCCAGGAGTGTGAGCACCGATCGATTATGAGAAGCTGTGTTCAGCCTATAAGAAAGTTTTGGAGCATAATGTTACAATTCAATTGAAAAACCTATCTGATCCTTGAAGGAAGTTGTGGTTATTCGTTTTTTAATCAGACTTTGTATCAATAATTTAAATACCCAAAGTTACATCCGATCTATCCTTGACCTACGATGACCATTATTTCCAATGTTCCCTTTCAGAGTAATGTTTTGTATTTTAATTATTATCATGTTGATTTTGAAAACCTAGAAAATTATCTTGTTGAGTATCAAAGGGTGATTAATGTTAGTTTTTTTAACTCAGAAAAACAACGAAAAAGTTTCTTCTAAAACTCGTAGCATAGTACTCACTTATAGTTAGCTAAGCCGAAAATATGTTTGCTTAAGGCATGACATGGTATTCCCAAACGTATCATTAAAATTACTATAAAACTATACAAAGATAGGGGGAGTGTTTACCGGGGGAGTAGGCGAGGGAGTCGGCGATGTCCTCCAGGTAGCGGTACTGCGGGCTCGACACGTCCTGCGGCAGGTGGCTCCTGCAACAGCAACAAACACCCAGGTGCATATGGTATGTTGGTGGAATCATCATCATCATCATCATCATCATCATCTATTTAATTTCGTAAGGTGATTATTTGCGTCAAAACTGTGGGAGTTTGGCAAGTCGTAGAAAGATGGGAGGGGCCGAAATTAAAGGTCTGTGTTCCTTGAAGGTGGGAAACATACTGAAATTGCTTGAAATTATCCAGAAAATAACGTAAAATATCTGCCATTTAAAAAGCATTGGAATATAAAATCGTCTGCATTCTTTACATAAAACATGTGATGCTGATACTTGATTAAAAACCAAATGCTAGATATTAACAGCCAAATGCTAGTAAATCTAAAAGCCAGTTTGCTATGAAGGTATTATGTACTAAAATAATTAATGATTGTTTGAATTTTCCGTTATTAGGAGCTTTTGGCCCCTTCAAGCCTCTAGTATTTATAAAGTTCTTAATCATTATTTTACCCTAGTAATAACGAAAATAATAGACTTTAAAATTTACCGCTTACCTAACATATTAAGATAACCAAGTTCATACGCAACATCACTAACAAAACAAAGGTACACAAATAAAATTCAAATGTTAAATAATGAGTTACGACTATGACTTGTTAGCTGTTGTTCTGAATACTATCCGCATCGTATTAAGTATAGTTTTACTATAAACGAGTGCCAGTCAGGTGTAAAAATAGAACTAGAGGGTTTCAGAATGATAACAATATTACAAATGAATCTTAACTGAAACTCCTTTTCTTGGTTTATAATAATATTAAAACACCTTAGAAAGTAATTATTATTTATGTCAACTATCTTCAAAATTGTGATGTGTGACATGTTGTTTTGTTTGTTGTATTATTTACTGTGCACTTAATATGTTTGGGCCTTAAACTTCAACCTGTAGTATGAAAACTTCAAATATCAGTTAAGATTCTCTTGTCGTTTGCTTGATGAATTTGTTAAAAGCCAAGTTAGGAACTTCTATCGCGGCCTGGAACTTCTATTGCGGCTTGGCTCAGTTGCTTCCTGCGGGTGATGCTGATCACATTATCCTACAGAGCAACCCGATAATATTGTACACATCATGGTTCATTTCCCATTTGTATATTTCTTCCCTGTAAGTCCTTATGTGATTTACATTTTGTTTATTAATTTAAAAATAAAAATAGCAAAATATCAGTTTATAGGTAAACGTTTCATGTTGAATGTTGCTAGTGTACGTTGTATAAAACCTCCAACATGTACGTTATGATAGATACCGACAAATGAACCCTTTGATACGTAGTTTCAAATACAGATATTATTTTTATTAGATTATCAGAGGAAGAGAAATATTATAGATACCCTCCTCCCCTCCCTAATTTTTAAGAGCAGGAAAAACTAAACAAAACATAGCGACTGATAATCTAATTGAAACGACAGAATAGGTACAACAAAAGGTTCACAACAAAAGTGAATGGCTAATCGAAAAGAAAAGCTCTCTTTTGACTATTGTGGTCTTAAACATCCCTCGCTCAGGAAGATCTTTAGTAAAGAGTCAATGGAAGACGAGTAACAATTCCTTTTTTCAAATGTTCAGAGGAAGACAGATTGCTTGTGGGGCGTTGTCACAAATCATAATGAAACCTCGCTTACCCGTGTAACAGGATCGTTAAGGAACAATGAAACACCGCAAAACAGGCGTCAAGCCGCGCCGCCGTCGCGTCATTTATACAGGGGAAATAAGCTGCCTCGCGCTGGAGCTTCAGTGACAATCGTCCCTGGAAAACTTTTTGTTAAGTACACTGATTGATGCCACTCGTTTTCGCATATTTCCCTAAGGGTATCCGCAAATAGAACGGCTTTTGATTAGTGTAATATCGAATTTAATTAGGAATGTACAACAGGCTTATTTTTCTCTCATATAATAACAGTTACTTTGGCTGAAAGCCTTTATTCACTGCGATTAACTTAGTTTTTAATCGACATATTTCAAGTTTCATAGTTTCAGAAGAGTTATGGTTTACAAAAGGTATTTTACATTTTATTAAGTTCTACCTAAGCAAAATAACATTTCATTCAAAAGCCACGACGAGAAAACGATTTGTTTTCCAGAAAATAATTACAAATGTGAAAAACGATATTCTTTACTGCAACTTTCCAGGAAAAGAAGTTCTTGGTATTAAATCAAAAATATTAAGAGCCATTTTAAAACAAAAGGAAGAAATAAAATTGTAATAGGTATGGAAAATACGTTTTCATCACTCTGTATACGAAAATTGCCCGTTACCGTATAGCTGAGATCTACGAAAACTCTCGATTTCCTTACGTCAAAACAAGTAATGATCAGCTGCTTTTTCGGTACCCACACATTTCATTCCCATACCCAAACAAACCATTTCCGTACCAAAACAAAATTTTGCCGTACCCAAACAAACGAATTCCTTAATTTGACAGTTCAACCAGCTGACTTTATAGACTAAAATAGGCAGTTCAGCCGTATTGTGTTTACTTATAGAAAAATGACTAAATTATGAAATGTTGGATCATTTTTTATCAAGTTTGGTCACTTATTTGCATCGTGATGAAAAGTACTGTTCACAACTCGTCACAAAAGTACCATTTCGGGGCTCGATAGTATTTTACTTGCTCGGCTTACGCCTCGCAAGTAAACCACTATCTTGCCCCGAAATGGGCTACTTTCGTGACTAGTAGTGAAATATACTATTTTATAAAACTAAAAATTACGTTTTTTTTTATTAATTCAATTGAGCTACTGAAAAATTCAATTACGTTAAAATAATCATATTTATCACTTTCGCAAGGCACTAAAACTAATTATGGTAATGGTGTGTCAGGCCCAATACTAAACTAGGGAGCAATTTATGACCAATAAATGTCAAGCCTAATGCCTGAATTTACGTTCTACTATTTAGAATACCCACAATTATCTATATTTATTATCATTGTAGGTGCACATGTTTAGTTACAGTTTTCTGTAGATAGGTTGTCAGCTGAATAACATGTCTCTGACCAAACTCTGAAAATAATTTTGTTAATTGAATTTTATCCGGGTTTTAGCGAACAAATAAACGAAGTATGAAATTAATAAGATAATCCGTATCAACAAATGTAAGATTAAAATACTCTTAATATGTTTTATGTATTAGATGCGACGCTTATTTAAGATTACATTTCTAGAAATAACATTCCAAAGATTCTTTACAGCCTTTCCAATGAAGAAGTTCAACTTTCTTAAATTATTTCCGTTTGAATATTGTATCAATCACAAATACGAAATTATTCGAAACTATTAACCAAATATACATCACAAATAGATGATACAAAACGGCATAGAAGAGCCACCGTCAGCTTCAATTCCTTAGTTTTCACATGCAAAGTAAAAGATTGGCTGTCAGATCTTTTATTCTGACAGTTGCGGTGCGGCGTTTTGTTATGAACAACGGCTGAAATGTTCCGCGTAAACTGTCTGAAATCAACGCTCGGAGCTTTACTTACAGTAGAGTGGGTACTGATATTCAAAGCTTTTGACGCGCGGCAGTCTTGGTGATAATGAGTATCCATTTCTAAACACATTTTTGTATATAGCATACTTCTATATTTCTATATTCTTATTTTTTATTTAAGAAAAAATGTTCCTTAGTCTCTTACAGGGAATTACAACAATAATGGTTGAAACATAAATGATTTTTTGTAAATTACAATAAAAAGATTTTATAGCAGGCGAACTTTTATAATACTTGATACAAAATAAAGCCAACAAATAATAAATTAAATAATTAGTCAATTTTAATTTAAAATATTTACCCTAAGTATAGTACTTAGAGGGCCGAGCCTTGTTCATTCAATTATTACAAATCATTCCTGTTCATTTCAGGATATACTCTTTTAATACTCCACTCGATCTTCATCTCACGCTGAAATGGCATTCCTCCTAACCAGAGGCTGTAGTCAGAAAACTGCTGTGAATATAACTGGTTTAAAATCATAAGGCAAAATCCGTCGGTAAGACTAATGTTAATTGTAGCATTGGGCTTGGACGCGGCGTAGGCCTTATGATTTGAAACCAGTTATACTTTATTAGTTTATGTTTACGTTGTTTATAGCCCAGTCAATAAAGGTTTTTTTAGGAAATGTTTCGGGTAAAGCTGATTTTTTCCCCAACGTTAGGTCACTATTAGAGGAGTATTTTCCCAAAAGTCCCCTAAAATCCCCTCGGAGCTTCCCGCGCTACACGCTTTAAGTGTGAAAGTGCAAGCTTTTACTGCGGAGCCCATATCTTTCTTGTTATTGATTGTATAGTCCTAATTGTAATCTCGTTATATTCCTCAATAAATTTCCCACAAAGTTTGTAATACACTTATTTTGAGAAAAATTAATACTTTTCTCACAATTTTGAGTTAAATCAAAATTTTTGTAAAAATGTTACCTTAAATTTTGTTATTTTCGCTGTAACTTGGTCAAACACGGGAAAATCCATTAACAGTGAACAAAGTATTGTAGAGAATTTTATTACGAGTACACTGATATGAATAAATATAGGGTTATGATGTAATTTAAACACCAGGTTTTGAATAAAAACAGGCTAGTTCGACGTTCTCGGCAGCGCGCGCGGCGGCGCCGGCGGACGCGGCCCGGCCCGGAGCCGAGGCGCGGCGACTGGCGTGTTGTGCCTGCCGAATATAGTGTGAATAAGTAATATTTAGCATATTATCTTATTATTATTTGTTAATAGAGTCTTTACTGATGAACTAATATTTAATTCAGTGTCGGTAATGGCACATAAAGGAAATATTAAGTCTGTTTTAGAGAGATATATTTTATTTTGAAAGAGTCTGAACAGAGGATAAGAGTTTTTAATTTTAATATAAAATAACTGAGGTTTATTAAATGTCGTAATAAATGAACGCTGAATTAAATATAATTTAAGAAAAATCATCAATGATATATATTATAAATAATTATCAAATCTGTATTTTATTTTATTTTAAATGTATATTAATACACTGAACTAATTTTAGGTACTTCAAAGGAGAACAGTCTAAGACGTCTGATGCATAACTTAATTTGTTCCATTATTTAAGGTAACAAGTGTCCGTCAAGCGTAAATTTTAACGAAATAAACTGAAATATTTTTATTATAAAATTATTTCAACCCAAGTTATTTGAAAAATAATTAATTTTCAAAAAAGTAATATAATTCATAGTAAAGTTAAATTCACTGTAAATTGCCATCTTTTTATTAGTATTCAGTTACAGGTTAACACATCCAAACATCTTGTATATTGCATATTATATCTTAAGTTCCATATAATGCAAGAGAGAGTACGATGTTTAACCTCTGAAACATTTACAAATCTTAGTCATCAAGATTTGCATTAAAACAAAATCTAACGAATCAATTGAATATACCCAAACATTATGTATTGTTAACTCTTTAATAATAATGAATTTGCCATAAACATTATATACATTTAAATTTCTATATACATTTACAAGATAGTTTCTGTAATAAATTTAGCACTTGAACCCCGACTAGTCCTATCTTCAAATAAATTGTTAATATACCATATAAGTTAAAGTCACTCTCAGTTATTAATTTGCAGCAGGAGACACTTCAGCCGGTCCATCCTCGCAGTGTGATTGGGAGTTAATACAAGATAATCCACAGCAGTGCTCACACATTGCCGTGCAGTATAGTTTGTTTTTAGTACATGTACAATAGCGTCCACATCCTTCCTTACAAGAACATGATACCAAATGGAGAAGTTCATCAGGAGCAAATGGTTTTGATGAGGTGATTGGTCTTAATGTCCTCTTATGTCCGCAGTTATCTTTAACTGTTTCCATCTTCCAGCCCCAATCGGTAGCAGTGAGTTGATTCCCTATCCACCTTTGTACTTGCAAAAAAACTCTAATAGAGTATTCACGACAGGCTTCAGTAGTTGGAGGCAATTTAGAAAGATCAAAACTTGATATAAGTGAACTTTTCTTTGTTAATGAGGTAAATTTATAATATCGAGCGTCATTCAAGTTCTGATGCTTGTCCAGCCCATACAAACACAACACAAATTTTTCACCAGCCGATACAATATTCTCTAATGTAGATGAACCATCCAAAATAACTTTGCAATGTTTTGCATTTCAGAACGTTTTATTAGTTCAACTGCTTTCACTTTCCCTAAGCCATAAAAACATGATGTTGTGTCACAACCAGTCATGGCGTGACAAAACAAAAGCAGTTTGCGATTATCTCCAAATTTGTTGATCAATTTGTGAATGAGTCAGCCCGCATGTCTCTTTACAAAAGTATATGTTGGAATTTTGAGAGGTCAAAGCTGTTAGCAAAACTACAAGGTCAGTATCATTTCCAACTACAATGACATTGGAATTGGAATTATTATGATTCATAGCAGACATGACAATATGGATGTCAGCATCTTCTGGAGAGTTAACAATTTCCAATCCTCTTTCTTCAAATTCTGCCGCCAGAGCTAGAGATAAATTTCTCTTGTTATTTCTGTTGCCCAGGAACTCGTCTTTACCAGTCACGCAAATAGTGTTGTCAAAAACGATATTACAGGAAAATTTCTTTGCGGCTCTCCTACTTTGCTCTTCGTTTTTTGTTGTTAGCTCGTTGGGATATCCATCAAAAACAACCACGGTTTTACAGCCATACATGTTGATTACGTAGTTGTAATACGTTTCTAAAATGATCCCAAAAGAACAATTCTTAGGCCATGGTACTTGGTATAGAAGAAATCCTCCGTCTATGATATAAGTTGCTCCGTTCATTTTTACCTTGTCGGTAATTCCTTCCTCAAATACTTTCATTAAGGCTGATTTAGTGCCCTTTCTTAAAGATGCTTCGTCAAAAAGGGATAAGGGTTGAGGAGCAAGTTCATATGATAAATAGTGTTTCAGTTTTCCAGGACTGTCACATACACACAAAATACGGTTGAAAAGCTGTTGAGAGTTAACGTTAACTGATTTTGATCGAACTATCACTGATTTCTGAGTGGCTTGAGTCTTTACCATGTCTTTCCTGTGAAGTGTCACATCTTGAAAATTCGTACCTTTCATTTTTGTTATTGTGGACAACCCGACATCGTAGGCATCATCACAGTTGATTGAGGCGTCGCACACAAATCCTGACGATAATGAAATCAATTCACCTGACAGCTTTGAGAATGGATTGTGTTGCTGTAACCAGGCTTCCATTTTCTGTAAATCAGAAAGGTCTCGTTCTTGTCTAGATGGACGAAGTTCGACATGTTGTTCTGTGTAGTGAATAGATGTCCCGAAAAAATCTTCAACAGCCTCATGTATCTTTAAAAAAAACGGACTACCAAGGATCCACTTAGATAGGGTAGTTTCTTTCAGACCCCGGCCATGAGTTAGGCCCCCAACTGATTTCATTGGTCGCATTAAACTTTGTTCTATACTCATGTCCGACCACGTGCCAGACCAGAACTTTCCCGTTCTCCTGATTGCAAAGTTTCCCTGTTCCTTGAAAGCATGCAATTCATTGGGCTTGAGCTTAGAGTCAAGTTTCATCATATCTTGAGCATAGAGATGAGCACACTTGGCATAAGGTAGATGACCTGCTGCATGGAAGTATGGGAGCATTTCAATTGTTGTTTTTAAATGCAGATCCCAATTTCCAGTCCTTTCTGCAAAAATGAACATGTAGATAAGGTCGATACACTTTAAAAGATTGATCCAAAGCTTTCCTGTTCTGCTTTGAGATCTGATGTTATTCAATGACTCGTTGAATTGATCTAATGCTTTGATTACATTTGTATCTTCGAGAATTTCACTTTCACTCCGTGTTTTTTCTAGGAGCTCGATTGAGAAAGCTTTGAGGTTTTCAATACATTCTTTAACTTCAGGGAACTGGTCTTTCATTACACTTACAAGTGCGCAAGCTGTTAAATTATATGCACGAACACAACGTGCATAAGCATGACCGTTAATCATATGAGAGACGGTATTATGCCCGTAAATTGTCGCCCATAATTCTTCCAATCCAATGCCCTCCATTATTTTTCCTACTGACCCCATAAACGACATCAAAAGGTGAAACCCACCAAGTCTAAGAACAACTTTGGATACATCAGTATTGGGAGATGCTGCTGCCACTATTTCAGCTGCTTTTAGATATAGGGGTTGATCAAATGTAATTATACAAGTTCTATTTTGCTTAGTACATCGGTCCGCAGCGTAGCTGATTGCAGAAAATATCGTTGACGGGTTGCTGGCGTCCATGTTTATGAATGGAACTCCTAGTATGCAGGTTTTCTCACATTCTTCTTTTGAACTCATTGTAGAAGTCATAAAACCGTTCCATCCAGGTTGAATACTCGAAGCCGCAAGCCACATAACATTAACTGAAGACATGACTCTCATTGGTTGAAATTCAGTTTCACTAAACGCTTTTAAGTCGTTTATGTCATCGACCATTACTTTTGCAAGACCACTGCGCGTTTTTTTTTTAGCGTAGCTGAGTATACGAATAGTTTGGGGATTAAATGTTCCTGAAGGGATCCTTTCTACCTCTACTTGAGTTTCTACAGATGTACTTGGAGTAATACATTTTATACCTCCCATTGCATGAAAAGTATTCAATCCATCCAAAGTACGTACATTAATATCCGCGTTGTCGAAAACATATTGAATAAACGCTCCTTCATTTATTGCTGGTGAACCTGCTTTTATTAGTGAATTCAAATAAACATTAACCTCATTATATGATACACTGACACCCATCGAGGCAAGAAGATCAATAAGGTGTTTCGACCCATACAACCTGTGAAAAGTTAGTCCTACTCCTAGTTGGATTGGAGACAAAAAGGATCTCGGCCTCGTGGCAGAAATAATAGCGTGGTTTATCACTGCACACTTTCGCTTGGTTTTCTGTACGCTATTTTTCTTCTCAACAACTCTGCTGGTAAAGACTTTCAAGCTGTTAGGAACGAGATTTTCACCTCCATCTGTTATCATGTCTAAGCTAGGGTATGTTTGGTAGTCGTATATCATTTTTTGTATGTCCTCTTTTATAATATCGGCGGCTTTCGTCACAATTCGTAAGCGTTCAGCCTCAGGATCTAAACGTTTTTCTTGGTACCATTGACTCAACAGTTTGTTTGCTTTGTCGGTCAGACATATCACAATTTTTCCATTTATTTTAGAAACTACTATACGGTCCAGGAAATGGTCTTGTAAACGATTTTTTAAGTGTCGATCGGTATAAGTTTGATCAGTTCCAGAAAACTCTTTTAAAAGGTCTTCCAGTTCTTCTAGGGTGAACTGACATTCGTCACTATCTTCTATGTGTTCACATAACTTACTGATAGATTTGTTGAGCTTTGAGTTAATACTAGATGTTGAGTCTTGGTCATTCGTCAGTCGGAAAAAATCTCTGTAGCAGGATTTGTGATACCTCGCTTCTGGGGCCACTAGGTCACAAACACTGGAAATCCTTAATTTTACTGTTCTTCCCCAAGTGTCATTTCGTTCAATGCATTTTATAAGGATTTTTTCCTTTAACTCTACAGTATTTACGATGTGAATTGACTTTCTTCGATGAGAAGGTACCTTTGTGTCATCAGTTGCAGGGTTCCCACATAAAAAACATTCTTTCTTAAAATCAAATATTTCTTTTGATCTTAAACAAATAGAAGACGTTGAGGGTGTATTTACATCAATGTTTTCCTTTTTCCCGATTACAGCATTTACTGAGGTTGGCCTCGTGTACTTTTTCCTACACTCCTTATGGGCAGCAATTTTTTTTACATCTTTCAATCGTTCACTAAGACCATCTTTTATTTTTAAACTAATAGCTATAATATTATCTAAGCCTTTCTCAATCCAAACAACGTCTGTTTCTAAGCGCGCTCCGCAAAACACACAAGCATCCATTATTACAAGACATTAACAATTTGCAAACTTTCTCTAAAATTAATTAACAAAATAAAATATAAAAGTATGGCCGTATTATTACCTGAAATATAGTCATACCATTTGCTTTTTAAACCGGGTTATTACAGTTTCATTAATGCTGAACCGTCTGTCCCCTTGAAAACTCTGCCTTATTTTTGGTCCATTAAACGAACCATAACATCTTGAATCTTCAGGATCAAACTTTCACTCATTCATTGAGGCCTTCCTTTATTTTTAAACTATATAATGTGTATTAAAATTACCTAAGCCTTTCTCAATCCAAGCCAAGTCTGTTTCTAAGCATCCACCGTAAAACACACAATCATAAATATTACAAGGCATACACATTTTGAAAAAATAAAATACGATGTAAAAGCAAAGCATGCATTGTTAAATAATAGTAGTTTATGCAACGATTGTATAATGCATGCCTTTAAGCCACGAGTGAGATGTAAGTTAGAACACGAGCGAAGCGAGTGTTCTAAATATCTCACGAGTGGCTTAAAGGCATAATACAATCGTTGCATACACTATTTTATCTACGACCAACAATATACGACAAAATTTCCCCCGAAGTTAAACAAAACTCATGACTTACTAATGATAGAATAAGTCAACTAAAATTTGAGGTTAGGCAAATAAGCAGACTGAACCATGAGTCGTTGTGGAACAATCAGCTGATGGGATAAGTAAACTCAAACATGAATCGTAATGCAACAATCAGCTGATGTGCGAATTTCGTAATTGTTATTATGACACTACTTCCGTCAAATGCCGAGCTCTCATTGGTCTAGAACCAGTACTCTAAAGTGACTCCAGTACTCTAAAGTCGTCATTAGAGTACTGCTTGGTTTTTGGTGTTTTAATGTACATCATTATAATGTTTATTGTAATACCATAATTGGTGCTTATTGCAATGGTCGTAGATAAAATAGATTAAGGCTTTATGCTTTTTAAAGCGGATTATTAAAGTTCACATTATCCAAAACCGGCCATCCCCTTAAGAATTCTGCCTAATTTTTAGTCCATTAAACGTACCGTAATCTTACAGGCCTGTTGCAGTCGTTTTCTAAACTAAATAACATCTTGATTTTTTTAAATAAAACATTAGCCATCACTGTTTACATATAAAAACTCTAATAAACAAATTAATTCACTACTACACCATATGCGTCAAGAATCACCTGATTAAACTACAATGATTGTTGTGTAACAGGAAGTATGTGAGGGAATGAATTTTAGTGGTCTTTGACATGTCACTTCAAATTAATCATTAAACATAGAGTAAATAAATTCAAAATTGAACATGCCAAAATAGTTCTGCTTTTGATGTTGAAAACGGTTAACTGTAAAAAAAGAAGTGGTTGGAAATATTAATTTTAAAATACATTAAAGAGCGCTAATTTTTTTTAAAGCATCATTAATATTCGTATTTTTGATACTTTTACCTTTTCCCCTCCATATTTAATTGCAATCTAATCAATGAGCGACTTATACACTAATCAAGGTTTTAATGAGTAATAATGTTAACAAATGCCTTTTTACGAGTATTTATATGTCTCATTTGATAGCTTTTTAATGTTCAGATTTGATAAGGAAGTTATTTCCTGATATTGACTATTAATTGGTTAGAAATGTAGAACTTCTTATGTTGCAACTAACCCTAAATATTATAAACATAGTGAATGCAGATTACTAAATAAGTTAAAGTTGTAGGCCTACAGTTGCTGAAACTTCAGCGGTTTTGTGGGTTTGGCTGGACTGAAGGCCTGTTGAGAATCCGCGCCGCGCCGACCGACCGACCGGCCGCCTCGTCCTCGCGTCACGTCGCGTCGCGTCGCTTCGTGCGGTGGCCGCGAATCTGACGCATTTAAACTGAGGCCGATGCCTCAAATAAAAACATTACCGTATACTTATGCATATCAATAGATGCGGAAAAATATGGACTACAACCTCCAGGAAAAATACTGTCGATTTCTTTAATGTATAAAAACATACAGAAAAAATACTAAAATACATGGTTTAAAAAAAAAAAAAAAAAACACCGAACTAAAATTACAAGAAAAATATAAGTTTTTCGAAACACATGTTTATTACATATTTTTTAAGTAATTTAACAAGGATTAAAATAACATAATATTTAATGATATACCATAAGTAGCAAACGAGTTATAGGCTCTGCAGTGAAAGCTTGCATTTTCTGGCTTTAAGGGGGGGAAAGGGGGCTGGAGGGGAAAGCTCCAAGGGGATTTTAGGGGACTTTTGTAAAAATGTCCCTCTCTTACCAAGGTATCCCTGGAATAAAAATCAGCTTTACCCAAGATATTTCCAAAATATGGTATATTTTGGTTCTTTATTGACTGGGCTATTATTTAGCTGCAACTCAGCAACCATTAGGGCCAAATGTTACTTTACAATTAATTTTCTGTACCTGGTGAGCAACATGTTGACGCTTGAGTTCGAGGACTCTGCAGAGCAGGGGATGAAACCATCGGTGACGTGAAAGTAAACAGAGCCATGTGATTACATTACTACTAATCAAACTTTTATTGGATTTTAGAAACTAAACTAAAATAAAGTGTGCGTTAGCATTGAAAACAACGTTTTGCTCTTAGAGTAACAATAAATTAACAGGGGAAATGTTTTTGGTTTAGCATTTATCAGATGATTGACACAAGACATTTATGTATCAATTAATTGATCATTGTTATTTTTCCCTCCTTTAAAAATCCAGTGTCATCCAATTTTGTTTGTAAACACCCAAACTTCTTCGAGTTCTTCAACACCTATACCTCACTAGATTTTTTTTCTTGTCAATTAGCCGGGATATAATACGTTTTTGAGATAGAAATACGTTATTTAGAGCATTTAAGGAAATCTCCTTGAGATAAAATTGTGCAAACAAAAGCAACCATCAAACATAAAAGTAAGTAAGCAAGCAAGTATACAGACATTTTTCGAATAATAAGAGTGCAGTGCGTACACTAGGAAAAATACTGCGTTGGATTACAATCTGACCATCGTTACAACAATAACATACCAACCAAAACTCATAGCTGCTTAATTAGATATCATTTAATCTTTAAATTCGACTTTGTACTTTTTTAAGCAATCCTCATTCAAGTACGATAGGGTATAAACGTATAGAAGAAATAAATAAGAATGAATTTTCTGGGTTTCGATTTTTTTATAGTCATATAGCATAATATTTGTAATATGTTTTAAAATAATAGCTGTCTAGACCCATTTACTGAACTCAGATTCATTATATGATATGAATCAAATTTGTGAATTACGATAGTAGTCTAATCTTTTAATTCCAAGAGCTAATTTGAGGTAATTAGGAGGCGTCAATCTCAAAAGTCGGATTTCTACTTCCTTTGCTGTTGCTGGGGGAACAGAGCAGTTGAATATTCTATCTTACTTATCTTAAGATATTACGCTTATTTCCCTTCGGAATTGTGTACCAAAAGCAGCATTAGTTCAGCTGCAGGCAATAAATAACTTTTAAAAATTCTAAATTTGAATATTGAAATAAAATATATTAAATTTATTAATATTACAGGTGGTGAAATAGTACTTTGTAATAATAACTTGTAACTTACATCATCACTCTGTAGGGTTTTACACTCCACTTTCCGCCTACTTATTTTGTCAATGACAAGAAAAATAGACTAAGTTGCTAAGGGATTCTGAACTATATTACAATCAAGAAACAAAAAATCTAATACTACAACTAGATGTTATCAATGAGTGTAAGGTACTTTAAAGGAAAACAAATCTTATACATAATTTATACATAATCTTTCAGTTAGATGGAAATCGTGAAACCAAAGAAGCTGTAAAAATGTTTAAATATGAATTACACACATCAGGCACAACAGTATTGAGCTTTTGTGTGTAAAATGAAATCGGTAATTGTAATGAAATAATAGGTTTAACGATTTTTTAGAATCAAATAATTTAAGTGTAGAATATTTATGATACGTATTTTTGTTTAAACTAAGCCCGGCGCTCCAGTCGAATCTGCTCAACATTTTATCCATACTCGGAATGCGGTTCCCTACAAATCTCCCTCTTTATGTTCCAAGTCCCGACCGGAAACACAGCTGCAACTCTCGTCTAAGACGCTTAAGAGGATCGGAAACTTATTGTATTTCGGGCATTGACTGGGATGTGTATTTAAACTATTTGGACCAAATGCCAACATGCTATGTACGACTTTTGATTGTAACGCTTCTGTAATGGTGTTGTCAGGGCACAAAGTTCGGAAATAACTTGTATGTTAGGGAATTCTACTTTTGAAAGACACGTTTTTGGAGAGGTGTAATCTATGCAATTATTTTTGTTTTTGTTAGGTGCTCTCATCTATTGTTTGTTATCCCACGGATCTTGTTAATGTAGCCAAGTAACACGTAGACACTCATAAGCGGAGAACACGTGACAGTGACAATTTCCCAAGCACTGAGTGCTTTCCAGCGGTAGACGCGAATACGCGAGGCATGTGAAAAATCTACAAAGTCGGTTCTCTGACGAAGCGAGACGTTTTTCTCGGTCCTGCGAGACGTAGGAGTGATTGCGGGTCATTGTTCGTGTTGATTTTTTATATGTCTAGTGACCTCACTACATCAACAAACTCATTTGGGCAGCAATAGGTGGGATACCCAACAACGATATAAAGAATAACAAGTTGGCTTATTGTAATAATCTATTAAAATGCAGGGTTTTCCATAAAACGATTCTCCTATCTCACTTCAGTTGTGTATTAAAAACAGGTATTAGATATCACATTTTAAAGTAGATGACAAGAAATTCAACAATATTGGTAAAATATACTAAATAAAGGATACATTAACTGGTGATGAAATATATCCATCAGTAGGCCCATGAGAGTGGTTTGATTGGTAATAGAGCAAAACTGAAATAAATATTGCGCAACAAAATCAACATAAATAATATTATTGCCACTAACTAACACAGTTCATAATTTCCTAAAAATGGCAACGTTATTTCACAAGTGGTCTCATTGTGAAACGGACATTGCAACTTAGCTAGTTAAATATACGCTAGTAGTGCAATACAGCTAGTTTAAATCCATTTCCCAGCCAATGTCCGAAAGAGAATACGTTCCAATCCACTCCAGTTGCCAAGACGAGAGTTACAACTGTGTTTCCGACCGGGACTTGGAACATAGACAGGGAGATTTGTGGCGGAACATTGGTCGGTGCGCTGTCTCAAGAGCTGGGCATCGTGAATTTGTTACATTAATCGGAAAGTGTTAGGAGGAAATAGATGACTTGAGCCCCGGTAATACTTGATAATAGACATAAAAAATTTCTAAATTACTTTAAATCAAAGGAAATTATTAACATTTCTAGAATTTGTAACATCTGTCAAGATAATCGGCACAACTTAGTATAAATATTGCAATTAAAAACATGCCATCACCGAACATTTTTAATCACTTGCCACTTGATTCAATTCAAGTGGCAATTTTTAATTCAATATCCAGAATTAACAGATCCACCAAAGCCCAATTCTAATCACGGTAAATTTTACTAGTACTACCAGCAAACACAATAAAAGAATTACACTAATAATAAAAATAATAATAATTTAATAATAATAACTATCATTTTAACAACAACAATAACAGCAACAAACTCTTATGATTTAGAGAAATTATTTGCTCTCAATAAATGGAATTTTAAAAAACGACAAATATTTCAGGTAATATGAGGCGACGTTGATTGAAATGTTGTTTGGAAATGAACGACTTTGGATAGAGGATAAACGGCGTGATCAATGTTGGACGCCTCACCGCACTGAGCGCGCTCAGCCCGCCGCGCCGCCTGGCATATCGTATATTGGTCCGTTGGTCAAAGATTGTACAAAATAAACACGTTACTAAAAAAATTAATTAAAATTAATACCTGCGAATAAATCCAATCAAAATAATAATTTGTTCTCAAATTGTACAACATTGTCGTAACTTCTCATAAATAAATTTATGAATTCCTAATTTCCGATCCACCTTAGTTGCCAAGACGCGAGTTACAACCATGCTTCCGCCTTTATCTAGTAGCGCTAAAGAGGTAGAGTACAGAGTGTGTCCGGAAGGAACGAGCAGGTCAACTCGAGCGTGTCTTACCTGGCGCGGAGTGGCTTGCAGTGAGCTTGGCAGTTGGAACGAGCAGGTCAACTCGAGCGTGTCTCACCTGGCGCGGAGTGGCTTGCAGTGAGCTTGGCAGTTGGAACGAGCAGGTCAACTCGAGCGTGTCTCACCTGGCGCGGAGTGGCTTGCAGTGAGCTTGGCAGTTGGAACGAGCAGGTCAACTCGAGCGTGTCTCACCTGGCGCGGAGTGGCTTGCAGTGAGCTTGGCAGTTGGAACGAGCAGGTCAACTCGAGCGTGTCTCACCTGGCGCGGAGTGGCTTGCAGTGAGCTTGGCAGTTGGAACGAGCAGGTCAACTCGAGCGTGTCTCACCTGGCGCGGAGTGGCTTGCAGGGAGCTTGGCAGTTGGAACGAGCAGGTCAACTCGAGCGTGTCTCACTTGGCGCGGAGTGGCTTGCAGTGAGCTTGGCAGTTGGAACGAGCAGGTCAACTCGAGCGTGTCTCACCTGGCGCGGAGTGGCTTGCAGTGAGCTTGGCAGTTGGAACGAGCAGGTCAACTCGAGCGTGTCTCACCTGGCGCGGAGTGGCTTGCAGTGAGCTTGGCAGTTGGAACGAGCAGGTCAACTCGAGCGTGTCTCACCTGGCGCGGAGTGGCTTGCAGTGAGCTTGGCAGTTGGAACGAGCAGGTCAACTCGAGCGTGTCTCACCTGGCGCGGAGTGGCTTGCAGTGAGCTTGGCAGTTGGAACGAGCAGGTCAACTCGAGCGTGTCTCACCTGGCGCGGAGTGGCTTGCAGTGAGCTTGGCAGTTGGAACGAGCAGGTCAACTCGAGCGTGTCTCACCTGGCGCGGAGTGGCTTGCAGTGAGCTTGGCAGTTGGAACGAGCAGGTCAACTCGAGCGTGTCTCGCCTGGCGGCGTGGCTTGCAGTGAGCTTGGCAGTTGGAACGAACAGGTCAACGCGAGCGTGACTCGCCTGGCGGCGTAGCTTGCAGTAGCTTGGCTTCAATTGGAACGAGAAGGTCATCTCGAGCGTGTCTCGCCTGGCGGCGTGGCTTGCAGTAGCTTGGCTTCAGTTGGAACGACCAGGTCAACTCGAGCAGATCTCGCCTGGCGGCGTGGCTTGCAGTAGCTTGGATTCAGTTGGAACGAGCAGGTCAACTCGAGCAGGTCTCACCTGGCGGCGTGGTTTGCAGTGAGCTTGGCAGTTGGAACGAGCAGGTCAACGCGAGCGTGACTCGCCTGGCGGCGTAGCTTGCAGTAGCTTGGCTTCAATTGGAACGAGAAGGTCATCTCGAGCGTGTCTCGCCTGGCGGCGTGGCTTGCAGTAGCTTGGCTTCAGTTGGAACGACCAGGTCAACTCGAGCAGATCTCACCTGGCGGCGTGGCTTGCAGTAGCTTGGCTTCAGTTGGAACGAGCAGGTCAACTCGAGCGTGTCTCGCCTGGCGGCGTGGCTTGCAGTGAGCTTGGCAGTTGGAACGAACAGGTCAACGCGAGCGTGACTCGCCTGGCGGCGTAGCTTGCAGTAGCTTGGCTTCAGTTGGAACGAGCAGGTCAACGCGAGCGTGTCTCGCCTGGCGGCGTGGCTTGCAGTAGCTTGGCTTCAGTTGGAACGGCAGGTCAACTCGAGCGTGTCTCGCCTGGCGGCGTGGCTTGCAGTAGCTTGGCTTCAGTTGGAACGAGCAGGTCAACACAAGCGTGTCCCGCGTGGCGGCGTGGCTTGCACTAGCTTGGCTTCAGTTGGAACGAGCAGGTCAACTCGAGCGTGTCTCGCCTGGCGGCGTGGCTTGCAGTAGCTTGGCTTCAGTTGGAACAAGCAGGTCAACTCGAGCGTGTCTCGCCTGGCGGCGTGGCTTGCAGTAGCTTGGCTTCTGTTGGAACGAGCAGGTCAACTCGAGCGTGCCTTGCCTGGCGGCGTGGCTTGCAGTGAACTTGATTTCAGTTAGAACGGAGCACGTACACAACTCGCTGAGTCGTAATTCAGAGAATTTCATTTCCTCACAGTTGTGATACTGAGTTTAAAACATACTCAATCGTGAATGACTTCATCTCAATTCTTAACGTTAAATTTATTGTCACGATTGATTAGCCTCTATGGCAGGGTGTTTGATTTGTAACTACACTATTCTATTTCGACATGGCTGACTAAGTATTTGGACTAGCTGAACGTAACAAGGTATAACATAACAAAAGGTTAATAAGATTTCATTGAAACAGTAGATTAATGTTGTAGCACTTACTGAAAACCTCAAATTTTATCAAAAATTACGAAGGTTTCCTGTCTATTAGATTGTAATAAGGCTGACACTTCTACCAAATGCATATACGTTTCATATTGGTATTTCCAGTAAAATATAAATGGTTGTGAAACGTTCGAGTTCACTCTCTCCTAACTAAAAAAAGTAAAAAATTAAATTGGCCACTGTCTTAAACAAATTTAGACGATCATGTTCATTGACCCTGAAATAAATAATCTTGCAAGATTGAATGGTGAATTTAGCGGCGGCCCAAAAAATCCTTTTTATTATTTCCTAGAAAATCTAGATCCCTAACCATGCCATTCAAATATTATAAGGGAAAACAACTCAGTTGAACCTCCCAAAAACGTTTATGCAGTGTTCCTGTGCTCACTGAATTCAATTGTAAACTAGTTGCAGGAGTACATAATTTGAATTTTGACAGCTTATGAAATTCATCCCAAAAACTCAAATGCAAATTGAGCTACGATTTATTCCCTTATACCATTAAAACCCCATTGAAGTTTGCTTTGTATCAGTACTATTTACGGCTTAGAACACCAACAAGATGCAGTTTAATTTTTGAATTCTTGACTTAACACCCCGTACGTAGTATATTTAATCGTAAAACATGTTAAACGAAACAACAACGTAAAAAGAGGTGCAATGTGTTATATGATATTCATATAAAAATACGTATATAATATTAAGAAAAATTTATTAAGTGAAAACGTATATTCAGGAAGCATTTGATAGAATTCCGCCTCAATTGTGCAATTTCAAACGCACGATAAAGAGATTCCCTGATGTGACTCAACTTGAGCAATCCCATTCATCAAGTAAGTTATTTTGGTAAATAAATATCTATAAAACGATTTTAAATAATAAAGTACAAATACCTCAGATGGAAAATCATTCGAAAAGCGTAATTTATAAATCTGATATGTTCTGGGAAGCGTTCTTGTCTTGCATTCTCCGCTTGGACATTTGTAGATAATCACTTCTGAGCCAGTCAGAAACGTGAATCGTTCAGAGTCGTGTAAGCAATTCGGCAAAAGCCATTAAGCAAAGTTTTTAGCGTTAAAAGGCTTACTACTTAAAATATATTTAGTATTTATAAATAAATCCCAAAATATTTTGGATAAATATACAACTATGGTATTTATTTTTCAAATAAAACACGATTCCCTTAATTTAGTCTCTAGGATTGAAGTCAAGATTAACGAGAGAGAATATTTAATCGACCATTCCCATGTGACGGCGGGGGAAGTGGAAATTCCGACAATCCGACTTTAGAGATTGACGCCCCCTAATGACCACAAATTAGCCTTCGTCACCACAGGGATTAGCCGCCTCTGTAATCCAGAGGTGTCGGCTCCCGACCTCGCATTTGTTTGGAAACTGAACAGAAACGATGGATTGAAGTTTAAACTGTGTTTCGTAAACAAAATCGATATTCTGTACTTAATAAAAACGGTGTTAGTTGCAATTAGTTTTGATTTCATAAAGTAGGCAGAATTAAGTTGGTAATCTAAAAATAGAGCCTTTTTGGAACCTACTATGAACACATCAGTGTTTTTAAGACTATAACAGGTTTCATTTCGAATATATTTTATCTCGACTAACTTTTTGTTTAAAAAATTCTCATTTTATTATTTGCATCAATACCACAACCTCATTAAATCGAAATCAAACAAATAAAAAAGATCATTAAAATTAATTGTTGCAAAAAACTATCAAGTAAATGAATTGTATAATAACAATAATTAAGAGACTTTTTAGCGTGAACACGTATTTGGTTTTAATTTGATTTGATACAGTTCGGGCTTAAATCCAGACGAACCGCAACTTAGTAAAATCCAGTCCTCCGAAACGATGGAAATTTTGAGCCCTTTGGCTATAACTTATTGTAATTTTGTAGTCAAAATTAATATATTTATTAAACCTTTACATTCTGTTATCTAGTTGATATGTAATCTACTATCTAATTGATAGGGTGTAAAATGCAAAGGTGCGAAAGGTCTATAAAGTTCCGTTAGATAGAAGTAACAAAACCGACGGTTAGTATGAAGTGACGTTAATTGAGATGTTTTGTAACGAACGACATTGTACAGAGGATAAACGACGTGATCAATATTGAACACCTCGCCGCGCCCTCGGCGGCCGTCTGGTGTATTGTGTCACCTCTGGTCTCGGAGGTCAAAGGGAAATACAAACTCTCCGAAAAATCTGAAATTCTTGTTGCATAGAGAATGGTTAGTTGGGACATATTTTAAAGATAGATAATTCCAAATCTTCAATAAAATTCGAATGAGATAAATTGAACAGGAATGAATCTGTGGTGATTTGTAATCAAGTGTTATTTAAATTACCATTACAATTTAAGTCATTGCGGAAAAGAGGTACTCCCCTCATGCATGTAAGGTAAGAAAATCGAAACTAAATACTGGAATAAAAAGTCTAGCATGAACGAGATAAGATTGGGAGACGTGAAGAAAAACGCCAAATATATTGCATCCAACGTAGTTTTTTTTGAAAGGCAAGAACTGATAACAGCTGACAGTCGCACTAAGCTGAGCTATGGTTTTTGATTACCGAAGTGACGATGTTCTATCGATGGTTTATAGTTGGGGCCATCGATGGAATCCATAATCTCGGGCAGTACCACACCCAACAGCCAACAATATCCTGGAGTGCGCTGGAGCAGGCCATCTCTCCAACAGTGGAAGTTGACAAGAAACGCGGAGTGTTGTTCGGTATGGTTGCCCCGTAGCTGTTAATTGGTTTCGGACGCAGGTTTGTTCTGTTGGCAGAGGATGACGACAAATGAGGAATTTTACAAAGTTATATCGGCTCGAAATGCATTTTATTTTAAGCCTAGCTCATATCATTGTTTTTAAAAAGGGGTCGGTTTACCACAAAACCTCAAGATGACCAAGGAAATTAAACGTTTTTGATTCAAGCTCTGCCAGTAACTAATTCTAAAAAACACTTCTAGTCAAACTTTGAAAGAAATACTTTTAAAGAAATACTTTAAAAGAAATAACATGTCAAACTTTAAGAAGAAACTTTAAAGAAGCATTACGTTGTAATGCTAGGTGTCTTATTTTAATTTTATGGGCGAATATTGACTCTGAATGTCTACGTTTGATGTTCAAAATAAAAGTTTTCTAATCTAGGGTAAGAAAAATTATTACAATCACACTATGAAATATTTTAACTAGTATAATAATACGACTTTTAAAATCACGATTGGTTCATTCGTTTGCAATCCGCTGTGTCATATTGAAGCCACAAAACGCCGCTCGGCTAACGATCGTTTAAGCAAAACAATACACCGTTCAATATTCCATTACCCTGAGTTAATGCAACTACAACAACCCTTTAATTACGCCTTCTTCTATAATGGCTTTTCAAGCCTGAAAAGTTCAACTAAAACACATTAAAGCAGAGTATTAAAAAGCTATAGCTTGTGCAGTGCTTGTTTTACACCTTATAAATTTTGCAAACGATAAACAATATATAAAACTGATTCATTACTCTCTCTTACATTTTACATGTAGGGAAATGTAATATTTAATACGGTAGGAGTTCTCTACTTTCCTAGAAAATAAATTTAGTCTGATTATAGGTAACCACCCTGTGTATCGTTAGTTCTAAATTCCACTTTGCAATCCTAAACTCGGAAACAAGCAAATGTTCGGAAGTTTTTTCCTTTATTTTCGTTAAACAAATTTTTTCATAAATTGCAATCTTTACTCCAACCAGCTGCTTTACTTTCTCAACATATCTTAATACAACTTGGTTTGTGGCTTCATTTAGATGAGATCTAATGCATTTTAGTCTAAGATTCACAAAATTTCCATTTCCGTGGCAGCAAATCTGCATACTCATTCCCCATGTTATTCTTATGAAGATTACAACAACTATGTTGTCTTATCTTTGTTATCATATCTCAATATGTTTGATGGAATTTTTCTTTTGTATTTGCAATTCGCCGAGTATGCACGTCTGCTGCAACGGGGGTATTTATCTACTACATACTTGGATACGCTTTTGATTTGTTCAAGGAATCCAATCGTAACGGCCGCGGCCTATCCATAACCTCTAAACTCATTTAACCTTGATTCGTTTAAAATTACTTCATATATTAATCAAACGCAAACAATGTAGCATTTTATCAGTTAAAAAGAATTGCTTGTTCGAGTTCACAGAATGTTCATTGCAATTTTTCAACACCTATTCCGAATATATAATGGTCCTGATTTTTATTTCTTGTTGTTCGCGCGACAACTCTTGACTTTACCGCGCGACCTTCTTGTTGTTTAACATGCTTAACTGAAGTGAAAAGCGTGCTCAAAGCGTTGTCTTTGTACTTTGAACAAATTATTGAGGGTTGTTTATTACTTGCCCCGTTGTTTCGACCAATCGTTCGTTGACAAAGCCGTATTTGCCATCTTGAACGCGATTCGTTTGCAGAGCGATCCCCTGCGATGTTGTTTGAGAGCTTCAGATATCGAGATTAGCATGTACTTGATGTCATTAAGCTCATTTACATTTTGATGCGTTCGCAGTTCTAGTTTGTTTCCTAGCAGGCAATTGTAAATATATATAACTTACCATAAATGTTTAAAATAACTCGACCATGTACTTTAGAACTTCATAGATTTCCAGGGAAGGACATAGACAAAAATCTTGATCTCAAAGATCACATTTAAAAGCTAAGACTGATATTAAATTCTGGTCGTAATGTATATTTTAACCGATACTATTTGTATTGCCAAATGGAATATGGTTTATTATAGGTATTTATTTCCTAAATCAGGTGTTGAGTCATTGTGGATTACCTATGCACAGTAAGACAATGGTTTTTAAATTGAAAAAATATTGTTGTCTTATGATTTCTTTAAACGGACCTTTTATAGACCTATAATTTTAACTTTCCCCTCTTGAGTATTTTGGATTGAGTACTTTTAGCACAAAATTATGAATTACGTTTTTGGAATATTTTTTAAAAATATTTTATGTCTAGTATTGTACTGACTTGTATTAGACTCAAAGAGAGATTTTATAATTCCCAATCCCTGGTTGACACTTATGGAATATTATTCTCGATATAATGCAGTCAAACTCCTTAATGAAATTTTATGTAAAAGCCATACCTTCCGTCAAACATTATAAAAACGAAAATAGAAAAACTTTCTCATTGACGACACCTTTATCAGGTGTTGAGTCATTGTGGATTACCTATGCACAGTAAGACAATGGTTTTTAAATTGAAAAATATTGTTGTCCTATGATTTCTTTAAACGGACCTTTTATAGACCTATAATTTTAACTTTCCCCTCTTGAGTATTTTGGATTGAGTACTTTTAGCACAAAATTATGAATTACGTTTTTGGAATATTTTTTAAAAATATTTTATGTCTAGTATTGTACTGACTTGTATTAGACTCAAAGAGAGTTTTATAATTCCCAATCCCTGGTTGACACTTATGGAATATTATTCTCGATATAATGCAGTCAAACTCCTTAATGAAATTTTATGTAAAAGCCATACCTTCCGTCAAACATTATAAAAACGAAAATAGAAAAACTTTCTCATTGACGACACCTTTTATTCAACAGAATTTGTTTCCACAGTACCTACAGGATAAAATTGACCTTATATACTGGGTAGTATGGCCTTATATACTTCAGGGTGTAATTTATTTTATGTTAAATATAACGCCTTAGTAACGATTAAAATACGTCTTTTGCTAATTACTGAATATAAATTCACGTGTTTGCTATAGGAAACGTAAATCTACAGTTAATGTTATTTTGAGATGTGACGATAACCAAGTTAAAGTATAAATAAATAAATAAATAAATGATTTATTGCAGGTATACATACATAATAAAATACATAACATGCAACTTTATAAATAATGTAACAAAACTAAATTCCATTTACATAAAATAACTTAAAACAACTGGTAAAAACAAAATAAAATTTTGCATGCTATTATAAAAACCTATGACCTGCAAAGGCTTCCCCAACAGGCACATCTGCCCAATTATAGGGGGAGCTTGATATATTTTTTAGAGAAAAACATGACCAAATATTTGTATTAACATATTTAACCTTGGACTAAAAAAATAAATAAGCTTTATCTACAATGCATTCATTAAAAAAATAAAATCAAAAGTTGAGAACAAAAAAGACAAACTTTAAGAGCAGAGAGAATTGCAAATATTACTAAATTTATTGGCTCAAAAGCTGCTGACACATTTTTTTGAATTTTGATCGACTCATTGAAAAATCTAAATTGTTATGCAAAGAATTGTACAGACGGACAGACTCATTTAAGGGTGAATTTGCATGAGCAGATTTTCTATAAAAGGACTGGTAGATCGCCTGGCTAACCCGACCGCCGTAACGCGGCACAAGCCACGATACTCCGGCCAAGGTCACAGGGTCGTCTACGTCCCCAGCCACCACATCACGCAGATAACACAACAACGCTACCTTCCTCCTTATCTCCAGCGATTGAAACCCAAACATTTCCAACATTTCCTTATGCCTAATAAACCAAATTGGATGATTAGGAATACCAACAAACTTATAATAAAGGATTCTAAGAAATCGCTTTTGCACTTTTTCAATCATATTTACGTACAAAAATGAATAAAACCTTTGTATTATAAAGGCTTATAATACAAATATGCTACTGAAATTATTTTAGGTGTTCGGTTTTAGTTTTTGTTTTTGATATAATTAATTACGTACTTGATTTTTACTTACAACAAAATTAATAAGGTGCTGTTAAAATTTGTAGGCACAGTATACTTTTAAGGTGAACTATAGTTATTAATATTTCTTGGTCCGAAGCAGTTTTAACAATAATCATGTAATTATATAAATTATGTATATATGTAAAAGTTAAGCTAAACTCATAAGAAATATGATATCCTATGGTTTTATGACTAAACTAAATCCATTTCTCATTCTTATATTAAAGTTATTTTTTATAATTTCAAAGTAAGGAACTGACAGAAGACAGAGACAGTTGTTTCTTTAACTTGTTACAAAGACAAAAACCATCTGATATGTCACTTACGGAGTTGAAGTTATCTTGTTTAAGAAAGCACATGTGCACATCATTTTCCCCTTCCCTGACCCTTAACTTTTTTAATTATGTTTCCAATTTTGAGTGTTTCCAATCCTCTTTCTCACTGTTTATTTCTTTTTGTTTCTTTAATCATTATTTTTACCTAATTTATTTCTTAACTCATATGCTTTGATTATAATCCAATGTTTATGTGTAATTTTTTGCCTCTTCAAATCTTTCAGTCTCACGTTATTCTTTTTCTTTATTAGCACAAATAATATGAGGTTGTGAGTGTTCCTGAGTCTCTTTTGTGATTAGTAAATTGCAATGAAATGTAAATATGAGTTTTGTATATGAAAAGGTGATTACATTTTTGTTTGTTTGTTATTTAGACTACAACAGGATTTGGGTGAATGCCGAAGGTTTATTATTACCATTAGAAGAATTAAAGGTTGCAGGATGGACCTGTGTTACCAATTAAAAACTAACTAGATTGCTCAGTTGCAGTTTCGCTTGCAATAACTGCAATCTGAGGTATAACTGTAGAACTGTTTTAAAGCATGACCGTATCAGTTAAGTTATAAACAAAATACACTGAGCTTGGTCAAATGTCGATGAAGAGATCCACATTCCGAAACGTAAGCCCTTTACTGTACTTGAGTGATGCTTTTTTTTAATTCTGAGAATTATTGGCAAATCTAGTTGAGACCTCAAACGTTAAAATCGGTCCAGCCGTCATTGAGGTATAACTGTAAAAGAAACCCCTTCGCGTATTAATAGCTAGATCACCTAGAAATATATGTTTGTCAAAGTAATATTGCCTTACGTAGGCTTTCTTATTATCCCTTTTTTAAACTTGGGTATCTTTTAGCGAGGTGTTCTTTTAAATATTTTCTATACCACCTACTATTACTTGCTGTGCAGTATGTGTTGGTTTAGTAGTACATCGCACGATTCCGACTACGAGTTCGATATCATAGTGTTATGATCATATACGACAGTGATTGGGAAAAATTAAATTGAATAGAAGACTTGGCACTTTGGTTAAAATTAAACCACACAAACACGAATTGTTATAACTGATGTGTTGTTCCGTAATCAGCGATGCGATGGGTGGCTAGTAAAGGATAAATTATGTAATCAATATCGTATCCCGCTGCCGCTTCACCGCTCCGACGCACAACACAATGTCGCTCAACCCTGCAGAATATAGTTATTTTTCATAACTAGTTATAAACTGTCAAGTTAGTAGCTGATATTTTTGTCAGTAAATACCTTAACCAATCACTAATAATTTCAAAGAAAGCGAGGTAATATTTAATTGGTAAATTATTTACATAGTATCATTTACTGATTTGATATCCAAGTATAAACTAAAATAAAAAAGTACAACTGAAAATGTATTTGCCCAAGTTGAAATAATAAAAAAGGAATGTCAACTACTTAAAAGAGATTATCAAGCGACTATAAGTAAATCTTGAAATAATTACCTTTTGATGTTTATTTTTTTCACAAATGTATCTCCTAACCATGGATTTAAAAATATGTGAACAACACAATTTCAAAATGTAAATTAAAAGAACATTAAATTAAACATTTATAAATACTGTTCAAGTCAATGACAAGTTGGTGAAATTAGCAGTTAGTAGTACTTTCTGGTCAGCTTGGATACATCTTTTGATTTAATTCAGAAAGTAAAATTGTTCAATATTTTATTTATCTTGAACAATTTTTAAACTTTTAATGCGATTAAGACTATTAATGCTAAAAGACTTTCAATGCTTCCCACCAACTTTGAGGACTTACCAACAGCAGTATTTTTGTAGCCAAACAAGTTTTTCTCTAAGTTTAAAGTCATTAAGAGTATAGCATATAGCGATTAAAAGATGTTGTACACTTTATCTATCCGTATTCACACACTACACTGACATTGTTTTAGTCAAGCTTTAACTTTTCGTAAATTAATTCAAATGACAATACTGGCTGCTAAAATTCCTTTACATGTCATTCTAGTTAAATAAAAAAACCTGCGAAAACCTAAGAATATAATAAAAGATCTTTCTCCTTAGTGAAAATTCCGCCTAAGCTAAAATGCCCTTTAATGCTGTGATGACACTTTGGATCTTACTGAAGAAACATTACACATTTCTTCCAAATCGAATAGTTTGGCATTTAGTTTTCCATAGTCGTAATATTTGGTTGTTAATCCCATTAAACGGTAAAGTTAAACCGTGTAGTATAATATCGTTTCAACCAAAAAGTGTTCTTAATATCCAACAAATACAGCAACGTAAAAATAAATTTAAGTCCATAAAACATAAATTTATAAAGTCTTTTTTTAAAGTTTTTTCTTTCGTAGTAAAAAAAATTAACTACGAAGTTTTAAGTTAAAAACATACGACTTTTCAATACTGTTTGTAAACATCAGAGTAAATGAAAATGCATACAAAATATACATTGTAATTATAATACATTTCAGTACATTAAAATATTTCACAAAATGTCATTATTTTTGTAAGCTCTCCTTTTTTTTGTAAGCTGATATAACACCAACTAAGTTTTAAAACCAACAGTGTATATTCAAACAAATCTTGTATTTTGAAGCTTGCATCACTCTTAATTTTTTAATGTAAATTCTACGAATTTGTACTGTTGACCACATAATCATGACTGAATCTATATAGAAAAGAATCCTGTTCATGCAAAAATTAATACTTTTCTCCTACTAGATGCACAGGAAATTGAAACGATCACTTCAATAAGGGTAAAATTGGGTCGTGGGTAAAAGCTAATGAATTGTACACTGCGTTGAATAGCGCCAGAGCGAGCTCTCATTATTTCGGCTTTCCCTCTTTTATAAAATGAAATGTTGATGAATTAACAATTCATGTTAAATTCAATTTATATCCAAACTGATTGATTGTTGGTTATTTTTAAGTCATGAGACCTTTTTTTAAGAAATTATATCATGTAATGTGCTAATTAACTTAAAGTTTAGTGTGCCCCACATTATAGGTACCTTATTGTAATTGTAATTTTGTAATACAATACCCGGTATAGTATTGTAAAAAAATGCGTGTCGATGGAAGATTATTATCAAGATCAAATATTGAATTTTCTCTGCTTAACTAGGCCAGGGATCTCTATTTACCCATGGCATTATCCTGCGCCAGTGTGTAGCCATGGTGTTTACTCATCAAGGCCGCTCTATTAGCTGAGACCCCACTGGGAGCCCATTAAGGCTGTTGATAATCATTGTAGCTGCAACCCCAGTAATTTCAATTACCTCGATGTTTGTACTTGGAGTGTTTAAATAAATTGTCATGTGGAACAGAAAATGTTTTGAAAATATGCTTTTAATATGTAACTCAACACTTTAAATCTGTAAGTTATGAGCGAAATAAAACTCTGGTAATTCCTTTATGGTTTTAACGACGCATATAGGGCTTGTTTCACTTTGTATTACCAAGGCTACAACAGAAAAATTATTTTTCCTACGTTGATTAGATTGTGACAGAATGTTTCCGGTTTGTAAGAAACATTTTTTGAGTATAATTGTTACGAGATTTCATTTAGGAATGTAGAATAGAGAATGTTTTTGGAATTTATCTAGGTGCATTCAAGTAAAAACACTGTGTGACATGTTAAGAGACATGGTTATTCAAAAGTACACCGCCTTTTTTCACCAAAAGAGTCAACGTATTTACGTGACACTGTTGAGGAAAGAATATTTTTAACTATCAAAGTGGTTTTTAGTGCATTAAGACACTATGAGTTTCTCTCTAGACTATAAGAAATAAATATGTTTTATTCCTCATGAAAAGGCTTTGAGATATTAAAACAAAAATATATCAATCTAGAAACAGTGGTTGGTAACTGTAACGTTTAAATAAATGGTTGAACGAATTTGATGTGACAACTACGGGTATGTGAATAGCAAAATAAGTATTAGAATCGAAGAGTGGTGCCAGAGAAAAAAAAATTAAGTTTTATTCAGTTACTTGGTTTAAACGAACCCAGTGACTGAAATAATAACGATTCCACTGAATCAAAAGATTACATTTGTCTCCTCCAACCTAATGACGACAATGTAAAGCTTACGTTACGTCAGTTCAGTCTGCCAAGTTCGGATTAATTGTCTGCCAATTATCCCCGTATCGGCTAGACAGAAAAAATTAATATTTTTGCCCAACCCAATTGGTTAGAAGTAAGGGCCAATATCTGAGATAAGAATTTGGAAATTAACCTGGAAATGGAATCAACCTACACGGCACTTTCGTGTCGAAGGTAAAGGATCAAAAAGTCAAGTAGTCACAATCATGAAGCAATAGGTAAGAATAAAAGAGTTTTTTGGCCTTTTACAATGAAGAAAAAATATATCAAATCAACAAGGATAAAGAATCGGCAAAAACAAACCTGAAAGAACACTACGCAAAGGTAAAAATTACTTACAAATATCGAGAGAAATGTGAGTGTTTCGGTTTCTTCAGAAGAGAGTGGACCGCGCGTTGCAGAACAGAATTCTGAAAAACAAACAAACAATGTTATGGTTGAAGTAGCATGTGTAGTTACGGTAGGAAAGATCAAGCCCACACACGATTCTAATCAATATGTAACGAATTGTTTTAGTTAAAAATCTCTCAGACGTGAGTTTTATTATTTTTCTTTTAAACGAATGTACCAATAACAATATGCCTTAATTAATGAAGACTTTTCATAGAAAGTTATGTTATTTCTTTAGGAAAAAATCTGCCAAATACGTATTTAAGTGGCGAGTTTTTTTTATCTCTCAGACGTGAGTGTTAATAAAACCTTTACCATACAGCTATGCCGAAGACCAATTTTACTAAAAAAGAGACGTATTCAGCCATATATTAACTTTGTATTTCAAGGTAATTATTTCAACAATGCATTATGTAGGAGAAATGACTGTCAACAAATAAAATGTTTAAATAGCAATCATTCTTTGTGAAACTAATGTTATCAACTATTGTAGTCGTTACATGAGGAATCACATGTAACAAAGTGTTTGATACATTGCGTCAAACATTCGCAACGTAAATTCAAAAGTTCTATCATTGTAATTTTTATAAAATGCTAAATTGTTTTATTTTTACATGGGGATATAACTGTTAAGAGTTAAATAGAGAACTTAATATTTCACGGAAAAACTTATTGAGTGGGGAAAAACTTATGACTTTTCCCCACTTAAATTCGAATAATTAACTGATTTTATTAGAAAATAAAATATAATCAATAATTTTGTTATTTCTTGACTGACACTCTTGTTACAGCAATTCTCGGCAGGAAAATCAAACCGATTATTATTCACTTGTTTTCAAAACTAATTTGTCTGGTAGCAAGTCTGAGAAAAACCAAGAGTCTATTTAATATTATTGGCTTAAAATGTATTTACATTGGATTGACCACAAAATGTCAACTGAGGTACGTTAGTCCTTATTATAGATGTGAACATTTGAACTGTAAAATAAACCACTTCCTCGTTTCCAATTTCTACGCATTTAGGTGTTAGAAGTGGGAGGTTCGACAGAGGCACAGAGGCTTCCCCCTTCCATTGTCACTGCATTTCTGCTCTGATTCCGTAAGCTGTATCTCTGTGTACGGCTTCCTCAACTGCTTATCCGGAATGTATTTTAACTATTTGAAGGCTCGTTTGACGAATGATGTTGCCTCGTTTGTATTTAATATAAAAGAAAACCTTTTGCGAGCACATGTTTGTTGATTTAAGTCACTTTTTTAAATTAAGGTGCCGACAAGGTCAATCGTATTACAACATATCCATCTAAAAGTGCTTAAATATTAGTTAGTAGTTTCAGTTATCATATAGTGGTCATGCTTAAATGTCAATATCAGTAGTTTGGCTTCAAAATAAAGTTTGTGATAACAGTTAAAAGAATTTTTCAAAACTTCAAACTGTCAATATTTTAGGTAGAAAGAGTTCTTTAATTTTAATTTAAAAAACCATTCTTCAATTATATACAATTTACATCAGAAAACCGTATTTTAATTTACCTAACTGCTTTTGGAATACATGCAAACATAGTATATAGTTCATAAATTAGCGCTTTATTCCTTGAATGTTTCAATCCATAAATTCCTCACTGCTTTTGAATGAGTAACATATTTAGATAGCTTTCAATGGAATTTTATGCTACAAATGGAGATTGAAACATGTTATAAAGACTTGTTGACGAATTATGTTGTCTCGTTTGTACTTCATATAAAAGAAAACCTTTTGCAAGCACATGTTTGTTGATTCGAAGTCACTTTTTTAAATTAGTTATGGTGCCGACAAGGTCAATTGTATTACAACATATCCGTATAAAAGTGCTTGAATGTGATTGTTGGCTTCAAAATAAAAGTTTGTGATAACAGTTTAACGACTTTTTCAAACTTACAAACTGTTAATATTTTAGGTAAAACGAGTTCTTTACTTCTAATTTTAAAAAAGCTCTGCAATTCACACGATTTATATAAAAAACCGTATTTTAACTAATTGCTTTTGGAATACATGTAAACAAAGTATACAATTCAAAAATAGGCGCTTTAACAATTCAATGTTTCAATCCGTAAATCCCTTACTGCTTTTGAATGAGTAATATTTCGTTAGATTTCAATGTAATTTTAAGCTACAAATTGAAATTGGAGATTGAAATCGATTAAACTTTAGTAATTGTTCACTCTGCAAATACCAATGATGTAATGAAATTTTTTCGAGATATTTAAATAAATCGCATATGCAACAGTATTAAATGTATTTATAAAATAGGGATATCAATTAGGGAGCGGGAACGTTTTATTTATCACTAATTCAACCGCCGCGGCTTTGTTTCGTGGAAACGATTCATGATTAATGAAACATAAACACAATACGTGAACTAGGACAATACAATTACTCTTCACTGGCCTTCGAATTAAGTACTTGCTCCGTGGTGAAAATACGTAAGCATTATATAATAGTTACAGTTAAAATATTTCCACTTTTTGATTGACCTATTTCGTTTTGTAGCACTAACTTGGATATTACTTTATTTAGCCCAAGTTAGAATCCAGAGTAAGTGACTTCCCAAACTGTGTATTTTCTAAAAACAAAGGCTTTAATGCTAAACTTTAAAAATCAAGCTTTCCAGTTTGTACTTTGCTATAAGAGATAAGCTCTAATATTAAAGCTGTACCTAATATTATATTAACATCTAATATTAATAGCTCGTATTAGCATCTAACGAGTAGTTTAGTTTCACTCACGGTTGGCGTCTCTGTATTCAAATTGCACAGAAATTGTCCATATTTTGAAGAGTGTTTGTGTAGAATACATATTAGTTCAAATCTATATAATGTGGGAAGTAGTCTTATTCTATGGTCACCTTTGTGCGAAAGACATTGGGTGTCTTTCTGCACCCAAATAAAAGATTCATGCTGCACGTAACCCGCATTAGTCATAAGCAAGTCAGCAGTGGCCCGGGATTAAAAACCGGAAGAAGTAGCTCAAAAAAAGGCAAGAAAGATGACTCTATTCTAAATGTTAATTAATAGGTGACTTGGATTAATAGAAATTGAGACGAAACTTTGTAAGACGATTTTTTGATAGCTATATCATTTAAGTATTTGACCCAACTGATCTGTAAACCTGTTATTCTTCTCAGTCACCAAGTGAATTTAGAAAAATTATGTGACAGCAAAGACCCTTCCCACACGCAGACGTGAAGTCTTTGTGGGGAAATCGAAAAACTATATTTACTGTATTTTAGCGAATTTCCCCTATAGGGAAGAACCTATTACCGTAGGTCTCATGGTAAGACCTAAGCCCGAGACCATGATAACTTTTCGTTTTAGTGCCACCAGAAGCAAAAAACACCATTCGTTCGAATTTTTATATATCTATCTATCTATCTATCTATCTATCTATCTATCTATCTATCTATCTATCTATCTATATATATATGTCAGCACGATAGCGGCCGTAAATATGGTCCGATCTTAATGAAATTTGGAACAGACATGTAAAGTGGTAATCGAATGGATGAGTTCGTGAACCAGCCCGATCGGACCACCGGAAGGGGGGGTAAAGGGGGATAAACACCCCCAAAAATGGGTTTTTTGAGTTTTTTACATATAAAAATAAAATCTATCGAATCTTTGTTGGCACCATTGAATTCAGCTCAAAAAAACAAACAATTTAGTGTTTTGAATCATTGCTCTATGTCCATTGGTTACCGAGATATTGAAAGTGGTAAACACAGTACGTTGTCCCAATGTTAACCTTATGGGGAATAAGTAAAATTCTATATCTCGCTTATTTCTCAACATATCTGGATAAAACTTGGTTTGTGGCTTCATCTAGATGAGATCTAATGTATTTTAGTCTAAAATCCCCTAAATTTCAATTTTTGTGGCAGCAAACCTGCATAATCATTCCCCATGTTATCCTTATGGGAAATAAAAAAATTCTATATCTTACTTATTTTTTAACATTTCTTGACAAAACTTGGTATATGGCTTCTTCTAGTTAAGATCTACTAAATAATGAATTAAAACCAACCAGTTTTAACATACCTGTTGCAGCAAACCTGCATAATCATTCCCCATGTTATTCTTATGGAGATTACAAAACATGTAAAATCTCGCTAAGTTGGATTGAAATACCGTTCGTTGTGTTGCATCTGAAATTCGCTGAGTATGCAGGTCTGCTGCAACGGGGGTATTTCAAGAATCTTTTCTTTTTTTAATATATTATTTGAATCTGAACTCCCACCGACCCTGGGGTTGGTGAGCATGGCGATGGCCTCGCTGAGATGCTTGAGCTTGAGCGTGGACGTGTCCTCGTCCTCGGCCAGTTGGAAGGAGTTCTGCCTGGGGGGCGCCGGCGCGGGTGTGGGGGCGCCGGCGTCACCGGGGGGCGCCTTGCGGGCCGCTAGCGCCGCCATCGGACACCCCGACATGCTGGGCGGCTCACTCGCTGCGGCTCATCGACGACCTACACACCACACAGGATGTCAGCAAAACTAATACTGTTAACAGTAATTTTTTCATTCGATATGGGAATAATTTCTTGGTTTTAATCCATCCAAATTGTAATAACTCCAGTGAATATCAGAAATAAATATGATTAAGAGAAACAAAAAAGGCGTTAAAGAATCCTCTCTTTAAAAAACGGAGAATCAACAAACAATTCAAAGAAAATTGTTTTCGTTTCAACCTTTGAAACATGTAATGGATCCCATGTTAAACTGTATATCTCTTAGTTGCCATTGGCCGTTGGACTATTAATCACCAGTCCTGTCTAAGACCATGTGTCTAAGAATGTTGGCCTTAGTCAATAAGACCATGTCACAATCATCCTACACTCTTTTTTCACTCATATTCTCCTTAAAATACCCTTTACTGGTGGTCCGCGTCTAATATGGTAGTAAATTAATATGATAAGAAAAGTTGTATTTATAACAACGTTTGTATGGTAACCAATTCAGTTAAAATTTGAAGTGTTGCGTTTACACGACTTGTAAACTTGCGTGAACAAATTAATTATTTTGCAGTGATAGCCATTAGGAGAGTATTTCCTTCAGACAGCGCTCTGCGGAGTTCGATTAAATTAGGTTACTATAATTTATTGTAATTTTAAGTTTTCAATCAGTCACGAATACATATTACTAGCTAATATTGTATTTGCAACATGGATACATTGATTTGTAACCAAGTGAATGTGCCGCGATTTGTAGGCAATATGTTTAATTAACTCCAATATGCCAGTATTGTCAAATTTTCTCCTTCTTCTCTATACCTCATCGTTTTGAACAATTTGCAATTTGCTTGCCAGTTCAATAAACAATCCAACATGTAGTGTTACTCCGTGCAGCATTATTTGATAAAATGAAAACAACTAATAATGAAATTAAATAAAGGATTTTTCATGTGTAGACCACCTACTGTAAAGAATAGTCGCAAGTCTCGCCTATTACAGAGCCATGGTGTCGCGCCGGTTATTTAATTTGTTTCGAGAAGACACGAACGAGCCCATTACTTAACGAGCCCGGTCGAGGGACTGCAGACCCTCAAGACAAGATAGATCCCAGACTCTTTCTCCGGTAACAACCACAATTCAATTGAGACGTGTAATTCCCTGAGCAACGGAGCTTAAAGAAGAATAACTTTCTCTAAGAAAATTCTCTTTTGGATATAATTTTTGTTTTTCTCTTTTAACAAGTATTTAGAATGTGCTTTTAGGGATATCATTTTGCAATTTCTATTGCCTGAAGTATTTTGATCATACAACGATATCTTGATATTATTCAGAAAATAATTGATCGAATGGTCGGAAGAAATAGATTTTATTTCGCAACTCATATTGCAATGGTTTTACGAAATAGCGTATATTTTATCACTAAACATTTTTACTTATTTTGTGTTCTTCACAGCAAACGGAAAACAACTAATTTATAGCAATCTAAATTTAAAATAATTAAACAATGACCACACGTCACAATATTCAGAAAAAACAATGGTATTCAAAGGTCAACTATCCTTAATGGAATGGATTATTCAGGTTGATTGAAACATGCAACGACCTCATTTGCATTTTACCAAATAATATTCTCTTTGGTAGTTAAACGTTATATGAAAATTAAAAGTGAACAAAAACGTATTTTACTAAAAGCTCGATTCTAAATTAAGTTCTCAATGTTGAGTTGTTGAGTGATAATCATGCTATCGCTTCAAATTAAAATAAGAACAATCTTCAAAATTCGATATGAAATAATTTAAAATTTCCTTGAATATTCAGAGACATACATACATAATATTGAATTAAAACAGACATTAGTCCATACAGCGCCTACACTTTAGAGGAGTTCGGTGGATTGTTGAAATTGTTTAGGCGATCGATCCTTTGCTGGAATTCAGCTGGAAATGGTACTTTGCATTTTTCTCTTCTAGGAACTCGATAATGATAAAAAAAACACTTTCGTGAGAAGTCAATTATGAATTCAGGTGAAATTTGTCCGTAAAATGAGTACTGGATAGCAATCGATCAAAAGATACTTTTTTAAAGAAACAAACAAGCTTGATATTTTATAATTTCAACCGGGGGTTTCCACTTTGATTATTATAAAATAAGGAACCAAAGTAAAACATTTTATTTCGCCATCAACGTAATTAATTTCTTTATGTTACATAACCCCAGAAAAATATGCATTTCAAGTACAACGGTCACCAAAGCTAGACCTGTCTAGGTACTCAACTATTTATATTCAATTGTTCCTGATTATGACTTTTTAAATCATACTGTTTTTAATTGCATCTCTTTTACATTTAACTTATCCCACTTCACAAATAGACATGAATGTTATAAAACCCTATACTCCAAATTTTCTGATGCAAAAGCACGCCTGTATAGGTCAACTTATAAATGAAATACTACACCTTTAAAAAAGGGGGGGGGGGTCCAATTAAAAGGATTCTATATTCTTATTACCGTAGCACCTTAGTTATTCATGAATGTGGGCATTAATACAAATGAATTATGTTTTCAAAATACAATTGATGGTAAAAATAATTTCAAATTTATTTGAAAAGATAGGGCAGTTGCACAAGAAGTGGTGCGGCAGACGCGCGGAGCGGCGCCACTACAGGCGGGCTCTGGGGACCACACGATCCCTCTCCGAGTGGCGTCCCTCACTGTTCACGTTTTCCACTTCACTCGTCACTTGGGACCTTCGTTTTTTTATTAAATGACAACTTTTCCGTCTGACTTTGCACAGTTTTTCGCGAGAAACCACGAACATTTGGGTTGCACATGGGACAAGGCTTTTGTAGATAGCATTTTTTGTTTATATTTTAACGACCGGAATATATTTTAATGAGTTAAAGGAACAACAGACATAATTTAGTTATTAAACGCGTAAATGAATTCTTGCAACTTAATGGTATTAAGCGTCTCATAATTCCTCATTGTTTATTAATTTTTAACAATTTATTTTAAATTGTCTAAATAAAATCCAAACACAACCAATACTTTTTTTAACAATAATGTTTTTAGAAAACACTTGAAATCCCAACTATTTTAATATTTGTGCCATCCAGATTGTCAGCCATGAGGGCTTGAGACGGCAAGCGATACTCCGCTTCGCACTGGAAACCGTTTATTTCCCTCTCGCGTGACTCCTTCGCTCCATTTATTTTGCCCCACTGAGCGTTTCTTCCAACAAATCTAAAAAAGTTAGGATAAAACAGTTACCGTATTATATATTTTATATCGATTAAATTACTTCGAAGTTTTAACAGTTATATTTAGAATAAAATTATAGAAAAACATACTGTCAAAAAATCCAACCACACAAACCAGAATTGCTAAAAGTTTGGGCTATCGTGAACTTATTTTAGAGGCTAGGAAGGAAACAAACAGGCAGACAAGTATAATAGATACCTATTTGCGACGAAATTCTCTTAGTACCCAGTAGTTATTTAAAAGGCAGCTGCATAAGAATACTGTTTCATATATTCATTAAGTACTATATATAATTAATTACGTATATTTACTGGGTATTACTATTTACTGCCACGTAACATAACACTCCTTAGCATTCCACACCAGACTAACAGTTTTGTGCCACTCCAAATAGGCTAAAGCGTACATGGAGGAGGGTATCGCGCTGCGGCCCCTCCTCCGTCCTGATTGCCTCACAGTCGATAATGTTTTTCTCACCTGCGTGTTTCCATTAACCTGCAAATGCTCCGAGTTTTTGAGCTCTAATCCGAAGTAAGTTGTAGCCCGTTTCATAAACCTTTATAAATCTTATACAATAGTTTGGTGGTGTTCACAAACAAGGTTGTGTCCAGTGTGAATAAAAAATTGCATACGAAGGCACAAGAAATCTAAATTGTTAGTGTAATTGAGCCCTCTCTTTTAAATCAATGTTTTTCCACAGTCAGTATTATTATTTCTATTGTTATTAGTAAAATAAAATTAAAACTATAACTTCACGATAAAATTAAAAACGGCTAGACGATAAGATAATGTAGGTTGTAAGAGTCGAATAGGTTAGGAAACAAGGTTTGACAAAAGTCAAAAAATATAGTGGTTTGGAAAAAAACAAAGTATAAATGGGCCGTTATCACCGTGATAGTGAATTAATCCTGTTTATTGCATCCTAAAGGTATCATTTATAAAATGTAAATTCTAAAGAACATTTTGTGCGATAGCTAAGACATAATATCAATTCAAACTCATGTAGAATAATAATTTAAACTCTGATTAACAAAAGAAACTACTTGGCGTAGCGCCCGCGGGGGCCAAATCATGGTGAAAACATTTTGTTCCATAATAATGCTGACACCTTAAACATAGTTAAAATAGACAGAAAACTTTATTTAAAAAATTGATTATTGAAGTTTTCAGTGCTAATTTTAAATATTTTCTCTGTTATATAACATTTTAGGAATAGTATTCCAATAGTTGATACTTGTTGAGATACTAAAAAATTCTACCAAGAAAATTAGACCACAAGGAAAGTTGAAAATAGGAATATGTTTAACACAAATGTCTGAAAACGAACATCCCTTATGCTAACTTTAATATGTTTTTGTAATACATACATACTGTGCAAATTTTCTCCGTAAACGAATTGTAATGTAAACTGAATTGCTAAAAATAAACGGGGACCGAAAGCAAAATATCAAAGGCTGTTTCACAACGTTCAGAGAAAACATTATTATTATGTTAATATTACGGTCACTCATTTTAATTTTTACAAATTGTTTACCTCTCTTTAGGGGCATATTAGTGCAACAAAAACAAGGCTGCAGTATAAATTCATTTAGCTCTCTCTCCCTTTTCTTTGAATGTAAATTATGACGGGATTCTTTACTCTAAAGAAATGTATTCCTAACGGTATGCTTAGATTTATCCTACATTTGTAGACAAGAAAAACAAATATACAAAATCATGGTTGTGTAGATACCAAACGGCGTTTCCACAAAGTAAAAAAAAAGAATATGCGCAGGATGAAAAGAAAGAGTGTCAGTAATCAGGTACAGAAATTAAATTTTGCTTTGTGTTGTTGTCTCTGGTTCGCCAAGTGATAAGTTATTGACGTACAGACGTGGACAGTTGGAATCGCTAAAGACGAAATAAAACTTAATCACATTTTCTAAATTATCTTGCATTTTAAACTTTTTTTCTGTATTGAATGAAAAAAGTCATCAAATTATATAAAATCATTCGTACATTACATAATAATGCACTAACACCTCAATTATGCATTCAATTACAATCAAACGTTGACAATAAAATGTTAACATCAAAACATAAATTACTGTACGTAGGCATTAGACCAAGATATACTGGCAATTTCCTCATGTTTTTCAAAAGGCGAGTCCGGGTCACAAGAACATTTAGAAGTTAGCCATTGTTTCGAATCTGTTTTCAAATTTCCTTCCACTAGGGCCTTTGACATTTTAGGTAACTTATTATAGAAGATTGGTTCCTTTACATGGTGACTCTCTGAGGTTATATTGGATCTTTTTTTAACCCTATGAAAATCTAGCCTCGACCTTGTAAAATGATTATGTACAGCCTCATTCTTAACAATAACAAACTTACCATAAACAACAATGACAACTGTCTGCTTTATATACATTGCATAGATGGTCATAATATTCAAAGAAAATTAAAAAATCCTTACAGGACTGGCGCTGATTTTCACATTTAACTATGACTCAAAGGGCCTTTTTTGGAGTATGAATACACGTTTTAACTGGCAATTGAAAGCACTAACCCATATCATTAGACCGTAGAGGGTAAAAACCCCAAATTAAATTTATTTCATTAGATTAGTTCGCAAAGCTATGCTTAGCTATTCTTCTAAGCAAGAAGAGGCTTGAAGTAAGTTTGTTAAAAACATGATCGATACGGCATTTCCTTGACAGTCCATATCAATAAAGATGCCCAGAAATTTGCATGAGTGAGAATATTCAGTCGAGATACTTCCACTTACAATTGCAAGATCAATGTTAGTATTAAAACAAACTAGCTCAGTCTTATCAACATTTATACTCAATATTTTATATAAAATAATTTATTAAGTAAATAATAAATTAACACCTTCTTACAAATAAGTTGCTGAATAACAAACTTGCTGAACTTTTTCTTCAATTCATTTGCTATAATGGTTCTTATTGTGTGGTGGCGTTTATTTCGTAATAGTTCCCCATGGGGGCAATATCCAAGAACGTGTTCAATAGATTCAAATTGATAAGTCTCGGTGTCAGGACAATGCCTGCACCGGGTTCCATCCTTGGATTTGCCGGGGACTGATCTCAGTGGTGCGACATCACCAATAATTTTTAAAGAGCCTTTGTATTCGGGGTTTGACAGCCCAAATTTTCTGTGAAAATAGATATTTTCGATTCGCTCTCTTGGAAAAAAAAGACGCCTCTAGCCTTACGGGGAAGAGAGCACCATTTTTCATACTCTTCTTGTTGTAAGATATTTCTTAATTTTTTTTTGAAGAGAAACACTTTGAATCTACTTAATCCTAATTTATTTATGCAAGCTTCAATTCTTCATGAACATTTTTGTATAGCTCAATTTATGGGTCCTTAATTTTTTCGATTACATTGTTTATGTTAATCTGTTGAATTTGAGCTTCCCAGGCTGCTTTATCATCCCTAATCCTTTATTTCTTCTTGAAGTGTATAGCATAAAGTTTGGCAGATCGGCAGGGAGATCTAAAATTTCTTTTACTGAAGATCGAATAATTAAGTCGATATCGTTTGATAAATCAAGGTTTAGTTTGTTAGTCGGAGCCGTTTGAAAAGGGTAAATGAGTGAAGACCAGACATAAGTGTTTAAAATATTTAATTTCTCGTCACTTTTTAAACATAATGATTAGATTACTTGTAAAGTAATCTATGCTGCTATCCAACAACTCCTTAACATTACACTCTAAAGATCTTAGGTCCGAAGAGTAATTGAGATCAGACGTCTCTTCTGCATACATCGTCGTGAGATATTTGTCAGAATATGAAAAGTCATTAACATAGCATATGCCCCAGGATTGAGCCCTGGGGCACGCCAAACTTCACAACCCGAGGACAAGATTTGGACTTACTCACTAGTCCACCCTTGTCTAAGCGATCTCAGTGTATTGCTCTCTAACTGCCAGATGTGAAGCCAATATATAAATCAATTTACCTTCCACACCTTAATCACCCATTTTAGACAAGAGGATCATGAGAGGTGGGCCCGATCAAAGGCCTTGGAGAGGTGGAGATACAGCCCAGCAACTCCACATCCACCCTCTAACCTGTCCAATGCATTATGTTCATTTTAACATTAGCCGCCGTGACCATGAGCCTGGCCTCCCCTAAATCCAATTTGAAAATCATGAATAATTCCATTCGTGTGAAAATGCTCCAATAATTTTACCTAACAAATTTCCTCCAATAGCTTACCAAAGATGGATGTCTAGGTGATTGGCATATAATTTCCTTTCATATTCTTACTACCCTTCTTGTAAATAGGTTTAATCAATTCCAAAGTTTAGGATATGAGGGAAAATGCTTGCAATGAACAGTTCACTAAGTAGGTTAAGACATGGAAAATATCAGCCTTAAATATGTTTATCAAAATTAGAGAAAACTCATCCCATCCAGAGGAACTTTTATTTTTAAGTGCTCAATCTTTTTAAGTCCTCAATAATCTTACACACATGATACTCAGTCACAATGTCAAAAATAAATAAGTCACTTACATTCAGAAAGCCTGAATAATCCAAGTTAACAATATTACTCTAACTAGGATCAATATTAATACTATATTAATACTACAATAACTATGACTAGGATCACTCTCCACAACATCAATGAAAACATCAAATTGAAGTAATGAAAATTGCAAAATTTTTCTTATTTTTAACGGAATATAATCCGTCTTCTAATTTTTTTCCACTTTAGTCAACCGACCATTCGACAATCACAGAAGTAAATACTATTACAGGGCTGTAACAAATTAAACCAACGGTGTTAAGCAAACAATCTATTTTGAAGGTAATCCTGTACACGGTATTGACATTTTTAGAACACATCCAATAAATGTGGTAAATGTGCAATCTACCCCGTTGAATATACAATGCGTAATATGCAATGACGTAAATATTAACGAGGTAAATATGCAAATAGTACACGTTAAAAAGTGAAGGTTTTTGTTAATTATAATATGGTTTAATTAAGGCGTTCACTGGGTATCCAATAGTCAGATACTCATTGAACATGCCTAACTGATTTGTTTATATAAGATTTGTAAGTTAATGTTGAATGAAATAGTTTCAGGTAATTAAATAATAGTGCATTACGCTTTTTTACTGTCCAATATTCAAAGCTTTCAATTTCATTAAATAAATATCCGACAACTTTTGAATTTTAAGTATAGCGATAGTTTTTGCGGAACATGATCGGAAAATCAATCTAGTATATTCAATCTCTATAATAAGGTTTAAAATTATTGCAACTATTCCACAAAAAATAACATCTAAACGTACTTAAGCAGACGTTCAGCCATCTCTTCCGAAGGAATGTATAAAAAACATATACTGGTATCGTTATACACTTATTCTCAAAATAAGTTTTTGTTCAACATTAGATCCTTCCATCCATTTGACATTTTTCGCCGTTGAAAAAGTAAGAAATGTCAGAAAACTATTATTATCTAATGTAGGAATTAATTGAACACATAGAGAAGAGAAAACTTGAGGAGTCGAACGTGTTCTACCAACCAAGGGCGAATGCTTTGATGTGGTTAATGAACGGCAGCAGACCTCCCCGATACGACGCTGAGTGTCTCATGCAACGGTGGCCTTTTAAGATTATTAAATCACAAGCCCACCACTCGGGCAACTCAGTAAAATAACATTATCAGATTTGGAAACTGTTTACTAACTCTTAATTCGTTTTATAAGTTCTTACAAAATAGAAGAAAAACTAAATTAAATATGAAAGGTTTAAAATTATCTTTTTTTCTGCAATAGAAAATACAGTAAATACAACTTTTATCGTTAAAATAATTTTAGTGTAATTTGAACCAACCGTCATTCCACAAAGAAGTGTATTTTTAATTAAGATAGAATCAGATGGTTTTAGGTATTTAAATTATGTCACTTTGGCGTGGTCAGTGCAAGTTTTTCTGAAAGGAACTTAGTCTATCAGATATAATGATCACTGCTGGGAACTGTAATTTTCTATAATTGATTGATAAACTTCGCCGCCGGCGAGCAATCAGCGAGTGACCTCTAGCAGTCGGCGCTCTGCCTCTCACTCTAATTGTTTATACAACAAACAACAATAACGTGGCAAGTGATGTGCGATGAAAAATACGCTTTGAAATTAATTTTACTTTGGGTAAACTTGTTTAAATAATATGTCGAATATCGACAACTATACATCTTTATGTGTAAACATAATACTTAAGGACATTGTTAAATTTTCTATGTATTGCAACTTTTTCTGTCGTTTAATCGTCAGTCTCTTGAGTAATTTCAAGCAAACTTGAAGGATCATATGATTAAATCAAATGCCTCTTTAAGATCGCGTAAACATTTACTTTATTAAGATCGAAATTATCGTGTAATTATCGCATTTTAGTGTATAATTGTACCTCCCAATATTTCACTGATTATGTTCCATTACTATTCAAACATTTAGCCCGCAAACTTACGCTAAAAACGCTAATATAGATTTCGTCTTCCGACTGCGAAATCGAGATGGGAGTTAAATTTGATTCAATTCAAATTCCTGTATGTATAGTTCAGTTGCAGTTCTGTGTACGTGACCGGTTAGGCGGGGCGTTGTCAGTTCACACATCGATTAACATTTAAAGCATCATGCATTTTAGATGAGTTGTGGCCTGCAAAATCCACTAAACTGCTTTATAAGAGCATCCATGATTTAAACAGAATTTTCCTCGCTGAATCAACATTTGTCAGATAGTGACTAATCATAAGAAATTGAATTAAGTACGGAAGCAAATGTAAATGTAAGTTTAATGACTGACACATCTTTTTAGTAGTCTGGTTGTTGATTGATGCGTCGGATTCTTGAGGTCATTAATTAATAGTCCATCACGCTCCGACAGCTGCTTCTTCTAACAAACTCGTTTTTTTTCGCTTGAATATTTTTTGAAAGTTCTTGCACGACCCATTTTTTTTATTTAAGATAATATTATGTTTGTAGGTTGGCGAAAGCAAATGTAAAATGCAAGATTGCCTTTTCCGGTTATTTTAATGTAGCATATTTTAACCTCGGTTAAAAAAATTGTTAGGGCTTAGTGACAATAATCTCACATTTGCCTTTTCAACTAAGCACGACCTAAATTACAAAAAAAATATATTAAAATACAATTTAATGACTGGTGTTTACAAAGAGGAATATTTTGTTTAAGTCAATCTTTCTTGTTAGTTTTAAGTAAGATCTAATATAATACGGTATTCGTTCATGTAAATTCAAAAAGTAACTAAATAAAAAAGAGAAACTGTTTCTGTGAAAAAGTGTGTTCCTGATACTGTTCTATTGTAATCAATTAAATTCATAAAATTTGAACCAATTTTAAAGTATATATTATTTAATGAAATATTAATGTGCTCTCGTTTTTATTATGCCCACATACTCAAAAACAATTAAAGACAACATGGTGAAAATTAAACGTTACTTCTTTTCAAGCAGCCCATGTAAACTGTATTTCAACGAACAATATACACTGAAGTTTAACGCCAAACCTTACTGCAGTCTGACAAGTCTTTCCCTAATAAAATAAAGCGCTACTCCCTGGAGACACGTAAAGTCGAGGAAGCGAACAAAAGCGTTGAACGTCATACGAAATGGGATGGATCCACCGCCAATCTCTAGAGACATCTAGTCAGCCGCATAAGTTACCTTCACAACCACCACCAGCCTCCGGGGACCTTCAGTCAGCCGCAAAATTTTCCTTCACAACCACCACTAGTCTCTTGGGACCTTCAGTCAGCCGCAGAAGTTACCTTCACTACGTAACACTGTCAGCCTCAGGGGGCCTTCGGTCAGCCGCAGAAGTTACCTTCACAACGAAACACTGTCAGTCTCAGGCGACCTTCAGTCAGCCGCAGAAGTTACCTTCACAACGAAACACTGTCAGTCTCAGGGGACCTTCAGTCAGCCGCAGAAGTTACCTTCACAATGTAACACTGTCAGCCTCAGGGGACCTTCGGCCAGCCGCAGAAGTTAACTTCACAACGTTACACCGTCAGTCTCAGGGTACCTACCAGTCGCAGAAGGTTCCTTTACAACGTCACACCGTAAGTCTCTGGGGACCTCCCAACCGCAGAAGTTTCCATTGCCAACGTAACACCGTCAGTCTTTTGGAACCTACCATCCACAGAAGTTTTTTCTTCACAACGTAACACCGTCAGTCTCAGGGTACATCCCAGCCGCAGAAGTTTCCTTCACAACGTCACACCGTAAGTCTCAGGGCACATCCCAGCCGCAGCAGTTTCCTTTACAACGTAAAACCGTCAGTCTCAGGGTACCTCCAAGCCGCAGAAACTTCCTTTACAACGTAACACCGTCAGTGTCATGGGACCTCCAGCCAGCCGCAGAAGTTATCTTTACAATGTACCTCCTGTCTCCGGGGGCGTCAATCAGCTGTAGAAGTTTCCTTCACAATGTAACACCGTGACGGAGATATCAAGTAAATAATCTCCTAGCTTAAAGTGTATTGTATTAATATAAGGATTGGCGTAATAATTTATATCAAGAGATTCTTTTAGTTTTTAGTTATTATTTACGTTTCGCTTGCTGTAAGACAAATAGTTATTTAATAAGTAGATTTATCATGTCGATTTTAAGTTTAACCATCGCTTTTAACCTGAATTTAAACTTTTTTCCTATAAAGTTTAAAGAGGTTCTCTTTTAATAATATGGAGTTGATCTATTAAAAATATAGTTAGATCGTTAGAAATTTAACATATGTAAACAACAACATCGATATGTTGTTCCCTATCTAAAACATATAACAAAGCCCATGTCTGCTGAATGAGAGGGCCACATGTCTTTAGTCAGTCGTATCCTTGCATGAATTACGAAGTACGTTGTAAGAAACTAAATAATTGTTTCTTAAACATACTTATTAAATGCGCTTTATAATTTTCATTAAATATACGTGTTTTTTAAGTTATTTACAATTGGCATTGCAACCGGCTTACAATATAGTCAAATTGTTCGTAGCAAACTTTTTCAAACGAAATAAGTACGGAAGTATAAATACAAAAAGTATGAAAGAGTTGAATTTTCTACACTCGAGGTGGTTAAAATAACGGAATAAAAGAGTTGATCTAAACAAAGAACTGTTAAGAGAGCAGAATAATTGTATTCTTCTCTTTGTTGCGTGATACGGTAATGCGGGTTAACAGACTGTCAAAAATGAATCTTCTAAACAACCAGTCCATATTTTATATAAAACTTTTATTTAAAAATGTCATTTACTTATATATTTGAATATCATATGAGTTAATTCGACGGCAGCGCTAAATGGTACAATGATCACCTGATTGATCTCGTGAAAGCTTTAATCGGAATCCGTTCGTGTAATTAATAAACTCCAAAGCCGATGTTGAACATTATTAATTGAATCTTAATCAAAATTTCCATTTAATTACCCTATACTCCACTACTCACACGTGTTTATTCACTATTATATTATTGAAAATCGGTCGTTAAAAAGTGTTTTGTTGTAGATTTAGTAAGATAAACGTTGGCCGTTAAAATGTCATATAATTATAGGAGTTTCGATAAATATTAGTAAGACATGTAACATGAACTTATTGGTAAACATTAGTTAGAAACTTTTTATATTCTTACGTGTTAAATCATAACATTGAAATTTATATCACATACAGACTTTTCAACTCAATTTTTTTTTATCAGTTTAATGTTAAACTGCAACATTTCTTTCATTCGTTCGAGCCGATTTAAATGTATAATATCAAATCGCCAAACACGTTAAGGCGAGACCCTATGCAGTATATTCCGTCTGTGAAAATAAATAGTACTCAAAGTTTATTATTCTTTTAAAAAAATATAAGATACCAAAATTTGGTATCTTATAGACCAAAGACATCTTGCATATTAAAGACATTCACTGTAAAAATTCATGGCAAGAAATATTTTCCCCAAGAGTTAACTTTAAAGCAATATCAAATTTAACTTTTTAATGTAATACTGCTGAAGAATGGCCGTACGTCTGCGCAGGCAGGATGACCTGTACATGTCAGCAGCTCAGTGTGACAGCCACGAGGAACCCTGACAGAACGCTGGACTGAATTATATTTAAAAAGTTCTAAAATTTACGGCTCAATTAATCCATAATTATAAGGTTTGTATGATTCAAAACTTATTAAAGGACAATTTGAAAAATGCATACTTTAGATACTTTCGAAAAGACGATCAGGTAGTTATTTAAAACAAGTATAAATGAGAGATGAGTGTAGTACGATTGTAGGCTTTCTAAGGCCGATATAAGTTTATTAGAGGGAGGTCAACTATATACACCTCCTACCACCCGTGGGAATTTTAGACATATATTTTTTTGTTGCTACTGACATGTACTTTAGGGTTTTGCTAGTTTGCCACTTTTAAATTACAGCGAAACCCAGAAAGGCAAAAAATATTATCGGTAAATAGTCGAAAAAATAGCATGGGACCATTTTGAGAAAAAGTTACTCCATTGAATTTTTTACATTGATGTTCATAATGATGTGTCACAACACCATATTTACCTTGAAAAAAATTAAGTTGACATCCAATATGGTGGATCCAAAATGGCGGGCGAAAATTATTATCCTGTTAAAATAAAGGATTAGCCACCCGACAATGATAGATGTTGGTCCCGAGTCAATATCTCAAAAAATGCAGAGAGGTAACTTTTTTCAAAAATTATTCCATGATAATTTTTCCAACTATTTAACGATGATATTTTTTGTTTTTCTAGGTTATGCTGCAATTTAAAAGTGGCAAACAAACAAAAACTTAAATTACATGTCAGTAGCAAGAAAAAAATATATGATATGTATTGAAAATTTCCAAGGGGGGGAGGGTTTCATATCGACGGCCCATAGTCTATATACTCCAGTTAGAAACAACTGTTAATATCTTACCACCACAAAAACGTTTTAAAAGAAAATAATCAAATGTACTTAATAAATGGACTTATACGTGCGTAATTTACGTGTGCATAATGGTAGAAATGTTTCTACAGTTAAAATGTACAGGATAGTATCTGTTAACTATCATGTACACACCTCTAAATCTGACGTTGCCAGTTGTGGTGATTCAAATTAGTTTCCATTAAACCAATGACACCCATTAAGCGAACCATTACCATTGCATGAAATACAGTTACTGTTTCCCAAAAGTCTCAAACCAGTTTAATAACTGATTGAATTTTAGTCAATCAAATGAACTAAATAATTTAGTTTAAATGTTTTTTTTTTTTTCAAATAAGTCCCAACAAAAAGAGTTTTTGTACATGTTATATCCATTCCTGTACCAAAGACAAAATTTTTGGGGGTTTAAAACCAAATTTTCAAGAACAAAAACCTCCGTCAAGTGACCACTAAGTTTGAAAGGCTTCATAAAAGAAAAAAAATTACGCAAACCTGAGTCATCTTCCAAACCAAAGCTGCAATAGTTTGAAGATTCAAATTGCCATAAGGTTTTTATTGAAAAGAACCCACATGACGGGTCATATACCACGCAAATGGAATATAAAAAGCAGTTCTTAAGTTATTCCTAGCACGAACTGTTGGTAAAATTTTGGTATCACCAACCTTACCCACAAAATAAAAATTTTGGATGGAACTGTTCCTCCAAAACAAATAAAGCCCTCATCAATTGACTATTTGGAAGAGCTCGTTTACTACAATAAGATGGTGCATAACAAGTCATATAAATGCATATATGGGTCATACCCATACAAATATTAATGTTTTTAAATTGACATAATCACAAAAATATTAAATTTTCTAAAGTTTGGATATTTTAAAAAGGCTGCGAATTGATTTGGTATTTGTACTGGTGAATTATTCTTGACAAGCCCTTAAATTGAAGGGTCACTTCATTGAGGCTTAACTTTTTTATATGGGGCAGCAACCCTCCCAAATTTGTGATTTTGTGGGCTAGGGTGGTGACTACAAAATTTTACTAAACGGACTAGTTAGTGCCAGAAATGGTTTGAAAACGGGTTTTAACAATTGTCATGAAGTTTACATATTATTTGCGTGATACTGACATGACGGATACTTTTCACAAACCAAATGGAAATTTTGAATTTTAAAACGACTAAAAAGAAGTACAGTGAAGAAAGTACACGTTAGATACTTTGGAAAAGACGACCTGGTAGCTATAATACCAAGTATGAATGAGAGATGAGTGTCCGGCTCATTTGATGGGGACCATTGTCAATGACTGTGGCTTTCGTTTGGAGCTCAGGTTTTAAGTTTATGAGTTATATTAAAATGAATAAATATATGTACATAAAGTTACAAGAAACAAAATTACGCAAACATGAGTTCAATATAAATTTCATATATATATATGAACTCATGTTTGCGTAATTTTGTTTCTTTTATGAATTCCTTCAAAATGAATGGTCAGTCATTGTGAGTTTGTATTTGAAAATTTGGGGCTAACTCCCAAACATGGCGTTTTGACGCATGGACGGATTAACATGCACAACAAAAAGTTTTTTTTTTGTAGGAACTCATGTGTAAAAATATCGTTAACAGATGGGAGGTAATATTTCTTGACGAATAATTGTGAAGTAGCCTACTATCAGAGGAATATAATCTTTGGATTCACAATGCTTTTGAAATGCATTTTTGCTTTAAATTAAAAATATTATTCAATTTCTTTTTGACGGAACAATTATATCACTAACAACATGTACAAGCTGTTGAACCAGGGAAGTAATTTTTCATAAAGGCTGCTTGAATTTTCATAGTAAAAAAAGTAATTTTGAAAGTTCATAAATTTACGATTAAGTAAGTGTATAATTGGCCACATCAAGTGACTGATTTCCAATATCCAAATAATTCCAAAAACTATTATCATAAGGGGAAAATTTTGTCTGTGTCATATTAAAGATACACACAAAATTAATCGTGTACACAATAAGTTAAGTAGTTCAAATTGAACTTTTAAAGTAGGTTTTTTTAAACCATGAAAATCTGAAAAAAATTCGTTACCTAAATAGAGAAAGATATGTATCATTAAAACTTATCAAATTTAAAATACTTACCTATCTATCTTACTGTTAACCTTTTAACAAGGTCTTCCACCAATTTTTTCCAGTTAAATTTCGTTATCACAGAAGTTTTATGTTTACAAACCATAGAAACATAATAAGAATAGTGTTTTTTTTTATTTATATACCATATTTTTTTAGTCTTCCTCTTAATCATTTTATCGATTGATATGTTTCCCATATAGTATTCTATAGCTATTATTGTACCTTTTCTATTTCCTTTTCATTACTCTCGTATCCCGTTGAGTGAAATTTGCAAGATACTGTAACAGGCAATGAACTTATCCCTAGTTAAGGAAGGTAGATGCTCATAAAACAATATTGTTTGCGGAATATTTTCTTTACAGTGTAACCCATTACTCTCTCCATGATTTGTGGATTTATCTTTAATGACAGTCATCGATGGAGATTTTTAGCTGACCTTATTACCCATAATAATAAGTGTTATTAGGTCTATATTTTTCAGGGCATTTGATGTGTATGTAATGAAACAAAATTTCTCTAGTACTACCATAAAATGTGATTCCCACATTATCATATCGGTGATTTCCACATTAAATTTAAAAAACGTTAACAATTAAAAATACACAATAATTTGTGGAATCGACATTAAATTAATCCGTCTTCTTGTTGATACGTCAATTTTTTTGGGTTGGAAACAAACACTTATGATTTGTCAGTAACATACAGGGTGCGTTGTATGTACCTGGTTCCTAGTGCAGTGCTGTCAGGCGGTGAGGCACGGACACGAGTGGCGTGGCACGGACGAGGTGCGGACGGGGCGACACGGCTGGCCGGCGTGAGGGGCGGCGCGCGACTGACCGCCACCCCCGCCTTGCGTAACCACCCCCGCCCCCGCCACCACCCCCGCCCCCACCCCCGGCACCCGTCAATATCTCGTCAGCCCCGTCCATTCATCATACTGACTCGACTCGACTAACTTTATGAAAATCCTATCACGGCTTATTCGATTTCCTCCACCTTACTTCGACTCGGAAGGCAAACTCGTTCGCTGAGTAACAGATGACAGGTTCAATTTCCTGATGTCGTTCAGAAACAGGTGTTAAAGGCTTTAGACTCATCGACACTGAGGGATTGGAGGTTTAATAGAAAATAATTGTTTTCAAGGGTAAAAGAATTTTTTTTAACAGAACACTTTTTAAAGACCTATCCAAATACTGTTTGTCTCAAAGCCGATGGTTTTTAAAACGTGATTTACTCTTTAATATTTTGTATATTAATCTTTACAGATTTGAATAAATTCATTTTATTCTTAGTGTGATTTCATGTAAAAAAAGATTTATTTAAAATTAACAGTTTTTTAACATATAGGGTGCGTTGTATGTAACGGTATTTTTAAGCAATCGATTAACAATATTAAAGATTAAAATAAAATAAATAATTAAATAGTAGAAAATGCAGAAATAAAAATTCAATATTTAAAAGAAACAAGTAACTTTAAAATACAAGTCATTTTTTACTATATGAATCTGACCTAAACGTGGGGGGGGGGGCGGCCTGGTGTAGTGGTAGAACGCGGGGCTTCGGCTCCCAGGGTTCCATGTTCGAATCCCGCCAATCACCAATGACAATTTGCTAAGTGATAATGCCGCAACCTTGAGGGTGCACAACAAGCTAAATAAGCTGTAGTGCGTGTCCATGGAAACTCCTAAGCCTGGCCCTCGTCTAGAATGAAAAAGACCTAAACGTTGTTCTAAAAGGTTCCAACTAATTAGGAAGATAAACACCAGTGCCTTGCCAGTAATTTTTTTCGTAGGATAAAAGAATATAAATAGTATATTTCCTCCAAAAAATGTGTGCATCGTACTATACTTATAAGGTCGGATGAAATACCTTAAACTTAGAGCCATGACAAACATTCAACTATTTCACAACCAACAAAATAACCAATTCACAAAGAGAAATGATGGTCATCGACAAAGCAGTTCAGGCAAAAACAGATGTCCTACATTTCAATGTTGTGGCCAGCTCCCTTGACATTAAACAAACATCAGTTTCTTATCGAATACCCCGTGATATAATGCTCTCTCGGATTTTTGCGATGTGATAATGTTGCATTTGTTTCAATATTGCACTTATCGACTAATGGTAACCATAACTCAATGTTGAACTGAACTTTAATAACCTAATTTACATTCAAGATTCAGTGCTTGTTTTTCGGTCCTAAGACTACATCTTTCCCTCATTGGAAGCACAAATATGTTTATCTTCTTGTATCAGGATGTCAACAAATCACTAGTGTACATCATATCATATTTACACAACAAACATGTGCTGTGATACATTTATGTGTTTAATTCTTAATTCATTCTTAGGCCTACTATATGTATGTTTACTATTCGTACCCATTTTTAAGTTGACGATAAATAGCCAATTGAATTTTGGGTGATTATACAGTAATTCAAGATCTTTAAAAAAATAATCTGGTCATACATTATAAAGCCCCTATTAAAGAAACAATGTAAAACGGATGATTAGTCTTCAAGATTCAAAAACGGAAATCAAAAGCTGCCCCAACAATTCAAGTATAATATGAGGCGTTGAAAACGTTCCATAAATTGATGTAATGTTATTCAAAGTAAAACAAGAAAACTATTGGTTTGGGAAACGCCATATGGCACATTCTGACACAGATATTTATGGGGAAGGACTGATATTTCACCACTGACTACATGAAAGACTTGTTTACAAAGGAATATAAATATTGCGGTTTGTCGTGACAGATGTTTTTCTAGTAATCTGTCGAAAGTTTACATTTCTGAAGATTTTAAAGCAGTAAATAAAATGATAACTTGTGATAAATTTCGTTACTTTACTTGTTTATTTTCATGCTTGCAAAGAAATGTGGTAACCGACTGTTTATACAGTATAAATTGAAGGATTAAAAAGTGCTTTGAATTAGATGTTTTGAAATTCTTTGTTTTACCTGCCAGTTTTCATAAAATTGACTTTGAGTTTTTGAAATGGCCGCAATTTTGAGATGATTTAGAGCGTAAAATACCAGAGCAACGCCTAAATATTGGCGTATTTAGGCAATAACTTAGACTAGCCAGGGGACAGGTTTAAGGTTTAATCTAACGTTGGTTCAACACGCCAATAATACAAATTAAAACCTTATGTTAAATTGATAATATAAGTAATTATATAATATATATTTATAATGAAAATTTATAATATAAATAAACTTATAAAAACAAATTAAATTAATACTATTAAAAACTTACAAGTTATGACGCATCTTTGGACCATCTAACAAACAGTTTTGTATTGAAAAAAATAGTTTTGAAAAAATAATGTATTTTATACTTTACAAAAATTGATTGAATATAACTTGTAGATAAACACGCCAGAGAACACATTAATATGTAAATTACAACTTTTTTCACAACTATTCAATGGTGATCTTTTTGTGAATTTTCAAACGTTTTAAAACATTTTATTTATGCACGAATATTAAACACAATGTTGTGTATTATTTTTCCATGTTTGCAATCGATGCAATGTTGATGCAATAGGATTGCTTGAACTATCTTTTTCTAATTTATAATCAATGGTTCTAGTTATAAAACTGTATATATATCAAATGAAATTGTGGAGGAAACAACAGGAGGTGGGAGGGAGGGAGAGAGAGCTACTTCCGGCCGCTACGACCATCCCACTGATAACGCGAAGTCGTGGAGTCCAGTCTTCAAGTGAACGTTGGGTATTTTAGGGTGTAGTGTGAACTCACCACCATAGTCATCATACAATCAGGGATGTTTCCTAGTGGCACCTGATCTCTGAACATCCCCCCATGTCGCGGTCCTCCTCTGTTAGCGGTGATGACGGCCCTCCTCCTGTTTTGAATATGCGACGTCTCTCCTCGGCTTTTTGCGACTATTAAGTGTTCTTTACTCTTTTCTAGGCACCTTTTAGCTGCGGCAATGTACCTTTTGTAACAAAATCTCCAGCGTTAAAGTCATTCATAACTGATTGCCATGTCTGCTTTCTCAGAGTCTCCGTCTTAACGTCGACCGATGTCTTTTCAATCACTGGGTGTCGCAGAACAAGAGTATTAGCAAGTTCTAAATCCTGTTTAGTGAAGTTCACACCGCGTTCTTTCGTTTTCTTAGTTACATCCATTTTTAGTTAGTTTTTTAGTTACTACAACACAAAACACAACACACACTACACAAAACTAATAAATATAATACAAAATTATAAAATTGCAATGATTATAAAAACTAGACAACCTGAGCCTTAAAACACTATATTAAAAACTCGCTCAGACGAACTTCAAAGACAAATTTGAGAACTGAGAGACCGTGATATCAACGGAGTTATGAAACCCCCACCCCCGTCACCATACTATGGTAACGGAAGGACACTTTCGTTGTCCACAGGTGTTTCTAGATGCCTTAACATCTCAAAATCGATGGTTTTTGACATCTTGTTCGCGTTAGTGATGGGAATCATTCGATAGAAACAATCGATTCATACGGTTATTGCGCGCCAAACGATTCACTCGATGGTCAATTTAATTTTCATTCGGATGAACCATCCATTCTTTCAAATGTGAATTGTCTAAACGGCACTACCCATCTATCTGAAAACTATCTGTTCCATGTTTTCATTCAATTGTAAAACTATCCGACCCGTATTTAAAAACTACGATTCAGTTATTCAATTACTGAACTGTTCTTTATTATTGAGTGGTACAAATATCCGTATATTTGCATCAATGGATTGATCTTTATATAATCTTTATAATCCGATTTTTATATAATCTTCGACGAGATGATCGCATCACACCTTATTACATTCATTCTTCTCTTTTAAAACTATCAGATCTAAGGCAAATTCGAATCATTCAAATTACTCATTCTGTAATCAACCTTGGAATCCCAAACTATCTTGCGGCAAATTTTGAATTCTTAAGTGAGAGAGGCGCAAGAAACACCCGCTCTGGCTCGTCAACGCTACGCATTCCCCGACACAAGACCACAACTTTCAATAAATCTTTCACTGTAACAGCCTGCCGCCTCTGGAACTCTCTGCCCCATGAAATAAAATCCGTTGAAAATCGTGTACGGCTGACGGTGGCGCTGAAGAAACATTATCTGGAGCGGATGACCGTGGCGTGGCGGGATGGCGTGCGTTAGGCTTAGCTGTGGCATCGAATGAATGTGTGAGTGCGTGCGAATGTTAGGGCATTATTATTGTTGTTATATACTTTTTTGTTTATTTATATATCTTAGGAAACTTTGCTTATAAATTTTAAGCATATTTTGGTTTTGTATATTAGTATTAGAGGTTAGCTGTAAGAAAGGACCATGTGGTCCTAAGTTCGCCTCAATAAAGAAGTATTTTCATTCATTCAACTTTTCCCTTTTTTAATGACCTAAACGTAAATACCTACAATGTTTAGGATAGATTATAAAATCCTATACTCTTATACGAGCAGTGTTATCTTGGATGTATGTATGCTTGCTTGCTTGCTTGCTTGCACAACGATCTCAAAAACGGCTCCGAGGATTTTCTTCAAAGTCTGGAAATAAGTAATTTATGACTCAAAAACGTCTTTTATGCAGATTACTTGGCCAGAGAAAATCTAATATCGTAATAAATCGAATTTTAAAGTTGTAAAATTTTAACATTGGCCTTATGGGTTGCCGTGATAGCAACGAAAATAAACAAGGAAAGTGTAAACAAATGAAGTAATCATAACAGCTGTTTGGAATCTACAGCCATTAAGGGAAAATACAGCAAGTGGGATGAAGAGTCCATGGAGCAATAAAAAAGGTTTCTATTTATCAATTTTATGACATTGAAATATTTTATAGTAACTGGATGAACTGGTAAACATGAAATAACACCGAGCAAGGCTCGGTCCACCAGGTACTAGGTTTTATTCAACCATTCGCAGGTGACTCAACAGTATATCTTTATCAAAATCTATTTACTTATTTGATACGCTAGGGGTTTTTTTGTGATCATTACTCCTCCTAAACTATAGGACCGATTTTAATAATTAAGGTGTCATTGGAAAGAGCTTAGCATGAAGTTTTGCAGGAAATAAAATTTAAAAAGGTTTGACTAAAGCGAAGAGCCCTAGGCGCCCTTAAAGTTTCATATAAGTCCATCAGATTTAACATGGGAATAGAAAATTTCAAATAAAGCAGCTGATTGGAGCAAACAAAGTTTTTCAGCAAAGCCATATGTTGTTAATAGAATGGAAACCGTTGCATTTAGAGATAGAGCTGGAGGCATTTCATTCAGTTGATAGAAGATGTAAATAAATAAACTATTATCCTAATACATTATTAAGGTCAGAATTCAGTTTAAAAACATTTATTTTGAATCACATGTGTGAAGATCTTAATATTCACATATATGTTTATATTCCAAAGAAAAATACTAAAAGAAAAAATAAATCCTTATGAATAAATTATATAAATATAAATAGAAATAAAAGGAAAAAGAAACAGACTTAGCATTCATTAAGAGTAGATTTATTGAACCATTTTAGTTCGGTTTAAGATTAAGACGGGTCATACGCTACTTAGGGCCGCTTTCCCCAATTAAGGTTTAGAATAAACGTGAATTTAATTTAAGCCGTATGAATATTCTAATGTTTAAATTATATACCATTTATCCAATACTCGGTTGTGTATACGCTTCGATTGGAGTTTATGGCGAATGTTAATGCAAAGCGTTTGTGAGCAATTACCTGAAAGAAAATTACATGAAAATGTAAATTACTTTTATTTAGTTCAACTATGAAATGCTAACTATGAATTTTAAAAACATGAAAATTACATAATTGTAACTATTCTTTTTGTGTTTAGTGATGATCTGCAATAAAAAGAACCCAGTTTCCAGTAATTCCAGCACTCACTATGACTAGGTATAGTTCAGGGTTAGTCCAATAGAATTTACCTTCCCTCCCAGTACTTTCTCATGGACTACTGTATATGTGGCAGCAGGTCAGGCCAACTCCTTTGAGGGGCTCTTAATATTCGTAGAGAACACTAAAGAAACGTGGACAGATGATTGAGTATTCACAAGAAATTTAGTTTAAAAAAGCTCTTGTAAAAAAAATCAGTACAACAGGATGTTCAATCATATAATAAATACAATAGTTCTAGATTACTGTACCATAATTACTAGGAGTACGCTTATTCTGCGCGTAATGGGATGAGTGAACTCAGATATTACCAAAGCATTATTTTGTTAATTTACGAGCAACGTGTTTGTATTGTTTCAAAAGTTCTAAAATAATTGACAATTAGGCTGGCCACACACTGTGGCGACAAAATGTTTTTTATTTTGTGTTTTGTTGTTGAACAGCTGACGAAATGTTCATCAAGCCATAATGGTTTAAATGTTTTTTCCTATTAGAATTGAGCAAACTCTACAAAACTATAAGTGACGAATAAATTATGTTTGCCAAAGGACATGAGAGGGCTTCGCCCCCCCCCCCCCGGCCAGACACCACCCCTTTTACTCCGCCCGTGATTAAAAAGCTATGACGGTTTGAATGCTTTTTTTACTGTTTAAACCTAGCTCTACAAAATTATGAGCCACTAATAAATTATGTTTGCCAAAGAAAATGGGGGGCCTGGCCCCCCGCACCCCCCATTTACGACACCCATGATTAACGTGCCATAATGATATGAGTTTTTCTTTTTTTATTAGTATTGAGTGAACCTTGCTCTACAAGGCTATGAGCGTCTAAAAACAGTTACACGCCAAAGCATTTGTATGCAACCCTCCAGATATACTCTGCCCCTTTATTAACATGCCAAGATGGTATGAATGCTTTTTTTATTAGTATTGAGTAAACCTAGCTCTAAATAACTATGAGAGACTAAAAACAGTTACACGCTAAAGCAGTTGTTTCAAAAAGGCTATGGGGGGGCTTCGCCACCCCACACACCCCCTTTGAGCTGCCATGATGGTTTACATGCTTTTTCTCTTATAGTATTAAATAAACCTAGCAACGCTAAACTATCAGCGACTAATTACAAGCCAAAGCAGTTGTTTGCAAAAAGAACATGGGGGGCTTCGCCACAACTCTCCTTTACACTGCCCATGATTATAAAGCCATGATGGTTTAAATGTTTCTTTATCTATTAGTATTAAATAATGAACCTAGCTCTATAAAACTATCAGCAACTAATTACACGCCAAAGCAGTTGTTTTAAAAAGGACATGGGGGGCTTCGCCCCCCCACACCTCCCCCTTTCAACTGACCATGATTATTAAGCCAAGATGGTTAACATGCTTTTCTACTAATAGTATTAAATAAACCTAGCTCTACAAAACTATCAGCGACTAATTACACGCCAAAGCAGTTATTTGTATAAAGAACATGAAGGGGCTTCGCCCCCCTCGCCCTCTAGCCAAAGCTGTTGTTTGTAAAAGGACAGGGGAGGCTTCGCCCCACAAATTCCACCCCCCACGCCCTCCTACCAAAGCAGGTGTTTGCAAAAGGACTTGGGGGGGTTTCGCCCCCCACGCCCCCCCTTTGCACTGCCCATGATTATAAAGCCATGATGGTTTAAATGTTTTTTTCTATTAGTATTAAATGAACCTAGCTCTACAAAACTGTCAGCAACTAATAACACGCCAAAGCAGTTGTTTTAAAAAGGACATGGGGGGGCTTCGCCCCCTCCTTTAGACTGCCCATGATTATAAAGCCATGATGGTTTACATGCTTTTTTAATAATAGTATTTAAATACACCTAGCTCTACAAACCTATCAGCGACTTATTACACGCCAAAGCAGTTGTTTGTAAAAAGAAAGTGGGGGGCTTCGCCCCTTACGTCCTCTCCCCAAAGCGGTTGTTTGCAAGCCCCCAAATCCCCCTCTTTACACTGCCCATAATTATAAAGCCATGATGGTTTAAAAGCTTTTTTTCTAATAGTACAAAAATTTTAATGAAGAAAAAGAAAATGAAGCTTGCATAGATAAATTACGATTAAGTAGAGAAGTATATGATTCAAAACGTTTCTCTTCAAAAAAATTAAGAAATATCTTACAGCAAGAAGAGTATGAAAAATGGTGCTCTCTTCCCCGTAAGGGTAGAGGCGTCATTTTATTCCAAGAGAGCGAATCGGAAAATATCCATTTTCACAGAAAATGTGGACTGTCAAACTCTGAATACAAAGACGCATTGAAAATCATTGGTGATGTGGCACCTCTGAGGTCAGTCCCCGGCAGATCCAAGGATGGAACCCGGTGCAGGCATTGTCCTGACGCCGAGACTTATCAGTTTGAATCTATTGAACACGTCCTTGGATCTTGCCCCCATGGGGAACTATTACGAAATAAACGCCACCACACAATAAGATCAATCATAGCAAATGAATTGAAGAAAAAGCAGAACTTTGAAGTCTTCGAAGAAGTGACATGTGTGGAAAACAATGGATCCATCAGAAGGTGTGATATCATTGCCATTGACAAGAAGAAAAAACATGGATATTATATTGATCCAACTGTCCGATTTGAAAAAGCACATAATCAACCACTTCTAGTACATAACGAAAAGAAAGATATATATAGTGGAACAAGAGATGACATTAAACAAAAATACAGACTTTCCATTGTAGAAGTCATTGGATTGATGGTTGGAGCAAGAGGAACTGTTCCAGATTTTTTCAAAAAATCTGGAATCAGTTCCACCTCCCAAAAGAATCTTTAAAAATTATCTCGACAACAGCCATCAGATATTCAATTAACATTTTAAAGAACCATTTATATAGTAAATACCAATGATTAATTATCCAACCATTTTTTATAATATTTCAAAATTCATCAACCTTTGTTATTCTGCAACCTTTGTTATTCAGCAACTTGTAAATTATAAGAAGGTGTTAATTTATTATTTACTTAATAAATTATGTTTATATATGTATATAAACATAGCTTCGCCCCCCGCGCCTTCCCGCAAAGCGGTGTTTGCAAAAAAACTTGGGGGGGCTTCGCCCCCCCACACCTCCCTCTTTAGACTGCCAATGATTATAAAGCCATGATGGTTTACATGCTTTTTTATAGTAGTATTTAAATAAACCTAGCTCTACAAACCTATCCGCGACTAATTACACGCCAAAAAAGTTGTTTGAAAAAAGAAAATGTGGGGCTTTATTTTGCGGTTTTTTGCAAAAGGACATGGCCCCCCACATCCCCCTCCTTACACTGCCTATAATTATAAAGCCATGAAGGTTTAAATGCTTTTTTCTAATAGTATTAAATAAACATAGCTTCGCCCCCCACGCCCTCCCACCAAAGTGGTGTTTACAAGAGGAATTGGAGGGGCATCGCCCCCCACACCTTCCCCTTTACACTGCCCATGATTAAGAAGCCATGATAGTTGTGATATAATCATCTGTATTTTAGAGCACATGTTATGAAAACAAAACAATGTTTGTTTACTTTTGGACTTATAGTTTTGACAGTTAAATAAAACTTGTATTTTTAGTTTAATGTAATTATTTTAGTAATTACTTTACAATGGCGCTGCGGGAAAATGTAAACGAAGATACATTATCAACATTGTCAGCAGAACATACAGATGCTAGAGATCTGACACGATTTAAATTTGAAAGTTTCGACATACAAAAGGAGTCATGGAAATACTATCACCAACGTTTTGAGTTAGAGGTAAACATTTCCGGGCTGCAGCATAATAGTGAAGCCAAAAGAATTTTACTTCTAAAATGGATTGGTGCTGAACACTACAGAATAATAGTGGATAATTTTGATCCAGTTCCTATTCTTAAAGTGGAATATGAAGAAATCGTTGATTTTATCTCAAATTTTTATAGACCTAAAACTTCTTACTTAGCTGAAAGACAAAAGTTTGGAAAGATTTTGAGAAACGAAGGTCAATCTATCAGTTTGTTTGTAAACAATTTGAGAGCAGGTGCAACCGAGTGTCAGTTTAAGAACACACTGGACGAAAGGCTACGTGATCAATTTTTATTAGGTTTGAATGACCCTAAAATGCAAGAGGAACTCATCAGAAAACATCCTGAAGAGGATGCCAAACTAAATGACATTCCTGAAAATGCTTGGGAGCGGATACATATAGATTTCAAGGGACCTTTTGACGGATACATGTGGCTAGTGGTAATAGACGCGTATTCTCGATGGCTTGAGATATTTCCGATGAAGAACGCTACGAGCAATACAGTTATAAAGCGACTAAGGGAACTGTTTTGTAGGTATGGACTGGTTAAACACATCGTGACTGATAATGGAAATCAGTTTGTCTCACAAGAATTCGAAGAATTTTGTCAAAAAAATAACATTAATCACATACGAACAACTCCTTATCACAGTCGATCCAATGGTTGCGTTGAAAGAGTAATCCAGACTTTCCAGAACAAATATATGATGATCAATATCGATGATCATGAACAAAGGCTTCAAACACTTTTACTTTCATACAGAACTACACCACACACATCAACTGGAAGGACACCGGCTGAACTGTTTTTAAAGAGAAACTTAAGAACACTACTTGACACGCTTAGACCAGATGTAAGAACAAAGATGGAACAAACTCAGCAACGACAAAAATATTACCATGACATACACTCAAGATCTAAGTCCTTTGAAGCAGGAGATGAGGTTTGGGTGAAGAGGAATCCGAGTGAAAATTGGAGGGAAGGTATTATATTGAGAAGAACTGGACCTTTATCATACAGAGTTATGATTGACAATCTAGAATACAGACAACATGCTGACCATTTGAGAACCCGCGCACATCCAAGCAACGTGTTACTTTCAATCCACGCAGTCAACACTCAACTTGTGAACAGCTACGAGGTAACGACACTACAAATAAAAACGACACTACAAATCAACAATTAACTAGAAAGTCAGATCGAACCATACGAAAACCCAACTATTACCATAATGAGTATTAAGTGTTCGAGGAAAGGAAGGGGAGAAATGTGATATAATCATCTGTATTTTAGAGCACATGTTATGAAAACAAAACAATGTTTGTTTACTTTTGGACTTATAGTTTTGACAGTTAAATAAAACTTGTATTTTTAGTTTAATGTAATTATTTTAGTAATTACTTTACAATAGTTTAAACCCCATGGCTTTCCCCTTTACACTGCTCATGATTAAGAAGCCATGATAGTTTTAATGTTTTTTTAACTCTCTACAAGATTATAAGAAACTAATAACAGTTACATGCCTAAGCAGTTGTTTGCAAAGAGACATGGGGGGGCTTCGCCCCCCCACACCCCCCCCCCTTTGCAATGCCCATGATTATAAAGCCATGGTGGTTTAAATGTTTTTTTCTACTAGTATTAAATGAACCGGGGTAGCGGATTTGTACCCCCCGGATTTGTACCCCCCACAAAAAACGCTACGTCATTTTGACGTCACAGGAGGCGGGGCCTAAATCGCTCGAGAAACAGCCCTCGACTGGAAATGTACCCCCTAATACATTATTAAATCATCAACACCTAAATGGTTTGCAATTAAATTATTTCCCTTGAGTCTGACCCCGGAAATGTACCCCCCGGATTTGTACCCCCGATTGAGATAGGACGAAATGAATGGCTAAAAAAGCTCCTCCGTGACATTTTACATATTTATACCTAGTTTCATGGCAAACAGTCCAACGGAATACGAGACCATAAACGTGAAACATATATAATCAAACTAACAAATTTTTTATGAATTTAGATATTCAAAACAATATTTTATCCAATACTTTCATCGCGTATTATTGACAGATTTTCTAGCTTACTTAATGATGAATAAAACTACACAATATAATAATAATAAGACATATTCGTAGAATAATATTAGGCAATAATTTATCGAACAGCCGTTGATTTACGAGAATTTAATTAAAAAAGTCAATAACAAGAACGAATATTGACCCGGTATATTTCCATGGTCGGTCAAACTGGATTTGAGCACAGGGGGTACAAATCCGGGGTATAAGACTTAAGTATAAGGCCACGGGGGGTACAAATCCGGGGTAGGGCTTGAAGATTTGGCAACGGGGGTACAAATCCGGGGGGCAAAAATCCGGGGGGTACAAATCCGGGGTAGGACTTAAGAATTTGACCACACGGGTACAAATCCGGGGGGTACAAATCCGGGGTAGGACTTAAGAATTTGACCACACGGGTACAAATCCGGGGGGTACAAATCCGGGGGGTACAAATCCGGGGGGGACAATTCCGGGGTCGGACTTAAGAAGTTTAATTGGATTTATATCAAGTATGCAGCTGTTAAGCCAACCGTGAAATGTCAGTTGATTAAAATACATAATAATTTATCCGTCCTAAAAGTTCGCAGCCGGAATTGTACCCTCCGTCCTGTGACGTCAAAATGACGTAGCGTTTTTTCTGGGGGGTACAAATCCGGGGGATACAATTCCGGCGACCCGTTTTAATTCAACAAAACTATCAGCAACTATTTAAACGCCAAAACAGTTGTTTTAAAAAGGACATGGGGGGTCTTCGCCCCCCCTTTTAACTGGCCATGATTATAAAGCCATGATGGTTAACATGCTTTTCTACTAATGGTATTAAATAAACCTAGCTAAATAAACCTACGAAACTATCAGCGACTAATTACACGCCAAAGCAGTTGTCTGTAAGAAGAACATGAGGGGGCTTACAAAGTGACATGGGAGGCTTCGCCCCCCACAACTCTCCTTTACACTGCCCATAATTATAAAGCCATGAAGGTTTCAATCCTTTTTTTAAATAGTATTAAATAAACATAGCTTCACCCCCCACGCCCTCCCACCAAAGTGGTGTTTGCAAGAGGAATTGGAGGGGCTTCGCCCCCCACACCTTCCCCTTTACACTGTCCATGATTAAGAAGGCATGATAGTTAAATGCTTTTTTCGTACTGAGTAAATCTATAGCTCTACAAGATAATGAGCGACTAATAACAGTTACACGCCAAAGCAGTTATTTGCAAATAGACATAGGGGGGCCTTCGCCCCCCCACGACCCCCCCCCCCTTACTCTGCCCGTGATTAAGAATCCATGATAGTTTGAATGTTTTTTTTTCTACTGTGTAAAACTAGCTCTACGAGATTATGAGCAACTAATGACAGTTACACGCCATTGCAGTTCTTTGCAAATGGACGTGGGGGGGGCTTGCCCCCCCACCCCCTTCTTTAACTGCCCATGATTATAAAGCCATTATGGTTTAACTGTTATTTTCTACTTGTATTAAATGAACCTAGCTCTACAAAACTATCAGCGACTAATTACACGCCAAATCAGTTGTTTGTAAGAAGAACATGCTTCGCCCCCTACGCCCACACGCCAAAGCGGTTGTTTGCAAAAGGACATGGGGGGGCTTCGCCCCCCCACACCCCCCTCATTACACTGCCCATAATTATAAAGCCATGATAGTTTAATTGTTTTTTTAATAGTATTAAATATCTTCGCCCCCCACGCCCTCCCGCCAAAGCAGGTGTTTGCAAAAGGACTTTGGGAGGCTTCGCCCCCCACACCCCTCTTTGCACTGCCCATGTTATAAAGCCATGATGGTTTAAATGTTTTTTTATTAGTATTAAATGACCCTAGTTCTACAAATCTATCAGCAACTAATTACACGCCAAAGCAGTTGTTTTAAAAAGGATATGGGGGGCTTGCCCCCCCACACCCCCCCTTACATGCTATTTTAATAATAGTATTTAAATAAACCTAGCTCTACAAACATATCAGCGACTAATTACACGTCAAAGCAGTTGTTTGTATAAAGAAAGTGGGGGGGCTTCGCCCTTTACGTCCTCCCGCCTAAGCGGTTGTTTGCAAAAGGACATGGGGGGCTTCGCCCCCCACATCCCCCTCTTTACACTGCCCATAATTATAAAGCCAAGATGGTTTAAAAGTTTTTTCTAATAGTATTAAATAAACATAGCTTCGCCCCCCGCGCCTTCTGGCAAAGTGGTGTTTGCAAAAGGACTTGGGGGGGCTTCGCCCCTCACACCTTCCCCTTTACACTGCCCATGATTAAGAAGCCATGATAGTTTGAATGCTTTTTTCCTACTGTGCAAATCTATAGCTCTACAAGATTATGAGCGACTAATAACAGTTACACGTCGAAGCAGTTATTTGCAAATGGAAATGGGGAGGCTTCGCCCCCCCCACACCCCCCCTTTAAACTGGCCATGATGGTTTAAATAATCTCCTCTAATAGTATTAAATCAACTAACCTCTAAAAAAATATCAGCGAATAATTAGACAAGAGAGCAGTGGTTTGTAGAAGGACATAGAGGAGCTTCGCCCTCCCGCCAAAGCAGTTGTTGGCAAAAGGACATGGGGGGCCTTTGTTCCCCCCACATCTTCGCCATTACACTGACCATGACTAAGAAGCCTTATTAGTTTGAAAGCTTTTCTTACTATGTAAATCTAGCTCTACAAGATTATGAGCGACTTAAAACAGTTAAACGCCAAAGCAGTTGTTTGCTAAGAGTCATGGGGGGGCTTCGCCCCCCAAAATCCCCCCTACCCTCTACCTATAATTATAAAGCCATGATGGTTTAAATGTTTTTTCTATTAGTATTAAATGAACCTAGCTCTACAAAACTATCAGCAACTAATTACAAGCCAAAGCAGTTGTTTTAAAAAGGACATGGGGGGCCCCCTTTAGACTGCCAATGATTATAAAGCCATGATGGTTTACATGCTTTTTTAATAATAGTATTTAAACTTAGCTCTACAAACCTATCAGCGACTAATTACCCGCCAAAGCAGTTGTTTGTAAAAAGAAAGTGTGGGGGCTTTGCCCCCCACGCCCTCCCGCCAAATCGGTTGTTTGCAAAAGAACATGGGGGGCTTTGCCCCCCACGCCCTCTCGCCAAAGCAGTTGTTTGCAAAAGGACATGGGGAGGCTTCGCCCCCCACGCCCTCCCGCCAAAGCGGTTGTTTGCAAAAGAACATGGGGGGGGCTTAAAGCCATGATGATTTGAATGCTTTTTTTCTCCCGTGTAAACCAGCATTTTTTTTAATGATGCGACAATTTTACATTGGAAAAATACCATTTACATTTGTTTACTTTTCTAAAATCACTACAGGTTACTGTTTAGGGTACTTAAAGAAAGAAGTAAGCGAACCATCTAACCCCTTGAGCGTAGTCACGGACATATTCATCACCCAGGAGGCGGGGGACAATAAAGTAGTCATTGACATTGGATAAATCCACAGTAAACCTGGATCTGCCAGGGGCATATTTTCCGTCCAGCAAGGATAACAACCCCATTCGTAATCAGTCTCGTATATACAATTTTTCGTGGCGCAGAGATCCGGGTTTTTATCCTTTTAGATCCTCGCCTTTTGGACCGCCTTTTTAAGTTTCAGAAGCTTGCTTATTCTTTGCCTTGGCCTACGGAAGCTCCCAGAGCTCTTGCTCGGGTTCTTGATCCGCTTGTGTGGTGCGGAATAACTGGTCACGAGGACGGCGCCAATGATGAGCCGTCCATGGATCCGCGACCTAATCCTCTTATTTTTGAATCTGGCTATCCTGACTTTATTATTATAAAACTAATTATACTACTATATATGCAAAATTAATTATTATTTTTGTGAATTTCTTGCTTGATTATGTATAGTAAAATTATGTAGGAAACAAATCATTAATCTACACATCTACAACTACAACATCCTACATTCTCAATTCAATTTCATACGTATTTAATTTGTCTTAATATAACTGATCGCATGCATCCTTCCTGGCACAAAAGTTTGTTATTAATACGAATTGCGCAATAAAAATATATTTTTTATCGCAATTTTATACAAAAATTGCGTTTGCTGGGATAAAATTCACATTTGTTTCATCAATGTACTTTTATACATGCAATAGTATCTTTACTCATTGTTTTTTAACGTTTTATTAATTGTACCTAAAAGAAACAATCAATAAATATTTTCTCTTAAATATATGGAATCAGCTGTTAGTAAAAGGAAAATGACAATGTGTTCCTGTTGGTTCCATCTAGCGTCATTCATATAAACTATTTCGACTGAGGCAACAAAACAGAAATGATCTATCTGAATTTTTATATTTCTAGGCATTGTTTTTTTCAATAATAAACATTTTAACGTAGACTTAAAAAACTAACAATTGATAGGCATGTAGCATGTCATTTAAGTGTTTCGTGAAATACTTTTTTTCTAAATTCCACTGTTATTTTCCTTTTATTTTGAAACAATCTTTATTTGTATCCCGTAGTTTACGAAAGTAAATTATTTCCCAATGTTAAACTTATGATGATTTTTTGCAAGTTAAAATATTAAATTACTCAAAAAATACTAAACCAATATGCTTCATAATTTAATGGCATATTCCCTGTGAGATACTTAACGTTTGTGCGAAATTTGGAATTGATTAGTGTAGCGGTTTTTTAGTTACCGCGTTACGTACACACACACTCACACAGTGACGGACAACGAATCTTCAACTCCGCTGATACATAGACTCGTTCACTTCGTTCACTCATCGATTATTATTTTGAATTCAATACATAAAAATTGCTCGATTTCGAGCAACGGGTTCACTAGTATATACAGTACCCTATACCACCAATGAAAACTGTCTATCTGAATAAGGCTAGATATATGGTTTATCCATCCATTCACCGGCCAGATAGTACCTCTACGCAGCGCGAGCCAATGCGCTACCCACCCCACTACACAAGAAACCATCGGATAAAAGAAAAACCATCATCGGATGGTTGAATCAGTCGTTTGTCCCTTCCTTGGTTCGCGCGCCGGCATCGGCAGTGATGTGTACCGACGGTCGCTGCCGACGTTAAAAAACAAATTCCCTGTGATTTCCCGCCCTAAATCGAACTTTAGGCGGTAGATTGGTTAGATACGCGATTAACTTATTTACGCTAACTCCAACGGTAGATGAATTATTAATTATTAAAAAGATACAAATGGCGGTTTACGGCTAAAATAAGGCGATTTCAAAAAAAAAGTAACGGTACATTTTCAACTTATTTTTGTATGTAGAATGTTGTTCTGCATAGCTTGCTAAGTATTTTTATGACACCCCGTATATTAGTGGCCTGAAAGAGCCGAAAGAATACATGCTTATTTATGACAGTTATAGCAAATATTCGCATTGTTTTGTTAGAAAAATTGCAATTACTCCGTTATTTGTGATTCGATCTTTATGATCTATATATTGTTTTGCAGGAAATAAAATTACGAAACTTTTTTGTATCTTGTACGATTTCTATAAAATTTACGGTTTTTAAGATATTAAGTTTTAAAATATAAAAACTGTTGCCATTTTGAAATGGAACAAAGTAGAAACTTGATACTCCACACCAAAATTGGCCCCATTAGTCAGCATGTACATACCAATTTTGAACTTGATATCTTTAGTAGTTCCAAAGTTATGCAAAATCTTGTTAAAAACACATATAGACCGACAGACGGATAACCAAGTATTTTAGGCCCATGTTTATAGGAACCTTTTCTTATTTTTGATGTAAGTAACCATATCCCGAAGTCTGTAAGGGTTTTTCGTAAACACCCTGTATATACATATGGAATTTGTAATTTTTATCAATTTCCAGAACATGTAGTTAATTTTTGGTCATAAGTTTTTTATTATAAGTCAGAATCTTATGAGCCAGAAGGGTGAAGAAGTTAGTAAATTTTGTGCTACCTCGTTCAAAACATACGACTCGTAAATGTTAGAACTGAAGTCGCAAAATACTGGGCCTTTAAAGGTGAAGATTTATGGTGAACATTTCGTGTGAGAAAGACGCGGTAGAAGCATAGCGGGTTGTAGTGGTTGTGTGTAAAATTGAAGTTTATCTACGACCGTTGCAATAATCACCAATAACGATGTTACAACTAATGTCATAATGAGGTCCATTATTAAACCAAATACAAACCCGTTGCATAAACTTTAGTGTCATAATGACAATTACGCAATTCGCACGTCAGCTGATTGTTGCATTACGATTCATGTTTGAGTTTACTTATCCCATCAGCTGACTGTTCCACAACGATTCATGGTTAAGTCTGCTTATGTGCCTAACCTCAAATTTGAGTTGACCTATTTCATCATTAGTAAAAGTCATGAGTTTTGTTTGAATTCGGGGGAAATTTTGTCGTATATTGTTGGTCGTAGATAAAGTAGTGCAGCAACGATTGTATTATGCCTTTAAGCCACTCGAGAGATATTTAGAACACTCGCTTCGCTCGTGTTCTAACTTACATCTCACTCGTGGCTTAAAGACATTCATAATACAATCGTTGCATAAACTACTATTTCCAGTTTATTCATCGGAACTACTCGGCAGATATTCAAACAATATCTGTGGTATGCATTCAAACAATATCTGTGATATTAGACATAGATGAGGGTTACGTAGATTCACTAAATAAGAATACCCCCTTTGCATCAAACCTGTGTACTGAGTTTCAATCGCAGCAAATGAATTTAGCCTTACATTGGATTTGTTATACACATTATCATTTTTTTCTTATGATTAATTTACTAAACAAATATTTTCGAAGAATTGTGTAATTTTCAAGTCTAAGAAGAAAATATCGATTATATCACCTTTTTTACGGAATAAATAAATTATTATAATTGTAGGTACTAAAAGTAGTGTTCACAAAAAAACCTGGAGTTTTTAGGAAAAAATTTCATTTTATATATATTCTTAAATATAGCGTTTTCTTTGTTAAATGAGTTAAATTCGGTGGTTTCAAGGAAATTTTTCTCATATTTATGTATATTAACAAGCACTTTTGGACATTTATATTTTCTTTATAGTTTTCAAAACATGATTTTTTTAATCATCATCTATGTCTGTTAACTGGCCATTCTTTTAAAAGATAATCTACAAGTTTGGACCACTTGATCATTATATTCTTCGACTTAAAATTATATATAAAAATTAACCGAATCGATTTAAGTTCCCCAAAAACTTATATCATTCTAAAACTTAAAATGTTTGTTGAACGTGGTGTCGGGGGCCCCAAAACGAAAAATCTTCACGGTCACTAATGTCGAAAAACATTTATTAACTTTTAATTATTTTTTAACTTGAAAATGCTTCAAGAATCTCATGAAGTTATCAAAACTCCCAGATCGTTCATTTAAAGAAAAATCTCTCAAATTGTACTTTAATTATCATTAAATAACAAAACAATAACTAAAATAATTATCATCGCTGTAAGGGAAATTAAATTAATGAATAAGTAGCCTCTTAACCAACTACTGCATTTGACTTAGATAATAGATTAAAATTAAATATAAAAATATGAGTCAGATATTTCTTAGACAAACCAGAATGTCAGTTGGGGCACAAAATATGAAAGCTCCGTCAAATGACATTCTTGAAGCATTTTCAAGTTAAAAAATAATTAAAAGTTAATAAATGTTTTTCGACATTAATCAAGTGAAAATTAACAATGCATAAAAGTTGTTACAAATGTTGGAATTAATCTTCTCTTTTTAACTGATCTACGTTGACTAATAAGGCTAAAGTAAAAATGATGACACAATACTCTAATTGATAAAACTGTAACCACGTAATCTGGCTTCTTAATAGTAGACAGATTAAGTAGTAATTTGTTATGTTCTCATACTTGAAGTATTTCAAAGTAATAATCAGTATTCCGGTTTTGAAGCAAGGATTATAAAGTACTCTCAGTGCAACTTAAGTTAAGTTTACAAATTATTTTCAAGTAAACGAATTCCTCGGCAAGCTGACATCTTAACCATCTTAAACACGTAGCGAGAGCATATTTTCTAGAAGATATTTCAAACTAAACGGAGCAGAAATTTGTGAGAGGTACGTGACGCATTATTCCACTAAGTGTTCAGCCATATATTTGCACGACGCCAAGGGACTTTATTTCAACCCAGTTTTCAACATACACTTCAACAACCACCAGCTTATGGTTGTTGAAATATTTGTCCTAAGATATAATGTGGTACCGTATTATTGCTTAGTAGAATAACATTATCCCAAAGTATTGTTGAACATTTTTAACTTTTAAACCATTACAGAGAATATAGCCAAACTTCACAGTTCAATACTGGTGATAGTAACCTACATAACTTTGCAGTTACTATACCAACCGAATGCTCTGTTTAGGAGTCGACCTAAAAGAAGAAAAACGGAAATCTTAAATATTAGCTTGGTTTTATATGTACATAAAATTTTCAAAAAAAGAAATTTAATTAAAGTGTGTTACTTATGGCAGTAACCACATCACTGTGATGTTACTTTATCAAATACTCCTTTTTGGGACGGCCCACAAAAAGATACAAGAAAAACTTAAATATTAGCTTCAGTTGATATGTACATAAAATTTAATCATAATAAATTAAACTAAAGGATCTTGAAGGAGGAGAAGTCTCTTACGCTCTGAATCTCAGTTTAATAATCGTCAAAATCATGCAAAGTTTAATCGTATATTATTTTTCACCCGGATCACGTTTTTTTAAGTCCGATTTGCGGCATTGCGCTCTGCTAATAGATGTATTTAATGTCTGTACATATCAACCTATCAAGTTACATAAGAGATTGCATTCTAGCTTATTTTAGCCGCTTCCATTTTAATGTTCTTTAACTCTTTATATTTCTTGCGATTCAACCCCTAAAAGTATCATCTGGTTGGTAATTGCTCAGATTTGTAGGTTACCGTTGCCGGAAATTAACTTCGATAAATTTCACTGTCTTAAAATTATCTTTAATAAATTTTTGTTTTTTGAAAGGTATCAAGGGGTTTCAGAATTGTCACCACTTATAAGAACTCAGCAAAACCTCTCAAAGGAGTGTGGGAGCGTTACTGCATGCGAATCAGGGAACGCCGCTGTTTCACCAAAGTGTATTGTAAAGGGTAAATCCAACGTAGACTGTGTAAACAACAAACGTTTAGTGCAAGACTGTGTACATTGCAGCTGTGGCATAGACAGAAACTGTTGTTTTCGTTGCTAGCGCTTTTGAAAACATCGATGCATTCCGAACTAGGTTTGATCTTAACTGCTCCGTTTTAGTTTTTGTTTAACATGGACGAAATTTTACAAAATACCACGAGTCATTTCTTTGTTTCGTAAATTTAACTCTCTATTAAATAACGCAAAGAAGGTTACTGACAAAACGTTTTATGCACACGTAAACTTCCGGTTGCATTTGAAAATGCGTGTAAAAATAATTAATAAATTCGAAGATATCCAACTGTCTGAAGTCAATGGTTTTACGTTTTCTCATAACTACTTACTAAGATCCTGATCACATGGTTGCATGTTTTTATCGTTTTACTTCATACCCAGTCGCCAAAGTTGATCCAACCCAAAAGGTTAAAGAAGCTGGCCAAAGAAGTTATCAAATTAGATTATGTACCATAAAAATCTTTGAAAAGCTTTACCTTTTGATTGAACCCACCTTCAAATGGGAAGCCACGTCCAGACAGACACAACCTCAATTTTACAATAGGATTGTGCTGGTCTTATTATGCTGAGATGTTAATTTATCCTCGAGAATGTAAGAACTGCCTCTATTTGTTGATGTACATTACTTCGTAATATCGATGGAAATCTCAATCATATTTCTCCTATAAGAACCGTTACCATGAAAAAGAAAGAAAAAAACTCAAATGCCCCTCCTCACAGGCCAATTAATTGTGCGGCCATCTAAGGACAGCAAGGTACCGTCAATAGTCGAGTAGTCTGGCCAGAGGAGCCGCTCACGGTCGAACTGGCGACGCACAGTGAGGCATTGTACGTACCCTAGGACTCGGCATGAATTCAACTCCGCCGTAGATTATCTAATTTTGGTATGGATAGCTATTTTATAAATACCGGGTGGTCCATAATAACCGCTAACATTTTGTTTTGTGACAGCTCAGCTAATTCATGGGTTAGACAGATGATTTTTGCGTTGAATGGTTCCTTAATTAATAGTGTTTTTGTAATTGTAAGTTGTTCAAACTATTCAACTTTCCTAATGGGGATGGCATAAAAAATAAATAATATGTGTAATCTATGCAATGTTTGTTTTGCGGGTGTGAAGTAATAAATAAAACAACGCTGTGTTAAATAAAAATTACGATTTATTAAAAGTCAAAGAAATATTTATAATTTATTTACATAGCTAAAACTTTTTTCTTATGGAATATGACATCCCTCATATGATGTCCACTGACTTCCAAGCATGTTTCCAGTCTTTTTTGGAAACTCGCCATCACCAGTCGTATCATGGACATTGGTATTGCGGCAATTTCATTACGGATGCTGTTCTTCAGATCTGCAATAGTTTGGGATTTCGTGGCGAAAGCCTTGCTCTTCAAGTATCCCCACAACCAGAAAGAAGTTGTTGCATGAGGAACTGTATCATCACAAAGAATGTGGAAGTTATTGCGAAATAACCGTTGTATAGTTATCATGGACTCGTTATTTTTTTAAAAAAGCTTCGTTAGCGAAAGTCCGGTGGTGAACAGTCTACTGCTCCATTTCAACTAAAATGCTATCAGCTGGGCTTTTAATTGTTGCAAAAATCAACTGTCTAAGTGAAGTAACAGCTGAAAAATAACTGGTTGAAATGTTAGCGGTTATTATGGACCACCCGGTATATCGCCAAATCAATAATTACATGTAAAAATTTGAACTGGACAACGTACCGTGTTTAACGCCAAACGAAAATCTCCGCAACCAGTTGACGTAGCCTAATAATTCAAAATACTGGAGTTTTTCCAAGCAAAATTGAATGGTGGCAAGAATATTTTGATTATAATTCCAAGTAAATTTGAAAAAATTAAAATTTGTTAACAATTAAATCCTTAAAGCTTTTGAATCAGAATTTTTGCAGACATCCGGGTGGCGTCGTTTGTTTGGCGTCTTTAAGCACTAAAAACCTTGACATCTTTATAAAAATTGTCAGAGCCTTTTTTGAGAAATTTGGATTTTTCGTTGTCTTTTCATTAGGTAAATACCCTTGAAAATAAAAAGTAATGAAAAAACTCCTGAAGATACCACGGTTTAGTACCTCCATGAAAAATGTCATGAAAATCTTACAATTAATTGGTATTGTCTCTAGATCTGTTTACGCACGACCGCACAGACGGACGGACAGACACCACTCCGTAAGCAATTTTTTCTGTTCGAGGAACACTATAACGAGTATCTCTCCACCAAAAACTCTAATTCGAAAATGTCGACGAAAACAATACTTTCTCCGTATACTATGGTGTAGTGGGGAGAAAGTAAAAGAAAGAGCAGACATTGTGTTTTTACTGAAAACGTCTACCATCCTGTTATACTTTTCTCCAATCTTTAAAACAAAGCAACGAGCGAGGAGGCCAACCTCCACAGCCACAAGAACCAACGTAACTGCCAACTAGTAACTGGTCACCCGCCGTTCGTTGATTTTTATGATTGACTGCTCAGTTGGCGTTGGCCTGTGAATTCAAAGCCACTAATTCACAGGGCATTCCTAGTAAAAATTATATAACAAAGGTGAATAAACACAATCTGATTAGAACTGGAAACACTAATATACATCTAAAGGGGAATTTCGAAAAATAGTATATTTCATTAATAGGGGCTAAAGTAACGCAAAACTGCTTTAGGCCCGTGTGATGAACTATATTTTTCTTTACACCACTCAATACAACACGCTAAAGAAAACCAAAATGTCACAACTTATTACCTTTACATATATCTCCCAAAGAGGCTTTCAACTTGTTCTTACTATCAAAAACAATCTGCTGATTGTATGTTTCATTTGTGTTAGATTAGACTGACAACAAAGATCAACTATTGATGAATTGAATGCTTTGAACTATCGATTGGTGAAATGAGCGAGTTTCACAAATTGATTAAATTGACAACAATGCAACAATGAATTAAAATTTATAATAATATTAGATTACTACTATGAATGCAATCGATAGCTCACCATCGACACTGAAGTACATACGTTTGCAGATTTAGTACATTTTAAACGAACAGCTGACGTCCTCGACATCAGCTGAAAAAGAGCTCTCTCCCTAGGGTGAAAAGAGCTCCTCAGGCCCGCAACAAATATGATGAAAAATGCCTTTTTCGTAGCGGTATAACGAAAAAATATCTATGTTGGTTTGAATTTATACAACTCGTCCTCCCCATGCCCAAATTCAACGTCCAATCGTTCAAAATAAACCGGTAATTCATTGAGTAATTTAGACCAGGACATTTAATATGATAACAACTGAAAATATCTGGTGCCTCAATTGAAAGCGGAATCCGTTACAATGTTGCATTATGCAATCAATTGAAACTCATCTACTTCCTAAAATAATAAAAACCGTTTTCACTGAAGGTTCTTAGACTAAATATATTGAATAACTTAATGACATATAAACATATATCATATAAAAAATCTTAAATGAAACTGGAGCTATGAATCAATAATTGCAGGTAAATCATGATGCTTTTTTAGGCATCCGAACTACACGAACTGTAGCTCAAATCAAAGCTTCTAATTCGCTGTGTGAAATCACAGCAAAACACGTATAATGAAATAAATAATACTGGCGCTATCAAGCGTAAATTAACGAAAAATCTCGGAAATAATAACCTTGATGTTGTCTGTCCACCTTGTGTTTGCCTGAAACTCGTCCGATTTCCATAAATTGCCCAAATAAAAGCTAGCACTCCACTTAACGTTCTTAGACCAAAACATTTCGAGAGACCCAAATATAACTAGACATACATCTTTAAATGAAGCACAGTTTTATGAGAATTCTAAATTGTGGTTTTTTGGAGGTCTAAAACATCCATTGACCTCGACTTATTCGACTAATTTCATATGAAAATCCAATTCAATGAGTATTTTAAGACCGAAAAATGAGTTCTTTCTCAACATAAGTAAAGCGTGTCTCTATGAGAACGCAATTACATTCTTTACGTACTAATAACCTCTTAAAAGGATTCAAAGAACTGACGAATAACTCACCACTCACATTCACTGGGAGACTGGACAAACATAATAAGCGACGTTAATATGAACCGCGTGCCTCTTTTTGCTTTCATTAGGGACTCGGAGTCGTAAGTAATTTACAAAGGCGCTGCCCTGAGAGTGGACATTAGACCCACTACAGATGTGAGGCTTCTATGTCGTGACAATCAGGTGACAGGAGTGACGGTTATGTCTACTCATTCAATATTCCGCTTTGATGGACCCAGGCTTTGATACATAAAGTCATGTTTGGCATGCTCTTATAATTAAACACGGGCTTTCAGACCAATTAACTTGCAAGTTTCATCAGCCTTATGACATTAATGAAGTTCTCTGATTTTACATAACTTTGTGCGTCGCGATGAAATTATTATTTCAAAGTATTGCAGGGTGACTGTCTACGACTGTTCGAAACTTTTGAGGAAATCTAGGAAGACAAAAAGGTCATCGGTTAATTGGTTCTTAAGTAGTTAAGTATTTTTAATAAAAAAAATTGCATTTTTAGAAGTATGAGATATTGGTTTTGGTGTTAAAATTGTTTCAAACCCTTAGAAAGAATTCTATGAAAATAGGAAATATTTTAGTTTACAAATTAGGACAATATTTTAAAAATAAGGATTTGAGATCGCTTTGCTCTAAAAGCTAACAAATGAAAATAGAAGTTAGATTTTAAGAATCACAATTTTTTATTCTATGTAGACGAGGCCCTATAATTTCATAAGTTCCTACAGTTTGAAATTACTGAAATTTATATTACTTTTATACTACTTATAGTTTCAATTTATAAATACTCCACAAATTAAAAACAATAAAAGTAGGAAAATCCGTTTTACCATCCAAAATATAAACAAAGGCTTAGCTTCTTTTCCTTTAAAACCATAAGCAGCATTCTGAAGAATTAAAGGTATTACGCATTGAAACGATAACAGGGTAAAACCAAAATCTCGTTAACATATCTGAGTTCCTTTGTACATGTGTAGTATTGATAAATTTTTATGTACATCTCATATAAAAAAAATACATATACCAAATGTTAGGTGACATGGATTGACTTCCAATAATCATTTTTGTTTTAGTTACAAAACGTTTCTACACAAAGGATTGTATCGTGTCATGTAATTCATATTTCGTTAAAAAAACGCTTTTATTAAATACAAGATCCATATATTGTTCTACTTTTATCTTGACCTCTTGAATATCGAAGAGACGTCGCCCAATCTATCATACCTCGACGACGACGGGATTGGACATTAATTTCAATTTATACAACAAAATATTTATTATTCGTCCCAACAGAGTGAATTGTGAAACGCATTACTGTCTAAATGTGTGCTAGTTGAAGTGCCATTAGCGTTATAGATTGATCAATATCGCTATGACTCGAGTCAACATGACATCGCCCGGCGTCCTGTTGTGTTTGCCAAGATAGAGCCACGCAAACTTCATATCATCTCCTAATCGGATGGTAATAGCTTATTTGTACTGGAAATTCTTGTGTCTATATGTTTAAAAAGTATCATGAAATACTGTTATAATATATAATTTTTATTTATGAGACATGAAGTTTCTTTCGTTTCATAGGAAGTGTTTAGGCAGTGTTTACACCTATTTTATAATCATGTTAGTGCGCCCCCTGGTTTAATTGTGGTTTATGGAAATATCATAAATTTCACAATATTTAAAACATTTAACGCTGCAAACAAACTGTTTCCAATAAATAAAATTATTGTTAAGCTAACCAGCACTAATTACACTGTACCAGAGGCTTAAAAATAATTAGTAACTATCGGAGGGACGAATAACGCTCTATCGTAAAATACAACACTTATAATCAGCACAGATAGACCGAGTCAAGGTTCTGGCTGGGACCGCCGTTAGGGAACCGGCGAGTTTCTACCTAAATTTGTGCATAATGTTGTCTAGAATAAGTATTAAAAAAATCAATAATGTAGCTCAATTGGTTCTCAAGATATAGGCCCTATCAAACGAAAAAAACATGAAATTCCAAAGTTCGTTGTTTGTATAGTCACCATGGTTATCACACATCTCTTCATCTCCTCCACACAAACATAGTTCAGTGCATTTTAGATTGTGGGAATTACACTTACATGGTGGAGCGCACTTTCTTTTAACACAAGAGCACCTGATTAGCTGAAGAACTGTCTCCGGAGCACATGGTAGTGCACACATAACAGGAGCATATTGGTTGCTATCCTCTTTCAGTCCCCAGCCAAAATTTAACGGTGATGGCAGATTTGTGAAGAAGGGCTGACAAGCACAGCACCTTTCTATGGTTTGATATCAAACTCTTTTAACATATGGTGTTAATGATGCTCTTGTTGGTGGCAAGTTTACTCCTTGATAATCTTTCTTAGTGAACATCCACCACCTCAGATCTCCAATGTTTGATATGTTAGTGCCCGGGTAATAGACTTGACATATGAATTTTTCTATTAAAAGTCTATCAGTTTCAAGAAAGTTTTCCAAGCTTTCATATCAAACATTGGAGATCTGAGGTGGTGGATGTTCATTAAGAAAGATTATCAAGGAGAAAACTTGCCACCAACAAGAGCATCACTAACACCATATGTTGAAATGAAATGAAATGAAATGAAATGAAAAATTCTTTATTTACACAGGCAAAGTTAGGGCCGCATGGTCCTTTCTTACACTTAACCTGCCTAAACAATTTACAAACAAATATAATACAACAATAACATTATGAAACACTAACAAAAACATCATGAACTCTTCCAATAAATTGAGAAAAAACAAAAACATAATTTCCTTTCACTCTAGCACATTCATTCTCTGCCAGTAACCCCGCCCAAGACAACCACCTAGGATACACCAGCCAGAGTCATCCGCTCAAAAAGCAAAATTTTCAGCGCCGCCACAAACCGACGATGACTATCTAGGGATTTAATGGAAAAAGGAAGGTTATTCCAGAGCGGCAGGCAGTCACGACAAATGCTCTGTCATATACTGCAGTTCTGTGTTGAGGCATCCGCAAAGTAAGTGAGGCAGAACGTGAGCTCCGAATATTATTTTGGAATTGGGAAACAAATTTAAAATCATTTTCAAAATATTTTGGCAAACTGGATTTTAAAATTGAAAAAGCTAAAGAAAGGATTTTTACTGTTCTCTGATCATTTAGTTTCAACAATTTTGACTCAATATAATAAGGTGTAATATGCTCCACTCGTCTCAGATCGTAAACAAATCTCAGGCAATAGTTCTGAGACCGTTGAAGCATATCAGAAAGAGTCACAGTCATGTCATTGATCACAGAGTTACAGTATGTAAAGTGAGGCAGCACGAGTGATTTGACAAGGTGTAGTTTAGTGTGTAGTGGCAAAAAACTTTGTAATTTTTTCAGTGAGTGGATTGATGCAAATACCTTCCTCCGGACATCCACCACTGCATCATCCCAAGTAAGTGTTGAGTTGAAAGTTAGTCCAAGATTTTTCACTTTGTCATAGTAAGGAAGTGCGTTTCCATTAACTATAATGGAACTTACAGTTTGAAAATCAATTGAGTTTCGTAAACGTGAGTGGCAGATGATGATGGGTTTTGTTTTGTCGTGGTTTAGTTTAAGTCCATGTTTTTCAGTCCACAAAATTAATCCGGTTAATGTCTTCGTTGATTTCTTTGACACAATTATTTATGTCATTAGTTGAAAAGTGAGCATAGATTTGTAGATCGTCAGCATACATGTGATATTTACAGTTCTTCAGATTTGAATTTATGTCATTTACATACAGTACAAATAGCAGTGGCCCTAGGATAGATCCCTGAGGCACGCCGCAAGTGACGGTCTCCCAGTCAGATCTTATGCCGTCAACTTCAACACACTGCCGCCTATCTGACAGATAAGATCTCAGTAGATTTAGGTCTATAAGTTTATCAGGGACAGAAAAATAATGTTGTATAATATGTTTTTATAAAAAAAGATTAAAAAATGTAACTGCGCCCAAAAGGTATTAGAGATATTATAATGGATCTACCTAAATAAATGAAGTTTAGGCAATTGTCTTAAAAAAAACACAAAAATATCAAAAACCATCAAGTACTTTTTTCAGAATATCAATTTTTAAAAACCCTTACAAATTTCATGAAAAACGCCTATTTTATTTTATTTTCCACCTATGACTTAGGAGATTTGTTTATAACTGAAATACCCCCGTTGCAGCAGATCTGCATACTCAGCGAATTTCAAATGCTTTAATAAATCATTAAAATGGTGCCTCTCACTGAAATTTGTCAACAAGCATGCAAAAATATTGTCCATAAGAATAACATGGGAAGTGAGTATGCAGGTTTGGTGCTACGGAAATGTCAAAATGGGGGATTTTAGGCCGTAATCAAGTAGATCTCAACTAGATGAAGACACATATCAATTTTTATCAAGATATCTTCAGAAATAAGCGAGATATAAAATTTTATTTATTTCCCATAAGGATAACATGGGGACAATGTTCTGTGTTTCCCGCTTACAATATCTCGGTAACCAATGGACATAGAGCAACGATTCAAAATACCAAATTGTTTTTTTTCGAGCTGAATTCAATGATGTAAACTAAAATTTAATATTTTAATCTGGAAAGAGTTATTATTAATTTAATGATTAGGTGTCACACACCCGATACTACACCATTATGTGATATACAGTATAATAAAGAGATTCCACATAGTCACACCTTCCCTTCACAAAAAATCCCACGGAATACAGTTTGCCCCCCGACTATTACATGAAAATTTGCTTTTAGTCAACCTTATCCGAAAACATTTTATTGAACGACGAACCACTTAATTTTCAATTTCCTAATCCTAGTGCTGAAGTTGCCTATTCGCAGTTCAATGTGACGTGAATTGATATTGCGACGCCACGGGCTGCAATTTGTGTATCAATGATAGGGTTCAACCTGTTTACAGCTCCTCCGGCGCCGTTATACTTGATGTTGATTTCTCACTTTACGGCGAGTGCAATATTGCTGATATTGATATTTTTTTATTAATACAACCGTTAGTGCTTTATTGTGAAGTTAATCCACCTTCTAAGAGTTAAAGTGCGTTAAACTAATTTTTCTATTGAGGGAATAAATATAACTTTACGATCGAATTTAACTGCGTTTATAGGACATCTAGCTGCGTAAATGTGGAAACTTGTTCCCGTAACTGACACAAAACCATTATTGTAACGATATGGCATATCTCTCTCTGTTTCGCGATCGAAAATTCGTCAATAACCAGCTGAGGTATTACCTTCCCATTGGGAATACGCATTATCCTTAACAATTTGAAGGTCTAATTTGACATGGGATTTTACAGTTTTGCCTAGGAGATGTTACTTTTTAAGTAGTGCAATAGTGGGGCTTCTGGGCCAAAACGCATTAATCAAAAGTGACAGCTACATCCGGTCACGTGACCGGAAGTGACGTCACAGGCTGTGACGTAGCTGTGACGTGTTGGGGATGGTATTTAAAGTTTAAATGTCCAGCTGTGCTGGTATTTAAATTTTAAATGTCCGGAAAAGGGTCAAGGTCGGCCGGGGATGTTTTTAAAAAATATCTTGCATTTTCGGAAAATCCGAAAATGCAAGATAAGTTTTGTTTCTTTTTACAAACTGTTTTTTAATTGTTGTTTTGTTGATTTTTGTTTCTATTAAAATATTATATTAAAAATGGAATTGACAAGTTAACAAGAAAATATCCTGCTACAAAGTATCCAAATAAAGATGCAATTACATAAATATAAACTTTAAAAAATAGTGAATGTTCTTTCTTTTTATCTGTTAGTATTTCCTGAACAAGATAACCAAAATTGTAACCACATAAAAATGAAAGTAGGAAAATAACAAATTTCGACGGGTTCACAAAAACCAAGTTGCAAAGTAGCGAATTTCTTTCTTCTTCCATTGTTGAATTTTTAGTCGAAACCAATTAATGATAGCATTATTGCTTGCGCATCAGAACTAACAGTTGATGAAATTTCGTTTACTTGTACACTTGTTGTAGTTTTATTTTCAGTAGGTAATTGTTCGGAAGTTTGTGTAGATGTAGAAGAAGAAACAGTATTATCTTGAAGCTCAGAGTCCATGTGTGCTCGGGTGAAGAGCTGGAGCGTTAATGACGTGTGGTAGCCGCTGTCCTACTCCGTGTCGGCAGTTGGTGGTGGGGGTCGTTTGGTTCATGCACCGAAATGTAGATAGAATCATAATTTTCTGGAGGATGTACTAAAATTTGTTGTACAGGATCTGCATCAATAGTGAAACTTTGCGTTTCAATACAAAGTCCATCTTTGATAAAAGAAACATATAAAACAGAACTCATGTTTATTTAGATGTTTACTCTGCGAGTCCTACCAGCAAACTGATGTGATAGTGGTAGCGCTGTTACCTCCCTCGAAAGACATGTGCAGGACGGAACATCTGCCGCGCACCTGCCTTCCCCCACCACCATGAGAGACTCCTCGCAATATTTGGATATGTAGTGTTAGTCGTACTGTTGCTCTTGTTGAGTGAACATGTCAGTATTAAACAATCGTTCTGAACTTGTGGTTTTAAAATATTTGCAATAAAATATCGTTTTAACACTTATTTAACTTTGTACAAGTTACAATATTTTAAAGATGCCACTTTATTATATCACCTTGATACTTCTAAAAAATTTAGTCGCAGAAATGCAAAATAAACTACAGTTTCGATTAAATATAAACTTGGTTAAAGATCTAAATTTTGTTTCTTTGTTATAACTTTTACATTGTTGGTTAAATAACAAATGTTACCGAAGTTTTTTGTTTGTCTCATTATTTTGCGTTATTGAAGTACCACATGATAGGGTTTGGAAACATATAAAGTAAAATATAAAATGTAGAAATTTTTTTTTATGTTTTTGCGTTATAACTTTTATACCGTTTGTTTTATAAAAAAAGTTTACTGAACCTTTTTGTTTGTCTTTTTAATTCTACGTATTTTGAGTACCTACATGATAGGGTTTGAAAAGATATAAAGTAAAATATAATGTAAAGAAAGATAATTTTTAGTTTTTGCGTTATAACTTCTATACCGTTGGTTTAATAAAAAAAATGTTACTGGACCTTTTTTGTTCGTCTTTTAATTCTGCGTATTTTGAGTACCTACATGATAGGTTTGAAAGGATATAAAGTAAAATATAATGTAAAGAAAGATAATTTTGGGTTTTTGCGTTATAACTTCTATACCGTTGGTTTAATAAATAAATGTTACTGGACCTTTTTTGATCGTCTTTTGATTCTGCGTATTTTGAGTACCTACATGATAGGGTTTGGAAACATATAAAATGAAATATGATGTAAAGAAAGATAATTTTTAGTTTTTGCGTTATACCTTCTATACCGTTGGTTTTATCAAGAAAAGTTACTGGACCTTTTTTGTTTGTCTTCTGATTCCGCGTAATTTGAGTACCCACACGATAGGGTTTTAAGCAATTTTCCAACCCCCCCCCCCCGCCAATGTTGCCGGGACGAAACCTCCCCCCTCCCCCCCCCCATTAATAAACTAGATTTATATTTATGATACAATGAAAATATGTATAATGTTTATTTTATTATGTATTACAATTGACTTAAAACATAATATTCCTTAAGTAAAACATGGTTACTCATTAATAATATATGAATTTAGTTTCAAACTAATATTAAAATTGTTTTAAAACAAGTTTCAACCTACATTAATACTGAAAAATAAAATAAAAAGAAGTGTTGTTGTCTGTTGGAACAGTAACAAAAAAATTATGAGTTTGAAAAAATTTTCTAAGTCCTAAAAAATGAATTATTGGGAAGTTTTAACACTTAAAATTTTTACAAGTCAAATGTAAAGTAAAATAAAGAAAGAAGTATTGTTGCCTGTTGGAACAGTGGTGAAGGAATGATGGAAATTAAACTCGCAGCAAAAAAACTTGATATTGTAAAATAAATGTTAAAGCAAATGTTTGAAAAATTTTCTAAGTCCTAAAGCATTAATTATTGTGAAGTTTTAACACTTAAAATTTTTACAAGTCCAACGTAAAGTAAAATAAAGAAAGAAATGTTGCCTGTTGGAACAGTGGGAAAAGAATGATGGGTTTGAAAGATTTTCTAAGTCCTAAAATATTAATTATTAGGAAGTTTTTAACACTTAAAATCTTTACAAGTTCAATGTAAAGTAAAATAAAAAAAGAAGTGTTGTTGTTTGTTGGAACAGTGGCGATAGAATGATGGAAACCAAACCCGCAGCAAGGCTCCTGTGGTGACCTCGAGCCGAATTGGGGTCCAGAGTCTGCGCTTGAGGCCAGGTGGTCAACCAGCTGCCTGCCACACCTGCCCGGCCCGGCTGCCAGCTGCCGTGACCTCGAGCCGAGTTGGGGTCCGGGATCTGCGCGTGTGGTTCGGCATCAGTTGCTCGCTAGACAGTGAGGTGGTGACATGTTCAGAAGGCGCCCTGAACATTTTATCATTTTTTGCTGTTTGGTGAAAATATCTTGGTGTTATTTGTACAGTAACATCTTGATGTAGGACTGATTAATTTTAAGGCTTGGTAGTTTAAGCATGGTAGTTGTTTGTGCTTGTAGATACCCTAGGGTTTGTAGTTTGTTTTTAATTTGCTGGTTTGGTACTTAGTATTAATTTAAAATCTTTCTTTTACTTACAATATATTTCTGCCTGGAATGTTTAAATTTAAAGTAATATTTTGTTTTTAAGAATGTTATATGATATGTTTTTTATACCTTTCTATTCCAATTTCCTTTTTCCAACAAGCTTGTTGAGGGCATTCCCTCTCTTGTCTTGTACTCCTTTTTAGTTAGGGACACCTTTCAATTCCAATTTCCTTTCCTTTTTTCCTTCCATCTTTTGCACGGTAAAACCAATAATGGTAAAACCAGCTACCGCTTTTGTAGTGATTACGCTTACCAAAGCGGGTCACTTACAACCTCTATACGTGCTGGATGGGTAGTTCGCCTACCTCCGGAGTTTCGCTAGACCTCAGCTGTACTGCGTCGCTAATGGCGAGTCACTGGCTCCTTTAGTGTTAGGAAATAAAAACATATTTGTATAACATTTTTCCAAAATTTAATTAAGCAACGTGCTATTTCAGAATAACATTTTTTGTTTTAGCTTAGCGTTGTGCGCTTATGATGAGGTGTGTGAGTTCGCTTACGTGATGATCACACTGTAATCATGATGTGCAGCGCTGGGCTGTCTAGTTGTTTTAGCTTAGCGTTGTGCGCTTATGGTGAGGTGTGTGAGTTCGCTTACGTGATGATCACACTGTAATCATGATGTGCAGCGCTGGGCTGTTTAGCTTTTTTTTTTAACTTATCTTTTACTTTTTATTTATTATTTTTCTTTTAAATTAATTTTTTTTATTAATTTATCAACTCTAGGCAGGTTGTATCGTAAATTAGCTTTTCTTCTTTTAGGTTTCCGGGGGTGTACGGTTCTGTCAAACCGTACACCCCCATTTTCTTTTTAATTATCGAATGACCTTGACCTAGTTATTTTCAAGGTCAACAAAAGACTTAGCGAAAATTTCTAAGTCTCAAGGTCATTTTTGTAAAAGTTTAAATTACTTTGAAACTTTAGTTTTTGCGTTATAACTTTTATGCCATTATATTTATCGAAAAATGTTACTGGACCTTTTTTGTTTGTCTTTTCATTCCTTGTAATTTGAGTACCTGCACAATAGGTTTTGAGTCATTTTGCAACCCCCCCCCCCCTTTTACAAAATTGCTCCAAACCTATCATGCATATACTCAAATTATTCGGAATAAAAAGACGAACAAAACATGTCCAGTAACATGTTTTGATAAAACCAACTGTATACAAGTTATATCGCAAAAACTAAAAAAAAGTATTTTCCAACATTTTATATTTTACTTTATAAGTTTCCAACCCTTATTTTGTGAGTACTTAAATTATGAGACCAACAACAAGCTTCGGTAACATTTGTTATAAAATCAACATTATTTTGTAAGAAATTAACAATATTTTGTAGCCTGGACGTTTTTACTAAAACGTCCAGGTTACCTGGACGTTTTGTAACCTGGACGGTTTTAAATCTTAAGTTTTCGCGTTATAACTTCTACACCGTTGGTTTTATAGAAAAATGTTACTGAACATTTTTGTTTGTTTTTTTTATTCCACGTAACTTGAGTAACCACATGATAGGTAATGTAAAAGTTTTAAATGACCTTGAAACTTTAGTTTTTTCGTTATAACTTTTATACCGTTGGATTTATCGAAAAATGTTACTGGACCTTTTGTGTTTGTCTTTTCATTCCGCGTAATTTGAGTACCCGCACAATAGGTTTAGAGTAATTTTGCAATTTTGCCCCCCCCCCTCCCCCCATCCCTCACCCCTCCCCCCCTTCCACCCCTTCCCCCCCTCCCCCCCCTCCCCCCATCCCCCCCCTCCCCCCCATCCCCCCCCCTTTTACAAAATTGCTCCAAACCTATCATGCATATACTCAAATTATTCGGAATAAAAAGACGAACAAAACATGTCCAGTAACATTTTTTGATAAAACCAACGGTATACAAGTTATAACGCAAAAACTAAAAAAAAGTATTTTCCAACATTTTATATTTTACTTTATAAGTTTCCAACCCTTATTTTGTGAGTACTTAAATTATGAGACCAACAACAAGCTTCGGTAACATTTGTTATAAAATCAACATTATTTTGTAAGAAATTAACAATATTTTGTAGCCTGGACGTTTTTACTAAAACGTCCAGGTTACCTGGACGTTTTGTAACCTGGGCGGTTTTAAATCTTAAGTTTTCGCGTTATAACTTCTACACCGTTGGTTTTATAGAAAAATGTTACTGAACATTTTTGTTTGTTTTTTTATTCCACGTAACTTGAGTAACCACATGATAGGTTTTGTAAAAGTTTTAAATGACCTTGAAACTAGTTTTTTCGTTATAACTTTTATACCGTTGGATTTATCGAAAAATGTTACTGGACCTTTTGTGTTTGTCTTTTCATTCCTTGTAATTTGAGTACCTGCACAATAGGTTTTGAGTCATTTTGCAACACCCCCCCCTTTTACAAAATTGCTCCAAACCTATCATGCATATACTCAAATTATTCGGAATAAAAAGACGAACAAAACATGTCCAGTAACATTTTTTGATAAAACCAACGGTATACAAGTTATAACGCAAAAACTAAAAAAAGTATTTTCCAACATTTTATATTTTACTTAATAAGTTTCCAACCCTTATTTTGTGAGTACTTAAATTATGAGACCAACAACAAGCTTCGGTAACATTTGTTATAAAATCAACATTATTTTGTAAGAAATTAACAATATTTTGTAGCCTGGACGTTTTGTAACCTGGACGGTTTTAAATCTTAAGTTTTCGCGTTATAACTTCTACACCGTTGGTTTTATAGAAAAATGTTACTGAACATTTTTGTTTGTTTTTTTTTTATTCCACATAACTTGAGTAACCACATGATAGGTTTTGTAAAAGTTTTAAATGACCTTGAAACTTTAGTTTTTTCGTTATAACTTTTATACCGTTGGATTTATCGAAAAATGTTACTGGACCTTTTGTGTTTGTCTTTTCACTCCCCGCAATTTGAGTACCCGCACAATAGGTTTAGAGTAATTTTGCAATTTCCCCCCCCCCTTTTACAAAATTGCTCCAAACCTATCATGCATATACTCAAATTATTCGGAATAAAAAGACGAACAAAACATGTCCAGTAACATTTTTTGATAAAACCAACGGTATACAAGTTATAACGCAAAAACTAAAAAAAAAGTATTTTCCAACATTTTATATTTTACTTTATAAGTTTCCAACCCTTATTTTGTGAGTACTTAAATTATGAGACCAACAACAAGCTTCGGTAACATTTGTTATAAAATCAACATTATTTTGTAAGAAATTAACAATATTTTGTAGCCTGGACGTTTTTACTAAAACGTCCAGGTTACCTGGACGTTTTGTAACCTGGACGGTTTTAAATCTTAAGTTTTCGCGTAATAACTTCTACACCGTTGGTTTTATAGAAAAATGTTACTGAACATTTTTGTTTGTTTTTTTATTCCACGTAACTTGAGTAACCACATGATAGGTTTTGTAAAAGTTTTAAATGACCTTGAAACTTTAGTTTTTCGTTATAACTTTTATACCGTTGGATTTATCGAAAAATGTTACTGGACCTTTTGTGTTTGTCTTTTCATTTCGCGTAATTTGAGTACCCGCACAATAGGTTTAGAGTAAGTTTGCGAAATGGGGGGCCCCCACTTGATATCGTCGCCGTTCAACTTTTGAGCTACGTCGCCGTACACGGTGGCAGTGGATATAACAAAAATGCTCTAAATCTATCGTGCGGGTACTCAAATTACGCAGAATAAAAAGGCAAACAAAAAAGGTCCAGTAACATTTTTCGATAAAACCAAAGGTATAAAAGTTATAGCTCAAAAACTGAAAAAAAAATCTTTTAAATCATATTTTTCTTTATATGTTTCCAAATCCTATCATGTAGGTATTTAAAATACGCAGAATGAAAAGACAAACAAAAAGGTTTGGTAACATCATTTAATAAAATGTTTATATTTAAAACAAGTGTAGTTTATTTTGCATTTATTCAACTAGATATTTTTAAAATAATTTGAATACCCACATGATAGGGTTCGGAACAATTTACATAAAAATAACCTTGGGACTTAGAAATTTTCGCTAACTCTTTTGGTTGACCTTGAAAATAAGTAGGTCAAGGTCATTCATTAATTAAAAAGAAAATGGGGGTGTATGGTTTTACAGAACCGTACACCCCCGGAAACCTAAAAGAAGAAAAGCTAATTTACAATACAACCTGCCTAGAGTTGATCAATTAATAAAAAAAATTAAGTTAAAAGAAATAATAAATAAAAAGTAAAAGATAAGTAAAAAAGCTAAACAGCCCAGCGCTGCACATCATGATTACGGTGTAATCATCACGTAAGCGAACTCACACACCTCATCATAAGCGCACAACGCTAAGCTAAAACAAAAAATGTTATTCTGAAATAGCACGTTGCTTAATTAAATTTTGGAAAAATGTTATACAAATATGTTTTTATTTCCTAACACTAAAGGAGCCAGTGACTCGCCATTAGCGACGCAGTACAACTGAGGTCTAGCGAAACTCCGGAGGTAGGCGAACTACCCATCCAGCACGTATAGAGGTTGTAAGTGACCCGCTTTGGTGTGCGTAATCACTACAAAAGCGGTAGCCGGTTTTACCATAAATTAATTGGTTTTACCGTGCAAAAGATGGAAGGGAAAAAAGGAAAGGAAATTGGAATTGAAAGGTGTCCCTAACTAAAAAGGAATACAAGACAAGAGAGGGAATGCCCTCAACAAGCTTGTTGGAAAAAGGAAGTTGGAATAGAAAGGTATTAAAAACATATCATATAACATTCTTAAAAACAAAATATTACTTTAAACTTAAACACTCCAGGCAAAATATATTGTAAGTAAAAGAAAGATTTTAAATTAATACTAAGTACCAAACCAGCAAACTAAAAACAAACTACAAACCCTAGGGTATCTACAAGCACAAACAACTACCATGCCTTAAAATTAATCAGTTCTACATCAAGATGTTATTGTACAAATAACACCAAGATATTTTCACCAAACAGCAAAAATGATAAAATGTTCAGGGCGCCTTCTGAACATGTTACCACCTCACTGTCTAGCGAGCAACTGATGCAGAACCACACGCGCAGATCCCAGACCCCAACTCGGCTCGAGGTCATCACCCCCCCCCCCCCCCCCCCGCTTACCCCCTCCTAAACCACAGGACCCTTGCTGCGGGTTTGGTTTCTATCATTCTTTCGCCACTGTTCCAACAGGCAACAACATTTCTTTCTTTATTTTACTTAACGTTGGACTTGTAAAAATTTCAAGTGTTAAAACTTTACAATAATTAATACTTTAGGACTTAGCAAATTTTTGTAACATTTGCTTTAACATTTATTTTACAATATCAAGTTTCTTTTTGCTGCGAGTTTACTTTCCATCATTCATTCACCACTGTTCCAACAGGCAACAATACTTCTTTCTTTATTTTACTTTACATTTGACTTGTAAAAATTTTAAGTGTTAAAACTTCTCTATAATCCATTTTTTTAGGACTTAGAAAATTGTTTAAATTCATCATTCTTTTGTTACTGTTCCAACAGGCAACAACACTTCTTTTTATTTTACTTTACATTGGACTTGTAAAAGTTTTAAGAGTTAAAACCTCCCAATAATTAATACTTTAGGACTTAGAAAATTTTTCAAACATTTGCTTCAACATTTATTTTACAATATCAAGTTTCTTTTTTGCTGCGAGTTTGAATTCCATTATTCTTTCGCCACTGTTCCAACAGACAACAACCCTTCTTTCTTTATTTTATCTTACATTGGACTTGTAAAAATTTTAAGTCTTAAAACTTCCCAATAATTAATATTTTAGGACTTAGAAAATTTTTCAAACCCATCATTCTTTTGTTACTGTTCCAACAAGCAACAACATTTCTTTATTTTACTTTACATTGGACTTGTAAAAATTTTAAGTGTTAAAACTTCCCCTTAATTAATATTTTAGGACTTAGAACGTTTTTCAAACATTTGCTTCAAATTTACTTTAAACAAGATTTTTTAAACTTGCATTATTTGACCTTGACACTTAGATTTCTTTTCAAACTTACATTGGATGATCTTAATACTTAGGGGTTTTGAAATATAAAAAATTTAGCAGCTATTTACACTTTTCGTGTTTAATACAGAAAAAAAGATTTTTTTTAAAAACTTGCATTATTTGACCTTGACACTTAGATTTCTTTTCAAATTTACATTGGATGATCTTAATACTTAGGGGTTTTGAAATATAAAACGTTCAACAGTTATTTACACTTTTTGTGTTTAATACAGAAAAAAAGATTCTTTTAAACTTGTATAATTTGACCTTGACACTTGGATTTCTTTTTAAACTTACATCGGATAATCTTAATACTTTGGGGTTTTGAAATATAAGAAATTTAACTGTTATTTACACTTTTTATGTTTAATACAGAAAAAAGTGGTGGGGGTAATGCTATAAATAGGGGGAGTTTTAGAGTGGTTTTCATTACTACGGCAACTTTTGTGGAGAGCACACCTACGTCATGTATTACTGCATTAGTTGCGAAGAATCTTTTGAAGATGAAATTTTACTACAAATACACAAAGAAGTTTACCATAACAATGAAACAAACGAAGAAAGAAACCAAGAAACAAACCAAGAAACAAACCAAGAAACAAATAACAATGCAGAAGAAGAATATTTGGAAGATTTAGATCAAATACTGGCTACCGTACAACAACAACTAAATTCAAGATCAAGTGTTATTCAATACGCACCCGGACCATCTTTGGATGTGGAATTATACGCCCGAGCCTTACCAGGTAGTGTAGTAACTCATTTTAAGATTGACAATGCTCAATTGCAACTTGCACAGTTTATTTCAAAAGCAAAAACATTAGTAACAGAAACATTAAACAATGAACTAAGAAGATTAAATTTTATAAAGTTTGGAATATTATTAGATACAGTATTTACAAATGTTCAGAATGAAACATCACCAAGAGGATTTTTAACTAAAAACAAAACCATCATGTTTGCATCAGATATAAGCTCAATTGTGGATGATTGTTTTGAAGAACTTTTAACAAAATTACAAGAACATGAAGGAAGAGGTTCTGGATGGAGTTTGTTAAGTATAACAAGCTTAGATGTAAGAGTTCATAAACATGGATATGGAATGAGAGGTAGTAGTCATATTGAATTGCCAAAGAAAATTCAAGACACCAATTCCTGTATTAATGTTCAAAATAAAGATGCTGAATGTTTCAAGTATGCAATGCTTGCAAAATATATAAGAAATCATGCGGAACGACCGAGTAGAGCATACAATGAGGTTTACCATAACTATAATTTTCAAGGCATGAGTTACCCTGTTTCAATTCAAGACATATCAAAATTTGAAAAGAAAAATCCTTTTGCATCTGTAAACATCTTTGGCTTGGATTCATCCAACAATGTTTACCCCTTACGTATAACACCTACCGAACGCAGAGATCATACTGATTTATTATTAATAACAAAAGGTGATATTTCACATTATGTATATATTAAAGATTTTGAAGCTCTAGTTTGCAAACAGTTATCAAAACGTAAAGAAGGAAAAACCACTTGTAAAAGATGTTTCTGTTTTGTAAACAAACCTTTGAGAAGAGGAGGTTCAGAATGGCTGACGGAACATCAAAGACTATGCAGTGGAAACTATGAAGTAAGAATTAAATTACCACACCCTAGAAGATCTCAAGTAAAATTTGACAAAGTTATCCAACAATACAGAATTCCCGTTGTAGTGTATGCAGATTTTGAATCTTCATTGCTTCCACTTGAACAAGAAGAAGGAGAGGAAAATACCAGCAGAACAAAGTATCAACTTCACAAACCAAACAGCTACTGTTTAATAGTAAAATCCACTCTGTCTGAAGAACATCTTCAAGAATATGGTTTGACATCTACACCGAAGATCTATCGTGGAGAAGAAGCAGCTCGATACTTTGTTGATGATTTATACAACATCGCCGGGAAAGTGGAAGCAATGTATAGCAATGTGGTTCCTATGTCACCTATGACACCGGAAGAACTTCATCTTTATGATTCAGCAACAACATGCTATTTGTGTAACAATCAATTTACAGAAACTAAAGTTAAAGTTCGCGACCATGACCATCTGACAGGAGCCTACAGAGGTGCAGCTTGCAACGGATGTAACATCAACTACAAACTACCATCTTTTATTCCTGTGGTTTTTCACAATCTTAGTGGATACGATGGACATTTTATCATTCCCGAATTAGCAAGAGACAACGGTGAAATAGATGTTTTGGCACAAACTATGGAAAACTTTATAAGCTTTTCAAAAAAGGTGGGCAAAATTAAACTTAGATTTGTTGATTCATTTAGATTTATGCCTTCCAGTCTAATGAAACTTTCTGAAAATTTAAGAAGAGAAAATTTAATAGAAACAAGCAAAATTGTACCTGCAGAAAAAATGGATTTGGTTCTTCGGAAAGGAGTTTTCCCGTATGATTACATCGATGGACTACATAAATTTCAAGAAACATCACTTCCTCCACCAGAAGCATTTAAAAGTAAACTTACCGATTCAGACATTTCACCTGAAGACTATCAACACGCATGCAGAGTTTGGGACGAATTGGAAATGAACACTCTGGGAGATTATTCTGACTTTTATGTAAAACTTGATGTGACCCTTCTCTGCGATGTGATGGAAGAATTTAGAAACACTTGCTTTGAAGCCTACGGATTAGACCCTCTTCATTCTTATACTTCTCCAGGACTAGCTTGGCAAGCTATGCTAAAAGAAACAAAGTGCAACCTTCAATTATTAACCGATATTGACATGGTGTTGATGATCGAATCGGGCGTTAGAGGTGGATTGACCCAAAGTGTTACTAGACATGTTAAAGCTAACAACAAATATCTTCCAAACTACGATAAAGAAAAACCATCAGTGTTCTTAGGATATTTCGATGCCAACAATTTATACGGATGGGCCATGTCTAATCCACTTCCTTTTGGAAACTTTGAATGGGTTAATCCAGACTCTATTGGTGATATTACACAAATTTCAAAAGACGGAGACACCGGATACATATTGGACTGTGACTTTGAATATCCAGAACACTTGCACGATCTTCATTACGATCTTCCGCTCCTTGCAAAAACACAAGTTTCACCAATTGGCAAACATCCAAAATTAATGATGACTCTTGAAAATAAACAAAGATACGTAGCTCACTTTTGGGTTGTTCAACAAGCACTCCAATTGGGTTTACGTATAACCAAAATTCATAGAGTTTTAAAATTTTCCCAATCATGCTGGTTAAAACCGTACATTGATTCAAACACCAGAAGAAGAGCAGCTGCAACATCAACATTTCAAAAGGATTTTTTTAAATTAATGAATAATGCGATATTTGGAAAAACATTGGAAAACAAAAGAAAACACAAAAATGTTAAGTTAATTACAGATCCTATAAAACTAGAAAAACTTGTACAAAAACCAAACTTTGGAACATCCGTTATCATCAATGAAAACCTTGTAGCAGTATCTATGAAGAAGACAAGCGTGAAAATGGATCGTCCGTTGTACGTTGGAATGTCAATCTTGGATATTTCCAAAACCCATATGTATGATTTCCACTACAACAAAATGGTTGCCTTCTACGGTAGAGATAACATCGGAATCGCCTACATGGACACGGACGCTTTCATCTACTGGATTCTTACTGAAGATATGTATTTGGATCTTCGAACATTTGTTCACAAAAATGAATTTGATTTTAGTGACTATCCAAAAGATCATTTAAATTATGACAATGATCGGAACAAAAAGAAACTTGGAAAATTTAAAGACGAAGCAAATGGAATTTTACTAAAAGAACTTATTGCACTAATGTCAAAATTGTATTCACTACAATTGCATAAAGAAGAAAACAATGTAATTAAAAAAGCTAAGGGTGTAAAAAGTTTGTATCTTAAGAAGAATGTAAATTTCGAACACTACAAGCAATGCTTATTTGAAGAAACGACTATAACTGCAAAATTCAACACCATCAGAAGTTTCAACCATCACCTGTACAGCGTAACAGAAGTAAAAAAAGCACTCTGCTCCAATGATGACAAACGACACATTCTTCCAGACAAAATTCACACTCTACCATTCGGCCACTATTCTCTCAATCCTATCAATGAGTAAAAAGAAAAAAAAGAAAAAAATAAAAAAGAAAAAAAAGGGGAAATCACAGCATGCTCGCTGTGATTTTCCCTTTTTTAAAAATATGTTGAAATGACCTTGACCTATAAAAGCGGATGCAGAAAAAGAAACACTCAATACTAACTTGACTTTGTTAGTAAAAACATCATGACAGAGTTAAAGGAAAAGATTGTTAATGAACTTCATAAACCTGCAAGAATAAAGTTTCCACGAAGAAATACTGTTGTAAAAGGAATAAATGATTTATATCAAGCAGATTTAATTGAAATGCAACCGCATAGTAAAATAAATAAAGGATTTAGATACATACTTACGATTATTAATTGTTTTACTAAAGTTGCAGATGCTTTGCCATTAAAAGACAAAACCGGTAACAGCATAACAAAAGCTATGGAAGTAGCTATAAAAAGAGATAAAAATAAAATTAAACATTTACAAACTGATGATGGGAAAGAATTTTTTAATAAACCTTTTGCATTGTTAATGAAAAAATATAAGATAAATCATTATTCTACAAATTCTGAGAAAAAGGCAGCTATAATTGAAAGATTTAATAGAACCTTAAAAGGTGCAATGTATAAAATGTTTTCGAAAAGAGGTTCTTACGTATGGGTTGATATCTTACCAAAATTAATAAGCGATTACAACAACAAGTTTCATAGAACTATCGGTATGGCACCTAACAAAGTGAATAAGAAAAACGCTAAACTAGTTTTACAACGAATTAAAAAGAATACACAGCCAAAAGCGGAACAAAAAAAACCAAGAAAATTTAATGTAAATGATAAAGTTCGAATTAGTAAATACAAAGGAGTGTTTACTAAGAAATACCTGCCCAATTGGACAAACGAAGTTTTTACAGTGTATAAAGTACAACCTACTGTACCGGAAACTTATATTTTAAAAGATAACAAAGGAAATTTGTTACAAGGCGGTTTTTACGGACATGAATTGTTAAAGTCAACAGTAGGTGATGTCTATCTTGTTGAAAAGGTGTTGCAAAGGAAAAAAGACCAAGTTAAAGTACGTTGGTTGGGGTTTGACAAAACTGAAGATTCGTGGATACCTATAAAAGATTTGATTTAGTTATAAATCAACTTATTTATTCTTCAGCCTTTGAATAAGATGGAGATTGTTCACCATAAAGATAAATTTAATATTAATAACATTGATGATTTAACTGTAGATAACGTTAAAATCAACAATGGTAAACACGGCAGTTTATTTCCAAACACTGTACGATGTATAGTAAGCGGTCCTTCAAACTGTGGCAAAACTAACGTTGTGTTTAACTTAATTACAAACACAAAAGGATTGCGATTTAATAACCTATATATTTTTTCAAAGTCCTTACATCAACCAAAGTATCAATTGTTGGAAAAGATCCTGACTGATGTGCCTGATGTTAACTATTACAAATTTAATGCTAGTGACAGTGTTATGCAACCAGACCAGGCTAAGCCGTATTCTGTATTTGTATTTGATGATGTATCTAGTGAAAATCATGATACTATTAGAAACTATTTTGCCATGGGAAGACATAATAATATTGATAGCATATATATCGGACAAACATATAGCAAAATTCCAAAACAACTAATTAGAGACAATGCAAATATTTTAGTTTTATTCAAACAAGACGATACAAACCTAAAACATATATACAACGATCATGTAAATGCTGATATGTCATTTGATAAATTCAAAGAGCTTTGTGGAAAAGCTTGGGCGGAAAAATATGGATTTTTGGTAATTATGAAAGATAAAGCTATAACAGATGGTCGTTACCGCATAGGTTTTGATAAATTTGTTTTAATACATTAATTAACAACATTATCGTCCAAGTCTCCATGGTGTAAACATGGTTAATCAGGAAAAGCTATTAAAAGAAATAAAATCACTTAGTGATTCTATTAGACATAAAAACAGAGCGTTAAGATTAGGAATAAGTGAAAGAGAGAAATTTCTGGAATCAACATTTAAACCTATTACTGAGCCATTAAAACAATTGGGGCAAAATGTTACACCTTCAACATTTAATTTTTCCGGAGATGCTATTTTACCCATTTCAAAATTTGAACAAAAAGAAGAATATGAAGGTGATACAAGTTTTACGCAACAAGGAGAAACAACTGAAGAAGAAAGCGAACTAGGTGAAGAAACGGATGTTTTAACAGAAAAAGAAGGTCTTTCTACAAGCGAAGAACAACAAGAAGAAGAAGAGCCTATTAATCCATCCAACTTGAGCAAATTGGGCTCGGATATTGCGTATAAAGGGCCGCTTGCAAGACAATTTGTATTAAAAATGTTACATTCTGCACAACCAACTCGAAAGTATCATACTTTTGGTGCTAGAATAGAAGAAAATGGCCTAATGATTGGAGATAGCAAGCTTGATGTAGACGAACATGACAATATTATTATAAATAATAAACAATACAAAGGTACAAAAGGATTGTTTGAACTTATTTTTAAACCGAAACCTAATAAATATACTAAAAAGGATTTAAACATTTTTAAACAAATATTGGAGGATACAAATGCGCATAAGAAAAATTATTCTAAAAATTTCAATGTTTATAGAAATAAATCAGAAAAATATAAAACTATTATTGCTAAACTTTTCCCACCAAAAAGAAGGGCACCCATAAAAAGAAAATCATTATCTTCTGCTGAAATAAATATTTTACATAAAAGGAGAAAAACAAATCAATCAAGTTTATCAGGAAAAGGATTATTGAAAAACTTGTATGATACTAATATAATATACTACAACGATATAAACAAATTGGTTGATAGAATGAAGTTGATATATGAAGCAAAACAAGCCGGACATAGCGGTTTAGAAAACGAATGGGTAGCTTTGGTCGGCGAATTGCGAAATCGAGGAGTAATTGCATAAAAATATGAGTATATAGAATACAAGCATAACCGATTAAACATTCAGTATAACCATGAGTGTGGATAAGTTTGGACGGTATTCCGAAACTGGAAGCAAATCAGGATCTTATGGAAAAAGAGGTGGTTTACCACTAACATCCGATGGAGATTATGATATAAGTAACAAACGTTTAAAGTTTGTAAATGATCCAAAAGATGATAATGATGCAGTAAATTTCAAAACTTTAAAAAGTGAAACATTACCTAGCTTAAAGCTTCAAAATGAAGTGTATAACGCTAATTTTTATAGAATTGCAAATCTTCCAAAACCAATAGATAAGAATGATTCGGTAAATAAAGAATATTTAATGTGGTACATAAACCAAACCTTAAGATATGATCCTAAAAGTAATAATAAAGCATATGATGCAAAAGATCTTAGAATAGCCAATATAGCAGATCCTGTTAATGATCAAGATTCAGTTACCAAAAAGTATTTACATTCAGTCATACCTGAAAAAACAGATAAATTTTCCTTTTACAACTTTGTAATACACGATATTGGAGACCCTAAAGATATGAAAGATGCGGTAAACCTTCAATATGTTACAGATCATTGTATTACACATGATATTAAGTCAATTGATTGCAAAAATAAAGTGTTAACTAACGTTAAGGAGGGAACTGCAAAATCAGATGCAGCTACAATAAGTCAAATAATGAAATTAAACAATAACAAATGGGATGCGGATGCAAAAATAATTACTAATGTTAAAGAAGGGTTGAATGATGTTGATGTAGCAACAATTGGACAAGTTCCTGCATTAAAAGAAATTTCATCAAGACTTGGTCAACAAGGCTTTGATTGTAAAGAAAGACCACTATTTAATGTTGGAATGGGAGTAAATGACAGTGATGCAGTTAGAGTAAAAGAATGGCGTGAAAGATGCTTAAGAACAGAAAAACACAAAAAGTTTTTTCATTGTCAAAACTTGCGATTGACTAGCTTAGATGACCCTATTGATATTGTTGATGCTGTTAATGTAAATTACATTATAAGACTCTTAAGTGTAGTGTTATATGATGTTTATAATACGATAAAGCCCATAAAAGCTGATCAAAAACTACATTGGGTTAAGAAAAATGTTATAGAAAAATATTTTTTAAATATGAAAACTGGAAATTTAAGATTTGCTCAAGTTGATGTTGATAAAAAGGATACAATCCTACCAAAAGACTGGGTAAAAGTTTATTACCCATAAACAAAATACATGTTTATTATAAATAAACAATGTCAAAGGATAAGTGCATCATTCATTATAAAGAATTTATAAAATAAACAAGTATTGGCATTTCCTTTCACTATAAAAAACCATGTTGAAAGTTCAACGCATCAGTCATAATCGACACGTTATAAAGAGAGGAAGAGGAATAGCATCAACAGCACTTTCTCTTATTACTAAGCCGGTTGGAGCTATAGTTAACAAAGCTATCGATTTATTACCTGTAGAACTACATTTACCAGGAGGTTATCAATATTATGGTCCAGGAACAAAATTGAAAAAAAGACTTGCTAGAGGAGATCTTGGAATAAATAAACTTGATCAAGCCTGCAAACAACACGATATAGCATATTCAAAGTTTGCAGATACTAAAAATAGATCAATAGCGGATAGAGCACTTGCTGAAAAAGCTTGGCAAAGAGTAACATCCAGTGACGCTAGTATCGGTGAAAAAGCAGCAGCTTTAGCGGTATCAGCAGCAATGAAGGGTAAAACGATGTTTGGAGGTGGAAAGAAGAAAGGAGGTGGAAAAAGGAGGAGAAAACCTGCAAAGAAACGTGGAGGAAATATAAGAAGAAAACGACGATCCACCGCAGGTAAAAATAAAAAGAAACAAACAATATGGTCAATGATAAAAAAAGGAGGAGGATTATACCTAAGACCGTATCGTGTGTATTAAACAGAAAAAAACAATTATTAATTCCAAATAAAGAATTAACAGATAAAGAATTAATTACTTATGTTTCTTGTTTAAAAATTCCATTTTTTAGAGGAGTATTTATGAAAGATGCATTACCTGTTAAAATTTGGAAAAATGAAACCGGAATAGTAAATTTAGATAATAGTAAAGGATCAGGCACTCATTGGGTATGTTATAAGAAACTAGGATCAACTATTTACTACTTTGATAGTTTTGGTAATCTCCCACCACCAAAAGAACTACAATATTACTTTAAAACAGCTAAAAATGTACTATACAATTATAAAAGAGAGCAACCTGATGATACGGTAATCTGTGGACATTTATGTTTAGATTTTTTAACAAAAAGCGTTAGTCAACTTTAAGATGTCTTCCTATACAGTATCATTAACTGGAACTTCATCTACTTTGCGAAGTGTTCTTTTCCCTGCGTTACGTTTGGAAAAAGATAAATTATGGGAAGCCGCATTATTAGATATAACAACTTATAATTCTATTCCCAACGTTACTGAAAATGTTAATGACAAAATACATTATTACAAAACAAAAGATAAAAATACAAACAAATATTCAGATATACAAGTATTTAGTTTACCCACTGGAGCATATGAAATTGATGATATAAATGAAGCGATACAAAATCATATGGGAAAAGATAATATAACAATAAAAGGAAATAACAATACTATGAAAGCTGAAATTAAATCTAAATATTATATAGATTTTAGCAAAGAACATTCAATTGGTAGTTTATTAGGATTTCCTAAAACAACAAAAATTTTAGAACCTAATATTAACCATTCAGGTACTAGAACTGTGACAATAATGAAAGTTAACAGTATAGATGTTACATGTAATATTATACATGGTTCTTATAGAGATGGTGAAAATACTCATATATTGCACACATTCTATCCAACAGTCGCTCCGGGTTTTAAAATTGTGGAAAAGCCACAAAACTTGGTGTACCTACCATTAAACACCAGTTTTATTTCAGACATTGTGGTGAACATACTAGATCAAGACGGAAATCATATTGATTTTAGAGACGAACCTATAACTATACGAATACATATAAAATCAACCGTATAACAATGGGGTTATCATTTAAAAAGAAAGAGCTGACTGGTAAACAAGTCAGTAGCACGTCAGCTATAGAAGGATTAACAAGTGATAACATTCGTTTTCTAGAAGAAATTGGATTAAAACTTATTAATAATGGAAATATTGGATATAGCGCAGGGTCCGACATTCGACGAAACCTTATGGGAAAAGGAATATCATACGCACAACCCTTACGCTTCGTCAAAATTAAACAATAATGATGAAATTAGAATTCCCATACAACAACAAGATATTTATACACTTCCATGTGAAAGTTATTTATATATCGAAGGAAGAGTAACAAAAAGGGATGGAACCACTGCAAGTACTGTTCCGTTCATAAATAACCCCATGGCATATTTGTTTGATGAAATAAGATATGAAATTTCCGGAGTTACAGTAGATTCAACAAAAAAGGTGGGAATTACAAGTACATTAAAAGGATTAGCATCTTTAACACCGAGTGAAAAAAATATGCTGGCCGCCGCAGGATGGGTAGCACCCGATTCCAGTACAATCACTCCAAACACTTCAGGCAATTTTGACTTTTACATTCCTTTAAGATTACTTTTAGGCTTTGCCGAAGATTACCGAAAAATAATAATAAACGTAAAACAAGAATTAGTTTTGTTAAGATCATCAAACGACAAAGATATTATTCAAGCAACTGATGGAACAACGGAAGCTACTTTAGAATGGAAAATGCAATTAGACAAGATTGTTTGGAGAGTACCGCATGTACGGTTAAACGATCAGAATAGAATTTCATTATTGAGAACTTTAAAATCAGATCGTGATATCGTAATACCATTTAGAAGTTGGGAGTTTCATGAATATCCGGTTTTACCGGAAACACAACGTCATACATGGACTGTAAAAACTTCTACTCATTTGGAAAAGGCAAGATATGTAATATTTGGATTACAAACAAAAAGAAGAAATGAAATAACTAAACATGCTGGTGAATTTGATCATTGCAAACTTACAAATTTTAAGGTGTTTCTAAACTCGCAATTCTTTCCATACGACAACTTCAACATAAACTTTACAAAAGACAGGTTTAGTGTTTTGTACGATATGTATGCAAGATTCCAAAATTCATATTATGGAAAAACAAACACACCTTTATTAACGCCAAACCAATTTAAATCTAACTATCCGATTGTTGTAGTTGATTGTTCCAAACAAAATGAATCTGTAAAATCTTCCAGTGTAGATATAAAAATAGAAATGGAATTTGAACAAAATGTACCCAAAGATACATCTGCTTATTGTTTAATTTTACATGATAAAATTGTTACATATACACCTTTAACCGGTATTGTAAAAGCAGTGTTGTAAAATGAAAAGAAAAAAAAATACCCCCCGACACTCGGCTATAAAAGCAGGAGCGGGAATGCAAATTTTTTAGTTGACTGTCTACAGTTGTATGGGTAACATCGTCTACAGCATTATAAACAAAATGAGTTCTTTATCAGTTGTACAAGGCGTTTCCGAAACAACACCCTTATTGGAAAATGATGATGATAAACATTTTGAAGAAAATGTTGTAAAAGAAATTGATGAGTTTTTAAAGTTTGGAAAACAAAATAAAAAGTTGGAAAATAATAAAACAAACGTAAGAAAGAAAAGAAAACTTGAAGAAAATATTCCACCGAACATTTTAACTGAAGTTTTCCTTCGCATCTTTTATCCTATTTCATCTTGCATGAGTAAAAGTGTGTCGATAGGATTGGTAAAATCATTAGACTACTCTCCCGCAGTAATACTAAGCCATGGTACAAAGATGGTTTTATTTTCAGAAAATGCTTGGGATTCCTTTTTAAAACATCTACATCTTATTGAATGTTATTTAGCCAACAGTTTCTTTGGAAGAAAAACTAACATTCGACTTTTGGATTGTGACAATGAAATTGACATTATTAAACATCGTGGCCAACAACAAGTAAGAATTAGAGACTCGACACAATTTGAAAATAAAATTCTACTAACACGTGAAGAATTCTACATTTTAAACTATGCAACATCACCTATCACTAGGTATATGAAACAATTGGTATTTTCAAGCTCTGTTATTAAGGAATATCTGGTAGATGCATGCGAAAAACAACCTGACAGCACTTTACAATACGGACCAATAGAGACATCCATTTTTAATAGAATACCTCACGAAGTGGAAATGTGGAGGCAGTTGAGAAACTTTGAACCTTTTACTGAAATCGCAACGGAAGCTACAGAAGAAGAAACCAACAACAACAATACAGAAGAAGAAACCAACAACAACAATACAGAAGAAGAAACTTTGGTAGTTTAAAAAAAACTACAATGTAGTTTAACAAAAGAATAAACCGTGGGGTAGGCCTACTGGGGACGGTGCCCACGTTAAACATACACCAACGCGCCTACAACTGTACGGCCTGGTTTATATATCTAACCTACCGTGGTGTGGAAAACAGTTAATCACCAGACATCGTGATGAGCGGACTGGATGAAGAAATGGCAGCAAAACCTTGTGTAATTGAATTTCAAGCATTTCGCGGAAACGATGATAGATTTATTATAAAAGAATTGGTGATTTTAGATTTGCTCACACAAGTAGCATACCCGTTTTTATTTGAAGCACCGTGTTCTATCCATGCACTAAAGTCAAAAGCTAAAATAACAAACAGATGGTTAACAAACAATTTTCATCATATACATTGGTTTGAAGGTTTTCTACCGTACAACAATGTACACAAAATTATGTTTCATTTCTGTAAACAATTTACGCACATATACACCAGAGGATTGGAAAAAAAAAGTTGGATACAACAGTACACAAACAAAGAAGTTTTAAGCATAAAAATGGACAAAACCTTTCATTGTGATGTTAGAAATATTTGTGTTTCTACAATAGATCCGAAACACAACCAATCTCAATGCGCATTACAAAACGCATATCACTTGGCTGCTTACTTACAAGAAAAAGAAGAATGTGGTGGGGGTTACGAAGGTTATAAATACGAGGAAGCAACACACCCCGAGTATCACTCCAACTCCATACTCCGAACAGACAACATCTCCAGTGAAGAACATGGCATCACAACAGTTTCTCCAATGTTTAGTTGAACAATTCAACTTACATTCAAAATCAAATACTCTAATTATCAAGAAATGTTCAGAATTAAAAGAACAGAAACATTATATTGTTCATGAAATGAAAAAAGTTGATACAACGCATGGAGACGCAGTCGTCGCATCTTTATCCGATGCAACATATACACCAGGTGATGAACCAAAGTTTCAAGTCTATCTTCCAAAACGATTCGTCCAGTTGCTGCAAAATGAAGATCTGCGGGAAATTCAGCCAGGATCATTATATTTGGTGTCACACGGAATGAGCGGAAACAACTCTACGGAACTTACTCTGCACATCGCACAAAAATAACATTGTAAATATTGTAAAAAAAAATGTTTTAAAGAAAAAGATAAAAAACAACATATCAGTATATGTTTTTATATACTGATATGTTGTATTTTTTTTAAAAAACTCAAACGGATGACCTTGAACTTTTAATCGATGGTATTATTCGATTATTTTGATCGATAGTTTTATTCGATAGTTTTATTCGAATACTTTATATAAATACGAAACCTTAACGTTGAGAGGCTCAGTTCTGTTTAAGACAAGCTACAACCAACATGTCATCCAAAAGAAATAATGTACCACTTTTATCTTATTGTTGCAAAGAGAAATGTTTTAAAATACCTGAAGATCAAGTTGACGGAAAAGCTTGTACAAAATGTAATTCTTTCTGCTACTGTAAATGTGGTTGCAAAACATATCAAAAGAACCGGTTGGATAAACTAGAAGAATTGCAACATCGACTCGGTCTATTGTGGCAACGATTAAATGCAAAGTGATTAAACAAGCGTCTACAATTTTTATCCCCACCACTACCCCCACCACTAGCCCCACTACTATCGGAGGTACCCGCAGCACCGGCTTTGCAATAGTCATTCCTGCTACACCTCTCGTCGAGTAAACAACTCTAGTCATGTCTCTCAACATTCGCGGGATTCACTACAACACTATCAATCTTACAACCTACAAGGATTTGGAAATTTTTAGTGAAGAACTAAAACAACTTATAACCACTGGGTTCGGTTTATCTTTGGAACTTTATGCAACAAACAATCAAAACGAAAAGAATGTATTTTTGCCAACTTACAACAACAACAAAAAGAATGAAAATAAGCAAGAAATTTCACCACCGACAACAACTTACTTTTCAAATTTGGGAGCAAACTTTTCAACCTTAATGTAAAATAAAAAAAAATATCTTGCATTTTCGGATCTTCCGAAAATGCAAGATCTTTTTAAAAACATCCTCACCTGACCTTGACCCATTTCCGGACATTTAAAGTTTAAATACCCAGCACAGCCGGGCATTTAAACTTTAAATGCCCACCATACACGTCACAGCTACGTCACAGCCTCTGACGTCACCAGACCGGATGTAGCTGTCACTTTTGATTAATGCGTTTTGGCCCAGAAGCCCCACTATTGCACTACTTTTTTAATCCAACCCTCCTTTAACCTGCCCTCTGTTTTCTGTCGCAGCAATTTTCTAACTAAATACAGCAGCTCTGCTTCAATTGAATTCTTAAAGCATGGGTTGGTAAAATTTAAAATGTATAGACAAATTTTAATCACATTTCAAACTTTTAAATCAATTATTTTTTCCATATTAAAAATATGCTATTTTCTATTGAGACATACGTACTTAGAGAAATTAAATAAAACGCATTCTGGTTTATGATTATCTTATTTTAAATACGGGCCGATAAAATGTTTTGTCAGTATTAGATAAGAAATCGTGCAACTAGATACTTGGACTCTGTTGCAACCTATAACATTTAATGTTGATGATTCAAATTTTTATTTTTATTATTTTAAAACCCAAGTTTTATGCTCGTTTACTAAATATAATTTTTTTATCCACATGAAATATTATTCAAATGACGTGAACAAACGACATGTAATTTGTAATATCTGGTTGAAATAAACTCATTATTTCATATTGTACTCTTAACACTCAGTAACTGTAGAGTATTCTTGTAAAGAAAACTAGTTGTTTTCATAAAAATGTCAGGTTTTTAGTTTTATCGTCTAGAACTGTTAGGTTTTACATTAAAATCAAAGTATTAATAGTGAATAATAATTATTTGGGTTTTATTTAATGAAGTTTTTTTTCCAAATTAATATTCTTGATAATATTGACATTCTTACTTGTTTTCAGTTCTGCTTTTCTTTCAAAGTCGTTATGTTTAATTTGAACGTGGTGATGGTGTGAATGCAATGTCAATATTTCTTTTTCTTCCCTAGCCTCATCGTTTTGGACAATCTGCAATTAGCTGCTTAGTAGACCTGCTGGGAGTATAGGACAAAATGACCTTGAACTTGACCTTTCACGTGATTGACCACGTGATCGGTGACGTCATCAAGATGGTGGCGTCCACGTGTGTTTTGGCGGGTATTTGACGTCATCAAGATGGCGGCGCCCACGAGAGCACGTGTTCTAACCTAACATTTTCCGACCACGTGTGTTTTGGCGCGCTTTTTGAATTTTACCGCCTTTTCTCCGGGCTGTTGACGTCATCAAGATGGCGGTGTACATGTGAGCACGTGTTCTAGCCTATCTATTTCCGACCATGTGTGTTTTGGCGCGCTTTTGGCGTCATGACGGCGTCTATGTGAATTTTGCCGCCTTTTCCCCAGTGCTGCCAACTTACGTGTATATAGAGTGTAGACCACAGCTATATATTATGTCACGTTTTGTGAACAACCACGTAGCAGGACCGCCTCCATTTCTTTCTTACAGTGTTGCCAACATACAATATATCGTCATATATATGTTTTCCCGCCTTTACTCCCAGTGTTACCAACTTATATACCCATCAAGATGGCGGCGTCCATGTGAGCACGTTTTCTATCCTAAGTTTTTCCGAACATACGTGTGTTTTGACGCGCCTTTGACGTCATGGTGGCGTCCATGTGAAGTCTGCCACCTTTTCTCCCAGTGCTGCCAACTTATGTGTATGTAGAGTATAGTCTACAGCTATTATTACATCATGTTTTGTGGATATCCACGACCATCTTCATTATTTTTTCTCACAGTGTTGCCAATATTTGTCACACCCTGGGAGATTCCTCCCGTATCCTCCACAGCACTACCAACTGTTCTCCAGTGTTCTTTACATTTGCGATTTTCCTCGCAGTGTTACCAACATATAATATATTGTCATACACCCTGGGAGTTTTCTCCCGTATGCTTATATGTTACACCATGGTCTACTAGTCAGATACCTTTGTTTAATTGTACCAAGATCTTGGTTTTTACCCAAAGTGAACCCCTCTGATAGCCTCTGTGATCACATGATACTTTTACACTTTCTAAACAGTATTCTAGAGTAAATACGAACTAAGATCTGAAAGGATAAATTAGGACAAGTGATGTAGTGAGTACTATAACAGGTTTATTAGGTTTTAATTTTTACAAATATTGATACTGGGTGCAGCGGCAGTCTGCTCTTGTGTAATTTCTAGTGTGTACGAGTCTCTGATGATGGCTTGTAGGTCTTCATCGCTGAGAAGATCGGCAAATCGTGCAGGAAGGAACACTGACGATGTTTCAGTCGGATCACCGGAGATGATGTCCAAAACGACGGCGGTGCCAAATCGGGTCACCACCCTCCTGGCGCCGACTATGTTGAATCCTCCTCTCCCCACCAGGTCTTTGATGCTGATCGTCTTGGAGGACGGCTTTGATAGGGCAGCCAATTTCGCTTCGAGAGACATGATCTGTAACACCGAACAGATTTTTTAAGTATATGAACAGGTTACATGAAAATATATTCACACGTACATGCATAGACATTCACAAATAAACACATACACACAAAATATAAGGGATAGAAAGCGTTAAAATTAACTTGTTAGAGAAGCATGTACCCCAATCCATGCATATGAGAAATCACATATTACTTACAATGTAGTAGTAGTTAGGAGAAGTCCAAACAATCTAACAGCAACGGGAATCGCAGGCCTTCTGACTCCTAGGGCTGACGAGGTGATACTGATATCCGGCTGTGTGGTGGGACGGCTTTTATGACCGGTTCAGCCGGGGTAGAGGGGGAATTTACGTAATAGACTGATGTAACATGAGGAAAGTTCAAAGTTTTTGAGAATGTAATTAAAGTGAACTGAACTTATCTAATCTAAGGTTACAAAGGTTAAAAACCGTTAAATGATGTAACATACTGAAAGTTACCTAAAAACCTGATAAAAATATTAAACTCTAAGTCTACTAATTATATCTACTAAATTTAAAAATATAGCTGCTGCCGCCCCAACACCGTGCCCCTACAGACAGGACAGACGTAAACTTGCAGTGCACATGATCGACAGAATACATGCCCGCAAGGTCTGATCATAACTGTCGGTCTCCTGTCCATACATACCCTACACGTTTCTACCGGAGAAAATTCGTCAATAGGCGTTGTCATTTGGGGCCGGTTGTATCCTGTAACCCCCCCGGCTTTCAGCCAGTTGAGACATAGTCTCACTGTCCGTGCCTAGGGGTATACTAAGGCGGTTAAATAGCTCAATAAAGATACTGGGGGCAAGAGCCAAGCGTTCTTGGTCACTACTTTCGATGTAAAAGTATGTTAACATCCCCAATGCCCCGGCTAGAATGCCCATCCACTCGGTCAGGATGTTGACTGCCTCCTGACTCTGCCATGGGGGGAATATCGCAGTCTCGCTCTAAAAATGAAGAGAAAATCCATGTAATTTAATATAAAACACATTGAAGCGGATGATGCAGGACATGGATGTTAGTAGTTATCGGTAAACTTACTCGAAACAATTCATCCACCCTTGAACTGCCTGATCGCAAATGCTCCCCAATCGCCGTGTCGCCGCCAGAATAAAGTCCGTCAATTTGACGCAGACATAGCTGGCAGACACTCCAGCGACACAGACGACTCCGCACCTCATGCGTCGCCACAGCTCTCACGGCTCTCTGGAGAGATAGGAGGGCCGCGTCATACACCGCATCAGTCTGGAGTAAAAACAAAATGGTTACAAAATGACGCTTAAAATCAACCGGTTATTAAAATCCCAAGACTGGATATATTTCAACCCCTAACCGAAAAATACGTACCGGTGGCATGCGGTCAAACAGTCTCCTTCGAGTCTGTCTAAGAGGGAAGCCGATGGGGTCAGGTGTCATATTCTCGAGCGTGCCATATTGTTGCATTCTCTGCGGAGTAGGTGCATGCTGCACTCTACGTAAGGGAGTCTCGGGTCGGGTGCTGATAGACGGACCCGCAGTAGCAGCAGCTGATGAACCGTTAGTCTGAAAAAAACACAATCAGTAAAGTTATTTGTTAACACACGCTATAACAAATTTTTTGAAGATCAACCTGTAATATATAGGGGATGTAAGAAACATATATACAACAGTATAGATTTACCTTCTTAATTATTTTGCTTACATTACGAGGAAGATTCCCGATGTCCCGCAGCGGAGAGCGTCTTATAGCTCCTCCGACCACCTCCTGTCTTGCCTCCGGAGATGCAAACATGTCTGGAGAGGGCGCCTGTCTTGGTCGTGTTCCTCTATGGAGACCTCCCAGGCTCATTCCATCTAATCGCCTATATGGGTTTCGGGTAGGGAATTCAAATGGGTCGGGAGACCCCGTTGGACTCTGAGGGCGAATCACGGACGGCGACCGTTGCTCCTCAACCCTCTGCACAGCCATCAACAATTCTTCATCATCCGACGAATCATTCATCCTGGTCTCCTGTAAAGATAAGAGATTTATTAGAATTAAAACTCACCTACACAAACACACACACACACACACACACACACACACACACACACACACACACACACGCACGCACACACACACACACACACACACACACACACACACACACACACACACACACACACACACACACGACTTGCATCACGCACGCACGCAGCATACTTACAACTCTGTCTGGAGGTGAGGCCAGCAGACAACCTGTGATCGCTAGGATAATGACAACCGTTGGTGAAATCATTGCGAGCACACTGACCAACGCTTTCAATGACCCTCTATTTAAATGAGCGTTATCGCTACTCTCGCAATCATCACAGCTTGACCTAAACGACCCGAGTCCCAAGCACAGTAAACTAGATTAATCATTTGCTTTTCATTTTTAACATTGCCTACAGATCTACAAATCCTCTACGATAGGGTGCTCCAACCCTCGCCCGCTTATTATGGTAGTCAACCCTTTAAAAAATGCTACACCCGAAAATTATGTGACCCAAGTTTCCACACCACAGTAGACCGATTAGGTCAGGCTGTAAGGGTCTCGGCGCGTTCTTTTTGTTTACCCAGAGCTTCACCAGTAGTCCTAACCTCTGGGGGGCTTTAATCTTCGCCCTGTGATTGAGGCTACTCCTTGGAACAGCCCGGTGTGAATGAGAGACGCTAACCTATTTTCTTAAAATCTATGTGACCCTGGTTTCCACACCACAGTAGACCGGTTACGTCAGGCTGTACAGGGTCCCGGCGCGTTCTTTTTGTTTACCCAGAGCTTCACCAGTAGTCCTAACCTCTGGGGTAAGGGGCCCCAACAACGCCCACTTACGGTGGTAGCCAAACCAAATGCCAAATTGCTACCTCCCTTCAGGCTCTGTATAGTTATTACGATTATTTACAACCTCCTCGAGGCCGTTCAAGCCATCACGCGGGTGCCCTCAACCGAATGCCGAGCACCCCCGCCCCTTTACTAATCACCCTTAGAGGTATACTACTTACAATACTATTTAACGACCACTGAACGTCCGTTCAAGCCATCACGCGGGTGCCCTCAACCGAATGCCGAACACCCCCGCCCCTTTACTAATCACCTCCAGTGGTATACTATGTACAATTATTTACAACCTCCTCGAGTCCGTTCAAGCCATCACGCGGGTGCCCTCAACCGAATGCCGAGCACCCCCGCCCCTTTACTAATCATCCTTAGAGGTATACTACTTACACAACTATTTACACGGTCCTCTGAAAGTCCGTTCAAGCCATCACGGGCGAACCCTCAACTGAATGCCGAGCACTCCCGCCCCTTTACTAATCACTCACAGAGGCCCCATCGTTTTCTTCTAAATACCGGTGGTCAGTTAAAAATTTACCGCTTACACTCTGATACAAAGCGATATTATCCCAATCCACCTTGTCTGAAAAGTCGTGAATAAACTGTTCAGAAAGAAACTGATATCTGCTCAGGACTTCCCAGGCTGACGTGTCAAAACTGGGAGCCATTTCCCTCAGGAACGATTCAGAAAACAGTTTCTTCCGTAAGATTTTAGCCCAGACAACACGATGAAGAAACATTCTAAGCATATCAATTGAAAAATCATAGTTATCAGACAGCAAATTCCAATCCAAGTACCGACTGAATTTCATAATGAAACTATCGGTCATAACTCCTTCAGGAGCCTTAGGCTCCCGGGACAGTAGTTGCCACGCTGTTTCCATCGTAAATGAGAACTTTTAATCCGTGTCTGGGGTTTTTATAGGTTATGCTGAAAGGACTTTGCACTGTACAGAGCACATTTACACACATCACTGTTTTTGTGCTGAGGTAGCAAACAGTGTATATCATTACAGGGAACACCACGATCCCAAGTGATTTCCCGGACGTCTCGGTGGAACTCCTGTAGGAATTTCACCTTTTCAAGACCTTTCGTATATATTACTTTAAAAGGTTTGCATAAATCACGTATGACTTGCTCCCTGTACGGGACACCGTCATCGTCCCATTTTATGTGATGAAAATTACGCGTCAGCCATCTTGCGGTGCGCCGCATTTTTTCATTTAAAAAATAAAAACTAAACGGTGATTTGAATACGACTTGACTTTGAAAATTCTTACCGACAACCGCCAGCTCCTTAACGATAAACCGGTTATGGTTGTCCTTGAACCCGTGAAATTCCACAATGGCTGCCATTTTCAATCGTTACGTCGTCGTACAACCGGTTGACAAAACGTTCGGGCAAGTCCGCAGGTGGTGTCACATCGAGTGAAACACTAACAGTATTAATGTATTCACGGATCAAGTACTCATAGTAAAATAGATCGACAAGCTCCCTGTTTACTATAGGGCGGATGGCCATAAACTGAGCCCATTCGTTTTGATCTAGTGTTAAAGTATGCTCCCCATCGCTAAGGAACGCACACGGTTTTCCAAAAACGTTTTTCACCTTTATTTCCTCGCCTCCGTCATTACGCCAATACAGTTTAGCTTTAGTTTCTAACGCATTTTTAATATCTACAAACTGAACCGAGAACCGGTTGTACGTGTCATATGACCAGTACACTGATCCTTTTCGCCCCGTGAATAAAACGCCCAGACTATTTTCCCTGTTTTTGAAAATACCGACAATCACGGATTTCGTTAGTTCCGGATTTAAAAAGTTAACGGTTTTTAGGAAAATCCCCTTACACGCGTCGATAGGCTCCTTACGCGGTGGAAACCGTATCAAGTCCGTGTCCGTACTTACCTCCTCCTCCTCCTGTGTAATCAAAGGTTGAGACTCCACTTCCGCACTGGTCGACGTCATGGCTGCAACTGAGGGTTTTTGCCGATTTAACTGTATTAACAGTGTCGTAACCCTCAGGGCTGCTGGTTTCCCCCACTCCTTTTGCTGTAGCCAATGAGAATCTATTTTTGAAAATAATTTCCGCACGAGTTACGTATTCATCCACCTCTATCTCTATATTTCCCCTCTTAAGTTCGTACTGTTTCACATCACTGGTTCCGAATCTGGTAAAAAGACACACTTCTATTGTATCAAACTGATCATAATGAATTACACAGTCGAGAATGTGCTCTAGATCTTCAGTACCTATCAACGCTTTGCCTTCTTCTACATCGATCTGGAGTGTGTTTAACATTTTGCTAAAGTATCCGGTACGTATTCTATCGGTAAACAAACTCGATTCAACATCCGATAAAAACCACGAATATCCATCCGGATACGTATGTTTTCTACAAACATTTACACGCGCAATTTTGTCCCGAACATAATTTCTACAGACCGCAAAATTATGCTTCAGAACCTCAACTGTCGAAGCCATCTTGACGACTAACATGGAATCACCTAGTTCACCTTCCTTTTCTTTACCTCAGGTCCCCCCTCTCCTTCCCCCGTCTCTTCTGCTTCTTCTTCTTCTTCCTCCTCCTCCTCCTCCTCCTCTGTGTCACTATCTGTATAATCATCAGGAGGAATGGTATTTTTAAGTTTTACAACTATGTGATCGAGATATTTCCTTTCGCATAAATCTATATCATTAAAATCAATGGCCGGACGCATCTCGTCATCCCAATTGTCGTCTAACCAAAAGTCTTCATGGTCACACATTCCGCAAGCTGTGTACATTAAAACGGTCATTTTAGTAAACTTGGAAAGTGCGCGTGTTTTCTCTACAATTTCCGGTATTGTAAACCCACTTAATTCAATCGCCCCGCCATCGATGAATTCCATTTCTAGCCTATCAAATTTTCCATTAGAACGCACGTCTAACTTTAAAGGTTTCCCGTCAAATTCAATTTTCCGAACAATATTTCCCCTTCTCTTAAGATTTATATAAATCCAGCCGATATCGTCCCTCCACGGTCTTTTAGGATCAAGTTGGAAGTACTCCTCCTCGTCATCAGAGCTAAAAGTAGACACATCGTCAGCGCACGGATCCATGTTTAAGACTGAACAGTGCTCCGGTCACCGGTGAATTTATTAACCCCCCACCTATGACTCTGTGATTACATGACCTTTTTCACCGAACCTGTGAGTAAAGTGTACACCAGGTGGGAATCGTGTAAAATGAGACAATACGCTGTGGTTTTATCGGGAATGGACTCTTTTGTCTCAAACTCTAACCTCACATCGACAGGTCCAGACTTGATTGTGTCGTTTTGTTTGGAACAGTCGATGACGTAAAGTGGTGTTGTACTTTTAAAAGTGTCCAAACTGACGCTTGGGTACGTGTCTCTACCGTAATAGGATTTTTGAAATCTGGAAAACATTTCATAATATATAGTCATATCACCGTGGATGTTATCATAAGGATAGTATTGAGAGTTTAGATAAAGCTTTACATTTGTCAGTTTACAACTGTCAAAGGCTGACATATCTTTTGACAATTTATTTTTTCTATCTGTCTGAAATGCTAGTATTACATATCGTGGTTTCTCTAACTGCGATGTCGTCTTAACTGTCCACGACTGTCGTGTAGTCTTTGGCAGAGACGGGTACTCGTGCAATTCCCAAGACCGGAAGGGTATTTGTATGGCCGTGTCTTTTTCGATCATACGCAAAAGTTTTAAGCGGAAAGTATCCACGACCGAGACATGAGGAACACGCCAGTATAAACTGGTTATCTCTACAGTGCAAGAGGTCGCGTCGGATGATACGATAGCATCGAGGTCAGACGCTGACCGTAGCAAGATAAGCTCTTGTTTGACGTTCACTAACACCCGTTTGTAATCTTCGGCGAAACCGAGCAACAATCTGAGTGGAACAGAAAATGTAAATTCTTTATCGTTGTCAATTTTTAGCGTTTCTCCCGCTCCTAACCAGCAGGCATTTTTCAAATTATCCTTTTCAACGTCACGTACTGAAAGAAGTCCTTTTATGGTGGTGGTGATTCCAGGATTTTTAGTATGATCCACCTCGATTCCCCCAATCTCATATCGGATATTATCGAAAAGATATGCAATAGCATTGTTGACCAGTGAGACGTCAGCATCACCCCCTGTTTTCTTCCCATTAATTTTTACTTTAATATGTAATGTGCTTTCAAACGGGGCGGTTATGATGTCCTGTTGACTGACGGCTATTCTAATTTCATCATTATTTTTAAATGTACACGACGCATACGGTTTGTACATGTGATACTCGTACCCCGTGACGGTGTTTTCGTACTCAACTGCGCTTTCTATGGCGAACATTTTTCACTTTGAATCCTAATGACTCTAGAAATTTCACGCTGAACGATGTTAATTGTCCCGCTTCTTTCTGAATAATGAGCGGTGTTGTAACTGGCGATTCCCTAAATACCAGACCCATCCTGACGCTTCCTCAAGTGTAACCTCAATGATATTATTTCTTCTCTGAAGTTCACAGGCTCTCCGTTTTGATCGCTAAGCCGAACACTTATGTTACTTACTCGCTGAACGTTAACAGGTAAATAAATGATTGGATTGGGGATCACAACGATTTTATACCCCGGTTCGACAGCCAAATAAAACTCGTGTAAAATGTGTCCCTCCTCACCGTTATGATACGAACCGCGAGCAATATTACATTCTACACTGATTGAATTTACTTTGATTATATTAATGGTTTGCGAAGAAACGTGTAACTTGTCTTTCTTATACACCCGTTTCTCGAAACCCAACAAAGACGCTATCGTATTTTCCTTGTCAAAGTGGACATCCTCTGCACATTTCATCTCGGCCTTCAACGTATTATTGTTGGCTTTCAAACTAATAAGTACATGCTTTTTTATTTCTTCCTCTATGTCATCAATTTCGTACGATCCCTCGGGGATAGTTAGTTCTTTGCCGTCTCCATAGTAAAACTTATCATTTATATCCTTCTCGATGTTCGGAATCGAATTGTACGTGGTCAGACCGACTAGTCCTATTTCCCAGTCACCTTTACTGACGTCGAGCGGTGGGAAAACCTCGCAACTGATAGTGGGGCCGGTTCCGCTAAGGGAAAACATTAGTTAGGAACTCTAGACACAAATGTCCGCAAATAACTGAATCAAAACTTTGTCGTCTGTTATAGTTATACTTGATTTCCACTGACGCCCCTAAATATCGTGTGATTTCTACAGGAGGACGGAGATTACCAAAACTGTCAAAATAAAAAACTTTATCTCCAAGTTTCATATAACATACCCAATGTGTACCGCTGCCACTATTTGAGTCCAAATTCACTATAGCCGATTCGTTCTTTCTTGGTTTGACGGGTAAAGTGTCTCGCATGAACACACCTCTAAAGTGAGGTACATTTAGCTTAGCGGCGTAGTAATCTAATTCATAATTGGTGAGCGGTTTTATCGGGATAGACGTTTTTTTTTAGTTACTCTCTTTTTCTTTTTTCCACCTCCCCTTTTCGGATAAGGTCTCAAATATAATCCTCTACCTTTGGCGGGGGTTTTACGTTTAACACAGCTCCTCCGCCGCCGCCTCCGGCCACCTCCAAATTTGGTTTTCGCCTTCATAGCTGTCGTAACTGTCCAAGCCGCGGCTCGTTCTCCTAAAGATGCGTCTCCTGCCTTGAATCGTTGCCAAGCCCTTTCTGCAAGCTCTCTATCAGCTTGTTGTCTTCGTCCCGAGTCTTTGAATTTCGAATACGCTATATCGTGAATTTTACACGCTTCGTCCAAAGGATTTACACCTTTATCACCTCTCGCTAATCGCTTTTTGAGCTTAGTTCCGGGTCCACAAAAATTATAACCAGGTATATGAAGTTCTACAGGTAGTAAATCAATAGCTTTATTAACCGCTGAACCGAAAATACCTCCTCCTTTCACAAGAGTTCTCTTTCGAATGTTTGATGTTGCTTTGCGCCTAGCCATTTTATAAATGATTCGTTCATCAAGCGTGATCATCGTTAAATAGATCCTCCCAACTTGACTCTAACACTTTATTTTTCCACTGTTCAGGAGGTATAGGCTGGCTCCTACCTTTTTTATGAGTGGACTTGTATAAAAAGTACGCTAGATCACTTATGATTGTCTTGAGATATCTTTTACTTACAGCGTCGTTCATCTCTTTCGGATTAGCGAGGTTCATCACTCTACGGGACTTTGCATCATAGTTACCGTCCTTCGTTTTATGCAACGAATTCTCTTTGACATATGCAACGTTAGTAGCATCCAAATCGTCCATAGGCGATCCTACCATCAATAACCGACTTTTCAAAAAGTTAAAACCCTTGTTGCTAGATTTAATCACCGTATTATTGTGCATGTATTTCTTGTTTACGGCATCTCCATCATCACGAGGTTTACCCACATTTGTCAATCGAAGATGATTAAAATCCCACCCAGTCGTACCATCGGTTCTGGTCAATGCATTATCTGTTAAATACTTTAGATTTACAGCGTCTCCGTAGGTTATGGGCGCGGCTAGATCTTGTAATCTGTATTGGTGAAAAGAATAACTTAAAGTGGGATCTAGTCTTTTAGGGATGCGGGAATCAATGTACCCTTTAGTTACGACCTCACCCGCACTAATTGGATCGCCAATATTAGCGATCCGTCTATTTTGTGCATCATAAAACTCATTGTTATCGTTTAGTTTTAAACAAGAACCTGTATGTGTCTGTAGAGTTTTTAAATTAACACCGTCCGCTTCGGACAAGGGGTCTGAAACATTAACTAATCTTTTATTTCCGATATCATAACTGCCGTCAGTTGTCAATTTAAACCCCTCACCTTTAGGTCCCCGTATCCTTTCTTTTGACGTGTGGCGACCAAATTTATCTATGGTCATGCCAGTGTAACTATAACGACCGAACTTGTCTACGTTCATTTTAACAATGTCTGAAAACGTTTGTTTCCTACACCTTTTATAAATCCGCCTTCTTTCAACTCTTCGACGATGTTAAGTATCTCATTCGTATGTGAATTATTCCCTGTCACGGCGGACATGACTAGTAAACGCAAACGGTCCACAAGCTCGTTAGGATCATCCCAGTGGACAATGTCGCGTGATTTTGTTGATTTCCAGTGCATTCCTGATCCTGTTTTATCAGGAACAGGGAATATTTTTATAATAACACCTCTGTACTTATAGGATGTATTTCTATTCACCGGACCGTCAGACGTATACCCCTTTTTGTGCGCGCTCGACTCGATTAAAAGAGATTTGTAAGAGTCTAAATCATCCTCATTGAACAGGTTTTCGTCAGGTGTTCTCATAAACAGTAATTCGTAAAGTCCTTCGGTCCCGTCATATCGTTTATCACCGATCAGTATATCACCGTTCCTATCAAAATCTAGTATTTTATTACCAACCATTAAAGTATTTCCGTCCTCATACCTCGGACCGTACTTGTGATCGATTTTCGTAAATTTCCCTCCACGGTCTTTCATGAAAAGATCCATATATTGCCTAGTTAAAGGATGTTCAAAGTTGGTTCTAATAAACGTATTGCTTGACATTCTCTGAGGCTCGGGTGATGGTGACGGTGATGGCGATGGCGACGTTGATGGTGATGGTAATGGATCATTATTTTCTGGCGCATCGATAAACTTTTCCTCTTTATCACTCTCAACATCAGTTCCACTCATATTATCACCACCATCATTATCATCAACATCATAATCATCATATTTTACTTCTTCTTTTTTCGGCACCATTAAAGACTCTTCCTTCGGAGAAAAACTGGACTTTTTAAGCTCTTTAACTATCGGTTTGTATTTAGTTTCAAAAAACCGTTCAGTATCAGTAACACCGGTCTTAAAAGTGTTATATTTACGCCTAATAGCCTCTTTCAGTTTGGCTATGCGTAACGTGAGATGTTTCTTGTTTGACTTCATGATTTCTACTGCCCCAATGTTTGATCGTAAATTAATTTATGGAAGTTCTACCTGCCTGAAAAACATGGCACGTTCTTTGTGTGTTCGCAAATACTTGATAATGTCCAGCAATGAAACTCCAGTAGTGAAATTTTACCCGTGTTAATATTGTTTTTCCCGTTTGTCAAACCAGGGGATCACGTACTTGCGCAAATATCGTACTTATACTTGGGGATCAAAACGTGCACAAATTTGACTTTACGTTATGCAGTCTCGCATTAAATCCTCATAGGTCGTTGTACGTGTAGATACGCATCTTTATAAGTCTTGAATGAAACTGTCTAGACCTGTGCGGTACCTACCTTTATCAATATCACTATCTTTGTCTATGACGACAAAACCATGACTGTCTTTCCACGCCATACCGCATAACTGTTTAAATTTATCAAACGTCATATCTGTATTGACATGGTCATAATATATATGACGTAAGTTCATATCATCCTGTTTGAATACTATCAAAAAGTTACAGTTATCCCTGACCAGTTGTTTTGGGATACGGCTGTAGGTCTGACCCAAGTAAAATGTATCTATATCCTTGTGACGACCCATCGTGAAATAACTCCGTATATTGTCGTGTCTCTCACAAGCGATATCGTCAAATATCATGATTGAATCAGATTTAGCCTCACTAGGCGGTGGCACCTGTGAGTTGTCGTCAAACGCGAAATATCCTATCTCTTTGGGCATTGTTTTAGCTAGAAACCTATATTTCGGCTGATACAGAGATTTTGAAAATACGTAAACGTTTTTAAACCTTAACCCGTTCGCATCGAAAAGTAAATTGAAAAGAACATTGGTTTTCCCACAGTTTGACGGTCCGCATATGATACAACGAATGGTGTTTGGAAGGAGAGGACCGTGTCTTTTCCGCGTCGTCATACCGGCGCCGACAAAGGAATCAAAGTTCTCTATGGGCAACCTAAACGAGTGTTTGATTATATGCATCTCGTATTACAATGATTGGTTTTCAAGAATGCATATTTATTTTATAGAGTCCTTGTGGACCCAAGTGTCGTGGGATTTATCAAAACCTAACCATCGAACGAGAACTCTGTCTCCATCACGTTTCAGGACCTTTTCGATCAGATAAACATCACCGGTTTTAGACAGACTAAGTTCATGTTCATAGAATCCCCCTTTGAGTATTTCTCCTTTGTAATCTTGTAATATATATGTGACAGGTTTAGTCGGTTTGACAGCGTAAATTTTAAACACCTCATTCGTCCAATTCGGTAGATATCCCTTGGTGAACACCTTTTTATGTCTACTTATCCTCACACTATCGCCTACCTTATATCTAGGTTTGTAAGCGACTGTTTTTACCTTATCTAGTCTTGCCAGAATGTCTTTAACATGTTTCGGTTTAACGTCCTTAGGTTTCATTCCAATAGTCCTGTGTTTGGTATTATTATAGGACTTTATGATATCCGGTAAACTGCTCAACCATTCGTGTGTGCCCTGTGCAGTGAACATTTTCCACATACGTGTCTTTAATGTTCTATTAAATCTTTCCACGATACTAGCTTTGAGATCCGAATATGTGGAGTAATGATTTATCTTATACTTCCTTATTAATTTGCTCACATGTTTATTGAACCATTCCTTACCGTCGTCGGTCTGTAAATTTTTCATTTTGTGTTTGGCGAGTATAGGTTCTATCGCCTTAGCTACCTCCGACCCGGTTTTGTCCTTTAACGGAACCGCAAAGGCAAATTTTGTAAAACAGTTAATCATAGTCATTATGTATCTGTATCCTTTGTTTAGTTTCGCATAAGGCTGGACCTCGACCAGATCCCCTTGGTAAAGGTCATGAACCCCTTTAAGGGTGACCCTACGTCTGGGATAGTTCTTCCGAGCCTGCTTATGTAGCTCTTCAGCTATGGCTTTTCTCGTATACATCTTTATAATGAAGGGATTTAAAGACTTTTTTTATTTTAAACCCCGGGATTCTGCGGCCCCTCCACCGCCGCAGATGCGTGACGGCCTCCAAAAACAAACTAGTTGCCGCCTCCGCCCCCCTGGTATTCTGTAAACGATAACAGCTACATAATACCCATACAGCCCCTGCCTACGCTGTATGCTGTGGTGAGCTGCCTCACCTCCCTTCTGACCGTCTATTGGGTCAGGAATTCCGTGAGAGAGAGAGACACTACCGCCACCACCTCGAATCGCCTTTTTCACATTCAAACGGGTTATTCCAGGGAGGAGCTCAGGTGTAAAACTGAGCCCCTCAATGTACTAAACCCTTGGTCTCAACGGCTGTTCTAAGGAGCGATACAGGTGTAACGCTGAATCACTCAATTTACTAAGCCCACGCAGGGTTTTTAACCGTACCCTCTTCCGCCATCACTTGACCGTTCAAAGGAGTCACACAGGTGTAAGGCTGAGTCACTCAATCTATTAGGTTCTTGTGATACATGGTCGTTCTAAGGAGTCACACAGGTTTGAAGCTGAGTCACTCAGTTTACTAGACCCACACATATCCATCATCACACGGCTGTTCAAAGGAGTCACACAGGTTTGAAGCTGGGTCACTCAATCTACTGAGCCACCATACCGGTGATCCTTGGTGGTGGTGGTAGGAATCCTCTTATGAAATTCGTGACAGATATTTTAATCATCGACTCTACTTTGGACATGACTCTAAGGGGCATTGAGTAGCGCTGAATTTTAAAAGTTGATAAGCGCTCTCTAAAAACCGCCAAAATGTTTTTGATTACACAAAAATAAAATTTGACTATATACGACGGTAATGATGATGATGATGATGATGATGATGATGATGATGATGTTGTTGTTGTTGTTGTTGTTGTTGTCGTTGTTGTTGTATGTATGTATTATTGGAATGGACAGGGGTAGCACAGGAGGGTTAAGACAGTCTGGGGCGTTTGCGGTAACCGTAAGGCAGGGTATCGTAGTCACCTTCATGTCTCCTTTTTGGTCCTGTCACTTTGAACAGTTTTTTCTTGGATCGTTATGGCCTCCTTGTCTTTAGTGCGTCTTATTCTGCGTTCAGTCGTCTCAACAGTCAATGTCGCCTCACTTAGAACCATTTCTTTGAGTTTGGCGAAATTCAAATGTTGAGACGTGCTCAAATTCAGAGTCAATCCTTTAATTTTGCACACCTCAACTAGACGATTTCTGTTCGTTGACCATACAAGATAGGCGTAGGTCTTAGGACCACCAGACTTCGAGTCCAGACTTGTCCTTGGGGGGAATAGCAAATGCAAATTTAGATAGACAATTAATCATAGTTAGGATATACCTGTACCCTTTATTTATTTTGGCATAAGGCTGCATTTCAACGAGGTTAGCTTGATATGGATCACTGAGTGATTTTAAAGTAACTTTACACCTAGGATAATTTCTCCTAGCTGGTCTATGCAGCTCTTCAGCTATAGCTTTCTTTGCGTCCATTTTAATAATGTTACAATTTATTTCTCTAACATTAGTTTTATAGAGTTATTCAATACACTTACATCTGTAACACGCATCAAATAAATAAACATCATACTTGCGACAAATACAGTTAGAACAAAGAGCTTGTCCGCCAGAGAGTCTATCAAACAGAACGCCATATTCCCTGTTGATAACTGTAGCAACTACGTCAGTACTAAACGAAATGTGGTGCATAGTGAACTGTTTCGGCTTTACATTTACTTGCCTGAGGGATCAACACCCTCCGTCTCCCTGTGTCATGTATAGGAAGGAACCAGAGTACGCAGAGATTATTACTCACCCACCACCATTACCTCCTAGAAACCCAGTCTACGCCATCATAAATCCAGGTTACTCCAGCTAAGTAAGTTGTAGTAATTTTGTTTGCTTGAGTGGGGTTTGAGACCACTCGTGTTTACATACCCAGGTTAAACATTATTCCATACATGAGCCAGTCCAGAAAAGCTGGTTTTCACTCAGTATGAACTAATGTTCTCTCCCTTTGAGCAAACCAAAGAAAGAGTTTTTTTATTAAATAGTCATAACCCCGCCACCGCTATGACCTGTGAAGGCCTTCCAAAAATAAGCTAGTTGCTCCTGCATGTGTTTACACTATAATTAATTTTCCCCACCAGGCAGTTTGATTGAATGACCCAGGAGCCAGACTATCAACTTTGCCCTACCATTCAGGTTTACGGGTTTCTATCTACACAGCGCCAGACCTTCATTCAGGTTTACGGGCTTTTACACCGCGCCAGGGACCTTCATTCGCTCTGGGCTGTTTGAAAGTGTAACCTAGAATTTTCTAAGTTCTAGGTGCCACGGTCTACTAAGCCCTTGTTTCACACTCACACCAGGTTTTTCAAAGGAGTAGCCCAAACCCTCCTCAGGTTGGGGCGCCTCAATCTACTAAACCCTTGATTCACACTCACACAGTGGGTTACTTTAATTATGTTTCATGATAAGTTCAATTACATTTACAAAGTTGTATGGAGTTAATACATTATTAAAGGCAGTCTCATAGTACATACCACTGTTGTCCATGAATTCCTTTGCTTTATTTAAAATGTTAATACCGTTAGGGACAGGGGATCTGATAAAACAAGGCACAAAGCCCTCATTTTTTGCCTTTTTTAGAGCTGTTTGGAAACTTCTCTTTGCTGTGCGGATGCACTTGTACTCACACATTCCATGAGTTTTTGGAAGGGTGTCTCTAATCAAAACACAAAAAACATGAGCTAGATTATCATCAGCAGGGAACACGGCCACATTTGGTGTCTGTTCTTTTAGAGTTTTATTTAGAGTTTGGTTTTCTTTACAAATTATATCATTAGCAGCTTTCATCTCAGAGTGCATTTGATTAAGTTGATAGTTAGTTTGAAGAGACTTTGATAGAGATTGTAACACTTCAGCATTTTCCTGTCTTAGTTTATATTCTCCACGTTTTCTAATAGAAGGTAAAACCTCTTCAAATACCCAGTCTTGAAATCTTTCAGCAATTTGAAGTTTGGATGAAAAAATTAACTGATATAAACCGGGTTCATTAATAAATACTGTATGAGGTTGGGTATTCAAAGGGAGCACCGAATCGGTGCTCCCTATTTCCGGTGGTGTCTTACAGTACTTTGATTTGACGCAGTCATTTATTGCTTTTTTAGATCTAGCATAACCAAGAATTTTAGCTACATCTTTCCCTTTGAACCAGGGGCTATTTTCCCTATCAAATATCACCATTACTGGTTGGTTGTTAAATACAAAAGCAGTAAGGCTAGACATTCTAAGTCTTTATGCTTGAAATTGAGGTTATGGTAAAAGAGCAGAGATGTCTTACCTCAGCGAGGGCAGCAGTCGAAATGGCCACAGTTATGCAATTATTGAGGGGATTTAAATTTTTCAAGGTCACTAACTAGGTAAAATCATCGTCGGGGCACGGAGAGTTGCAACACGCTTCGGTAGAGCTGCTGTCGTCTTCGACATCCAGGGGGAGGACCTAACCACCTCAGTCTTCCTGCCGTCCAAATTCGGCGAGGCGTTGGAGGATGCCGAACTGGAGCGACTTGCGAAGGACTGCTACGGGCTGTTCGTACTACCCGGCGAAGGAGTACAACCATACAGCATTTCAATTTCACAATAGAATCGTTTGAAATTTGTATCAGTTTACACTTGTTTTTAAATAAATAACTTACTGTTATTACCAAACAAATCTCGCTCTTATTCACACAACAGGGTGTATGACAATATATCACACTTTGGTAACACTGTGAGAAAAATCGCAAATGTACAGAACAGTTGATAGTGCTGTGGAGGGTACGGGAGAAATCTCCCAGGGTGTGACAGTATATTGGTAACACTGTGAGAAAAATAATGAAGATGGTCCTACTACGTGGGTGTCCACAAAACGTGACGTAATAATAGCTATAGACTACACTCTACATGCACATAAGTTGGTAACGCTGGGGGAAAAGGCAGCAGACTTCACATGGACGCCGCCATGACGCCAAAAGCGCGCCAAAACACACATGGTCGGAAATATATATTTTTAGCCCCTTCAATTGTGTGATGCAACCTGCAGCGCTCACTTTAATATGTAGGTTAGGCTACTATATACCCGTATACCGAGTTTGGTTTATATCTGACAATTACCTTCTGAAATATACAATTTTAAAATATAGCCCCTTCATTTTCTCGGATGCTTATCCGCATAACACATGTCAGGTACCTTTATTTTTTTGCCTTTGCTTATGTGTGTCCATATACCAAATTTCACTTCGATAGCTCATACCGTTCGGGAGATATGATTTTTTGAATTTTTACACACTGGTTGCCCCTTCATTTTTCAAGATGCAACCCGCAACATCCTAGTTAAGACCTGTTATATGTGTCAGTACCGCCTGGGGGGCACCTACACTACGTAGTAGGTGATTTTTGGCCTCAAAAATGGCGTAGGACTTACCGTTTTCGAGATATCAACATTTTTAGGTATTTTTAAAAGTTTTTAAGAAATCTAACACACTTTATATAGTATTACATGCACCATGAGTACGGGAGGTATTATGAAAGTACTGGGGGGTCAGCGTGACATAATTTACATTACATACAAAACATATAACGATGAATTCATATGTATAACTTATAATATATTAATCAAGTGACGAAAAATGTGCCAAAAATGTGGTTGGGCCATGTGGTCCGATGGGCGCAGCCATTTTGGATCGAAAAACGCGCGAAAGTTCAGAACATATGGTCACACGGGGCGCTGCCATGACGCCAAAAGCGTACCAAAACACACGTGGTCGAAAAGAGTTAGGTTAGAACACGTGGCCACATGGGTGCTGGCAAAAGAAATAATCAGATTGACCTTTTTGACACTTCAGAGATAAATATGCCAATCAAAGACACTTATACACAATAATAACTAAGACCGGACAACAGCGTCTTGGTCGTGTGGTCAGTGCGAAAGCACACCAACTCGGAGACCGGGGTTCGAATCCCGGCAACAGCGGTAACATTTTTATAACACCATCTGGTAGCGAACAATCAAACTACACATTCCCACGTGGACGCCGCCATCTTGATGACGTCAACAGCCCGGAGAAAAGGCGGTAAAATTCAAAAAGCGCGCCAAAACACACGTGGTCGGAAAAAGTTAGGTTAGAACACGTGCTCACGTGGGCGCCGCCATCTTGATGACGTCAAATTCCCGCCAAAACACACGTGGGCGCCGCCATCTTGATGACGTCACCGATCACGTGGTCAATCACGTGAAAGGTCAAGTTCAAGGTCATTTTGTCCTATACTCCCAGCAGGTCTACTCTGCTTTTATTTAAACATACCGTGTACTGATATGGGGGTGGTACAGAACAAGTACGATAGTGAAAACTATAGTAATATAACTAAATTACCGTTCCACCTTAGTTTGAAATTACATTCAAAATCACATGGCTTTGCTTATACAACTGCGTTTACCCCAATGAGCTGTACTTGAAATATCTATTCCGATTTTTCTTGTGGAATGATACCTTTGGGGTCTAGGCCCCCCTTACATCTCCCCACCCTACAGAACTGCCCTCCCATAGGAGGAGGGCTTTGGGGGCCCTTAGGGTGGGCTTCCTTTTGTCCTTTAGGGGCGTGGGGAATTTTGTCTTACAAAACTTGACTTCGAGCTCGGTTAAAAACTGCTGGACCAGCCTCGGACGTAAAAAAACACTGTAGCTTAAAAAAATTAAAGTGGAGGGGACTTTGTTTCAGCGGTGGTATCACACCCTAATGTCCATACCGTATCTTAGCAACGTCGTCGGCGAGTTGTACACATATGAGAATAATGCCATCAGTCTGACGAGGTGATCAATAACACTGTAGGCTTAATGCCCCAGTCAACATTGCAAGTCGCATCAGCGATGTTTGCTCAGGATCACTCGTTACCTTGTGGGGTCGTAAAATGTTTTATAGCTCTTACTACGCTAATACCTTAGATCAAACTGGTCTGAAGTATGAGAGAAGAGGTAGATCATGAATGCCTCAATAAAATTTAAATAACAATCTCCATTTTATTTAAAAATATGCTTATACCTATGAACCAAGCGCGATTTTTACCCCGCGATTTTTATGGTAATAGAAGCATCTCCATTTGATGCTTTAATTTTTCCTATGCTCTGCTGTCCGATCATGACGGGTGTCGACAAGTGATTCATCAGTTTTTAATTACATTTTTCTCAGTAATTTGTCATCGTACACCAATGAACTAATAGTCTAGTCAATTTACGTGATGACCTCAAAAAAATTGCAAAAAAACGTTTTTTGAAGGAATTCTACTTAAAAAAATATTATTTTTATCATAACCAAAGTTTATCAAAATCGGACCATCGGAACCTCACTAAAATCACGTTTCAAAATGGGGGTTTTTCCCACCATACAAAATTTTTTGAAAAAAGACATTCAACTGCATTTTGTATCAATGTTTTTCGAGATATTGACTTTGGACCGCCGCCAATCATCGTTGGGTGATTGGTTTTAAATTCTGACAAAGTTTACATTTTCGGCTGCCATCTTGGATCCGCCATATTGGATATAAATATTTTTTTCAAATGTAAAGATGGTGTTGTGACGCATCATTATGGACTAGATTTTTACCCTGAACACAATGCTGAAATCTGTTTTTGAAAATATGCATTCGTTAAAAAGATATGCTCAAATAAAAATTCATCCCTATACATTTCTTATGGACGTTTAATTTTTTTATGATTTTTTAAGAATTATCTCTTATGTCTCCGGTTATAATTAAGGTATGTAGTTCGTTTTGGTCTTAAAATACCCACTCATGTAACGGCTTTTTAATGAGCTATTGATCATTAAAATCGGACGACTGCTGGACGAGCTGTAAGGCTAAAATCGACACGAAAATCCATTTTTTTGAAATTTGTTTTTTGTCAAAGATTCATATCGGAGGTCGTAAATGGACTAAAAAGCTCGTTCTCCCCTCAAATTACTCAGAAGATTCTGGGCTTTCATATGAGCTATGGCTCATTAAAATCGGACTGACTTAATTTCAGTTATGAACCTTCATTTACCATAAAATCTGTTCACTTTCGTAAACTGTCTATAATTAATGACTCATGCATAGAAAACTAACAGAGATTCAAAACAGTCTTATATTTTAATTAACTCAGTACATCATTGGCTTTCATTTAAGCTCTTAATCATTTAAATCGGTTGAGTTTGAGGTGAGATATAGACCTACAACCAACATAAAATTAAATTTTTTCAAAATTTCATGATTATTTAAAGACTTTTATCTCCAGACCCAAAAATTGCCTGCTGGTCGGATTGGTTTTAAAACATGCGCTGAACTATTAGCTTTCATTTGACATATTGATAATTGAAATCTGACTAAAATAGGATTAGTTATATTCTTTTATATCATCTTTGACAAAAAACAAATTTCTAAAAAATTGATTTTCTTGTCAATTTTAGCCTTATAGCTCGTCCAGCAGTCGTCCGATTTTAACGATCAATAGCTGATATAAAAGCCGTTAAGTGACTGAGTATTTTAAGACCAAAACGATCTACATACCTTAATTAGAACCGGAGATATAAGAGAATCTTAAAAAAATCTTTAAAAAAATTCTTAAAAAATCTTAAAAAAATTAAACGTCCATAAGAAATGTATAGGGATGAATTTTTATTTGAGCATATCTTTTTAACGAATGCATATTTTCAAAAACGGATTTCAGCATTGTGTTCAGGGTAAAAATCTAGTCCATAATGATGCGTCACAACACCATCTTTACATTTGGAAAAAATATTTATATTGAATATGGCGGATCCAAGATGGCGGCCGAAAATGTAAACTCTGTCAAATTTTAAAACCAATCACCCAACGATGATTGGCGGCGGTCCAAAGTCAATATCTCGAAAAACATTGATACAAAATGCAGTTGAATGTATTTTTTCAAAACATTTTGTATGGTGGGAAAAACCCCCATTTTGAAACGTGATTTTAGTGAGGTTCCGATGGTCTGATTTTGGTAAACTTTGGATATGTTAAAATTCATATATTTTTTTAAGTAGAATTCCATCAAAAAACGTTTTCTTGCAATTTTTTTGAGGTTCCCCATGTTGATTTTCGTAGAATGACTGGCCTATAAGCTTGTAATTATAGAGGAAGCTTTCAAATTTTAGTGTAGATTATTCCGTATTTACTTGTGCGATTCTCTTGGTTAATTTCACATCAAATTAAAAATTTTTAAGGTTTAAGTAAAAATATTTTTAATTATAGTCTCATGCAATTAACCTATCTCATTTCGTGACCGTGACCTCTGGTGAGATTTTGGTCTGGGATTTAGCAGATGACGACGTTCACATCTTACCAACATCTTAAATGCTTAAAGAGCGACGTAAACGCTTTTCAACGTTTATCAACCAGTCAGGGCCATGTGGAGATGTGTCGGCATCGGTACACACACGACATAAGAGTAACATGGAATTTCCGATACGTAAACTGGCATCCCTAGAAAAAGGAATTTATCACTCTGTCTGCGGCTCTTTGGCTCTAAAATGTGTTGCCTCTGACTTTGATAAAAATTGCCGTCACAAACATTTTTATGCAAAATTGAAAGAAATGTCGTTCAAAAGATGTCGGCTTTCCTATTGTAGCATTTTATATTTGTAATTATTGACACAGTATTTCATGTCACTTACGTCATTTACGAAGTGAAAGAATTTTTATTCTGATTCCAATATGCATACTCAATTACAAATTTGTCATGTAGCTTAAGAGCAATTAGACACTTTTATTTTTAGATTTTCGCTTTTTATTGATTCATTTGCATCTGTATATGATTGGTAATAAGCACATTGAGAAGTTTTAAATCCTAATGAATCATTTCATCCTGCATAGCTATTATTTTGATTAAGGAAGTTATTCTCCTTAATCAAGATGCATTCAAAACTTAAATCAGCAAAAGAAAAATTGTATTCATAGTATTTTTTGAATGTGAGCCAATTAAATCCCAAAGGCACAATTAAGTTTTTTTTTATTTTTAATCCAATACATACGATTAATTAGGAAACATAAGAAAAATATAGATATTAAGTAAATTAAAGGCTTCCCTGAAGGTCCTTATTTTATACACCCATTTATGAACAGTGTTTCAAAAATATGCAAATCGATATTAATGATCTAATATTTTTGCCGAAATAATTTATTGGCTTGATGTTAGCAAAGCAACCAACATTAAGCAGAAAGCGTACATAAAGCCTTACAAGTTATTTAAAAAAGTGTTTGAATTAGTGAATTTTAAAATAATGTTTCAATATGCAAAATGTCTTGAGCTATGTTTTTTTATCGCTGCAACTTTTTTCGTTCACCCTGTACTTATTATTAATAATACTTTGTGTTTTTTAACGCAACCTATTTTTAAGATTGAATAATACACATATAAAGATGAAATGAGTATTGCTTTAATAATTTTACATTATATGCAACCAATTATTTAAGTTTGATCACATTTAGCTTGCATTATATGTTCAAACAATCCACCATTGACATCAATTCAAAGTTGTGCTCTCTCCATCAAATTCCTGAACACGTTTTGCAAAGTACCTCTTTGACTTTCTTGTATCTATTTGAGGTGCTGAATACCCTGTGAATTGTTTTCGCAGGCCTTGAGAAAATAATATAGTGGGGTCAAATCTGGGGATCTTGGGAAGGAATAATCCTGCACTGATGAAATCAAGTTTTGAGTTGCGTTAAAAAAGAACCCTGTATATAAAGGTTTTTTTAATGTAACACAGCAAAAAAACATTTAACATTAAATTCTTTAACCCAAAATTACCACCGAGCTATTGATTGTATTAAATAAATGTTGTTGTTTTTGCGATTTTAATGGAGAATTATTTTGTGTGTGAAAACCCAGTAAAATGTTGATGGGTGGCAAGTGTGCGTTGCCAAGCGATTAATCTTTTGGCCGGCTGCAGTAAAATGTTCACTTTAGCCATAACATTGAAATCGGCTTTTGCAGTTAGCGAGGAAACCTTTTTTAAAGCTCCCATTAATTTTTTTTTAAAGTCAGGCCTAAACCTTTTAGCGTTAAGAGTCATATTCAAATATACTAATTTTACACCCTCAAGTTTCGGGCTGAAATAAAGAAACATAATTAAATACGTCTCTCTTTCTATAAAATATATTCAACAAAAAAATTAAGAGATTTTTTTATTGGAGGCAAAAAGGGGAAAGAAATGCACTCTGGTAACGATGCAATTTCATGTGCCAAATTTGATACCCGATGTGTGGTTGGGTAAAGTTTATTACTATTACTGTTAAAGCAAGAATAGAACATATTATGCTTGTTAATAAACATAGAGCCCTGATGTACTTTTCGCAGATTTTAAAATATTTAAGTATTAGAGAGAATTAAATATGTGTGCAGTATAATTAAACCTATCGCACTGATGGCTGGGATTGACTACATTGGCCAAGCGATTAATCCGTTGCCTGAATGCAATAATATATGTTCCCTCTTTCGATGTTCATGTCCGCTTTTGTCCGTTGCATCCAAACTTTCTTAAAGCTATTAGTTTTATTAACTGTGAGTTCAAATAATTTTCCAAAAATATATGATAAAATATAATTAATATACTTGTAATTGATATCAAATGTAAGTGTAGTTGATTGATACAAGAATGTCACTCCTAAAATAGTTACTTAATATCCTTTATATCAAGAACCAGTAAAAACCTTAATACTTAAATAAGACTACAAGCAATATAATAATTCTTTGCGGTATGTTTCATTTGTGATGGAGTTTTTTGAAGTATGCACTATTTTGGCTACTCATCACTATTGTAATAAAAACAAAGATTTTTTTAATTGGTATATTTCGACCTCTTATCAGAGGTCATCTTCAGCCATTATAACCTTAGTAAATAAACAACAAATTGAACAATCATGTGAAATAAACATCTTTCTTTCTTTTCTTTTTTTCTTTTTTTTTTTAAAGAGGGTGGCGGCCTCTTTTTTACCTTGCCTTTGCCCCGCCCACATAGACTATTGATCTGTGCGTGGACGTTATCAAGCAAAGCCAAGGAGTGAGCCGGTACAGTACAAGGGGTGAACAGTACTGCTAAAAGTAAGCGACACGCCCGAGTCTCGAACCTGCGACGCTTCGTGGCCACAGTTCCGAGGCCGAGTGCGCTACCAACTGCGCCACCGGCTCACTCAAACATAACATTCATTAGACATAACATATATGTAGAAAAATAAAGTGCGAATTTACAAACCCTTTGTTTGTCCAGAAGGAGATAGTGTTGTAGGCACTGCAGGTTTTGCTTCAGATTTTTTTGTTAAACATGACCGTTTCCCTCTCTATGAGGTCGATTGCAACTTTCTTTGTGACGTCATCAAGAATTAAGGGATTTGTATCCCAGTAGATAATGCTTGCTCATCTGTTATTGATCAGATGGGAATCTTAAATTTAAAGCTTTAATTAGAGCCCTTGCAAACATTACTCCTTTCTTCCCAGATGCAATAAATATCTTGATCACGGTTTTAATCCCATCGAGTAGTGGCAACACAGAAGACAATGTCGGTAAAAGTACGGTTGAAGATAGTGTCGTGGCATCATCCAAAGGCTTCAGTATGTACATGTAACTCTCAGCCAACTCCCATTCTGAGGATATTAAATTGTGTGGTTTGGCAGAGGTTGACAGCTCAGCTGAGACTACTTGTTCCAGAGCAAGAAGGCGAGATAACATGCTGTACTCGCTATTCCACCTTGTCTCACAACCTTGGATCAGCTGCAGAGGTGGCTTGTCTAGCTGTTCCTGGATCCTATCAAACCTGCCTTGGGCAGCAGCGCTATGTTTATATTGACCGACAATCGCTCTGGCCTTGGAAACCATTGCCAACATCCCCGGAATTTCCGTTTTGGCATCACTCAGTGCCAACTGCATAGTATGTGCAAAGCATCTAAGATGGAACCATGGGGTTAGAGTAATCGCATTCGCCATATCAGGTGCGCTGTCCGTAACGCAGTAAATAGGCATTGTAGTGTTATACTGTAGGCCCCGTTCATTCATCATATCTTGAAGTTTTGATGCAATATTCAACCCATTATGTTCTTCAGGGAAGTAACTGTTTCCCAAACAGCCAGACTTGATGTTAAAATCTCTGTCTACATAATGTCCTGTCACGGATATGAAGGCATCATTTGATGCTGACGTCCATAGATTCGTTGTGATGGCCAAAGATTTTAATTCATTGGCTTTATTCTTGATCTTAGCAGCCACCCTTTTTCTTGTGTCATCGTTTAGCACTGGTAATACTGTCCTCGAAAAGGTGGTCCTTCTAGGAATGCTGTACTTAGGCTCTAAAAGTTGACTTAAAATGATCATAAATTTTACGTTGCTTAGAAGCAGATGGCATTTTTGATTTTAGTTTTTCTTGTTTCAGTGCTAGGCTAAGCTTTTGTTTTTCAATATAGCTCTATCTTGTGTTTAATGTCTAAGTGCCTTATCAAAGGTGGAGTTGTGCCCGTTGGTGTTTTGAGAACGTATTTGCAAATGTTACATTTTGCTTCTCCAGTGCTGATTCTAGAGAAGTAGGTCTAAATCACCGCCTGAGTTGGTTGGGGGCCGACAGTGCTTAGTTGACTAGATGTGCTTGGAACATTTTCGGGTTGGACGATCGCTGCTATAGACAGGGGATCGTCATCACATTCCTCTCCCATGATCGTTCCGACAAAAAATTAACTATTATAAGACTATAAGGGTCGGTTTCTCCAACTAAGTTTAAACTACTCTTTCGTTAAAACTTAGTTTAATCCATGTAGAATGGGTTTCTACAAATTTTAGTGTTGTTTATTAAATAAACCATCCAGCTGTAGTTCAAAACTTTGAAGTAATTATAAACATAACCTTTTCTCTTTCCTAAACGATTGAAATTTAAATTTTACTTTCTAGTTTTATTGCCTATTTATATATTTTATTTTTGTATCTTTGTGTTATTCTCTCCAGTAATAGTTTTTTTTCTATATGGAGGAATTTATAGACATTTAGGAGATGGAAGATGAAGATTTTAAAGAGGAACTTCCAATAACCAGAGGACCAGTGATTTTTCAGACAAGAGTTGATCATTTTACAACTTTGAATGAAACCGAATTTTTTATAAGATATAAAATGAAGAAGAGAACGGCAAATTTGATTTTGGAGTCAATAAGAGATGAAATTAAGAGTCCAACAAATTTAAATAGGGCAATTACTCCCGAAGTCAAATTGCTGGTAGCTCTAAAGTTTTATGCGACAGGAGGGTTTTTGATAAATGTAGGGGACAATAACGGTATTCATCGGTCAACAGCAAGCAAAATCATCAAACAAGTTTCTGATGCAATTTCAAGAATGCGACCCAAAGTAATTGCCATGCCATCAACTGTAGACGAACAGGACAAGGTGAAAATTGGCCTATTCGAGAGAGCTCGGTTTCCAAATTGTGTGGGTGCCATAGACTGTACTCACGTAAAGATACAGTCTCCTGGAGGTGAAAACGCTGAGTATTTTAGAAATCGGAAAGGGGTTTTTTCTATAAATGTACAAGGTGTTTGTGACGGTTCCCTCATATTTAGAAATGTTGCAGCTAGGTGGCCTGGTTCAACCCACGACTCCCACATCTTCATATCATCTAGACTTAGGGAAGAATTTGAGAACAGGGTCTATGGCAACGGTGTGTTAGTAGGGGATAGCGGTTATGGTTGCACCAACTACTTGATAACACCTTTGGAGAATCCAGTTCTCCGAGAAGAGCAGTTGTTCCAAGAGTCACAGATTCGGACCAGAAACCCTATAGAAAGATGTTTCGGTGTGTGGAAAAAAAGATTTCCAGTGCTAGCCTTGGGGATTACATTGAAATTGGATAGGGTTCAAAGTGTCATTGTTGCTACGGCAATTTTGCACAACATCTGCATACTAGAGGGAGAAGAAACGCCCCCTATTTCTCCGGAGATACTGGCTGCCATGGAGGCCCTACATGAGATGCCAGGAAATGACATCGCAAATCCAGTTAATGACGAGGCCAACTTCCAGACTCGCAACAAACTAATTTCTGAGTACTTCAGAAATTTATAACTGAAGTTATCACCTATACTACCCAGTGTTTTTAACATAATTTTATCAATTTTTTTATTAAATTTTATATTAATTTAATCGTATATTTCTTATAACATATACCTTGTGCGGACCATCGTCAAAGTGGAGTGGATGATGACTGTAGAATAAGAGTTCGAATCTTGAGAATTACGTTAATGTTATTGTCTCTTTGAAAATATTAAGCTATGAATAAATTATTGTTCACCTAATTTGTGCACATTTATTGTGCAATAAAATGGTTGAACATGAATTCAACCGACTTCACGATGATCAGCAAAAGATATAGCCTACTTTCATTTTAAACCCGTTTATAATGGTAAACTTTTAAACCGACCTCAAAAATATAGATAAGAAGCATAGATAAGAAGATAAGTATACATAAGAAGATAAGATGCATTTGGTGATTTAACAATATATTTCAAAACTATAAGATAAATATAATGTAATAAAACTAACACATTAATATTTATACACTTACATATTCTTAATTGTAATCTAAATTTCAAACTTAGTATTAGTCAAAAAAAACTGTGATATGAAAGTACATTCTGTCAAGACCAAGACCAATAAATAAATAAAAATACAGACCCAGTTTCGAGTGACAAGCCAAATAGACTATTAATCAAAACCTCATACAAAACAACAAGTGTAAAAAGGCAAGGACAAAAAAGTGAAATTAATAAAAAAATAAAATGAAACATTAAACAACAAAAAAGAAAGAAAATGTAGCATTAACGAACTTCACATTTACTAACTTTCCTCCCTTTTTCTCATTCCATTTTCAATTTCCTTTTTTTAACGATTCACTTCGGTTTTCATTAAATTCCTTTTGCAATTTCAACATTTCAGTTTTGATTTTTAATTGTACCAATCGCTTTTCCTCCTTCAATAGATCCATTTTCATTTCGTGTTCCTCGTTTTGTATTCTTATTTGGTTCTCGTATACGCGTTTCTGAAGTTCTATCAATTCTTCTTTTGCTTTAGACACCTCCTCAATTTTTTTCCCAACTTTTGAGCTGTCGATTACTGTTTTCTTCTTTTTTTGAATAAATAATTGACTTGATTTTTGAGTTTCGCTATGGAAAATTCTTTCCCAAAACCACATGACTTTTCCTCCGTAGTGTTTCCTGCGATACATTTCATCTCATCGTCCTCAGATATTTGTCTGGGGGGGGGAAAGGCCGGGCTTTTTGTGTTTGTTCTTCCTTAGGTGTATGTTGACTGCTGCAAGGTTCGGCTAAAGTTGACTGAAGTTTAGGAATCTCGTACTCACAGACAACTGGAATTTCTTCAAATATGGTTAGGTTTACATCCGAATCGCTATCAAATGTTTAATTCAGTCCAAAGATTGGAAGATCTCCAATAATTTCGCTTACTTTTGTGTCAATGGTTGTGATTTCTGATGGGGGTTTGTATGGACCTCCGCCTGTTCCAATGACGTATTTCTTTTCCTCTGCTAATCTTCTTTTTGACGATTTTTTTAAGTTTTCATACTTCCCTTTTAGGGCCCTCCAATCCCTGTGCGTCTCTTGGCTCCGTAAGTTGAATTTTTCTTCAACCAGGTGCCACACACCGTCCTTTTCTTTTAGGGTTATGTAGTCCGTTCTTTTCGACTCTAATATTTCCTTAAAGTCTTTTACGAGATCTAGAAGGATATTAACCTCACTTTCTTTGAAGTTTTTGCTTCTTTTCAAACCTTCTTTCGGCACAATACTCTCCATTTTACGTGCTAATTATTGCTCTAACTCTGTAGCATAAACAGTTTTTGTTTCCATACGAAGTAAATAAACAAATTAACCTCAAACTACTCTTTAATGCTCAGTATTTGTTATTGTAAAATAGCAACAATAATACAGATGATTAAGCAGACGAAAGGCAAAATAAAACCATAAGCTGACAGAAAATGTGTGACTTAAATTAATCGTAGGTTAAACAAGGTTTAATCTTTTATTTCGTTTAACTTAATCCTAGTTTAAACTGAGTTGGAGAAACCGACCCTAAACTACCACTAACTACAAGTTTCCAGGCTTATCGCCCACTTGTTAAAGTTGAATTTAAACATGAGATTCATTGCAATAACACAGCTGGAACAAAGCAAAAGTTCAACCACGGCCATTTGTATGTTGTCAAATTCTTCGTGTTTTGGTGACATAGAGTATAATCGAGTATTACTTAGTGAATAGTTTGCTTAGCACTGGTATTATAATATGCGTGACGTAACCATTTAGAATTGATTTAAGTTTCAATGCGTGAATAACATATGAAAGTTATGTCACTTTCGAGTAAGGCCCGATGTCACAAAACTTTCATTAACGCTAGTTCTATTAATGGGGCGTTAAAACTAAACCCTGTTTTACCGTCAGTTAAAGAAAATTGGACTTCACCAATGCAAAACACTTCAAAACTAACGCTAGTTCAACTGTCATATGTTTATTTGTGCGATTGTATTTTATTATAGACGATCAATTTTATTTATGGTAATATGTATTTTATGATACACATTTCAGATAATTGTTTAGTGCCCACTGACTATATCATATCGATATTTTTGTCTTGCTCGTATAATTAATCTGTGATCTTTCAACATCGTGATTATTTTTCTTCATACCTTCAAAACAAAGAACAATAATGACCCTTTTCGTGGTCTTCAGTGTTTATTATTATTTTTGGAGGTAGCGCTGCAATGCTTTTGTCGAGGAAAATGCGGCTCTTTGATTTTGTCACGTTGGCATTATGAGGGGGAGTAACAAAAACAAAACTTATAACTTGTATATTTTTATTATTGGAGGTTGGGTTTTCTTAATTTTCGGTATTGAAACACTGTCGTCTGTCCTTACAACATACTTTTTGTGTTAGATATCACTATTTCTGCCGGTAAAGTTAGATCACAATGAGGGATAAGTAGTTGCCAATCAGTTGCTAGAACACCCAACTTTCGTGAAGGTCGATTTCACTAATTTATGTTTTTGTGAATTCGAAGAGGATAATGATTTCATAGGCTACTTTTCCCGAGCAGGGTAGTTTTATTAATAACTTAACTAATTTTAGTACAACTCCAGTTCATACGTACTGCACGACTGATCAACATGGTAGAGGGAATTTGGTGACAAAACTACGATGTCAGTATAAGGTGTATACCAGTTGACCTACTTCCTAATTGATCACAGGGCCAGTAGACCTCTTGAAAAACAATTAAATAAGTCTTGGAAACCATTTGACCTAAAAGACAGTTAATCACAAAGCCAGTTAATCTACTGTTGAATAAAATTAAATAAATCGTTGAAACCAGTTGACCTTCAAGTCAGTTGATCTCAGAACCAGTTGACCTACATGTGATATATTTAAAAAATTGAATAAATCTGTGAAACCAACTCACCTACATCACGGTTGATCATAGTGCAAGTTGACGTACATATTCGGAATAATTTATAAATATCATTAAATAAGCAAAATCCAATTCACCTAAATGACACTTGGTCACAAAGCCAGTTGACTCACACAAAGCTGTCTGCAACTCCCCCTCCACCGAGGCTCGAATAAAGGGGAATAAAGACTCAAGTGGTACTAAATGCTATTTTAATATTGAATACAGAGCTCCCGAGCTGCCAGTTAAGCCAGATGCCAATTGCCAGTGGTGTCAACCAGTGACTAGGTGTCAATGAGGCAAACGAAATGCTTCCCTAATGAACTAAGCGTTTTGTCTAATATTTTCGTAATGGAATTTGACGTTAAACAATTAGGTGTGGTATATTGATTAATTTGACCATTTCTGGTGTATTTTTGTACATCTTCTTTAATGATTTCGAAATGAAGTAGGCCTAAGTAAAAGTTTGAGGTTATTGGGGGGTGATAGGCTTAACCTTTACTTTCCCATTCTCAGCTTATTTGTCATCAGCTTATTTATTGTAAGCTTCGGGCTGCAGTTCCATAATTGTCCCGAAATAACCGATTGAAATTACTCATTGTTAATGTTACTAAGCTAGGATTGGTTTGTGTGTTGTTATATTTATTGGGTGTCCCATGCTATAAGTGAGGCGAAGCGTGTATCTTCTGCGGACCAATAACCAATTATACTGGTGTCCCATAATAGCCACCCACCCCCTAAACTATAAGGTAAATTCAACTGTGCCTGACACTTTACGACACCATTTGCTTGACCTATGGTTTCATAAATATAGGGATTTAACCTATATTATTAAGGGCGGATTTACAAGGATACAATTAGGGGAGAGTTAGACGGGCAAGTTGCTACTGAATTTAATTTTAACCGACGTTTAATGCTTGTTTATTGGTTACTTTTTAGAGGAATGTAGTGGCAGCGCTGGCAGCAGTAGCCAGGTGTTTGTTTTGTTTGTTACAGTTAGGTTTGAAGGATTGAGGAACGTATTGTTTTATGCAAGGACTACGTTATGATTGAAAGTATGTTTTTTCTGAGTAGTAAGATGAAAAGTATCGTACGCTACAAGGCCGGTAAGTTTTATCGTAATCGTATGAAAATCCCGCACTCACTTTTGCTAACGCGTGAACTATCATGCTCGTCCGGAAAAACTTCTTTTCGGCCTAGTTACGTTATATACTATTCTGTATTGTATGGACATTTGAGAAGGTTCTAGAGGGCTGAAACTACCGTAAGTCCTATTGAAATTAAACAGCGAGCTCCAAAAAAAACTAAATTTATTTTATTTAGACCAAGTATGGCATGTGTGCAAATTGGTTTATATCAGTAATAGCTGTGATTAGAAATATGTCTGACATCGTACGCCTACTGACACAGAAACGTATCCTCAGAAAACTTTATTAAATAAGTTACGTACAGTTTCACCAAGAGACGGGCGTACTTCAATGGTGTCATTGTTATTTTCTAATGTTCCGTTTAGAGAACTCGTCATCCCCATGCTCAACTACACCTTATGTTCCTTGTGATAGTTTTATAGTGAAAGTTTCTCTATGGTTGGCCACAAGGTGGATTTTTTCAATGAGGCGTTGATTTCCACTGCCATTGTTCCTCTTACGACACATGGCAGTGTTTTTTTTATCTCCGGAGAAAAAGCACTGTTTTCAATGATCCGTCTCGCTTCACGTTCCTCTCCTGTTTCATTGCACCTTCTCTGGACTTGACGAATTCGTTCAGTGTAACGCAGGATAACATTCTGTTTCATTTCCTCTTTTCTGACTTTGCCTTTTATTTCAATGTTTCCACTGCCTTCCCGTCCTTCTTTGTCTTTATTCCAAGTTGAGCCACGCGCTGTCGACTAGTTTAAATCCGTCTCAAACCTTCTCAACAGAACTCTTGCAGAGCGTTCCGTTCTTAACCATCCAACCAAACAAGCAACGCACAAAAATACAGAAATTTAGATGAGACTTGATTAGGATACTCTGACCTACAAAACGCCGAATTAAACAATAATTTCGTTATTTTAAGCAATGTGCAAACAAAACTATAATTACTTGATTTAATAATGCGGTGAAATTAGACCGCATTTAATTTGAACTAAACCTGGCCATTTAAAAATTGAAAAAGGTTACATACCTTGAATATTTTTTATAAAAAAAATTTCTAGCCGCAGCGCCAAATTGTTTAATACACTTTCCCCAATAGATAATCTAAAGATACACTGGTTTGAGCGTTGGTTTTGGGAGGGAAGCGTTTTAATAGGAGAGAAAATGACAATATTTTGACTGGTCTGCAAATATTATGAAAACGGGTCGTTTATGCTAAAATATTATGCTTGGCAAAAATAATCTATATTAAATTTTAAAGAAATGGTTACTACATTACTTACGTAACGTTAACGGTTCTTAAGATAATGAGGCTTAAACGTAATTTTATTATTACTTTTCAACCAACAAATAAATGTCCCAAAATATCCACTTGCTCTATTTCCACATTTTTCGCTGATTTAAATAGCATATCACCTCAAAGAATCATCATAAGTCGAGAGATATAAGAGAAGAATTTTTTTAATCCTTCCAAATGTTTACTCCCTCCGTCGAAAAGAGGGGAGTAAAACCTTGTGAATAGAAAACCTATCATGTGATATATTGTTTTAAGGAGCATGATAAAAGAAGGTGATTGGTGAAAACTAGAGGACTTTACGTAGGCAATGTTACAGGAAGTCAAAGTTAAGTGTTACAAAAACTGCTTTAACTTTTGGTAGAATCAACTGAGAGACCTCTAGTTTTCTACATTTATCTTCTCTTGAGTACACTTTAAAATGATATACCACACGATGGGGTTTTGTTAAAACGTTTTACCTCCCACATTTTCGACTGAGGGAGGAAAAATTTGGAAGGACCAAAATATTACTTCCCTAGACTTATAATAATGATTCTCTGAAAAATATGAAAAAATTATCTGAAAATATATTTAAATCAACGAAAAATATGAAAATGGAGCTTCAGAAGTGGATACTTTGGGAGATTTTATGGTAAAAAATAATAATCAAATCATATTTACCCCTCATTATTACGTGTTAACGTTAGATAGGTAACGTATGGTATTATTTGTTCGTAATTTAATGTAGATTACTCTTGCAAATCATAATATTTTCGCATAAGCGCACAGTTTTCAAGATATTTGCAGAAAAAAAAAATATTACCATTTTCCTTCCCATTAAGCCCCCTCCAACCCAAACGCGACGGTCAAATCAGTGTAACTTCTGGTTAAGCTATTGGGGGAAGTGCAATAAACAGATTGGCGACAGCTTGAAATATTTGTTTTGTACATTTGTCGTTGTAGTGTGCACTAACAGGTATAAAGTTGTGGATCAGGATTCGTCGTCGTGTGTACTAACAGGTATGAAGATGTGTGTCAGGATTCGTTGTAGTGTGTACTAACAGGTATGAAGATGTGTGTCAGGATCCGTTGTAGTGTGTACCAACAGGTATGAAGATATGTGTCAGGATTCGTTGTGATATGTTCTAACAGGTATGAAGGTGTGTGTCAAAATTCATTGTAGTGTGTACTAACAGGTATGAAGATGTGTGTCAGGATTCGTTGTAGTGTGTACCAACAGGTATGAAGATATGTGTCAGGATTCGTTGTGATATGTTCTAACAGGTATGAAGGTGTGTGTCAGGATTCGTTGTGGTGTGTACTAACAGGTATGAAGGTGTGTGTCAGGATTCGTTGTAGTGTGTACCAACAGGTATGAATATGTGTGTCAGGATTCGTCGTGGTGTGTACCAACAGGTATGAATATGTGTGTCAGGATTCGTTCTGGTGTGCTCTAATAGGTGTGAAGGTGTGTCTCAGGATTCGCTGTAGTGTGTAGGAACAGATGTGACGGTGTGAAGCACGGGTTGCGCACGATAAAGTGCTTGTGACGCCAGGAAGACATTTCACGAAATATTCAATATTCTACAGATACAACAAATATTCCGTCGGTAAACTGGCTGGATACATTTTAAATTTTTCGGCTCTTGTGAAAGTGCAGTTAAGATTTTTTATGTTTTAGTTATAGTATGATTTGTTTTAGCGAATTTCCCCTATAGGGAAGAAGCTATTACCGTAGGTCTCATGGTAAGATCTAAGCCCGGGACCACTATAACTTGTCGTTTTGGGGCCCCCAGAAGCCAAAAACACTATTCGTTCAAAATTTTATATATATATATATATATATATATATATATATATCTATATATATATATATATATATATCTATATATATATATATATCTATATATATATATATGTGTCTGTGAGCACGATAGCGCTCGCAAAAATGGTCCGATTGGTATGAAATTTGGCACAGACGTGTAAAGTAGTCATTATTCGGACGAGTTCGTAAACCAGCCCGATCGGACCATTGGAAGGGGGGGTAAAGGGGGATAAACCCCCCCAAAAATGTGTTTTTTGAGTTTTTTACATAGAAAAATATATTTTATCGAATTTTTGTTGGCACCATTGAATTCAGCTCGAAAAAACAAACAATTTAGTAATTTGAATCATTGCTCTATGTTCATTGGTTGTCGAGATATTGAAGGTGGTAAACATAGTACGTTGTCCCAATGTTAACCTTATGGGAAATAAGTAAAATTCTATATCTCGCTTATTTGTCAACATATGTTGATAAAACTTGGTAAATAGCTTCTTCTAGTTCAGATCTACTAAATATTGAATTGAAACCAGCCAGTTTTAATATACCTGTAGCAGCAAACCTGCATACTCATTCCCCATGTTATTCTTATGGAGCTTACAAAAACATGTCGAATCTCGCTATATTGGATTAAAATATGTTGTTTTGCATTTGAAATTCGCTGAGTATGCAGGTCTGCTGCAACGGGGGTATTTACTTAATATAATTTTAAGATCAATTAACTTTTTTTTACATCACGTTGTCGGATTCTGGACTTTTTTCTATTATTTCACATAATGAATAAAACTACTTTTTGATATTGGTGCTGCTTAACTAAATAAACGTTTTTGAATTCTATTTGGCTATTTCACTAATACTTATGAGAAGATTAATCTTTCTTATGATATGTTTTACACCTTAGACTTAAAGTTTACGAGGTTTTTTGCGTGCTAGTAATGAAAGGTTTAATCGTGTCTAAACAATATTATATTAAATATCAATAGTCTTAATAAAAAGTAACATTAAGTATTTGTTCCACAAAAAAAATCATGAATTTCCTTCATAAAAGAAAGTATTTAAATAAACCAGGATCAACATTTAAGTCGTGTGGTGCAACAGCAGTTACAATTATATAAAAAGGTTTATAATTTATTTTAAGTTTAAGGAATAATTTAATTGATTTTAAAACGAATAGTCATTGAATTGAACAAAACCAATGTTTTCAAGTCTCTCTAAAACGTGTTGATCTACTATTTTGGTGATTACCGGCACAAAGGCAAGACACATTGCGATTCCCCCGACATATAAAACCAATTTCACCAGCCCCACCTTTGAACCTCCACGTCCATTGGTAACATTAACCGACCCTTATTTTAGAAAAGATCCCTTTGCCTTCAACTGGTAATCAAGTCATAATCCGCTCCGAATCTGGCCCCGTGACAGCGGATTATTATAAAGTGTAATTAAAATGCCCCAAATGATTAAAATCTACTGTACTTAGTGATTAAAATCACTAAAAATATGGTAAATGGTACATAAAAGATTGAAACTTAATGAAATGAAACTTAAAAGAAGCAAAAGAATAATCATTTAAATAATTAAACTTAATGGTGATATTGTTTGGAACATTTTCCAAAAATATTTTATATTGTGATTTGTTTGAAACTTTTCAAAAATGATCACAAAGAACGTAAAGAAACGAACGTAGTTAAGTAAAGAACGTTATTTTAAACACAACCCATATTCGATAGTACATTATCAAGTGTATAAGCTGTTTACATGGATATAACAGCAGCTAAAATCAATGGGATTCAAGAGAATCGTACAAATTTAATCGCATTAGCTTAACAAACTTCAACTGCCTAAATTCGTAGCTAAATATGGACATATAGAGCCGGGAAAACTAATTAATTAAATTCAATAGGGTACTGTGATTAATCATGGGCCAAACTATTATTGGTCATTGGGATTTAATTAATGATCCTGCCACATTAATCAGCAGACCTTACATTATTAACATCGCTTCAAAGTCAAATATTCCATTCTACACCACACTCTCATTCCATTTTAAACTTTTAATTCAAGAAGATTACGCACCCAATGCTGCATTACGGTCTTAAATGGTAATTTATTGACTATTCATCGTAAAATCCCATAAGATCAATAGCATTATTAAGTTTAAAATTCAGTGTAGCTTATCGGATGGCAGTTTGTTGATAATGATTGATAGTTATTTTTGAAGAGAAAAATGGGAAAACAATACCAATGTGCATAATTACCTTGTTACAGATTAAATTTAATAAGCTAGAAATTTAAAAATAGTAAGCTAATAAATTATAGATGCGTTTAGAAGTAAAACCTTCGTATATATCGTGAGGGTTTTCTCAACTCATTTGCTGGTTACCGTAAGAGATTGAAAAAAATCATACTTAATCGAGGTAAAAGTATAAGATCATAAGCAAAATGGCAATAATGATACCATCCGCTCCGCCAGACTCGTAGTTCGCAGCTCGTCCGATATATCACCTCCAGGGCGTCTAGCGGCCCAACCACGCTTGCTTTGTTCGTTATTCAATCCTGGCTTGTTCAACATCATGATAGTATTATGATCCTTTCCAAATTTGAACCTAATCCTTGAATTACTCGATTCATGTGTTAATTGTTTCGTAGAATTATTATTTTTTGTAATAATTTAGTTTGGAATGTCAAATCCTCTAGGATTTGTAATGAAAATTAATACGGAGTATTAAAAAACTAAGCCAAAAATACTTTTTCATACGTATTGCTCGTTTTTAATCAAGTACAATAATTTGCATGGACTATCATTTTAACCTATACCAACCCTAAAACCAAAAATATGATGCATTTTTTTTATATAGAGGAGCTTAAACTTCAACTTCTTGAGGGAAGAGATGAAACACGAGTATAGCAGCTAGTCTTAAACTTTCTTTCTGTTCTAGACAGCCTTTGTACTTGTTATGGCTTCAACTTACGGTAGGTTATAAATGAAATAGAGTCTCATAATATGAAAGATGAAAATATGTGTTTTACCCTTTAAATAATGGTAATATCAATATTATTTTCGTTTATAAACCCAGATCCAACTATTTTTACCTTATTTAAAAACAAACAACAAAACCGTCTTAGTAAATGACATTTAATTGTTCACAGTGATCCAACCAAATCTAGTAAGTACATATTTTTATGGCAAGACAAGAACTAAGTGGAGCTGTTCTTCTAACATGCCTCATTGAATATTACAAAACAATCATTACAAATAGGTCGAATCTAACTCCACCTACCTTTGCTAGGAATTACTCCAATATTGAATTAAGGATAAAAAGGGATACTTTTTGGAGGACGCGGTATGTTCAATTCTCTATTATTACCTTTTTGAAATTTTAATTACTGTATATGCCTGTTGTTTGTTAAAAAATTAATAAAACCAATGCAACTACAATCAATTTTATATACATAATCTTTCTATCATTTTTAATTCAAAGCTGTTTCCACCTTTGTATTATTTTCTATTTCAATCGTATACCTATTTAACCTTTTCGTTTATTTTATAAAATTATTCACCTAATTTTATTTATCTTGTTTTTTTTCAGGAACATTCCCAAAACTTGTTTTCTAAATAAGTTTAATTAATAATATGAATGCTGTGTGAAGTAAATAATTTCTATGTGAGTAATTATCTCTTATGCTTCTACCTTGAAAGCAGTTACCAACACGTTGTGTACAACAGAGCACTTCAGCTAACAGCTAACCGTGTTATGTTACAACTTTCCTCGATTCCTCATGATCTTGCTACATATAACTTTGGTTGGCATTTATAAACAAATCGGGACTGATCATGTAGTCCTACATTCTTAATCCTACAAATTAAGGAATTTTTAGTATTAGTCATAATATTTATTCATACAACTTTAATATTTTCTTACACATCCATACGTTTGTTAGTTGCAAAAAGTTACATGATGGCATTCCGCCCGTTCCTTTGCAAAAGAAATTATGTTAATTTTGTTTAGAGTTAGGCGTCATCACTCATGTTCAGTACTATCATTTTCTCGTATTTAAGTATGTTATACCATTGATTATCCTCTTAATAGTATACTCTCTACAGGTCAATGGTTATACTATAAATTTCGCATTGTCATGCATGACCGACACATAGACAAAAATTCTCTAATCTCAAGATGAGTTGCAGCTGAGCCATCCTTGATGTTTCAAGCCGATTCTCTTTCGCCCTCTTAAAGTAAATTAATACTATTTCCATTGACACATGCTATTCGGTTCATAGATATTTTGGATGATAGGTCTGCAGATGGAATAATGCGATTTTATTCGTCGCCATTACCAATCATCACTATTGCAACCGAATTACCGAATTATAATTAAATTTTACTTGGAGAATACAAATAAAATGAAATACAGTTTTAGCATATTTGTTAATATAACTTTAAAAGCTGGATTCCCTGGATAAAGGGATATATTGCGTTTTAGTATATGTTAAATGGTTGAATGATTGATGTAACTTTGGCATGTAAACTTTATATTCATCCTCCAAAAATAAAATGAACTTCTTGGGTTGAGCACTAAATGTTATCAGAACAGCACTATTCAAACCATTGATAATACGGTATTAAACTTTTAAGTAATTTTCACGTGTGCTCTGAACTAATTACTGAGACGTAATTTGTATATCTGAAACTATCATAACATGTAATTTATCACGAATAGAAATACTGTAACTTCATAACTGAAAACGGTTGTCACATTGTATTTGTAATTTTAACCTTTTGGTATGTATACTATTCGATTATTTCGAGGGTATCCTTTTGATTGAGAATTACAAAGGCACTTTCTCCCTTAAAAAGAGGCTGCCAACCTCTTTTATCAAAAGAAAGTAAAAAATACAATCATGCATAACAGTTTTAACGAATATTATTTTAGTGCAAGGGTATCTCTACAAACTCTAATTGTCGTGACCTTAAATATTACGCTTACTCCCTGGAAGTATATTTTTAAATGCAAGTAAACTATGTAAAAATTATACCCTCTTTATCAAAGTAGAGAAATTTAATATTAGTAATTTTTTGGTTTTCCTATGAAGAGATTCGTAAATAAACAAATGTAAAAAACCTATTTTATTGCTTTGAGAAATGTGATAAATGCAGTTTCTTAAATTTATTAACTCATAAAACTTTTTCCAATCAGTACTATAAACAATAACTAATCTACTATCAGTCTTACCGTATAAAATTTACATTTCTTTGCCAGGAAATGGAAAAATCAAATCTTTGGAAGTATTTTCCAACATTACTTTGTTTTTATATAAGGAAACTGAACAGTAGGCCTACTTATGAGAATCGTAAAATATCTTAAATTGACGTTAATCTAAATGACAAATATTGTCAAAAAGATGTCATGTTAACATTTTTATTGTTTTTATCCAATGATCCATTGATTTTATCCATTGATCCTGTAAATAACTTAAAGTTACTGTTAATTTATTTTTTTAAACTACAATTTTAATTAATGTTGAAAAGCAGAATAAAGAAAAATTGGATATCCGAGTGACTGCGAACAACGTCGCGGCGTCGGCGTCGGCCGCTGGCAGAGAGTGATGACACAAAGCCAGGCGCTGCCCTGGGGAAATCTCTCGCAGAACATTGTTCTTCATATCAGGATATCGACAGTGGAACACATGAATCCATCACACAATTTTTTTGTTTTTAGAAAATTTGAACAACATTCTAATATACTGAGCTTCCTTCTTCTTCTTTTTTACAATACAAACATTTACAGTGAAAAGTTTTTAGGGTCATTGGTTGAGTCATAGTGTTCCAACGAAATCGCGAAAAACGTAATTTTTTAGATTATTTCTTACTATTTTTTACATTTTTCGATAAAAAATGCACTTTTTGTAGGAAAAACTAAATTTAAAATAACTATTTTCAATGTAGAATTTCATAATAAAACGTTTGGTGCCATTTATTTTTGTCTAAAGTAAATCATTTTGGAGATATCCTCGAAAAACAGACGAAAAATGTGGATTTTTTGTTTAATTTTTAATATTCTCCTCGATAAAAAATTTTGCACGGGTTTATATTTGTAAATTTTCTTTTTTAATGATTTCCCGAAGCCATTAACACAAAAATCTCGGATACTGTACATTTACCGAACCATGTGTTTTTTTTAACAGATACCGCCTGGACTAGATTACCGTAGTTAAAATTCTAGACTGATTTGGAAGGCCCTTTTAAAGCAAGAGCTACAACGGAATTAAAAAATATTACTTAACACATTTTTAACAAATCCAAGCTTTTTATTATATAATATTGTAATAAAGCTAGCTTTTAGATTAACCATACGTTAATATGGAGTCGAAGCTTTCATATTAAATGCGGTTTTCTTATTATAGTCTATGTTATGGAGTTGAAGGATTTTTTTTCTCTAAATAAACTGCATTTTACAACATAATCGTATTTTACAGTACCACATAGATTGTAAACTTTCTTCTGATAATAAAATTTAATTCCGATGGGGCGAAGTTCTCAACATGCTTCATTTGGTAATGTTTATACTTGACAAAACCAAATACAAGATTGTAGGCAAGTGTCTTGGGACGTAGCTGAATAAACGAGGCTCCAAATTAACTGCGAGATTGAGAAAATATCTCCTCCTCTCGTCTATTTTGCGTCAGGCGAAATAGAGCTTTGGGGTCCTTTATTTTAACCATACAAATACTTATGGTGTAAAATTTTTCCTGACTTAAGTCTTTTGAAAGGAATCCTGGTAATTTAACCAAGATTTATTTTGCGATCTATTTTAACTCGATTCATGATTTAAATATACCATTATCTAACATTAGAAAGTTTTAAATAAACTCTCCAAGGAACAGGACGTTGGTGGAATGGACTCGAATGACTTTTAATCAGTTATAGCTTCTAATATTTGGGCTTGTCCTCTCTTGGCTAATACTCCGATAAATTTATTTACGTTTTCCTATTATTTCTGTACACCAAATATCATAGTAGGAATTAATTGTATATAATTGAATTGCTTTTGGTTTTTGGGATAAGAACAAACTCTAGATTTTAATAAAGTTCATTATTATTGTCATTCCATTTAAAAATTTTACCGGACATAACTTTTATTACAAAACCTCAATAATTAAGTAAAAATGTCAGAAACCTGTGGAATAAGTGAAAAAGCCAATCATGTGAAGGTGAGGGAGCGTCACACCTGGCAACCTCCGTGTTTTGACGACAAACATGAGATGTGCGAGATTTTATCTTTGCTTTTGAGGCTCATGTTAAAAGCATGGTGTGAATGATTCCCAGAAAGTTTGGAGAGAAATATCACACACCTTTAAACTGATTTAGGGCCGTGTGAAATTTTATTGGATATGACAAAAAAATTCAAGAATGAAAGGAGACCACAGTGAGAAAATAAACTCGCCCTTATATGTTGTGTTTGCATAATGTTATGGATTTTTCTATGCAAGTACGATGATATTTAATAGTATTTCCTATTTTACGATATTATTCTTTTAAATAGAGCTGGGATAAGCTATTTGAGTATATTACATCTGAAGATCTAGTTGGGCCTGATGTTGCAAATACCCGGTCGTAGCTCTTCATTTGGGTAATTTGAATCAGTTGTGCGGGTAGAAATAGTATGTTTTTTTTTGAGACTGAATATCGTTTAAAACTAGCTAATTATCGTTCGAATCAAAACGCCGTCCATAAAGCCAATGCTAAAATTAACATTGGTCTTACGGACGGTCTGGGCCTTATTATTTGATTTCACTTATAATCCTAAATGTTTTACAGGTGTTTGTTTAAGTTCGAAATGCAAAGCGATCACAAAAACTACTTAACGTATTTTTAAATATTGACTACCTAGGTCAGTGTTGCATCCCAAGTGAAGATTTATGTTAGCGGAATACTTTGTAGCAATTAAGTAAAGGTGGCTAAGCTCACCAAGAAGTTGAATCTCAGTAGAAGAACAACATAAGGAAACGTATTATAAAAGATAAACCTATGAGGAAAACATGAAAATCTGAAATCGTTTTAAAATACAAGGGAGAAAAAATCAGAACAGCTTAGTTCTTTTTTAAGCAATACTTTGGTAAATTTTGAAGGGATAAACCCTTTGATACGCCAATATCCACATTTAACTCCATTTCATCTACCGATCCACTCTTTAAAATGATGTGCATATTGTATCAACCTATTTACTTTCCACTCTCAGTATTTAGCCCACGTGGACCGCCCCCCAATGAGAGTAAAAAATGGCAAATCTTGAAAAAAGTGGTTATCAAGTACTTAGTTAAGTTATAAGCTATTGTTTGTAAAAAATATATAAATATTTAGCATAAATTAATACCGGGTGTGTTTAGTTAAGAATAGCGGGGCTTAAAAGCCTTACTTCTTTTTAAATAGCGACTTTAACAGTTTTTCCTACAGGCAGTTAATGTAATCCACACAATATAGTGTTATTAATTGCTCGGTTTCCTTTGTAGTCTCCGGACTTCTTTATAATGGACCTTTTTTGTTTATAATTGCGAGGTACTCAACTTTTCTAATATGATTTAACCAAACACAAGATATTTACAAACGCAATACAAATTAGTAATTTATCCATTAGGTTTTTGTAATGTACAAGGTATGGATCCTCTAATAATTTGTTAAAACATTATAAAATGTTTCCAGACGTTTTTCCAATTTTTGGATTGTACGTTACATGTTCCATCCAAACCGAATTCACTTCCAGCCGAGAGATTTCAACAGCGCTGCGTTGCCTGGATACTAATCCTGGGCCTATTCGCAACTGTTCATTTCTCTCTCCAATTAATACTACAATCGTATTTGTTTTCGAAATTAATGCTTTTTCAATGTTCATTTTATACGAGTTTTATTAGTTTGGCTGAAGATGTGTTTATTCTTAAATCACGTTATTTTACACATAAGGTGAAATCAGATGATGAATTATAAGTACTGAGATTTATATTTTTACTTGGAGATCGATTTCGAGTTCGGAAGCTCATCATTAGTCCAGACTAGGATTACCAAAAATTAATACTGGTACTATTCAACCAATGAGTTTTCGTCCGACATTTAATACTTGTGACATACGAATCAATATAATATTTGTGACATACAAAACAATCGAAATCCTACTCCTACTAATTAAAAAATAACAAAGAAATTAATTAATGTATAATTATTATAATCAAAGCTTTAATATACGGCTGTCCTTACACGACAGGAAGCTTTGCTATGCGCCTGTCCTTAGATCTTAACCTTTAAATCTACTATATTTTCTGAATCGGTAGAAATGTTCACTCGAAGACCAAACACAAGCCTGAGCAGAATGATACTAAACATATGATCTGAAAACTTTGAAAAAGAATGTTAATCTGGGTAAGAGTTTGACTCTCAGTCGAGGAATGATGGGTAGGTTGGGGCTGCTGTGTAACTGTTCCCAGGAGACTCGGCAGGCTAGGCGGCGTGATGTCTCTAGCTACTCGCACGCTCGTATTTGCACTGGGGACTGCTGTGTAACTGTTCCCAGGAGACTCGGCAGGCTCGGCGGGGTGATGTCTCTAGCTACTCGCACGCTCGTATTTGCACTGGGGACTGCTGTGTAACTGTTCCCAGGAGACTCGGCAGGCTAGGCGGGGTGATGTCTCTAGGTACTCGCACGCTCGTGTTTGCGCTGGGGACTGCTGTGTAACTGTTCCCAGGAGACTCGGCAGGCTAGGCGGCGTGATGTCTCTAGCTACTCGCACGCTCGTATTTGCACTGGGGGCTGCTGTGTAACTGTTTCCAGGAGACCCGGCAGGCTCGGCGGCGTGATGTCTCTAGCTACTCGCACGCTCGTGTTTGCGCTGGGGACTGCTGTGTAACTGTTCCCAGGAGACCCGGCAGGCTCGGCGGCGTGATGTCTCTAGCTACTCGCACGCTCGTGTTTGCGCTGGGGACTGCTGTGTAACTGTTTCCAGGAGACTCGGCAGGCTCAGCGGGGTGATGTCTCTAGCTACTCGCACGCTCGTATTTGCACTGGGGACTGCTGTGTAACTGTTCCCAGGAGACCCGGCAGGCTCGGCGGGGTGATGTCTCTAGCTACTCGCACGCTCGTGTTTGCGCTGGGGACTGCTGTGTAACTGTTTCCAGGAGACTCGGCAGGCTCAGCGGGGTGATGTCTCTAGCTACTCGCACGCTCGTATTTGCACTGGGGACTGCTGTGTAACTGTTCCCAGGAGACCCGGCAGGCTCGGCGGGGTGATGTCTCTAGCTACTCGCACGCTCGTGTTTGCACTGGGGACTGCTGTGTAACTGTTCCCAGGAGACTCGGCAGGCTCGGCGGGGTGATGTCTCTAGGTACTCGCACGCTCGTGTTTGCGCTGGGGACTGCTGTGTAACTGTTCCCAGGAGACTCGGCAGGCTCGGCGGGGTGATGTCTCTAGGTACTCGCACGCTCGTGTTTGCGCTGGGGGCTGCTGTGTAACTGTTCCCAGGAGACTCGGCAGGCTCGGCGGGGTGATGTCTCTAGGTACTCGCACGCTCGTGTTTGCGCTGGGGACTGCTGTGTAACTGTTCCCAGGAGACCCGGCAGGCTCGGCGGGGTGATGTCTCTAGGTACTCGCTCGCTCGTGTTTGCGCTGGGGACTGCTGTGTAACTGTTCCCAGGAGACTCGGCAGGCTCGGCGGGGTGATGTCTCTAGGTACTCGCTCGCTCGTGTTTGCGCTGGGGACTGCTGTGTAACTGTTCCCAGGAGACTCGGCAGGCTCGGCGGGGTGATGTCTCTAGCTACTCGCACGCTCGTGTTTGCGCTGGGGAATGTTGTGTAACTCTTCCCAGGAGACTCGGCAGGCTCGGCGGGGTGATGTCTCTAGGTACTCGCACGCTCGTGTTTGCGCTGGGGACTGCTGTGTAACTGTTCTCAGGAGACTCGGCAGGCTCGGCGGGGTGATGTCTCTAGCTACTCGCACGCTCGTGTTTGCGCTGGGGACTGCTGTGTAACTGTTCCCAGGAGACTCGGCAGGCTCGGCGGGGTGATGTCTCTAGGTACTCGCACGCTCGTGTTTGCGCTGGGGACTGCTGTGTAACTGTTCCCAGGAGACTCGGCAGGCTCGGCGGGGTGATGTCTCTAGCTGCTCGCACGCTCGTGTTTGCGCTAGGGACTGCTGTGTAACTGTTCCCAGGAGACTCGGCAGGCTCGGCGGGGTGATGTCTCTAGGTACTCGCACGCTCGTGTTTGTGCTGGGGGCTGCTGTGTAACTGTTCCCAGGAGACCCGGCAGGCTCGGCGGGGTGATGTCTCTAGGTACTCGCACGCTCGTGTTTGCGCTGGGGACTGCTGTGTAACTATTCCCAGGAGACTCGGCAGGCTCGGCGGGGTGATGTCTCTAGCTACTCGCACGCTCGTGTTTGCGCTGGGGACTGCTGTGTAACTGTTCCCAGGAGACTCGGCAGGCTCGGCGGGGTGATGTCTCTAGGTACTCGCACGCTCGTGTTTGCGCTGGGGACTGCTGTGTAACTGTTCCCAGGAGACTCGGCAGGCTCGGTGGGGTGATGTCTCTAGCTACTCGCACGCTCGTGTTTGCGCTGGGGACTGCTGTGTAACTGTTCCCAGGAGACTCGGCAGGCTCGGCGGGGTGATGTCTCTAGGTACTCGCACGCTCGTGTTTGCGCTGGGGACTGCTGTGTAACTGTTCCCAGGAGACTCGGCAGGCTCGGCGGGGTGATGTCTCTAGGTACTCGCACGCTCGTGTTTGCGCTGGGGACTGCTGTGTAACTGTTCTCAGGAGACCCGGCAGGCTCAGCGGGGTGATGTCTCTAGCTACTCGCACGCTCGTGTTTGCGCTGGGGACTGCTGTGTAATTGTTCCCAGGAGACTCGGCAGGCTCGGCGGGGTGATGTCTCTAGGTACTCGCACGCTCGTGTTTGCGCTGGGGGCTGCTGTGTAACTGTTCCCAGGAGACTCGGCAGGCTCGGCGGGGTGATGTCTCTAGGTACTCGCACGCTCGTGTTTGCGCTGGGGACTGCTGTGTAACTGTTCCCAGGAGACTCGGCAGGCTCGGCGGGGTGATGTCTCTAGCTACTCGCACGCTCGTGTTTGCGCTGGGGACTGCTGTGTAACTGTTCCCAGGAGACTCGGCAGGCTCGGCGGGGTGATGTCTCTAGCTACTCGCACGCTCGTGTTTGCGCTGGGGACTGCTGTGTAACTGTTCCCAGGAGACTCGGCAGGCTCGGCGGGGTGATGTCTCTAGGTACTCGCACGCTCGTGTTTGCGCTGGGGACTGCTGTGTAACTGTTCCCAGGAGACTCGGCAGGCTCGGTGGGGTGATGTCTCTAGCTACTCGCACGCTCGTGTTTGCGCTGGGGACTGCTGTGTAACTGTTCCCAGGAGACTCGGCAGGCTCGGCGGGGTGATGTCTCTAGGTACTCGCACGCTCGTGTTTGCGCTGGGGACTGCTGTGTAACTGTTCCCAGGAGACTCGGCAGGCTCGGCGGGGTGATGTCTCTAGGTACTCGCACGCTCGTGTTTGCGCTGGGGACTGCTGTGTAACTGTTCTCAGGAGACCCGGCAGGCTCGGCGGGGTGATGTCTCTAGCTACTCGCACGCTCGTGTTTGCGCTGGGGACTGCTGTGTAATTGTTCCCAGGAGACTCGGCAGGCTCGGCGGGGTGATGTCTCTAGGTACTCGCACGCTCGTGTTTGCGCTGGGGGCTGCTGTGTAACTGTTCCCAGGAGACTCGGCAGGCTCGGCGGGGTGATGTCTCTAGGTACTCGCACGCTCGTGTTTGCGCTGGGGACTGCTGTGTAACTGTTCCCAGGAGACTCGGCAGGCTCGGCGGGGTGATGTCTCTAGCTACTCGCACGCTCGTGTTTGCGCTGGGGACTGCTGTGTAACTGTTCCCAGGAGACTCGGCAGGCTCGGCGGGGTGATGTCTCTAGCTACTCGCACGCTCGTGTTTGCGCTGGGGACTGCTGTGTAACTGTTCCCAGGAGACTCGGCAGGCTCGGCGGGGTGATGTCTCTAGGTACTCGCACGCTCGTGTTTGCGCTGGGGACTGCTGTGTAACTGTTCCCAGGAGACTCGGCAGGCTCGGCGGGGTGATGTCTCTAGCTACTCGCACGCTCGTGTTTGCGCTGGGGACTGCTGTGTAACTGTTCCCAGGAGACTCGGCAGGCTCGGCGGGGTGATGTCTCTAGCTACTCGCACGCTCGTGTTTGCGCTGGGGACTGCTGTGTAACTGTTCCCAGGAGACTCGGCAGGCTCGGCGGGGTGATGTCTCTAGCTACTCGCACGCTCGTGTTTGCGCTGGGGACTGTTGTGTAACTGTTCCCAGGAGACTCGGCAGGCTCGGCGGGGTGATGTCTCTAGCTACTCTCACGCTCGTGTTTGCGCTGGGGACTGCTGTGTAACTGTTCCCAGGAGACTCGGCAGGCTCGGCGGGGTGATGTCTCTAGCTACTCGCACGCTCGTGTTTGCGCTGGGGACTGTTGTGTAACTGTTCCCAGGAGACTCGGCAGGCTCGGCGGGGTGATGTCTCTAGGTACTCGCACGCTCGTGTTTGCGCTGGGGACTGCTGTGTAACTGTTCCCAGGAGACTCGGCAGGCTCGGCGGCGTGATGTCTCTAGGTACTCGCACGCTCGTGTTTGCGCTGGGGGCTGCTGTGTAACTGTTCCCAGGAGACCCGGCAGGCTCGGCGGGGTGATGTCTCTAGGTACTCGCACGCTCGTGTTTGCGCTGGGGGCTGCTGCGTAACTGTTCCCAGGAGACTCGGCAGGCTCGGCGGGGTGATGTCTCTAGGTACTCGCACGCTCGTGTTTGCGCTATTTTCCAACATTACTTAAACCGTCACGTCGTCTCTGTGACAGTTAACACAATAGGTGAAATTTAATAGCAACCCTCTTCAACTAATGTTGAAATTAATTAGTTGAATGTTAAAATGAATTTATAATATTAATTAGCAATTAAATCCCTCATAAAATTTCAAAATTAAATAGTAAAGGAAGGTTCTTCTGATAGCACCGTTGTTCTTATTATAGTGTGTGTTTACTGTTCGTCGGTTTAGCAGTTTTTACTTAAATTATTTCTTGGCGTAAGGTGTTTGAATATACCTTTTAATTTTTACGTGGGACGTTATACAGACCAAAAATTAAGGCATTTAAATTGACCCTCGAAGTATAAAACAGTTAAATACATATTACTCCCATTACACACCAATATTAAAAATATGCATTGCCTGTTTGGGGTAGAAAAAGACAAACAAATCACGTAACTCTTGAGATTAAAAAACGCTCATTGGAAATTCTTGCCTAACACATTCTTAATCAAGATTGATTTAAGTAATGACCATTTTGATATGAACAATGTAACATATTGAATATATTGATATGTACATGACCACTGATATGCAATGTAGGAATGATAAACATCATTCCTTTGTGATTTTCGTCAGAAGGAGGACGGATAAGTTTTAAAAGAATGTTGAATGTTTCTAGACTTTTTTATTATCCTACATTTTGAGAAAATAATGCTGTGAATAATAATCCAGTAACCTGTAAAGATCAATGATGAGGTATATTTTTATTTAAAAATATTGATATAAAAATCATAAATGTGTGGTAACAATAAATATAGGTGAAGCATTTTATCTACAATTAACGCTGATATTAAGATTATGATGATCGGACTACTAACAACAGGGAAATTTTAAATTTTCCGAATAAAAACATGCAAATTTCAGACAGTATGTTCTAAATAACCATATTTTTATTCAGAAAAGTTGAAATTTCTCCGTTTTTAGTAGTCCGATCAACATAAACTTAATATCAGCGTTAACTAGATTAAATGTGGCAGCTTTTTTGTCTCTTGTATCATTTTTCTAAAATTTGCGGTTTTTAAGATATTTAGCTTTGAAAACAAAAAACAGTCGCCATTTTAGAATGGTACAAAGTAGAAATTTGAGACTTCTCACAAAAATGGTTCTTAATAGCCATATACCAAAATGGTTATCCATATACCAAGTTTCAAGTTTATATGTTAAAAGGTTCGCGAGATATAATTAAATATGTAAAAATCACAAACAGACACACAGACGGAAAACGAAGCACTTCAGGACCTATATTTATGTGAACTTTTTTCTTATTTTTACCTCTACTATAATATACTAAAATAGTTTACCATAATTTCCGGACACACTGTATAATTTTTAAATTGCAATTGAATTTCACTAGGTAACTATTTTTTATTTATTTTAGCGCTTTTGCACCCCTTTATTTCAGACGAATAATTGCAAAATAAAGGCTCGTACAAACTCTGTTGTTAGGTTTGTCTAAGAATATTGATTGTATAACTACATTAGGTCAATTAATTTAAGTGTCCACAGTTATTTTACTGCTGTCAAGACCGCAGCATATTATTATGTTTGTGACTTAAAAGTTGTTTAAGACCTTTTCATCTGATAATTTATTTACATAATATATGTCATGTAGGGTTTTAGAATAAAATATTTTAATTTGCAGATTTATTAGCTAAAACTGTAGATAAATATACAATACGTTGTAAAAGTAATAAATTGCAACAAAATAATATATTTTATTACAACCTGTTTTCTTACACCTAAAATCTCTCCTGCTGAACAGTCTGAGTAAGCCCAGAGCAATAAGATTTCTACAGGCTGAGGTATTTAAAAGAGTGCGAACTAGTATTAACACCAATAAGGTGTCCACCGCCATCTGATTTTGAAATTCCACTCTTCATCACGGGAATTACTGTAATGAAATCTTACTAGTTTTCCTTATTAATAATGTTCAATAAGTATTTTGTTTTTCAATAAAAAAAGTAATCTACGCCTACGAGATTAAAATTAGTTGTAAGTATACTTTCCAACAATAACATTTACGTTTTATATTATTTTTAAAAACTTATGAGGGCATTCCAACTCCTATAATCGTCATTTGTTCCTCCTACTTTATTGTTTAAAAGACATTACTGATAAATATATTAAATCATACAACTTTAACAATAACAGTCATGCAGCGGCCCGGCAGGTAGCCCATGTGACTGTTGCCAACCTTCCAACGGAAATCCCCCGAGATTCCCTGCTGTTGAGCGACGGCCAGCGTTGGTCTCGGCTAAGCTTGGTCTCGGCTAACGCTCTGGCCCGTGAACCCATTTTTTGGCCGTCGGTTAAATTTGGTCGAGATCAACGAAAACCGCGGGCCACGAAACCCCGAACCCGTGAACCGCCTCTTAGTAATTTAATTTTGCCTTAAAGTATTTAGTGAATTTATCGTTTTACGAAAATGATCTGAGTCGATTATATTAAATTATGAATTCTATTAGCAATTATTATTAATCTTAATTACTTTAAATTGGTACTTATCTTGGAAGGTTTGTTTTAATTTTTAAGGATGGCGAACATGTAAAATATAATTACTACGTTGCAGTAGATAACATACATATTATTCATAACATGCACATACATTGGATTTCATATGTTATAAAATGTTTCAACACAACTTGAGACTTTTGTTTAAGGCAAAAGAAGCCACATGACAAATTGTTCAAAGACGTGTCAAGTTAAAATTTTTTTAAGTAATATACGGTTTCAAAGCCTTATAGTACTCGCTCCATTCGACATATCTTTAGCAATAAAGCGCCACTTAAAAGACCAACTCAGCCAGTTTGTATTATAAATATTATTGGTGAAAAATTACAACATGGAATGTTATGAGTCGATAAAGGAAATATTCTAAATCCTTAATCAAGACTCTTGAGTGAATTTACGCAACTCTAGTTCCAATGCTACTACCAAGGTTGGGTACCTACAACAATTTACTAGATAGCCGAGTGGATAAAGCGCTCACTACATAACCTGAGGGGCGAGGTTCAAAACGGGCCCCCCTAAGTTGCCATTTGTCATTAGGCTATGAATAAATTATGCTATCTAACAAAAGGTTGCCGTCAGATAGTGACAAGATAGTAAAAGGGTTTGGACCGCTCCCGATAAAAACGTTAAAATGTGCCACTAGCGTAAAAACATAAGAAATTCCATAGACATAATTTTGGTCCTTTACACGCTGAAAAAGTTAATGATGCTGAACGTTGTGTGACCTGCTGTCTAAATCACCTAGACCCACGCCAAATGACTTGTACCAGGCCAAAGGTTTGGCCGCATAGGATTGGTTATTGAATCTTATTCCAATTTGTTGTTATGTTCACGAGATCGCCCACTACCCATTGGTTTACTTTTGAGTATAAAAAATCAAAATTAGTTATCTTGTCTATTGTCTTATCTGCCCAACCTTGGAAGTAGCATCGAACTAGACTTGTTTCGATCAGCACAGTGGTCTTCATTAAGGATTTAGAAAACGTTTGCCTAGGCTCTTCGTGACAAAACCATTTTAACAAGTGATACTTTAAATATGTAAACTAGCTTTAAGTTTGGGAATAAACTTATATACATCTGTGATATTATTAGAAATAAATATCCTCGTTTAGAATTTAATTTCTTATAATTTCTTTTACTTCCTTCGATTAAGAAAAATTAGTCCCTATAAGAGTGATTTGAAGAAAGAATACATTGATGCATGAACCGTTACCAGCCAGTTGAGAAGTGGAGACGACCGTCGAACCGTGTATGTGAATATGTCGATCCCTGGCCCATACAATAATTTATTCAACTTCTTTTCTTGTTAAAATTTATGGATTGTGATTTGTTGCCCATATTAAGAAGTAACTAAAGATTTGTATAAATAACTATTTGATACAAAAAATAGTTTGTATTTAGAACTGTTTTGAAAATCGTGGTAATCCTTAAATTGAAATAAACTCCCCAGTAATATTTGTAACTTAATATGGTAGGCCTATTTTAATTAATTAACTTGCTTTAAAACGATTTAACTAAACGGAATTATACAACTAAACGGAAACATGATGCAAGATAGCTAAATTATGATTACTTTGTCGCAATACATTTCCCAGCATGTGAAGCTATCTGGTTCAAGTAATTTCCGCCAAAGGCGGGTGAGTTTTATGACTGTAAGTGATAAAATGTCATTTTCCAGCGGCTTAATTATGTAATAACTGCACTTAAATGCCGATAACTGCTAAAGGTTTGAGTCTCGTAACAATAGCTGCATAGAAGAAGAGGACCGTTTATAAATGCATAAGTAGTGAAATGCTGGTGAAAATATGTTTTATGTATTAATTATATAGATACGTACATTAAATAATACTCTATTTAGTGCATACTATTAAATATACAGCGTGTCTCAAACGGATTACGCGTAAATAAGTTATCCTGCAAAGATGAATTAAAGCTATTCCCCATTAAATCGACTCCAAGGAACATCGTAAAAATGTTTATTCCCTTTTTAAAATACATGATATCCCATAAACGGTCACGGATCCAAATCTAAGAATTTTCAAATGTAAACCTATACAATGTTTTACCTCTAACATGTATAAGTTTACACATTATGTTGTACCTCTAACATCTATTAAACCAATCTTCTTAATTATCTGTAATCGTTTTAAAATCGCGGCCATTTTTGTAAAAATATTGATATTTACTAAATACCCTGTATCTTGTAAACCACTTAATATATTAATATTCTTTATTTCAGATTCTGAACCCTTCTAGGGTCAGCTTCACTGAAACATGCCACTATGTGGCCATATTTAAAAAATTATTAAGAAAACTTATTTTTCTTTTAAGAGTTGGTAAAAGAGTCAGATAACATCATATTGCAAATAGCATATTGTTTGTACCATAGATAACCCTAGATTTTATATTACACCTGAGCGCAATATAAAATCCTATGGTAAAATACGGGTTCATTGCCTTAGCTTCAGTCGAAAAAATGGTTGAGTCATTAGTCAATTAACATAAAATTATAAATAGGTAAAAATATCTGAAGATCTGATACCTTAAAAAAAGTTCGTTGTCCTTTGGAAGACAAGCGTTTACTTTCTTGAAAACTGCATTTTTAACAGCTTCGTAAAGTTTAACGTGGTATATGGTTCTTAATATGTAAAGAGTAAAACTCGTATAAAAACTGATAAATAACCTCCCGTTTGTAGTAATAATTGTCTTAAAAACTTGTACTATTTCTGTTTGATCAGTTCACTTTTTGCGTGTATAACATGGTCAGTTAGAAATACGTGTTGCATTAACAGAATGTCATTCACGAAACACTACAACAAAAATTATTATGTCTAAGAAAATATTGAAAATCACTGTTTAAAGCACTAATATCATTTCATAAGATTATTTTAAGAAGGAAATAAAAACGTAAAACGGTAATCCAGCCCAAAAATATGATTTCAGATGGATGTTTCGGTGCTCATTAAGCTCGACGGTGATAACAGTGGAGTTTATGAAGGCCGGGCCTTCCTGCTTGGATGATTGGAAGCAGACTGGATGATGAATACATTGAATGGTGTTCTTGGAGAGGGGAGGGGAGAAAGGTTCCTTTTGATGATGTCTCGGTATTCACCTTGTGTTGTTTATTTGACTGAAATATATTTAAACTCTGGATATCGTTATGATTAGTATACCGATAATCTAAAGATAAATGTTTTAATAAATGTTTGAACGTAGCTTGAATAAATTCAGGTGTATATTTAATTATTGAATAGTTAAACGATAATTTCAATAGTTTTGTTCGAATGTTGCAGTCAGCTATGGTAATCTTCTTTATATATCTACATCACTTAGATTATATCTCTGCGTTTAGTAAGAAAATTATATGCAAATTATGAATTACAACGAATTTAAGTCAGGGAACCGGTAATACTCATCAGTTAATTTCCTTATTTAGTATATTTAAAATACACGTCCTATCCAAGTCTATGATATGATTGTTATAGAATAGTTTAAATATCAGCTATCAGCTGATAATATAATCAGATTTGATTTGTTTACATGTTTGTTTTTGTTTTAATAAAATTAGAATATGAAATACAAAATAATGTTCTTAATTATTTTTGGTATAATTATTTAAATATGGCGCAGTCAATGAAATATACCATGGATAAAGTAAAATAATAACTATTTTAAAAGTCAATGGAAATATAACAGTATAGAAACAATATGGAGTTCAATAAACCTAATGTTCTCAGCCTAAGGGGAAATGTGGCTGAAAATTTTCAGCAATTTAAGGAGGAAATAAACATATATTTGACTGCAACAGAAACAAACAAGAAGCCTAGAGAGGTTCAGATAGCAAGATTAAAGAATTTGCTTGGTTCAGAGGGACTCAGCTTGTACAAAACCCTATACGATGGAGAGGCAGTTGAAAGTGTTGAATATATATTGCAGTTATTGGAAAAACACTGTATTCCAAAGCAAAATATCACAATGGATATTTATAAGCTTCTTACTAGAAAGCAGGACAAGCATGAACCATTTGAAAAATTTTATGCTGACCTAAAGAAACTTATCAAGCCCTGTAACTTTCGTGATCAAGAGGAAAAACTTTTAAAAACATTAATAGTTTTAGGAATTAACTCAAAAGACCTACAGGCACGTTTGCTACGAGAGGATGTTTCACTAGAAAAGATTGTCAACTTGTGCAAATCAACAGAACTAGCAGAAAAACACATGGAGATGATAAACCAACCTCATGAGGCAAACACAGTTGATGAAGTAAAAACGAAAACCAGCGCAGGTAACTACAAAGACAACATTCCTCTGAGAAAAGGTAAGAGTTGTTGTACAAGGTGTGGAAGTATGCACTCTGGTAGATGCCCAGCAATGGGAAGGTTCTGCAGTAAATGTGGAAAACCTAATCATTTTTCTAAATGTTGTAAAATTTATGCAAATCAAAATTATAAATCGAAGGACTGTCATGATATGTTTTGCCGTGTTAATTCCCCAGATGAAGCCGTCTCTTTTAAGAATAATAATTGGGAGGAAAACTTGGATGGCAACATTGATAGCCTTAGTGCTATTAATGTAGTTAATGAAAAGAGTGCTTGGTTTAAGAATATTTTAATAGAGGGTAAAAATATTAAATTCAAATTAGATAGTGGTGCAGATGTAAATGTATTGCCTTACTGCTATCTAGAGGGTCTCAACCTAAAACGTAATATAAGAAAATGTTGTATTACACTACAGTCATTTGGGGGATATACCATAAAACCAATTGGAATAGTGGAGGCTGAAGTTGAAACAGAGGGTAAAATTGCTGTAATCCCTTTTGTCATTGTTAAAAATCAAAACACATTGCCTATTTTAGGGTTAGATTCCTGCATAAAATTGAATCTGCTGAAGCGGGTGGATAGCATTGAACGAGATAACCTGGTTTCTGAAAAACAAAAGCTTTATGAAAATAATAAAGATGTTTTTGATGGTTTAGGATGTTTTCCGGATGTATGTCGTATTAGGTTGCATAAAGATGCAAAACCAACAATTAGTAGTGCTAGAAGAATACCTTTAAAAGTTAAAGATAGATTTCAAAGTACTCTTGATTCATTAGTTAGCAAAGGTATAATAAAGAGAGTAGAAGAACCTGTAGATTGGGTTAATAATATAGTTATTGTAGAGAAACCTAATGGCTCTCTAAGGATTTGTATTGATCCGACTGAATTAAATAAGTACATAATACCAGAAAAGTACACAATTCCAACTATCACTGAAATTGCACCCAATTTATCAAACAAAACACATTTTAGTATATTGAATTTAAAAGATGGATTTTACCATGTTCCATTGGATGAGGACTCAAGTAAACTTTGTTCCTTTAGTACAGTTTTTGGTACATACCGCTTCTTAAGGGCACCATTCGGTTTATCTTGCATGCCTGAAATTTTTCAGAGGCTAGTTTTCAAATATTTTGGGGACATACAAGGTGTTTCAGTTTATTTTGACGATCTGTGTATATCTACTAATTCTAAAAAAGAAAATGATGAAGTTCTGGCAAAAGTTTTTGAAAGAGCTCGAAAACTTAATATCAAATTTAATTTTGATAAGTTTCAATATTGTGAACCCAAGGTAAAATATCTGGGTGTGATATTTTCAAAAGATGGGATGTCGGCAGATCCTAATAAACTTAAAGCAATTCAAATGATGAGAAATCCATCGAATAAAAATGAGCTCCAGAAACTATTAGGGATGATAAATTATCTTCGGAATTTCATTCCAAATTTGTCACAAAGAATCTCACCCCTGAGGGAGTTACTAAAAAAAGGTGTCTCATGGGAGTGGACAGACACGCACACAAAAACATTAACTGATTTAAAGAATATAATTTGCAGCCCTCAAGTATTATCATCATTTAATCCAGCACTACCAATTGATATTCAATGTGATTCTTCAAAAGATGCCCTTGGATTCTGTTTACTTCAAGCAGGAAAACCCGTGCACTTCGGTTCCAGATCTCTTAATAGTGCTGAGATTGAATATGCACAAGTAGAAAAAGAACTTCTCGCTATTTGTTTTGCTGCTAGCAAATTACATAATTATATTTATGGGCATCAAGATGTAACAATACACACTGATCACCTTCCACTGGTGTCCATCGTAAGTAAACCTATGAATCGAATTGTAAATAATAGACTAAGACGATTAAAATTGAAACTGATTGATTATCATTTCAAGATCAAGTATTTACCAGGCAAGTTTATGTATATTGCAGATTATATGTCAAGATGTGGTGTTAAAACATCACAGACCAAAGACATTTTAATGGATGATTTCATTCATGCTATTGGAGCAAATGAAATTATTTTTGAAGAGCCTTGGCTCAATGAGTTTCAAGAAAAAACTAAGAGTGATGAAAGTCTTAAATTAGTCATGGACTACATACAGAATGATTGTTGGCCTAATAATAAGTTAAATGGTGAGTTAAAACACTACTACAACATAAGAAATGACCTCGTCATAAATGATGGTCTGATTTATTTTATTGACAGACTTATTGTTCCTAAATCTTTAAGGAAACTCGTGTTGAACACGCTCCATGAAACCCATTTAGGGACTGACAAAATAGTAAAGAAAATGAAACAAAATTTCTACTGGCCTGGGATGGTATCTGACGTTTCAAACATGGTATCGGCATGTTTAGTGTGTCAAAAGTTTGCCAAATCTAAAATTAAATGTCCAATGATTAGTCATGATATTCCTGACTTACCATTCATGAAAATCGCTATTGACATTGCTGAGTTTAAAGGTGCAAACTATTTAGTTGTCATTGATTACTATTCAAGATGGATTGAAGCAATAAAAATCACAAGCAAAAACAGTCACTCAATTATAAATAAACTCAAAGAAGTGTTTGGTCGATTTGGGATACCAAAAACAGTTGTAGGGGACAATATGCCGCTAAGTAGTCAAGAATTCAAACAATTTTCAGAAGAATGGGGGTTTGAAATTGTTACGTCAAGTCCTTACTACCCGAAATCAAATGGGTTAGCAGAAAAGGGAGTAGGAATAGTCAAAGATATGCTGAAAAAGTGCAGTGAAACCAAACAGGATTTTGACCTTTATTTGCTTAACTATCGTAATTCCCCTGTAGCAAATCTTGAATTTTCCCCATCACAGTTATTAAACAGTCGCCAATTGAGAAGCAGAATGCCTTTAAAAGAAGAACTACTTAAACCGAGTGTCGTTCCAAATAAAGAAGCTCAACAAAAGATGACTGAAAACCAAGATAGACAACGCGCAAATTATAATCAAACATCAAGAAAGAAGGAGGAATCCTTTATTAAAGGTGATACCGTTTGGGTACAAGATAAGTTCAGTGCAACTTGGCATGAGGGAATAATAGTGGAGAAATTACCACAACCAAGATCCTACTTAGTTAAATTGGCAGATGGTGGAGTAAAAAGAAGAAATGAAATACATATAAGAAAAAGAATAAAATCAAGATATGATCTTTGTACGCCTGCCGGTTCTTGTAAACCAACCAATTCAAATACTCCTCCTCCCCAAACTAGACCGACAAGGAAGATTCGTCCTCCTTCTAAGTTAAACTTAGAAATCAAAAAGAGGGAGATGTTATAGAATAGTTTAAATATCAGCTATCAGCTGATAATATAATCAGATTTGATTTGTTTACATGTTTGTTTTTGTTTTAATAAAATTAGAATATGAAATACAAAATAATGTTCTTAATTATTTTTGGTATAATTATTTAAATAATGATAATAGTATTTGCTAGCTTTACAGTAACAATAATACCTAATCACAATTATTTAAAAAATATGTTACGGCTTAGAGTAATTGTTTTGTGTGTAATCTGTGCTGAGGTCATATATCTTGCATTCCGGAGATTCGTTGCGAGGTTGAACACATCCGGCGATGCGACGGAAACGGTGCGGTAAGATATCACATTGATTTGGCCATTTCCGTTTGGCTTACTTCACCAAACAGCGTCTGCCTACTTCACGGTCTTTGAGCTAACCTAGTGCATATCTTACAGTTTATATGTAGTAAGAAGTGTTAAATATTCAATAAGTATTGTAAGAAAGCATTTATATAACAACAATATCAACATTTTGTAAACAGTATTCTTTGTTTTATAGAAATTTGCAATGGGAAAAGATGTAAATTTTTAATAAAAATTTTCTATATATATATATTTTGCAAACAATCGAACTTTTTTAAAATTTCAATGCATAAAGTTAAATAATAATTATTAGACTTAAGCTGTTAGGTTTATATATTCTTGAAAAAGGAAGAGACAGATCAAACACTTAATACGATTACATTAATCATCGTATAACACGTGCATCATGGTGTACTTAATCATTTTAGAAAATAGGACGAAACTATTAGGGCGTACTTTTATTCTAAACCGGCGGGACGATCGGGTAACGCCGCGGGACGACGCGACGGCAGTGGTACCGCTTTATTGTGGGCGCTCACATTTATCACTATGTGTTTTAAAATCCCAGGTGGGAAATTATCCCGCACCGCTCCCGCCGCTGTCCCGCTCCGGTGTGGGTGGGCCTATATGTTGAAATCGAATCAAGGTTTTCAAAAACGGATTTCGGCATTGTAAACAGCGTGAAAATCTAGTTTGTAATGTTATGTCATAACACTACTATGTTTACATTTGAAAATAATTATATCATCCAATATGGCGAATCCAAGAAGGCGGCAGAATTTTTTCTACCTACTCAAAGTGAAGTTCTTACCTCCCTTCAATTATCGGCAGCGGTACTATGACACCAGATTCACTTATACATCACCTATGGCATTTATTTCCTATATCTTTGATGCTACTGTCTCCTTGAACGCTATCTTAAAAATGAGGCGCTTCCGGTGGTCAAACTTTGGTAAACTTTTAGTATGTTGTTCAGCACGTAAACTACGACAGAAAAACGCATCAATTACCCTTGTAGCGATTTTTTTCAGGGTATAACCCACTCTTTCCTCGACTGAATATGCTTATCCATAATCAATCTAAAGTAAACGTAGATAAAAAAATCCCCAGTAAATAAAAAATCATTATTTATAACTTTATCTTTTATTTGATTATTTGATTATTTGATACAATTTTAATTTTATTTAACAATATTTATACGATTAGTTACAATTTAATTTATAACAACCAACATAGCAAGCCATTGGGCCCATGTTAATTTTGTTTAATTTTAAAATTATATTTCTTCATTTCATAATAAATACTGTGAGAGGATTGTGCCATGTACAGAAAAATACTTTTCCAAAAGTATAATTTTTAAATTATTCCTAAGAAGCAGTAAGCAGAGAAAAAGGATAAGAAATACTCGTTAGCCCACACTTTTACTTTAAAAAATGCATGACAATATTACAGTTGAGCACAATTATTGAATTTCATTTTATACTACCAATACTTTCATTAAATTTAAGTAGTGGCAAAGTGGCGTTTCTGGGCCGAAAACGCATAAATCAAAAGTGACAGCTACATCCGGTAGGTGACGTCAGAGGCTGTGACGTGTAGGGGTGGGTATTTAAAGTTTAAATGAGCGGAAATGGGTCAAGTTCAGCTGTGGATGTTTTTAAAAAGATCTTGCATTTCCGGAAGATCCGAAAATGCAAGATATTTCATTTGTTTTCTTTTTTACAAACTGTTTGTTAATTGTTGGTTTGTTGATTTTCATTTCTGTCAAAATACCATGTAAAAAATGGAATGGATAAGTTAACAAGAAAATATCCTGCTACAAAGTATCCAAATAAAGATGCAATTACATAAACATAAACTTTAAAATATAGCGAATGTTCTTCCTCTTTATCTGTTAGCATTTCATGAACAAGGTAACCAAAATTGTAACCACATAAAAATGAAAGTAGGCAAATAACAAATTTCGACGGGTTCACCAAAACCAAGTTGTAAAGTCGTGAATTTCTTTCTTCTTCCATTGTTGAATTTTTAGTCGAAACCAATTAATGATAACATTATTGCTTGTGCATCAGAAGTAACAGTTGACGAAATTTCATTTACTTGTATACTTGTATTAGTTTCGTTTGTAGTAGGTAATTGTTCGGAAGTTGGTGTAGATGCAGAAGAAACAGTATTATCTTGAAGCTGAGAGTCCATGTGTGTTCGGGTGAAGAGCTGAAGCTTTAATGACGTGTGGTAGCCGTGTCCTACTCTGTATCAGGAGTTGTTGGTGGTGGGGGGTCGTTTGGTTCATGCACTGAAATGTAGATGGAATCATAACTTTCTGGAGGATGTACTAAAATTTGTTGTATAGGATCTGCATCAATAATGAAACTTTGCGTTTCAATGCAAAGTCCATCTTTAATAAAAGAAACATATAAAACAGAACTCATGTTTATTTTATTTAGATGTTTACTCTGCAAGTGGTACCGGTAAACTGATGTGTTGGTAGTGGCTCAGTGATGTCCCTCGACATGGGGTGCGTAGGAGGGAATATGTGTTGCACACCTGCCTTCCCCCACCACTGTGAAAGACTCCTCGCAATTTTTAGATATGTAGTGTTAGTTCTAATTTAGGTGTTGTAGGGTCAACATCTCAGTGCTAAACATTTGGTTTAAAAATATTGTTTTGAAATACTTATTTAACTTTGTACAAGTTACAATATTTTTAAAGATGCTACTTTATTATATTACCTTAATACTTAGTTAAAATATTTAGTTAAAGAAATCGAAACTGTAGTTGCGATTAAAATAGAAACATGGTTTCTTAACATTTGCCTTAAAAAATATTTGTAACAAAATATCGTAAGAACATTTTTACAACATATTTGAATTAATATGTTGTAAATATGTTGCAAACCCTATCATGCGAGTTTTAAAAGATAAACGAGACCGAGTGGGCCGGGTTTGACCTCGCATGCTTTCGCTTGTTGCCGACCAGTTAGCAATACAACTGGTCGACCTTGCGCCACACTTTCGCTTGCGGCCGGCCGGCCAGTCGCCAATACAGGTCGTCGTCCTTGTTGCATCACCCGGCACACCAGTCCTTGATTGCTTAACACACTCTACACTCTACACTCGACAAGTTATTCTTTCCTTTGCCACCGTCCTAACAACACCTACTTCAATTTCACTATGAACCGCTCTGAGTATACCAAGATTTGGTATAACTGGTTTTCCTATCTTGAACTGCTTGGGGTACGAATTATTCAATCGAATAACAATCGTGATTTTATAAAAAACATATCCCAAGACGAATTGAGAACCTCCTCCTTTTGTTGGTAGGTGGGGGAAGTCGGTTAAAAATGGCAAAAATCTTGAAAATTTCAAAAAAAATTAACACCAAATTTTTACTTGTTTATTCCTGAATACAAAAAACCACATTACATAGTTTTTATCAACTTTATGGCATAAAATTCATATTATACGTTGCTATGCAGAAAAACAAAATTCACGGTTTTCGTATTCACCGCACCGTCAAAAAATGTCAAATTATTATTTTGACATTCTTATATTGTTATTGTGTCATATTTAATACGTAACAATTATATAAATTGTAAATGTATCAATAAATGTAATGTTTTGCTTTATTTTGGCATATTTCCATGAAATAAACACTTCTTTAGAAAACTCGCGATTACCGAAAGTAGCATTTTGACTGTATCTAGCATATAACTTTTGATATTCCAAAAAAAACTACTAAAGCTACAGTCTTCAAATTATTTTGGGGTTATCTAAGATAAATTATCTAAATAATCACGTATTTTGAATAAGTTTCAATCAATAGATAAAAAATTTAAAAATCTTAAATTTTATTATTTAAATAAAAAAAGTACAAAGTTTGAAGGAAAATTAAAAATAGTAATTTTTTACATACATAACTAAAAATACGTGATTTTTAACTACATTTAATGCTGAACAAAATTATACCTTTGAACATTGTGTAGGTCCAAAATTTTTAAATGGAATAACGATTTAAAAAAAAACCTTGAAAAAATCGGTAAAATCGAGTTTTAGGCCCTATACATTTTTTTAAATAAATAACAATGGGAATGGTGGTTTTAGATCCATATGAAGTATAATACATGGTTATATACTTAAAATCACCTTTAATCTTGATTTTAGGATTTGTAGTAGAGACTCCCCTTAAGAGTGCAATTTAAATAGTCGTTAGCATAAACAATGATGAAGAGTGACGAGACGTGCCGCGAGTGCAGAGGTGACATCATCGCCGTCGCCTGGCAACCGTTATCAATAAACGTTGCCCATCCCGTTAAAGTGTATTTAAATGGTAATTTAAATGTCATCAATGTTAAAAGATTTTGCCGTTTAAAGATTTACCTATTGGCAATCCAATTAAAAACTTAATACAATTGTTATTCAGGTTGTGATGTTTTATTTCACCACATAAATATCTTCTTTTGTTCTTATAATATTTGTTCCCTAGTTCATAATTGTCATAACAATAATACCTGGACTAAGTTGTTCGGTATTTAGAGTTTGCATGTTAGTTATAATCGGTTTCCTTCAATAGTTTATTTTTATATTCCTGTTCTTGTGTTTCTTTTGAAGTGTTCTATTATCACCATATCACCCCTCAGAAAATCACCCATCAAATAGTTAATATTTATTTAGTTGCGAGTTAATCCTTTTGTAAATTGTTGATGTTATATAAAAACCAACTTAATAAAATATAATACTAGTAAAAATTAAATTAAATAGGCCAAAATAATCTGTCAATATTTTTTATTATTATAAGTATTGAAATGAAGTTGCAATCATGATATACTTGTAATTATTTCATATAATACAAAATTCTAAACTAAGTTTCATAAACAATTCAAATTTAGTGTACAGTGTTTGAACAAACCCACTAAACCTCAAAATATAAACTGGATATACAGAGTGTCCGGAAATTATGGTTAAATATTTTAGTATATGATAGTAGAGGTTAAAATAAGAAAAAAAGTTGTGACTTTACAACATAACCCATCACAATAAATTAATTTAAATTTTCTAAATTATCTATTAGCGCTATAGTATATTATTTACCATGATTTGTTTTTAATTTGAATACACATAAACAATAACCTCTTTTACAAATTTGACATTTCTAACTATATGATGTTTGAATCAATTTCTTCCTCACGCGATCGCGGTACTGTACGAGGTCAAATGACCCCCGCGTTTTTCAATATTTAAGGTAGAAGAACTCGGCAACAGCCGGTCTCTAAACCGAAAGGTAAGGACTCTCGGCTAAGCTGGACTTCTCTCTTCATACTTATTGATAGTCGGCTGTTAAGCTATTTCAATAAGGATTCCATAAAAATACGATTTGGAGATAATCGGCGACTAGCTGTTTCACCTGATCTTATATGGAAATTAATTGATTTAAAAGGAACGCGAATAAAGGCCCCTTTTGTCCCATCTCATAGGTCCTTGAGTGCTTCGTTTTCAGTCTTTGTGGCTGTTTATGATTTGTAGAGTAGGATTCACCTGTTGGCCAAAGCATGTACTAATCATCTCATCAAAAATGTTTATACAAATCAAACATTGTTGGTAACACATGGAATTTGTTTACATTTTCTTCGAACTGTCAAAAAACAACGTTGCGTTTGTTTACATAATGTTTTGTTGTCAATCGTGGACATCGTTTAAGTTGTAGAATGTTTAAAATATCGTCCGATTTAAGAATTTAATATTTTCATTCATGTACATTGCTGTAAAGTTTAATTTGATTCTATTTCTTAATTTACATTTATTCTAGTTTGTTTAGCTGCTTGACTATTTTATCCTGGGCCAATTTTGATAAGTTTTGAACGAAATATGAAACACTATTTCTTGTCAGATGCTAACTTGCAGCAAGTAGTAAAGGCTACTCATTAACTCGCCTATTTCTCTTTATACGTAATGAGAAATTCTAACACTACTATCCATGCCGCATCCATGACTCACCCTTTCCGTGTTAATACATAATTAATTTGAAAAAGCCTATCAATAATATTTTAAGTTGCGCAAGCGAACTTCCAGTTACAATGTTACATCAGAACTTTCCCTTTACTTACAAGTGCCATACTAAAACAGATGTTCGTTGTCAATGTTTTCAGCTCAGCTGGATTTTATGCTTAAGTTCGTAAGATGATAATAGTTTGTTTGCTTTCGTTTTGGCCAATTTAAGTGACTCCTAGTCTATATATTTTTACATGCAAATTTCAGACAGTATGTTCTAAAGAACCGTGTTTTTATTCAGAAAAGTAAAGATTTCTCTGTTTTTATTAGTCCGATCATCATAATCTTAATATCAGCGTTAATTGGATTAGATATTGCAGCTTTTTTGTCTCGTATACTTTTTCTAAAAATTACAGTTTTTAAGATAATTAGCTTTGAAAGGAAAAAAATAACAGTCGCCATTTTAAAATGGTAAAAAGTAGAAATTTGATACTTCTTACATAAATGGTTCTTACGTTAAGAGGTTCGTGCGGTATGATTAAATGTGATTAGGTATGATTAAAGTATCATAAACACACAGACGGAGAACGAAGCACGTTATATAAACCATGTTGAGAAATAAACTATGTTTATATAAACTTTTTTTCTTATTTTTATCTCTACTATTATATACTAAAATATTTTACCTTAATTTCCGTACACCCTGTATAAATACCCAAAAGATAAAAAGGACAAAACGTTGTAATTAATTGTAGTTATAGGATATTATCATAGACAATACACCTGTTACAGACTGTTAGTCCAATGGCCAAGAGCGGATGCAAAAGCATCATGTAGTACTGACAGTCCTCAATAGACAGCACAGTCCACCGGGTAACATGTAATCGTGAAGGGTGTAGTTCATCTCATTTCAGTTTTTATATTTACTGAGGATCACAATTCTACTTTAAAAAAATCAATTCAATTAAAAAAACACTAATTACTGAAAATTTATAACATTTATAATCTTGAGTTATTCATTAATTCTTTTATCAATCTTCTCATGATATACTGAATTTCAAGTTAACATCAGATTTTAATTAAATCTACAAGAAAAGTCAAAATTGGTGTTTTCAGATGCAAAAAAAGGTTTTGAGGAAGCCATATGTGCTTAATTCATTAATTAATTAATCTGTTGTCTAATAGTGAATTACAAAATGAAATCTATAAAAAATAAGGGTATATTGTTTTTATATATATGCATCCACATGCACGCAAGCATGTTTTTGTCGATTGCGAAGGTGATCTGGATTTTAGCTCATGTCCTCCCCAATTCATGTCTCTTAAATGGCATATTTTTCTCTTTAGATTAAATATTTTTCTGTTGCTTGTCTCTTCAATTCGATACGCTTCGCTTATGAAGCGTATTGCCTCAGTCAGAGTTTTCATGTCATCTGAAAACATTACATTTTTACTTTACTCAACGATTCACCTGATATCTGATATTAAATTAAAATTCAAAGCCGGCGAATCTCCAAAATTATAACACCTACAGAGATGAAATTCAAAGGTTATAAAATGTTTACTTTCTTCTTTGGGTATGAATTAGTGGGGAAAGATTTTGTTTCGTCTTCGTATGTCAAGCCGTTCGTCTACAATCTATTGTGGACGGCTTAGAAGACTCACCTTGTATTTATATGTATGTCTGTAAACACGATAGTGGCCTTAAGTATAGTCCGATCTCAATGAATTTTTTTAGAGACATGTAAAGTAGAAAAAACTCGGACGAGTTCGTAAACCAGCCCGACCGGACCACCGAATGAGGGGTAAAGGGGAATAAACGCCCTCAAAAATGTTTTTTTTTAATTTTTTACATAGAAATATTGAAATAATCTAATTTTTGCTAGCACCATTGAATTCAGCTCGAAAAAACAAACAGTTCAGTATTTTAAATTATTGCTCTATGTCCATTAATAACCGAGGTACTGAAAGTGTTAAACACAGTCATTGGGCTATGAATTAATGATGCTGTCTGACAAAAGGTCGCCGTTAGATAGTTACAAGACTCGGGTTTGGACCGTTCCCGATCAAAACATTAAAAAATGCCACTGGCGTTGAAATACACAAAATACACAACAACAAATACACAGTACAATGTCCCAATAGCCTTATGGGGAATTAGTAAAATTCTGTACCTCGCTTATTTCTCAACATATTATCTTGATAAAATTTGACTTGGTTTATGGCTTCATCTAGATGAGGTGTAATGTATGTCAGTCTAAAATCCCCCATATTTCTATGTTCGTGGCAGCAAACCTGCATACTCCTTCCCCATGTTATCCTTAAGGGAAACAAAAAAATAATATAAATTCCTTATTTATTACCTTATCCTGATAAAACTTGGTATATGGCTTCTTCTAGTTCAGATCTACTAAATTGTGAATTAAAAATCACCCAGTGAAAACACTCCTGTTGCAGCAAGCCTACATACTCATTCCCCATGTTATTTATTCTTATGGGTCTTATAAAAACATCTCTATCTCGCTATGATGGATCGAAAATTTCGAAATAAGCACTTTTGCATTTGAAATTCGCTAAATATTCACATCTGCTGCACTGGGGGTATAATTTTAGTTTAACAAATGTGGTTTGTATAATAAAAAGTTTGTGGTTTTTAATATGTAAAATTTGTAGTCCTTCATCTAACAATATCCATTTTATCTACAGTAGTTTTATGTTCAGTAGCACAATTATTATTTTTATATTGCTACGAAATTTATCGTTTAAATCTTATATTAAATTAAATCAGTTAGATTAAATTCACTCAAATTATTTAACCACTTAATGATGTCAGGAACTATGACATCATCTAGGTGGCTGTTAAAATAGTGATTAGGATTTGTTAAAGCACTTTACCTCCATAATCACCCATAAGCACCTGTTACTTTGTGAACTCTGAGAAAGATAGTAAAATTTCAAACAAAATACCGGGTGGTTGAAAAGTAACTAGTAGTAGTATAATAGTACCACACCTTCGCTTTTTACAGTGGACCACACCTTCTAGTTTCGTTTTATGAGAAAGCAAGTCGCATGTTGCGAGTTGCTTTGTGATGTATTGCAAGCCGGCAGGATGGAATACCGCTTGTGTTTTTTGTGACGGACGGGTCGCCGTGGAGGAGATGGTTTGTATCACCTCCTCCTCCACATGAGGAAGTTTGAAATAAAAAACAATGTAGTAGAATATATAAAATTTATTTTATGAAAACATAGAATGAACATTCATGGTGGTCATCCTTTTTACAAGTGATTAAATGTTTAATTTTTTTCAGCAATAGAGATTCTAATTTGTTTTTAAAACGTATCTCATCCAAAGCAATTTGTGTCCATGTTAATTCTTCTTCATTGTCAACTCGGGGTTTGTATTTCCAATAAACATAATAATCATCAAACATCACAGACTTTTTCTTCTTAGTATCCATAAATTAGAGTATTATCCTGTTCTCGCGTAAGGTGGTGAGGATTTGTGAGATTTCTTCGTTGTGTCCTGTATGACCGGCGGAACGTGACATAATAAGAAGTCTTAATCTGTTTACAAGAGTGTTCACATTGGTGTTGTAAGTTGTGAACTGTGTATTTTTATAAATACCGCTTCCCTCAACTAAATCAAAACTTTCATCTGTTTGAGACATTGTACTTTCTGATGGATCGTTTGATGAACTTTTTGATAAAAACATTGGTGAAATAACAGATGTATATTTTTTTCCTCTATTTGAATTAATTTGTTTGTCAGAAGAATAACCTTGAAGATGAGCGTTTGTAAGTAAGAGAATTTCCTTATAGTTTGTCACATCATTAGGGTTGATTAGTAAGCGATTTGGAACCTTCATAAACAGTAATTCTAGAAGACCAGGTGAGATTTTAAAAGATTTATCCTTTATAAGCACATGGGTACGGGTGAATTTAATTTTTGAGTCACCAATTAATGTTCCACCCCCACCATCTGGACGCACTCCATATATAAAATCCAATTTATCTTTAAATGCAGAATCACCAATGCGGTCCAAATATTTCTTTGCGGAAAAGACTTTTTCAGTTTGTGTTGAAGTGTCTAATGTTTTCTTTATTTCTGTTTTTCTTTTGATAACGTCTTCCTTAATATCAGCCTGTTCAGTTTTTGGAAGAATGGTTTCTTTTTCTTCTTTTTTTATGGAATATGGTAAACCAAACTTTTTCAAACTTTCTGTAACAGCTTTTTGTAGGGGTTCAACAAAAGGTCTTGCACCAATCTCCATAGAGTCACGCACTTCATCTGCCGAGCGACGTAATTGACGGTACTTATTTCGCACTGCCTTAACTAACTTTTGTAATTCTTCTTTTATAATAACTGCTCGTGAAAGTCTGTTTTCCTGTGTATTATTGTAACGCATATGCTGAATAATCTTGTTTTGCTTTTCTTTTAATCCTTTCCTCATACTTATTTTTACCTTTCGCTTCTTTTCCCTCATATTACTCCTCTCATTACCACTCATTGTTAGTTAATGATCACTTGTGAGTATACAAATTTCATATATCTTGAACATAGGTGTCCAAACCACATCTATAACGTCCACTATTTAGATCAAAATCTTTGCAAATTACTACAAAGCTGTAGCGATCTTTATTCCAACATTCGTTGCATAAGTATTTAAATTGTGTTAGTGACATATCTGTATTAACATGTTCATCGTATATATGCTTCAAATTTAAATCATCTTGTTTAAAAAGTATGAGCATATTAGCATTATCTCTAAGAAGGTGTTTTGGTATTCTTGTATATGATTGGGTTAGGTAAAAACAATCTACGTCCTTATGTCGACCCATACTAAAATATTTCCGCATCCGATCCTGATTGTCACACGCGACATCATCAAAAATCATGATTGAATTTTTTTTTGCTTCATCTGGATCAGGGACATCTTCACCATTGTCAAAAGCAAAATATCCAATTTCGGGAACATCATTCATAATTCGAGAAAGTAAAATGTATTTGGGCTGGTGTAATGATTTGCTAAATATGTATATATTTTCAAATTTTAAAGTATTTGAATTTGTGAGTAAACTAAACATAACATTTGTTTTTCCACAGTTTGATGGTCCACAAATAATACATCTTATACTGTTAGGTAACAAAGGGCCATGTTTGTTTCCATATTCGTTAGAGCTTTTTGATATTAAGTTAGCCACTGAATCAATATTATTGTTAATGGTGAACAAATCCTGCTGTTTTTTAAACTTCATCCTTGTTGACATCAAACAAGCTACTGACCTCACTTGTGTTTAACCAGATGTCAAGTAAAGAGAGGACGTCAGTATGAAACGACGCGTCAAAGAAGGAGGATCACTTAATAGTATTATCAACAAACTTCCATTTGAACTCCATCTCTTTGGTTATAATTACTGCGGTCCTGGCACCAAATTATATGAACGGTTAGCACGTGGTGATAAACCCATCAACCCATTAGACGAAGCCTGTTTAGAACACGATATTGCATATAGTAAAAATAAGGATTTATCCTCGCGATTAAAAGCAGACCGCATACTAGCTAGCAAAGCTTGGGAACGATACAAATCTAAAGACATTCCCTGGGGAGAAAAAGTCGCCTCCTGGTTGGTTACGGCAGGAATGAATATGAAAACTAAAATAGGAGGAAGAATTGGAAAAAAACAGAAAAGAAGAGTTGGATTTGGATTGAAGAAAAAACATAAACAAAATCGGAAATGCAAGAAAGTGAAGAAACTCAAGGTAATTCCACTCACCAGGATTATAAAACATGCTAGGGATGCAATTCGTGGTGCTGGTTTAAAATCAAAAAAAGGGATGCAAGGTATTGGAATGAAAAAAGCAGCATTATATGCATTACAAGGTGCGCGTAAAATGATGAAAAACCATAAAAGAAATCAAATCAGATGGTTATATAGAAAAAAAGGAGAACGTGTGTTAACACTTCCAAAAACTGGAGGTGTCCTACCATTACTACCAATTTTTGCTGGGTTAAGTGCAATTGGGAGTCTTGCAGGTGGAGCAGCAGGTGTTGCTAAAACAGTTGGAGAAATAAAAGATGCTAGACGAAAATTAGCAGAAATGCAGCGTCATAATAAAACAATGGAAGCAATTGCCTTGAGACAGGGGAAAGGATTGTATTTAAAACCTTACAAAAAAGGTCTTGGACTTTATATGACACCTTATTTAAAACAGGCAAAAAACTTGTAAAGCTTTTGCCTAATAGGGCGCTTAATAATTTTGAATTGATATCTTTGGCCAAACAGTTAAGGATTCCACATTTTAGAGGAGTTTTTATGCTGGACAATCTACCATCTAAGCCCTGGAAAAATGAGTCAACCATTATAAATCTTGATGTTACAAGTGGAAACGGTACTCATTGGGTATGCTTTCGAAAAAAAGGTTTGAAAGTTGATTATTTCGATAGTTATGGTGATTTACGACCACCACTTGAAATTCAAAAATATTTAAGTGGTACATATGTTTCATATAACAGAACTGGCTATCAAAATATACATGAGAATAGTGAAATTTGTGGGCACCTATGTCTGGCTTTTCTTTCTTTAAGTAAATAACAGTCGACATCGAGACAATGAGCTATTCAGTCATGTCCCTTACTCTTGCCCTTGATGGAACAGAGTCGGTTTTATCAGCAGACTACTTTCCACCTATAGTGTTAGATGAGAAGAGTGAATATCAAATAGGTCTTTTGAGTTTTGAAACATATAACTCAATTCCAAATGTTGACAGTACAAACAACAAATTCTATTATGATGGAGGAAAAGTTATTGAAATACCGGTTGGTGCATACGAAATAAAAGATATAGCACAATATCTTCGAGAAGAATTTAACAAAATATCAACACCTGGAAAACTATATCATGTTGATATATCTACAAACAACAACACAATGCAAACTTCTATCAAAGCAACATTTGATATAGATTTCACCAAACCTGATTCTATAGGAAAGTTGTTGGGTTTTACTGAAGACACAATTGTTAAGGCGAAGAAACGGGTGACTACAAAAGGTGTTGTAGATATATTTAACATTAATGCAATTAGAATAGAATGTAATATTGCTACAGGGTCATATGTTAATGGAGAACCTGCTCATACTATTCATCAATTTTATCCTAATGTTCCAGTTGGATATATACTCCTCGAGGTGCCATCACCGGTAATTTATCTCCCCATTACCACACATGTAATAGATAACATAACACTGAAAATAGTTGATCAAACAGGCAAACTTGTCAACTTTCGAGGTGAACGTATATCAATACGTCTACATTTAAAAAAAATTTAAAAGAAGACGTATATTTATGAATTCTTATCATTCATGTTTAAGACATCATGGGCTACGTTTATGCAAACAATCGTTGTGGTTTACCAACAAGAATAAACTCATCCCTCAAAACAAATTGCAATAAGTTTAAACTTGTCAGTACGAAACGATCTTTCACCCGATTGACATTAAAGAACAAACAGTTTCTTCGATCACTTGGCTTAACAGTGTTGCAATAAAACAAAATAAAAATGGATACTATTACTACCATAGAAAGCATATATTTTGATGGAGAAATTCCCTATTGTGGGTGCTGTTGCTGTTGCTGCTGTTGTTGTTGCTGTAGTTGTTGCTGTTGTTGCTGTGACCACAAGAGAAAACCATGGGAGAAGATAATACAGACAATCACAGTGAAGCAGTAATCTAAGGAGTCTTAAGCCATTACGTACCAAACAGTAATACCACAAAAGCATCAGTATAAAACGATCCGTCATTCAGTTCACATCAAGAATAAAGTTTCATAGTGTATTAACATTCAGGTGAAAACAAATGGATACTTTAAACATTTTACAAAGTGTACCATTTGATGATACAATATCTCATGTGGAATGGCACACCCACCTACCGTATGCATCAATGACACTCAAAAATAATGATGAAATTCGTTTGCCAATCCAGCAATCTGATCTCTGTGTTTTACCATCAAGTAGTTATTTGTATATTGAAGGAAAGTTGTTAAAATCAGATGGGAACATTCCGTCAAAGACCAAATTTGTCAACAATGCCTTCTCCTTTTTATTTGATGAAGCACGATATGAAATTAATGGAATTGTTATAGACCGTGTACGAAATCCTGGAGTGACATCAACATTAAAAGGATATGCTTCTTTTAATGAAAATGACTTGAAAACCCTTGGCAATGGTGGTTGGGTATCATCTGCTAGTAAAATAAATAGCACTCTGGATGATGATGTGATTGATTCAAAAGGAAATTTCAATTTCTGTGTTCCTCTAAGTAGCATTTTTGGTTTTGCTGAAGATTATAAGAAAATTATTGTTAATGTTCGTCATGAACTTGTTCTTATACGCTCTGCAAGTGATAAAAATGCTGTAAAGTGGATCCCAACGGACGCAAGTGATACAACGCCAGAAGATGTTGAAGTAAAACTTGAAAAACTGAGTTGGAGAATACCTTATATAACACTAAATAACACGCAGCAAATTGCACTGTTGAAACAGATGAAACGTGGAACTAGCATTCCAGTGGAATATCGCTCTTGGGAGTTATACGAGTATCCTGTATTACCAAAAACGAAACAGCATTCTTGGACGGTAAAGACTGCATCACAAGTTGAAAGACCACGATACGTAATTATAGCATTTCAAACTGATCGGAAAAACAACATAAAATCAAATACAGCACATTTTGACCACTGTTCAATAAGCAACTTGAAACTGCATTTGAACTCATTGAGTTATCCATATGATGAAATGAAATTAGACATAGATAAAAATCATTTTGCTGTTTTATATGATATGTATACTAGATTTCAAGAATCGTACTACAATACTGTAACACAACCACTTTTAACTAAGACACAATTCAAGGATTATGCACCTATTATAATAATTGATTGTTCAAAACAAAACGAATCGGTTAAATCTGCATCAGTAGATATTCGTTTAGAATTTGAAACACTTAAAGATATTCCAGATAATACAGCTGCCTACTGTTTAATAATACATGATAAATCTTTTATTTATGACCCTTCAACAAATCTTATTCGTAAACTGGATTAAGGTTACCCCCTCCATCTGTTATGTTTCTTGAACAAAACTATGAATATACGGGAGGAACATTCAGTTTGATATTGATCGTGCTTGTGGAAGGAGTGTTGTTGTGTTTATAAGATGGTCAGAAAAGGTATTATTGACTTTTCCGCTTTTATTAGCAAGGATAAACAAGTTATTGTAAAAGAGCTATCAGTTATAGACATTGATTCTAAATGTACACAGCACTGGATATTTCAACCACCGCAGGATCAACAGCAGTTAATGTTAAGCACTTGGGATAATAATGCTTTTGAATATCATAACAATTGGATGAGTACCCATTTCCATGGTCTTTATTATACAAATGGATTTACCCCTTATGAAAACCTTCAGTCTGTGCTTACTCATATTTGTCGTGGTATACATGTACTTTTTGCACCATCAACGGAAAAAGCCAAGGTTTTGGAGGAGATTTTCAACTTTGAACGTGCAGTGGTCAGCTTAGAATTACTTGGATGTCCGCCACTACCACGAGATCCGCTACTTGATCTGAATGAAAAAGATTCAGAAAAAAATCAAAACATCTATAAAAAATGTTTATTCCACAATATACATGCCCCAGGTTTTTATTGTACTGAAAAAGCTGTTCAAACACTAGCTGAATGGTGTAGCAAGAACACAGATAAAATAGATTTAAACAACCCTGAAATTAGGGCAAAAACTTTCATTGACTGGAAAATATCATCACCGACAGTCAAAGATCTAGCTGATCAAGGATTCATTTATATGTGCAGTACAAAAGATAACACAAAATGTGTCTATTGTGGACTTATTTTAATGACATGGGAAGAAAATGATGATCCTTTTTATGATCATGAACATAATTCACCATTCTGCATGTTTGTGCATTATCAAACTCAACTAAAAGAAGAGGAAGTAAAAAAGAATAAAAAGATTGAAAGTGAAGAGGAACGACAGAAGAAGTCTTTTGAAAAGCCAGAAGGTGAAGATGTATGTGGATGCTATGAAATTCCGAAAGTTGTTAAATCTGATGTATTTAGTTTATGTTATGCTTGAAACATGTACAACTAATTACTGATTTACATATATCACTGAAATATGCTAATAATAAATATGATTTTACTACCTTACTTCAAGTGTATTTTATTTTAATACCTAATAATATTGTAACATCCTCCTAAAACCATATAGATGATGTTAAACTCATTAGTGCAATGAAGACACCAAGAAAGGAAGCCACCGTTAGTGATGCAGCTGCAAAAGCTGAAATTATTAACGAACTACATAAGCAGCCAAGGAAAAACTTCATTCGACGTAAGGTGTATACGAAAGGTATAGATGATTTATGGCAGGCTGACCTTGTGGATATGAGGTCTTACAGCAGATCAAATAATGGTATGAAATATATACTTACAGTAATTGATGTGCTTTCCAAATTTGCCTGGGGAATACCTGTTAAAAGTAAATCAGGGGTAGATGTTACTGACGCATTTAAGATTTTATTAAAAGAAAGCCATCCAAGGATACCAAAAAACCTCCAAACAGATGATGGGAAAGAGTTTTATAATAATCCTTTCCAAAAGCTTATGCAAAACAAAAAAATAAATCACTACAGCACATATACACATTTAAAGGCATCAGTTGTTGAAAGATTTAATAGAACATTGAAGAATTGGATGTGGAAAGAATTTGGAATACAGGGAACTTATAAATGGCTATCCTTATTACCAATTTTGATTCGAAAATATAATTCAAGAGTTCACCGAACAATAGGTATGAAACCTATGGATGTTAAAAAATCAAATGAAAAAGATTTATTACCCAAAATAAATATGTTCAAAAAGAAAATTAATAAAAGAATATTATTTAAATTACAAGATGTTGTTAGAATATCAAAATATAAAACCATATTTGAAAAGGGTTATACTCCGTCATTTTCAACAGAATTGTTCAAAATTCATCATATACGCAAAACCATACCACCAATATATTATTTACAAGATATGGAGGGGAATATCATCAAAGGGGGATTTTATTCATATGAATTACAAAAAACCAAGTATCCTGATACATATCTTGTTGAAAAGGTGTTACGTCGTAAAGGTAATCGTTCCTATGTAAAATGGTATGGGTTTAGTAATCGTCATAATAGTTGGATATAAAACACATCCGATGAATAAAAATACCTTCAGTTATGTTTAGACACGTAAAGGATAAGTTTGGGAACTCGCTGTTGTTACAGCGGACTCCATTAACAACGATTTATGAAGAGGGAGCACACATAGATGTTGGGAATAAACGGTTACGATTTGTTGCTGATCCCGAAGAAGAAGATGATTCGGTAAATCGTCGATATTTAGATTCATATTACGTTAAAAAGAAAAATTACAATGCGCTTGTACAGCGTGTAGATGTTTTGGAGCAATTAAAGGCTGCACCCTCGTATGTTGATATTGAAAAATATAAGGAATTGGAAACTCGAATTTGTAAACTTGAAAAAACACTTCATAAATGTTTACAGTTAAATGATGATGAAACGTCTTGGGATGCAAATAATAAAAAAATTATAAACGTAGTGGCTGGGGATACATTTTCTGATGCAAGCACTTTTGATCAAACTCTTACATATGACAGCAGTGTTAATAACTTTAGAGCAGGTAATAAATACTTTAATTTAGTTGAAACCAGTGCAAATAGACCAGTGTTAACTGCTTTGTATACTAAAGAGAAAGGTCTCCACTATGTAGCATATGGTACAGATATAGAAATATATTCACATAGAACAATTCGTTGGGGAATTGAAAACAAGATTGCTTATGATGCATTTGATGAAATAGTTTGGGATGAAGATACAAAAATGTTTTCTTACCGAAAACTCACTAAATGGGGTAAAAACTTCCCAAATAAACATATGCATACAAAAAAGGTTCCTTTACCACTACCTATTTCTGATGAGCCGCAGGAATAAGAAAAAAAACAGACATAAAAAAAATCTATGACATTATGTTTTATGTAACAAAATATAAATATCAGTAGGATATTTATCCACCTGCATAAATTTAATAAACATATCATGAGAAGAATATAAATTTCAAACAGGATGCATCTGGTTCTTAAGGTCAACAAACTCATACCCCCTCCCCTCCAGCCTTTTCATAGGAGGGGATACGATATGATATAAGGAGCGTGAGAACAGCAGCCTTAGTTTATGTAAGAGTGTTGTGAGTGTGCACAAGCTTCCTTCTAGACTACTGTCATGGATTTCTCCTTACTGGAAAATATCGTCGGGAAGCGTAAGCTACCACCACCTACATCTGAGAAGAAGAAAAAACGTCGTAGAATCACCCCAACAACACTCTCTTCTGCTTCCACTACCACCTCTGCAACTGCTGTTACTGCTACACCACCTACATTAGTCTCCTCTTCTACTGCCGCCATCACCAAAGATGTTACTACGATTTCTCCACTGAAGTCATGTCGTCAAACAGATACACCCACAACATTGGTTAACTATTACTATCAGCAAGAAGATTATTCAGAAAACAATGTAAGTCCTCAAAGCATTTCATCAATTCCTCTTCAAAACTCATCACACTCTTATAATACTAGCATTGGATACTTTGAAACCACATTAATAGTCAAGCAGAGGTTTATTCTCTCTGACACATTGTATATTTTAATTGGTCTAGACATTGATGAGGTCTTTGAACCATCAATGTACATTGTAGATAAAAAATGGTGGATGCAAATACCATTATCTCCTGATTGTCTGAACACCATTGCATATTACAGAAAACGAGTTGATGATTTCTTTGCATCACCGCGTTTATGTAAGGACTTTCACCCGCTTCATACTGAACATATGAAAATTTTACCATCAAAAAATACAGATCCAACTGTTAGACTTCAACGATCAAGGAAAACATTTACGCAAGCAATTGATTGGGAGGACCCAGAAATAAATGCTATTTTCAATTTTATTGAAGAACGTCCAACTCCTGAAATCACAATGAACAAAGAAGAGTGGAAAAATTTGATTCTCTTTCTAGAAAGCATGCATGAATACTATCAGCTATGTTCTTCATGTAAACCAGCTGCTAACCGCCTTATACTACAGTATACAAAAGATTTTAAAAACATCTTTCGTCAAATGGCAATTGCCGCCAACTCACAAGAACAAAGCGAGCAGCTTCTTGTTAAAGAAGAAATCAAAGGACAACTTCCAGTTCAAGTACGAAACCATCACTACTCAAAGTTAATCATTGAAGCTTCAGATCACAATCGAGGGATTATTTCTCCATTTGGAGCATGGTTGGATGCAGAAATTCGAGCTCTCTGCAGTGATCGTGTGTCTACAAGAGTAATAGAAGAGTTATCAAAGGAGTTCCCATGGTTAAAAAACTGATAATATACACACCTTTTCGATAAATCTGTTTCAATTATAAATAAATTGTAATGATTAACAGGTAAATTCTGTCTTTTTATTTCATATTCCTGGTTTTTTAATAGATTAAAGGTATGAATAAAGTAAAACTCATTTTGCTATAATATATGTATATTTTTACATGATCTTGATCACATCACATGCACATTACAATGACAAAATGGAAGAAATTTTTATTTTACAGAAACATAGAGAAATAAAATATAATTCATGTTTACACTCAGTATAAATAAAATATTACATGAGTTATCAATAGCAACAAAATTTATAAAATAAGGAATCTTAAATTGCCCTTTCCCTGCTGATTTTTATTAAATAATGTCCATGAGCTAAAGTGTGGATGCCATCCTTTAAGATATGTCTCTTATCATCAAATGACGTCAAAGCCCTCTTTTTCACCTTCTCTGTAAAAACAAGATGGTTTTTTGATCGTATGACATTAAAATCAGCATGAAAAACTTTATTTTCAAACAAAGTTTGTTTGTAATGATTAAATAAAAATTGTTTTTTTAAAGCTGAAGTTTGAACCCCTTTTGCCTTCATATGTACATCCTTTCCAGCCTGCTCTGCCTTGCTATTAAAGCGAAAAGCATACATTTTTGCCTTCAACCCTACATGCTCCTGTATTCCACGTCCAGAAGTTTCATCCTTAAATGTACCAATCTTTTTTGTGTTTTCTGGTAAATGCGCTTTGTATAGCTTATGATCTTTGGGATAAGAACTGAAATCAAAATATTCTGCTAATTTAGCCAATGTTTCATTGAGGTTTTCCGTTGTTATTAAATATATGAGGCTGTCTGTATCTGTATAAATTAGTACTATGTTTTCAAAGTGTTTTAACATGACATTATAATGGAAATCATACATGTGTTTTTTGGCTAAATCAAGGATGCATTGTCCAATATACAAAGGTCGATTAAGTTCTATACGGTTTTTAGCAAGGTGAACAGCAACTAAACCTTCATTTATAATTGTTCTATCCAAATAGTTTACTTTAGCTGATTCTTTTAGAAATTCGCTTTCATTTGTAACAAGTTTTATGTTGATTCTGTTCTTCTGATTTTCACAACTTTTTCCATAAATGCTGTTTGTCATAAGTTTGAAGAAGTTTTTCTCAAAGTCATTATTTGCATTTTGACGTAATTTCGTATTTATCTCTACATAGGGTTTTAACCACGGCGATTGTTCAAATTGCAAAGCACGATGTACTTTTTTAATCTTCAAACCTAACTTATCTGCCAAAGCAAATATAGAATGGTGAGCAATGTACCCATTTTTATCATTTAAGGTAGCCAGCAGTTTTTTTGTTGTTCCATTTGGTGGTTTCTCATTTAAGGGTAGTAGTGGTAAATCATTATGTAGATCGTGTAATGATTTAACATATTCAAAATCTCCCTCAATCAAATATCCAATAGGTGAATCATCAGGAATATTTCGATAATCAATGCTCTCAACATTTTCAACCCATTTAAATCCTCCAGTTGGTAAAAAGCTCTTCATGCTATAACCATATAAATTTGTTGCATCAAAATACATTATATGTGATGTTGGTTTGGATGAATCATAATCAGAAGGATTTTCAAGATCAGGATTGTTGCTGACTGCATGACGTAAGTTACATGTCACAAGGCCGCCACGAACAGCAGCTTCAATAAATAAATAAATATCATAATCCGTGATTAGTTCCAAAGATACTTTTGTTGTTTTCAGCATTGCATTCCAAGAGAGTCCGGGAGCAGTGTAAGAATGAAATGGATCTAGTTTATAATTTTGAAAACAAATCTTTCTAAATGTTTCCATGACATCACACAAAAGAGTTACATCTAGAGACAAATATATATCATGATACTCACCTAAGTTTTTAAATTTAAACTCTTTCCATACATTTTCTGCATGTTTGTATTCTTCTTCAGTAAGATGCGTATCCGTCAATCGATTGTAAAATGCTTCACGTGGTGGAAGGTGTTCTTCTTCAAATTTCTCAGTACTATCTATATAATCATAAGGATAAATACCTTTTTGGAAACACAACTCAATCTTTTTGGGATCATTAACCATTTTTATGGTTTCTTTCATTTCATCATGGGGCATTGTCTTTACAAGAGAGTCCAAAGAGCATAAGGTAAATTTTAAACTATCTAAAAATCGCAGTTCAATTTTATCAACAAATACAGAGAACGAAATAAATTTTTCCGAACTGCTTGGAATAATCGATATCCTGCTGTTAAATAGATTGAGGGTACGTATTAAAAAATGACTGTCATATCCACTGAGGTTGTGGAATACCACCGGAACAAACTTGGGTACTTTCAGATTTATATTACATCCCTGACAGTAGCTACCTCTATATTTTCCACTTATATGATCGTGGTCGCGAACTTTAACAATTGTTTCCGAATATCTTCTTTCACAAAATGTACATTCGGTACTTGAATTGTAATCTTCTTCTTCTTCAATAGTTAAAGGTACCATTGGAACATTTTGTTGATATAACAAGCTGATATTTTGAGCTATTTGCCTCAACCTTGTCATCAGTTTAAAAGCTGAATTTTCCTCTCTACAGACTATAACTTTAGTAGGGATATCCCACTTAGTTAACAATGATTCAGGAAGATTTGATTTAACAAGCAATGCAAAACTATTAATTTCATGAATATGGGTTTGCACGGTTTTCATCTCTGGAGATGTTTCACATCGGCTGATTGGAGCAAGTGTTGATTCTAAGTCTGCATAAATAACAATTGGTATATTATAATGATGACTAATATTTTTAAATGACATTTCACAGCTCTCTTTTGAAGGTAAACAAACTTGTGCTGGTTTAAATGTGTTACAATAGGTTTGATGTTCTTTTAACCATAACTTTCCACCTCCAAAACGGTTACAACGCCTATTTTTTTTATAAGTAAAACACCGCTTACATATGGTTATACGATGTCTATCTTGTGTAAGTTGTTTTCTAACCAGTTTTTCAAAATCTTTTATGAAAACATAATGTTTATTTTCGTTCACTTTTGGATCTGAAATTAATAACAAATCAAAATGATCCTTTTTCTCCTGATTTACAATTCTTAGAGGTAATATTGTTTGCTGACTGTCAAGTGTAAAAACATTGACGCTTGTATTCTCATTTTGCTGCTCAAACTTTTTAATTTCATTAATTGAAACAGGAAAAAATATATTAGAAAAGTTGTATGAATGCCTGATAAATGATAAATCCCTACTTTCAATTTCCCGTTTGCTTCCTGGATATAGTTTAGAAAGTATTGCATATTTAAAACAATATTCATCATTATTTACAACGTTTATACAAGCATTTCGAATAGAAATTGTCCTAGGAAGCTGAACATACCTTTTTGGAGCAGTTTTATAGAAGTTACATTTACTGAGACGCAACTGAAGACCATGTACTGCTTGAAACGTCCATCCACTTCCACGTCCTGAGTTTTCTTCCATTTCCATCTTGAGCTTTTCAATATTCTTCAAAATATGACTTTTAATTTCTTCATCAGAAGTTGTCTGGTATATTGTTATAGTTGAAGTCTTGAAGTTCCTCAATTGATCACTAGTCTCTCCTGTGGGACTTATGAAATTCGCCTCGAGCCATAATGAATATTTTAATCCTTGCACCGTTTTAAGTTCCTTTTTTATGGTGTCCTCAAGAGCGGGAACTGCACTTTCTAAGAAATTATCAATATTGGTTTCACAATCTTTTGTACAAGTAAGTTGATAAGTTTTTACATAACCGTTTAGTGCAGTTTCAACTAGTTGGAGGTTATTATACTCTTCTTTCTTTGATCCTTCAACTGATCCATCTTCTTGATCTTCCAACACTATATCTTCTAATGGTGATTCTCTATCGTTCCCCAGTGGATGATGTGGTGAAGACAGTTGTAGTGGTGGTGTTTTTGCTTCAAAGCGGGAACACTTGATAGCTGATTCTGAAGAATCTTCCAAATAAACACTTTTCCTTTTTCTTTTAATAACAGGTGGATTTTGACAACGAAAACAGGAGTTTTTAAGATGTTCTATTAACTCTAACCTGGTTCGGAAGTAGGCTTTGTTGCAGAGTAGACAAGGTAACCAGTGTTGAGCAGCACATCGATGAAAGTCCATGGAGAGTGGTGTTTGAAATTGTTGTCCGCAGGAAGAGCAGATCATTGATTCTCTTGCAGTGGTAGAAGTTTCTTCTTTTTCCGATGTCATCTCGTAACCAGGTCTAAAAAAAAAACAAACAATAAAATTAAAAATTTTCAATAAATACTATTATAATAATTTTAAAGATTTTTTTTGTATAAATTTGATAAATGACTGAATTTAAAAAATAGATAGAAAAATAATATATTTAAATATATATATATATTTGTTTTACTTCAACGTTATTCAGTTGAGAAATAAACAAAATATAATTTTACTTGTATACAGAATATTTTAAATGTTAACAATGATATTTGGAATTATATTTTTTCAAAACACAAATTGAATAAAATATTTTATTTTTAATTTAATTTCAATTTCATAATTCACATGATTAAACAATATAAATGAAGTTAAACCATTACAATTAAATAAAAAATCTATTTGTTAATATTAGGAAATTCCACTAACCACTACCATGCACATCTACTCTAATTGTTAATGATCCCATTTCTTGTTAAAAGCAGATTAATATTTTCAATGGTTGTGTTAAGAAAAATATTTATATCTGTAAGGAGACTAACTAAAAAAAAAACTAAGATATCTACCTCTTCAATATCGGAGGATGTATGAGTGGGATGTAAATCCCGACCCCGCTAGTGATGTAATTCGATCTGCCAGCTGGTAAGACGTATCCATGAAGGTGTGCCGCAGTAAGGAGAAGTGATGATGAAGTTCGAAGTGGATCGTGAAGCGATGGGTAGTGTCACCGGCTGGCAGTCCGATGGAGAAGCTCAGGGTACGATGGCTGTGACTAAACCATCGTTGCAACAACTGCGGGTATAAATCCCCTCTTTCAAGGTTGAAAAGAGTGGGGACAACCTTGACGATGTGACGATACAGCCGTCCTTGAGAACAAGGTCACTACCAAGGACACATCCAAGGTTTTCTCAAGGACACACTCAAGGTTATACCTCAAGGTTAATGATAAGATCAATGATGTTTTTTCAAGGTCATTTAAGTTCAAGGTGCCTTCTTTCAAGGTCATTTCCAAGGACATATCTAAGTTTTTCTTAAAGAGATATTCAAGGTCACCTCTCTCAAGGCTATTCTCAAGGTCATATTCAAGGTTGTTCCAAGGACACGTTCAAGGTTATTCCTCAAGGACATTCGTTCAAGGTCATACCTCAAGGACATTCGTTCAAGGTCATACCTTAAGGACATTCGTTCAAGGTCATACCTCAAGGACATTTGTTCAAGGTTATACTTTAAGCTCAAGGACATTCGTTCAAGGTCATTGCTTTATAACCTTGAGTTTAAAGTAATGGCGGGGTCGAATCTTGTAGATTGTCCAATTTCGGAGTGGGGAGGACTAAAGTGACGTAGTATAGGAGGAGCATAAATTCACTCACAGCTGCAGAGTATCTTCACTCACTTGTGTGCTGCTGTAACTATCAGTTCTACGTGTTCATTTTCAGACATAGTCACTGTAACCCTTATCAAGTAAGTACAATACTTTATCGACCAATTTTATTATTTAGATATATCTGCTTTTATTAATTTTAAAAGTGCATTCATTCTATCTGTAGTGAGCACACATACGTACATACAGAGAGAAACTCCTTCAAAAAGGTGTTTCTAGTTATTTTTATATCTTTAAATACTAAAAATAATATAAATATTTTTCATTTTACTGCTCCAATACACCCACTATATCACTACTCACATATAATTTCAGATTTTTTTTTTTAATTATCTATTTCGTTGTCTTTAGTTTCCTTAGACAACATTTCCAAATTTTTATTTTCATTGCTCCAGAACGCCCATTTCCCCACTACTTAAATTTTCATATTTATTATAAATAAAAATAAAAAATTTTTCCAGAAAATTAATTTTACCACTACTCACAAATATTTCAATGTTACTTAAAAAAAATAATTATTTTTCTTATATTTAAAAGTGAACTTTTTTGAATTTTAAATTTTACTGACTTATAACACATATGATAATTTTCTAATACATTTCAACTTTAGTAATAAAAATTTTGTTCCATAATATTTCAGAATTAACTTCCTCATCAAAGAAATTTCAAAAATGTTGATTTCAAATGTTCAAATTTCTAAATTTAACACTTAATTTTACATCATCAACTTGAAATGTGTCTCTTATATTTGCTTAATTTAATATTCTTACTTATATTGGGGATAAGGAAATAAGTATCTTAAAAAGACTATAATTATTACAGATTCTTTTATTTCCAAATAATAATTATAATTTACCATTATTACAATATATTAGTATTTTATATTAAAACATGATTTAAAAAAAATAATTAAATACATTGTAAATTTACATTATAAACCTATTTACAACAAACTAATTCAATTTAAAACAGACAAATTATTTACAATTTACATTTAAATTTTTACAATAAAGAAAATATTATACAATTTACACTAAAGAACAGTAGATGGGGAGGTGGGGGGGGGGGGAGGGGGGAGGGGGGGTTACTCCCACCGAGATTCAACCGCCCTCAGCTCTTCCTCCATTTCCTGAATTGTGAGAAAATTTGGGATAGGAAGCGTTTCGACAGGGGTTGCTAGAGTTGCAACAGGGATAACAGGGGTTGAAGAGGGCAAGAGGAAATTTGGGGGTGTTTCTTCATTGTCGTCAAGGGTTGCAACAGGGATGACAGGGGTTGAAGAGGGCAAGAGAAAATTTGGGGGTGTTTCTTCACTGGCGTCAAGGGATGCGACGGGGATGACGGGAGTTGGAGAGGGCAAATATGTTATTTGCCCCTCATTAAGGATGGAAGGTGATAGAGGGGAGGAATATTCTTGTTGGAGTGTAGGGAAGGGGAAATATGTTAATTCCCCTTGGGAGGGAAGCAAAAGTTGAGGAAGGGTGGGAGTTTCTATGGAGGGAACCGATGGCGGTTGAATCTCTATAGTGGGGGGAGGAGAAGAAGGATTAGGGGATGGATTAGGAGGTGAAGGGGTAGGGGGTTTATAGGGGTTGACAATCATTATTTGTTTCGTCGTTTTTTTTTCCTTGACGCTTTCCACCCGGCTTGATCTTCTTTTCTTGTACTCTCGCCTCTTGATCCCCGCCGGAACTGATCTTTTCTCCAGGAATTCTCTCAGCAAGCTGCCTCCTGCACAAAGAAATATATTTAAAAATACAAATCTTTATCATTTTTTTATATTTGAAATGGTTAAATTGTTAATTTTAATCTTTTTTTTACATATTCCCAATTCTTGTTTACACTGTAAACACATATAAAACATAACCTATAATCATTTATTTTTTCCAAACAATTTCCCCCCCCCCCCCCCAAAAAAAAAAAATATAAGGTATGATGTGTTTAAAATTGCAAATAGACTTGATTTAACCACAAAAACATAATATAAAGATTGTTACTACAAATACTTTTAACATTTTCATTCAGTGTTTATGAAAAGTACAGTAATGATATATATATATATTTTTCATTTGCAAAAGATTATTAATATACTATGATGGAAAATGAAAAAAAATTGATTATTGTTTCTTCCCTAATTTTCCTCTCTAAGTTTAGATAGCAAAAAGTAATCAAAATTAAATTGATTTTGTATTTAATTTATGTTTAAAATTCCCCCATTTCACAACTTAAAAAATATTCAAATCTTGCGGGATTATTTGCTTCTCCCTTAAGACAAATATTAACTTTCAAATTCGGTTCAACATCAACCACATAACCAGAATTGTTAATTTATAACTCACTTAAAGAATAAAAATTATCTAGCAATTTCAGTGAGAAGATGTTTTTGTTATTTTGAATGAGGTAAAAATTAACAATTTTGACTGAGCAGATGAGACTACACCAAATTTAAAAGTTACCATTGTTGTTAAGAGAAAGCAGGTGGAAACATAATATTTTTTACTGTATCCCTTTATTAATGATCTTATATATTAAATCAACATACCTTGATTAATTCCTGGAGATGACTCATCATCATCACTTAACGTGATAACACTCTGCCTCGACGTACTGGGGAAATTAGCTGGAAGAAGAAAAAATACAAATTAAAATATTTATTAGTATAAACAAAGATTATAAAAAAGATATATATATATTCCAAAAAAATATCAATTTTTGAGACAACAAACTTGATTGTATGTTTCTGAAATTACCACATTCCAATAAAGGTTTTTAGTAATCTCATTTCAGGGATATAATTCTCTCACGTGAAATATGAAATTAACACAGCTGTCACAATCTTTAGTAACAGATGTATACTAATTTTACATGAAAATATCTAGCTTCAAATCATGTGTAAACATAAGCAGCCTTCTTTAGATATAAAATTAATGGTATAAATATATATTTCTCAATTTTAAATTCGTTAAAACATAATATCTTAAATTTTTATTATAAGTAAACAAAATTGATGTTTCGAATAGATAAATGAAGTGAACCAATCTATTTATCTTAGCTAAATCAATTATAGGTGTTTCAAATAGATAAATAAAGTGAACAAATCTATTTACCTTGGCTGAGCCAAAAAAGTCTTTATCCATCAGCAAATGGTTACAATTAAATCGATTATCACTTATATTCACATTAGCATTAGAGAATTCTTTGAGTTCCTTCAATATGTATGATACAAGAATTGAAACACACATGTTGTACATATATTGCATTTTAGAAAAATAAGGCGTTTAAGTAATAGGAAAATGTTTGTTTGTTGAAAACTACTCTCGTGTTTTCTACTAAAATATTATTAATGTTAAAAGAAAATCATTATTATTATTAATAACCCACCTTCTCCAATCGGTCCAGTTTTCTCACAGGAAATCTCCTCCAGCACAACGGTGTTCTCCTCGGACCCGGCGATGTCTGGAAACAAAATTTAAATTAAAATATTTATTGATTTAAATATATATTTTACAGATTCAAATTGATGAATCTATATATTGTACATACATTGCTCTTTGGAATTATACATACTATCGCAAATATACATTTTGAATGAGTAAAATACACAATTTAAATGTGAAGAAATGTTTTTTTTGCAAAGTCAAAATTATTTTTCATATAAAAATACATTTCAACAAATTATATACAATTGATTATTGTACCAATGAAAGGATTTTATTAAAGTATCACCAAAAGTTTAAAACAACTAACTGTTAAACTCACCACCAAAATAAAAACACGGATGTTATAAAATAAATAAATCACTTTAAAAGTGATAGTATAAATATTCTTTAATCAGTCAGCTTCTTACACAGAAGATGAGTGTACAAATATCCAATTTTTCCACAACCCTTTTATTTATTGTCAAAAAAATCATCCAAATTTAAGTATTGTATTAAGAAAAATCAGTGATACAAAAAGATTATATTTTACAAAATAATAATTAGAGAAGAATAAATCGTTAATTTATTTACCTGCAAATGTAGATTGGGGAAACCGTTCTCTGATGGTCTGGCAGAGGCGAAAAACATCTTCAACAGATCGCTCAAGAAAAAAAACTTTAACCTTAAACATCGTAAGAGATACAAAATACAGCAAAGGGTAGGCTGAACTGAACCAATGATTGGTCAGAGTGTGCTTTTATAGAGAAGTACCTAGCTTGCAACCATTTTGTGCCTCCCCACTCTCCCCACCACAGGCGTCTGTCTGCAAGTAGACGAGTTACAGGCAAAAATAATTTATCTTTAGTATAAATTATCTCTGTTTTCTTTTAATAAAAATGTTTGTAATTATATTTTACATATAATATAATTATATTCTATTTATGTTTCAGGTGAAAAATGGCCGGAAGTTTGAAGGAAGAATTTAACGCAAAGTCTTGCATTGAATTCAATGCAAGAGTAAAAATGGAAGATTTGAAGAAGGATAAGCCTTATAAAATAGTGTCCTTCAGAATCGTTGAAGTAAAAAATAATTTGTTTGGCCGTCCTGGAAAATCCAACAATGCAATAATTGCATCTCTCGACTTTGAGGAGAAATTGGATGAAGAAAAATCATCAACAATCGGTGATGTCTTCTTACCCAGAAGATTTCTGCAAATCTTCGATAAGAAACGAATTGAGGAATACAATCGTTTACCAAATCTACATCTCGTTTATAGTGGTAAAGGTTCTTCCAGCGAATACATTATTACTCTCAAATAAATGTACTCTAATTGAAGCATTGAAAGACTGTTTGGTTAAGTTTGTTTTAAATAAAATGTGTACTCAGGTCTGAAGATGGCAAATAAAGTATAAAAAATAACTGAAAATTCAAAGGATAAATTTATCACTTACTCCTCAATTGAATTCAATGCAAAAGTAAAAATGGTTATAGAAAGATAAGTCTTTAAAAAAAATATTTTCCTTCAAAATGGTAAAAGTAAAAAATAATTTGTTTGGATATCCTGGAAAATCCAACAATGTCATAATGCATCCCTGGACTTTGCTAAAATATAACCTAAAATAAGAACTTTACAGAGAGTAGATTTGAAGCAACACATTTCCTGGCTATATTCAATAAAAACAGATTAAATCTATGCTTAATAAATCAAGTATGTCTATCTCTCCTTGTTAAAAATATATATTACCTAATATTGTATTCCATATTTTATCCAAGGAACAAGATGCCATCTTTTTTTACTTTGAGAAATTTATTTAAAAAATGTATTTCATTAAAACAGTAATTATTATAAATCTTGCAATATTTATCTAACATATATTACAAAAGGTGTTGGTGTTAATTGTTTTCTGATAATAAATTCTGTTTATAATAATCACCGTGTTATTCACTCTTCCCCCTCCATTATAATCACAATGAAGGTACAATAACCACATTTAATAATACCAAGTTTCAATTAGTATGTATGTATGCTACATCTCAGTCTGGCTAAGGTCGTTCACTTGCAGCAGATGACTGCAAGTACCTCAACAGGTTTCAAGGTTAGGGCATTACCCCCTAACCTTGAAAGATGTCATTGCAACTGCAGTGTCCTTCGGTCAGGATCATTCAACCGACGGGTGCATCCACCTTGACCAGATACTGACCCGTAAACAGGATTCTACCACCTTGACCGGATACTGACCCGTAAACAGGATTCTATTCCCATGCCTATTTCGTAGACGACTCGAGTTAAATCCCCAAGATAGCTCTCAAACAATGTTGCAAAAAACATACGACAGATTAAATGCCGATGTACATCTAAACTGAATTTCAATGAGCTGCACGCTCTCAGTGAGAACTTCCCACGGCGACCCGTCCGTCACAAAAAACACAAGCGGTATTCCATCCTGCCGGCTTGCAATACATCACAAAGCAACTCGCAACATGCGACTTGCTTTCTCATAAAACGAAACTAGAAGGTGTGGTCCACTGTAAAAAGCGAAGGTGTGGTACTATTATACTACTGGTAAAAGTAAACTGTTATAAATCCGCTAATATTGCAGATATAATGTTGGCAATATTGCCATTTTGTAGAGTTTTTATTAAAGTTTTATACTACCTACTTGAAGGAGTTAATTGTTGCCCGTTATAAACAGCTGAGGCATAAAAATCAAAAATGGCTCACAGCTTTTCAGACTTCGAACGTGCTCAAGTTGCTTCGCGTTTCGAAGTGTGGAAGTCTGTTGTTTTAGTACAGAGATGGAGATACTTTACGTACAGTGTATGGAGCGAATATGCGCCCAGAGACAATTAAAAACTGTCACGTAAAGTAATGACTACAGGCTCTGTTTAAGATGCAAGAAGAGAAGGCCGCCCATCCACATGGAGAATGTTGCAACAATTCGGAAAATGTTTAATCGGAGTCCGAAAAAATCAACACGTCAAGCAGCTCGTGAATGTGGACTATCAAGGCACACAATACTCATAGTGTTGCACAAGGACCTAAATTTTCGCTCATGGAAACCACATTACGTACAGGAACTTAAGTTAGACGACTGTGACAAAAGAATGGAATATGGGCAACACGAGGTACTGATCCTCAAATGACAGTTGAAAAAATGCAAAATCGCCCAAAGTTACCGTGTGGAGTGGAATGACTGCGACAAAAATAATCGGTCCGTACATTTTGCGAGATACAATTAATGGAGTGCGCTACCGTCAGATGCTTCGGGATTTTGTGTGGCCCACGATTTCACAATGGGATCACATTGATGACCTCATTTTTATGCAAGACGGTGCGCCACCCCACTTTGCAGTAATTGTTCGTGGGTGGTTGGATCAAACTTCTCCTGGATGTTGGTTAGGACGGAGTGGACCTCATGAATGGCCCCCAAGCAGTCCAGATCTCACTCCGTGTGACTTCTTCTTGTGGGGCTACACTAAGGAGGAAGTGTACAAGACGAAACCTCAACACTGGAAGAACTAGAGAACAGAATTCTAGAGGTTATTACTAATATACCGATCGACTTTCTTCAAAAAAGCGTGGACTGTATTCCTAGCCGCTTGAGGAAGTTAGTGGCTAACACAGGTGCTTTTGGTGAGATTTAACACGATCTTGTGTTTTTGTAAAGCCAATGTATATAATTAATAAATAAATCAGTTTTATTATTGGAAATTTTACAAAAGTTTTTTATTGCCTCGTTACTTTACAACCATCCTGTATGTAATTCATTCATTAAAAAATTGTTACATTCATTAAGCTCAGGCAGCGGTTTAGGAGCTTTTGCAATTCAAACTTAATTTCTTTCAATTTGTTGCCGCTCAGTAACACAAACCTTTTTGGAAGAGTCAAAACTTCACATTTGCCATACCTAGTTTGGCAATTTTATTACTTTAATTAAATCAATGGTTTAAGGGAAAATTGTCACATGCTAATATAATTGGTTTCATATATACATTCATTTTTGGCTTTACTGCGTTATGTTTTTTTCTGTTCATGGCCTAATAATTAATACGAGTATTTAACTAAATAAGCTACTAATACTGATTTTTTTAAGACGGTGGTTGCCTCTTTTTTACCTTGCCTTTGCCCCGCCCACATAGACTATTAATCTGTGCGTCGACGTTATCGAGTGAAGCCAAAGAGCGAGCCGGTGCAGTACAAGGGTGAAAGTATGCAGTACTGCTAAAAGTATGCGACAAGCCTCAGTCTCGAAACTGCGACGTTTTAAGGCCACAGTTCCGAGTCCGAGTGCGCTGCCAACTGCGCCACCGACTCACTATGTTTACGTACTAGTACTTACTAGTATTTAATAGTTGAACAAATTAGATAAAATTAGTTGAAACTTACTCTAAACTGCGCTGGCGTTTTCTAAATAACTCAATCGAAACTGAAAATGCAATACGGTATAGATCTGTTATTTTAAAATAACTCAATTTCATTGAACACCACACGGAAAAATAAACCATAACACTTTTGTGAGGGAGAGCAAACGTGAAATCATCAAACGGGAAGGTCCACACGGCCCAGTAATTGTATTGGAGGGACAATTTTTACTATCAACCTTTCGTTTACCGATCCTGCTCAGCAAAACACTTTATTTCTGTTACCCTATATCATGAAATATTATTAATACTAGCGAATTGTTTCTTATTACAAAAAATTTAATGCTGCGGGCTGTTTCGGTCCTGCAGTACCCAAACTTTTACAGTTTATTTCCAATTTACTGCCAACTCCGATATAAACAGTACAGTGATGGAGTTCGCGACCCTCTGGTTTGAGTAATGTTAGGGAGAATTAATTTACATTTATAAAAATGTTATGGTATAAAGCTTATCCTGTTATGTATTTATAAAGTAATTTAGTGTTTATGAGTGCAGTGAGTGGCGTTCTGTGACTGCAGAAAAATCTGGACCTGTGGGTTCATTTCATTCGCGCGCTTTACCTTCACCTAAACTTGACGATGACCGCAGACACAGGTTAACGAGCTGTTCTTGTACTTTGTCTTTCTTGCGCACCACTGACCGATAGTATTACTTCTTTTATATTAACTAATTGTGAAAGTGTTTAGAAAGATGTAATGGATGAAAATAAATTTGTATTAAAATAATACTTACATATGGCTAAAAAAAGAGATAACCTTTGAATAACACAACTAACGGTACGATGGAAATGAATTAATAACTTCATTAATATTAGTCGCAGGTATCTCAAATTTTGATAAGGCGTTCTTGAGAAAAAACTAGCAAAGGAAGCTTATTTGCGCAATATAAATTATTCGGTAATTAATTGAGCAACAGAAACAATGTTTACTGTAAAAACTTTAACTGCGTTTTTTTCTACGCGAAAAAATCCAACACAGATCACCTTCGCAACCGACAACGAACAGTCGACAATCAAGCGTGAAGAGCCCAAGGGGGAAAAATACTCTTCAAGGGTCTTTGTTCCTTCCAAAAAAAGTAGGTATGTTTCGACAACGTTATGTATAATATATAAAGATAATTTATTTAGGAAATAATAAATTAACACCTTCTTTCATATAAGCTGCTGAATAAAAAATGTTGCAGAATAGCAAAGGTTGGTGAATTTTGAAAGATTATAAATAATGGTTAAATAATTACTTATAAGTAGTTACTATATAAATTATTTCTTAAAATGTAAGTCGAGTATCTAATAGCTGTCGTCGAGATACTTTTACTTACGCATGATCACCTTTTCATAATCAAGTTATTCAGCTGATCCTATGCTGAGAATAAATGTGCTAACACAGCAATGACTAGCATCATTTGGATTCAAAACGAAAGAAACCACGACTCGTTTTAAAGTGAACGAAATTTAGCCCCCATTCTCTATGTAAGGGAAACCTAAGGTGATCTAAATGTTTTCAAAGCGCTGGAAAACATAATCAAAATTTGGTTAAGTTTTTACATTACGTTACGTACTTCTTACACAGAAGTTTTTTCAAACTTAATTATTAATAAAGATTAACCTTAATTAGTCCACAGGATAGCGGTATGATGTTAATGCTTTAATACTGTTAGTACAGTATTTGTTCGGTAAACAAACATAATTTAATCATCTCTTGTGAGTGATGCAACACTTCATACCTGTCTGATTGATATTGATGTCCCGGTTTATCGCATTAACGTTAGTTAGCTTGACTTGATGCATGTATTGGTATCATTATAATGGCTTAATGTAGTTATGTTGAACTTTTTTTGTATTAAAAAAGTGAATCGCCAAATTAAATGGTTAAAAAAATAACGATTTGCTTCTTTTAATTGACACGTTTTTACCCCCCAATATTAAGAACGTCCTTATTACTAAAAAATTAAATAATTGCAATACACAAAAATATCTTAACTAATTTTTTTATTCCAAATTTTCTGATTTATATTTGTATCACAATTACTAATTTGCTCACAGCTAGCTATCAGTAAAACATTCAGGACATTCCTCAAGGTCGTAATCCTTTGCCTATGGTACACTTTTCATTTTACCCATAAGAAAATCTTCTTTAAAAATGGTTAACAAAAACTAAAATATTTAAATGTGATTAAAATCAAAGTTGTTTTTTACGTTCCCTTCCCACGTAACATACAAAATGAATGATATTTTATTTACTTCACTATCTCCAAATTGTTAGTTCATTCGTTGTAAGGTAAAAATCCTGAAAAGTCCATAAATTAAATTAAATATTACTAGTTCAATATATCTTCTCGCTGCTTCCGTCCTTATTATTCACTATTTAGTCTTCTTTTTTGATATTTGATAACTTTTATTTTTATGAAAATTTGAATGTCTTCATGTTCCTTGCTTAAAGTAAATTTTTACATTTGTTGTGGATACGTATCAATCTGGTTTTTTTAAACCTAGTAACCAATTTTCCAGCTGTCCAACAGGGCACTTTTAACTTTGTTTTCTTTTGCTCACAGGTTTTGGGCATCTCTGATTTATATGACAGTTATATATGCAAATATTTTTATTCACTTCATTTGGTATGAATCATCCGCGTTAATAATTGTAGTTATTCCAATCTATTTAAACTAGCAATAATTTTATGTTAAATTCATATGTTATATTTCTCGCGACTCATATATAATCATCTTGCATAGCTATTTAATATTAACAGAGGCCTTAACACTTATATTATTATTTCATGAATATATCTGAATGAAATATTTAAATAACGTTGATTGGTCGTACCCTAATTCTTATTTAAATATAATTGAATTTATTTCTTTATTTAATGAATTTCTTTCTATCATATCTAGTACTACATAAATTTCCTTTGGTCTGTTCCTGTGTTTTTGGTGTCCTCGATATTCTTTATTTACTTCCAGCTTTTTATGGACTTGGATTGTTTGGCACTTTCTTGAACTTTCAATTTATCTGTTATGTATAAACAATAACATAGCCTCTTATTCATTTTCGGGAACGTGGTTAGTCGTACGGTAATAACCTCACATAAACAACTACCGGTCAATTATTGCTCTTGTAGTTATTTGGTTGGTTGAAAGGTCTCGGCGGAGATGTTCTATCTAAATGCTAATATGACGTGGCGTGGAGCTGGACCGCCGACCCGACCTCGGCACATCGGAAACCGATACAGCGTGTCTACATCGCAACAGTTAGGCAAACTTTTGACTCTGTTCTATAATGTATTGTTAATGTTTATTGAACACGAAAAAACACTCAGTCTGCGGCAGTCGTGTCACCCGATAGAACAGGCGCCCCGACTTTTTTTTAGAATTACCTTGTAAAGCAAACGATTTAGAGACTTTTTAATCTCTGCCTCACGTCAGTGTAGATGGATAAGACACATATTGCCGTATCGTGTTGCTCTTTTTCTTACATTCAAATCAAGATCAATTTTACTTGTAATACACCTTTTAAGATATTTTCCGACAATTTTTTCAAGTGCTAGAAAAAGTGTATATACAGTTTTGATGAGCTAATAGCTATTGTGCGGCTAGCAATAACCCACGAACATATAAAAAAACAAACAAAGGAGAGGCTGATGAAGTTCAAACATGCGTACTGTGTTTAAAAGATTTTTATAGTTAGAATAGAAAATAACTTACTAAAACAAATTGCCTTATAACTTACAATTGGTTTTGCAAAAGTATTTTTAATTTTCTTTTCTGTTTACTTGTTTTTTAAACCTTTTCCTCCGTATTTATAATATTACAATACCGGGTGTTCGGAAAAGAAACCTCTCCCTCATATAAATAAACTATAAATTGTAGTGTAATAATCGTACCACCATAAATAAATCAAATTAAAGGAAAACTCACTAAGTCTTCGGGGAAATTAATGGTTTTTTATCTACAATTTTGGCAATGTGACACTCTAAACATACAAAAAATCAATATCCTGCCTACACATATCTCCGGATCCGTTAAAGCTACAGACCTACAAAATCCTCAAATTATAGAAACGTATAATGTAGTAATTTGCATTTACATATTATGTTTGATATTAATATTTAGACCGTAGCTAAAAGTTTCACGTGTAGAAAACATTGAATATTATTTTAAATTAGAGTAATTTTATGTTGATCCGAGATTTCACCCTTAACCGGCCTTCACTTGTGTCCTTGTTATAAAAAAAATAGTTTGTATATTTCTGTCCCCTGAGATTTTTGCTGTAGGATCTACCTATATTTTACATTAATTAGAATTAAAAGTCTTAAAATATTATTTTATCAAAAAAGGTAATAACTTGAACAGTAAATCAGTGATTTCAACGTTCATTAAATTCACTTTAACTATTAAGCACATAAACAACAACACTGTCGACCCAATTCTTCTTAGTTGCCAATTTTTAAGAGGTTTTAAGTTTTTCAAGCGGATTTGCCACCAACATTGTGATAGTAAAAATAAAAAAGGACTGATTTATGTGGGTATCAGCGGAGTACAAGCTTAAAACTCATTGAAAATACCGAAGACTTCACGAAAAACTGCCTAGAAGAATTCATTGGTTTCCCATCTGTGTTAGTTCTCCATCTAGGATAAAACATTACGTTTTCTTAAATTAAAGATGGCCTGGGATTGTTCGTAAAAACACAAATTGGAATACAAAATAAAAAATATTTCAAAACTTTATTAAAATGGGAGTATTGACAATATTTTGTATCAATACGTATTTAAAGCTGCGTTTGTTAAATAGCGAGTTAGGGTGTGATGTTATTTAGTAAATGTATGTGCGCACAAGGCTCTAAACATTGGCCATCAGAATGTGGGTCCGACAAACCAATACAACACGGCGACAGTGTTCAGCATTGTCAACACGATATCGATACGGCAGTGGAGGCTCTCAAACCAAGTTATTTCAGCTAATGTGACTACCGTGAGATGTTTCACAAGCACCTTTTTAGACAGCAAGTAACATTTCCTCCTCTTTTGTACTATTAGTCGAGTAGCTTGGATTTGTTTTCGTTGTTTTGCTTAAGAGCTTATAATCTGCCCGAAGACGGAAGTTGAGTGTTTTTCTCATTTAACAGAAATTAAAGGATCATGGAGACAATTGGCAATAAATCCTAGAACGCGCAGTGCCTGAAAGAAAGCATGATTATAAAGTAACGTTTCATAAAAGTTTGTTTTGTTATTCCTCTGAACACTAACATTTTTAAAATTTTTTGTTACAGAATATAAACTAAATCAAGTTTGTTGTTATAAGTTATAGATTGGAATACTCACTGAAGTTATTGAAGATTTATTTACTCAACCTATTTGGCTGTTTACCTCAACTATTAGGTCATTTATCTAAACCTTTAAGTTATTTACCTAAACGTTTAGGTCATTTATCTCACCTAATCTAACCTAACCCAACCTAACCTAACTAAACTAACCCAACCCATCCAATAATAAAAGTTATCGAATCAAGTTAATTTTTTTTCTTACATTGAACGCGGTTTAACCAGTAAAAAGGAAAGTTTGAAGTTATAGGTAATTAAAGTTGTTTATTTTACCAGGCAAACATAGAGCCACTATCTGCTTGACATGCAGATAATACAATGGTATGAAAATATACAGGGCGTTTACGAAAAACCCTTACAGACTTCGGGAAATGGTTACTTAAATAAATAATAAGAAAAAAGTTCCTATAAAAATCGGTCCTAAAATGCTCGGTTATCCGTCTGTAGGTCTGTATGTGTTTTTAACATGATTTTGCATAACATTGGAACTACTAAAGATATTAACTTCAAACCTGGTACGTATATGCTGACTAATTAGACTTATTTTGGTGCGGAGTATCATGTCTCTACTTTGTACCATTTCAAACTTGCAGCCATTTTTATATTTGAAAACTTAATATTTACCGAAATTGTATTAGAGACAAAAAGTTGCATAGTTTTATTTCCTACAAAACCATATAAAGATCATAAAGATTGAACTACAATTAACGGAGTTATTGCAATTTTTCTAACAGAATTTGCTATAACTACCATAAACAAGAATGTGATTATTTTCTGGCTGAGATAATTTTGAGCTAATTTTTAATTGGAGCAATGTTTCACGAAGCTCATCGGGTAGATTTACCGCGTTGTGCCAAGTCATAGCAATTTTACACTATATTTTAAATACCAACTATAGGTTATTCACACAGATTTATGAAAATTTTCTAATATAAACAGTTAATGGGTCTAGTGCCAACTCATAGCAATTTCACACTATATTATAAATACCAACTATAGGTTATTTACACAGATTTATGGAAATTTGCTAATATAAACAGTTATGAATCTAGTTAATAAAAAGTAAATCTTCTAAAGAAAATTTTTATTCAAACAAAAAATTTGTACTATATAAAATTTGTATTATTAAAGTTAATACCTATAGTGTAGTAAAAAATTCCGTTAAAAACTCATGGGGACATGCAAAATCCCACTTTCCAGTCTTGATGTGTAATACTGTATACTATTTTCCAATGTATAAACGTGAAATAAGCAGGTAAATTAAATTTTTAAATCCAAACTGATTTTTATTCTTCTTGCTAGAGAAAAATCTAAATTGTTATAGGAGTTTGTTTAAGTAAATTATTACTGAAGTTCAAAACTTGTTCTAGGACTAATATGCTTTGGTCAGACTCGAACCAGAATTCGATCTAAATTAAAAGAGTAAACGATGAAGTGTAATTTGTTTGAAAAGTAGGATTATGTAATTTTAGTATCAAGAGCGGGAGAAAAAGAGCAGAGGAGCGTAGGGATGATGGATGAGGCTGTCCCATCTACCTCATAATGTGTCAACGTAATGGAATACCGCGATGTATCGGCTTAGCGCGGGGGACAAACTGTCATGGCGGACGTAACATGTGCCGCGATATTGAACAAGACGAGAACGAAAACCTAACGAAAACATTTCATTAAACTTCTTGTAAATTTATAATTCATAATATTTAATGCCTAGTCGTTCGAATAGATTGAGCTGAAATATGATCCTACTTTTAAAAGACATGTTATATAACATAAAAACTCCAAAATAAAATTTAGTGTAAAGTAGTATAAAATATTATTTTAAGTACTTAAACGGAGCACTCCAAATCAATTTAGGCGTTAACAGTGTCAATTTCCGAATCAGATCTCCATTAAGGGAGCGATTTGTGAAAGTTTGCTTTTGAAATTGATCTAAGGAAAGAAAATAACAGTCATCCAGATTCGACTATCACAAATGCAGGCAAGTTTGTGTCAGGATGTTTTAAGGGCCTTTCTTTCTGCAAGATTTTGATAAATATGGTACCCCAAAAACCGCTTTGATCCATTGTTATGTTATGATGACAATATATTTTTTTACCTTTATTTTAGACAGTGTAAGTTGTAGTTTATCTTCGAAATAAATATTTCAGCAATAAATATTTAAATCCTATCACGTTGAATCTAATAATGCTACATTTATTTTCTATCATCCGATCAGTGGCAGTTTAGAAAGAGTTATTTTTATTCAAGAAACTGTTTTATTATGTAATTGTATTACATAACATAATATATATCAATATTATTGATGGTATTGGAGTCTTATGTTTATATTTTAGTTGAATTTATGTATTTGTATTGCTTAGTGATTTTTTTAAAGTCTAATCTTATAGTGGAACCGAAATTTCACTGTCTGACTGACTTAATAATTGAGCAACTCTCATTATTCCTAAAAAACCATAAGGCTTTGATTTTTTCATTTTGAATTCTTTCCATGTGCTTTATAATAATAATACTAATATCTTTATTGCTTTTTTTTAAATCTGCATTAGCTATAAATTTATGAGTTCAAACGTACATTTTTTATCTTATACATCCAAATAAAAAAAATTCTGAGGAAGATTCCAACACAGTGATGTCATTGAAAGACTAAAGATCACAGCCACGAACCCGACTAAGAAGTGTCCGTTTTCATCCTAGTGGATACAAACTGATTAATATAAACAATAAAAATGTAGGAAGTTATGATCTTCAATCAAGACAAACTCTAGTGATAACTTTTTATTGCTAACTTCTACTTTTTTCTTCGAAAGGACCTCCAAACACATTCCAGAATAGTGATAGATGATTCAATGTGTAAATTAGAAAAAGTCAAGTTTGATATAGCTGAAAACACACATGTCGTTGATAAGCAAATAAATTTGAAGCTCAGAATGTAAGATTTCAACGAAATAGTACAATCTCAAAACATTTCATATATCATTATTAAAATACTTTTTTTTGTGAATTGGTACGAATAAACATTATGTTTTGTCAAGAATGTTAAAATTCAAAATTAAATAAGAACTCATATTGTATCCTGTATATAAGATGACAGTTACTTCATTTTTATTTAAACCATATGTTGTTTTTTTAAACAATGATTTTGTGAATTTTTCTTACTCAGTTTTATCTGTGCTGTAATAAGAGTTATTTTAAAACTTGTACACAAATTTCACGGCGTACCATACTCTGCTAATTTTTACTAAGAGTTTTGTGAATTTTTAACAGTTACGGCAAATTATAAACTAAGACGAATATAAAATATTGCCGGTGGTGAGAAACCATTTTGGTTTATGCAGGTTAATCCGTGGATGGATTACAGCCTTCGTCGTTTTGTGCAGCCTCAGTTTATCACTTTCCTCGCGTTTTAAATATGTCCTTTTTTACCCGCTAATTATTGAGTAGATTTTTATTAAAAAATTGCATCACTTTTATTCAGTCTATCTTGAGGTCAGAAAATTTTTGTGGTGATAAAACCCCCTGTTGGGCATATTTGACGGTGATTAAAAAAAACTGTTGAAAATACTGTAAATATTCTCAAACATGAAGATTCGGTCGGCACTCAGCCTGTTTATTTCAGCGAGAATATGTGAGAAATAAAACAGTAGATTGAACGAGGCGAACGCCGCGCTCAGTCGGGAGACTCGTTTCCTCCACGGCGCGGCGCCTCCTGGGGCCTCCGTTCATTTTCCTTATTGATATTACCGAGCAATAAACCACCTTCTCAAAAACCTTTTGTTGGATTTTATCAATAGTTTTTTTTTTGGTACGCTATGTGTATGTTTTATGCTCAGACAGTGAATTCAGACAGTGTCCGCAATGTTAGCGAATTTCCCCTATAGGGAAGAAGCTGTTACGGTAGGTCTCATGGTAAGACCTAAGCCCGAGACCATCATAACTTTTCTTTTTGAGGTCCCCAGATGCCAAAAACACTATTCGTCCATTTTCATAAATATATATATATATATCTATATATCTATATATCTATATATCTATATATATATCTATATATATATATATGTGTCTTTAAGCACGATAACTCGCGTAAAAATGGTCCGATCTTAATGAAATTTGGCATGGACGTGTAAAGTAGTAATTATTCGGACGAGTTCGTAAACCAGCCCGATCGGACTACCGGAAGGGGGGGTAAAGGGGGGTAAACCCCCCCAAAAATGGGTTTTTTGAGTTTTTAACATATAAAAATAAAAATTATCAAATTTTTGTTAGCACCATTGAATTCAGCTCAAAAAAACAAACAATTTAGTATTTTGAATCACTGCTCTATGTCCATTGGTTACCGAGATATTGAAAGTGGTAAACACAGTACGTTGTCCCTATGTTAACCTTATGGGAAATAAGTAAAATTCTATATCTCGCTTATTTCTCAGCATATCTTGATAAAACTTGGTAAATGGCTTCTTCTAGTTCAGATCTACTAAATATTGAATTAAAACCACCCAGTTTTAATATACCCGTAGCAGCAAACCTGCATACTCAATCCCCATGTTATTCTTATGGAGCTTACAAAAACATGTCAAATCTCGCTATGTTGGATCGAAATATGTTGTTTTGCACTTGAAATTCGCTGAGTATGCAGGTCTGCTGCAACGGGGGTATATATATATATATATATGAATTAAAACTATATATATATATATCCTCAAAAAAAAAATATATATATATATATATGTGTCTTTAAGCACGATAGCGGCCGTAAAAATGGTCCAAACTGGATGAAATTTGGCACAGACGTGTAAAGTAGTAATTATTCGGACGAGTTCAAAAACCAGCCCGATCGGACTACCGGAAGGGGGGGTAAAGGGGGGTAACCCCCCCAAAAATGGGTTTTTTGAGTTTTTTACATAGAAAAATAAAAATAATCGAATTTTTGTTGGCACCATTGAATTCAGCTCAAAAAAATAAACAATTTAGAATTTTGAATCACTGCTCTATGTCCATTTGTTACCGAGATATTGAAAGTGGTAAACACAGTATGTTGTCCTAATGTTAACCTTATGGGGAATAAGAAAAATTCTATATCTCGCTTATTTCTCAACATATCTTGATAAAACTTGGTAAATGGCTTCTTTTAGTTCAGATCTACTAAATATTGAATTAAAACCACCCAGTTTTAATATACCCGTAGCAGCAAACGTGCATACTCATTTCCCATGTTATTCTTATGGAGCTTTCAAAAACATGTAAAATCTCGCTATTTTGGATTGAAATATGTTGTTTTGCATTTGAAATTCGCTGAGTGTGCAGGTCTGCTGCAACGGGGGTATTTTACTTACTGCGTAACGTGGACACTGTAAAAAAACTGACATGGCGGACTGAGCAATTGATTTGTACACTGTCCGACGTAAAACACCCATATTGCGGCGTGGATAAACTTACGTGCTCAATCACCGTAGTAGTGGTGTCGGCAATAGTGTTGGGATGAATTGATAAAACCCATAACCCGATGTGGGCTATATCATTGACATTACACTTGTATGTCAATGGAAAGTACAAGGGTAATTATGACATTGGCTACAGATATTGCCCAAGTTGTATTTTGGATATTCGTTGTTAAAGCCGAGTAGCTTCTTGTACAAACAGTCCAGGTTTATCACTTCGGCCGAACACCCCAAGGAACAAGGACGTTCACGTCGGGCCGAACCCTCCTCCGGGAAGACTTCCCAGTCAAATCGTCCCTTCTCTGAGTGACATGAAATATTTTTATGGATTACAAATATTCATTGTTCTAGAAATGTAGTTGCAGGAAACAAGCCAAAGGAATAAACCAAAAGGCTTGGTTATAAAAGCTATTAAGACGATTTTTGCGAGTAAATGTGTATGTTCCCTTGTAATCATAACCTGAAAGCCGTAGTTCTGACGTCTGAGGAACATGTTTGTCTACTATTACGGTGATTACCGCACAAAGGCAAGAGTCTGCAATTCCCTCGACATATAAAACCAATTTCACCTGTCCTTCCCTTTGAACCAAAGTTCAGAGGTAACATCGACCGACCCTTGTTTAGGAAAATTCCCTTCGTAACTGTTGATTAAAAAGACAGATTGGGATTCGTAATTCGGTTATATTAATACAATTCTAATTTGATTCCTGGAAAGAAGTGTGTTTAATTTTATTTTGAAATGCATTCTAATAATAAAGCGATGAAATCATTTAAGAAAAACATATTTATTTAAATTTATTGGATCATATCACTCTAAACAACACTAATTTACAAAATGTATCTACATTTTAATTTAGAAAGCCGTAAATACTCAACACGTAAAGAAATTGAACTCTACACTTCTACATTCCTTCAAATCTAAAGCGGCGGGGATTTTATACATTTGACAACGCATTTAAAATTATTATTTTTTATACTTGCAAAGCCAGATTGAGTGTTCTCGCTTCGCTCGCTTGGTGCTCCGCGGGAAGGAAATATTTTTAAAAAGGTTAAAATTCAAACAAGATAGTACAGGACTAAGCAAAATAAATTCTTGGTCGTTTCAAATGAATTGACAAGCAGCGCTGGCTTTAAAAATTAGCCGTTCTGCATTTTTCCGCCGCCCGCTCCCGCGGGTTTCGTCCCTTATACAACTGCACCAGTGCTTTGAAGACGCCAAGTCGTGGTGAGTTGTGTCTGGGAGTCGGCCAGTATTGTGCAAAGTGTATCGTCCAGTCCTAACTGCTTTAAAAGTATCAAATCGGTAATTATTTGTCTGCGTATCGTGAAAACCTCCCTCAGGGAAATAACTAGCATTATGAGCCTTACTATAGTTGATGCATTTTGTTGGAAAAATATATTAGTTCATTTTATAAGTTTAATTTTTTTTAAATAATCAGTTTCGAAACCCAATCAAGCTCGTTTTGTCAAACCTAGCCAATGTTGCAGGTTATCACGTACGTGATATCTTAACTCATAAAGTGTCTTCCAATGGCATTAGTAAATATTCACTAATTCAATGCCTTTGCTCAGAGTTTTAACTTAAAAACGTAAAATACAATAAAAAATGAGGCATGGAAAAACACGGTGTCCCCAACTATTACAGGACGTGATACTATGTTTTTCGGTCTGTGGGATTACATTTAAAAATGTGTTTAAATTTCGAATTACAAAATTTAAAAATAAAAATAATCACCTTTTTTCCTAGGTTTTGAGACCGATATTGCCAGTTTATCGAGCTGTTGTGATAAACGATTCTTAAAAGGCTCTGAGTACCGACAATGAATCAGCAGATATTTACAAATATTCAAATAAGCTTCAGTTGTCGCATGTTCAACATTGGCTACGTTTGCATAAACTGATCATGTTAGGTTTTATATCGATCCGTTTTTTGGGGACACAATGTGTGTTTAGCCGCCCTAGACCTAACACACTCGCTAGTTTCCTAACAAAGCTACTTTCAGCCAACGGTAACTTCATTACAAGTTTCCTCGATCGAAAACTGTCTTACTGTACATTGTGCTAACTTCGGGAAAACAAGTTTGTTGAATATCTACATTAATATATGTCGTTATTTCAATTTGGGTGTTATCCTGGAAATCATAAGTTACCTAAACCGTCCTGAATGAGTTAATTTTTGTTTTTTCCCTTCTATTAATCTAATATATATACGGCCGCTTGTGTAACTGATTAAGGATACGAATTCTTTTCTACTTCCAGATAAGCTAGGAACCTGAAATTTGGCACGCATGTTCCTCATTAATTCAAACTACGGGAAAAAATATGAAAAACCACAATTTTAAATTTTTACTCCCTCAAAAAAATTATAAAAAAATCGTTAAAATAAGCCTTTTTCAAACAACTGTTATTTTGAGCTCTAGTGGCCGAACGGATGGTCCTATCGAAAAACAGACTGCACCACGTGTCACGGATTTTTCACGATCTACAACTTTGGTCCTATGACTTTTTGCCCTATCTCGTCTCCTTCACCCTTAGATTGCTGTAGAAATTTCAATTTTCAAAGATTTCCCTTTGGTTTTCCAGCTCCAGTTGGCTTGATATTAATCGTATAGGGCTGAAATTTGGTTCACATAGTTTGTACTGCATATATGTCACAAATCACCAATAATATAATTAGTTCTTAACATAAAAATGCATCTAAAGCTAAAAAATCTTTGAAATTTGCCTCGTAAAACCCACCTGACATGTTTTTTTAAGTTGCTGTTTAATGCAGCTTTCATAACTGCTAATGTGTTTCTTATCGGTAAAAATTATAATAAATAACTTTTATAAATAAATATTCTTTACCAGCAAAGTTGATGTTTTAAGCCTGAAAATACTTCAATCGTATGATTCTTTCATGCGCTAATTGTACTTAAAACAATGATTTTACTTTTAGGTTCTCGCTGTTTTCACTTCAAACCGGCGGTAATGCAGTACGTGCCCAAATCAGATAAAAACTCATCTGGTAGTGTGGTTCTCTGGTTCTGTTTTACCGCGCTTAGATATAGTTCTATTTTACGTTATTGTGAAAATGCAGCTCGTTTGTTTTTGTCGACTTGAAATTTCTCCAATGTTTTATATTTACAATTTTAATATTAGAGCACCCGTCGAAACAAAATATTTGTATTAATTCAACACATCTTTCTCTCTGTTAATGCCCAATTAATATAATGAAGGGTGGTCAGTAAAAAATCTTCCAAACTGGTTAGTTTTCACTAATTAGTGATGGCAAATGCCTGAACAAACTCTATATCAAAAAATTAAACAAAAATCCGATCTTTGTTATTTGTATTATTCAGTTATTTTGTAAGCGAATATTGTAGAGAACGACTCTTAATTTAATGCCATGTTTTCTGACAAAGGTGGTTATCGAAGCAAAAACCTTACTCTTCAGGAAACTCAACGTCCAAAACTCAAAGGGCGGTATGTTTGGTGACTGGAAATCCGAATAATTTAAACCACCAGCGTTACTGAAAATGGCATTAAATAAGGAATATTTTACATCAACATTCAGGTCTCTAACTAATAAATGGCTAACAAAATATGACTTAACTAGTTATCCTATCGAAAAACAAAGATCAATACTGTAATTAAATAAATTTTTCAACAATTTATGTTTTTATTTTCGGATATTTTGCTCGATCTCACCTCTTTCACCCCTAACATGGGCCCTCAAAACAGGTTGTTTGTTATTTTCCTCTTTATCTTTTGGTTTTTTCTTTACTTGTTAGATAATTTTTAATCTTGATTGTAAGTTTTGACATGACGAGAGTCAGTTTTACCATTCAGGTTTACGCCCCATCAAAAGTCATTCGCCACTTTCTTCCGTTTCAACTCCTAAGAGTCCTAAAGTTGAACTTTCATCAAATTTGAACTTTCCTCGTGGGGTTTTCTAATATATTCTTAAATGATAGACCCAAGTTTTGACTTGGTATTACTCAGTGTCCCCGCCCACGTTTAAGCGAAGTCATTGGCATTCTCTCACCCCTTTCAACCCCTACATACAACCAATAAATGAAGCAAATTAAACTATTTTCAAATATTTGCATTGTTATTTCTATACAAATACTTTTGCCTAACCCCCTGGCCCCCGACCCTCTTCCCCTTCAAATAATTAACAACCATCAAACTAGTGGTCCTATCGTAAAACAAAGATCAATACTGTATTTATTTCAATTAGTTTTTCTACAATTTTGGTTTTTATTTTCGGATATTTTGCCCTACCTCACCTCCTTCACCGCTAAAATGGGCCCTGAAATAAATTTGTTTGTAAATTTCCTCTTTGTTTTTTGGTTTTTGTGAGTTTATTTTTTATTTTGATTCAAAGTTTAGACATGGAGAGAGTCAGTTTTACCGCTCAGGTTTAGGCCTCTATCAATGGTCATTCGCCAATTTATTTCGTTTCAACCCCTAAAAGAGTCCTAAAGTTTAACTTTCATTAAATTTGAATTTTCCTCGTGGTTTTTTCTAATATATTCTTTAAATTAGAGACCCAAGTTTGGGATTACTCGGTGTCACCGCCCACGTTTAAGGGGAGTCTTTGGCCATTTCTCACCCCATGCAACCCCTACATACAACCAAAAAATGAAGGAAATGTTTGACATTGTTATTTCTAAACAAATACTTTTGCCTAACCCCCTGGCCCCCGGACCCTCTCCCCGTTCAAATAATTTACCTTCCACAACCAACAACCCCCACCACCAAACATCCTCACGAACCCCAACATACCTTGTGCCGAGAATTCGTACATAGTTTTAATAACTTTCCCTTGCGACTTTTATATCCAAATCCTCCTCACCCGAGGGATTTTTACCCCTCAGGTTTATCAGAGGTCATTCGCCGATTTTACCCCGTTTTAACTTTTAAAATACTTGTCTTAAGTTGAACCTTTATATTTTGAAATTTTCTCTTGTTAAAAAAAATATTATTTGATTGAGAGGCCCAATTTTTCAGAAGGGATTTGTTATTATCATCTCCCATGAATAACCCTAAGTTATTTGTCATTTCTAAACGCTTTCGACCCCTAATCCCGCCAATAAAAGAAGAAAAATCAAGTACTATTCAAAAGTTTGGCAATACTATTTTAAAATAACATTTTTGTCTCACACCTGGCCCGGTGTTATCAGAGGCAAAAGCTACTCGCCAACTTAACCCCATTTCAACTCAATGAAAAAGTTCTCTAAATCTGAACTTGCAATGAGTTTACAATTGCACTGGTGGTTTTTACCATGTTAAGATATCTTGAGGTAGGAATTTCAACCGAAACAATTAAATTAATTTGGTCTTGTGTCTTTTCAAAATCAAAACCCCCTTCTTTGGGACTCATAATGGGAGGTCTGGGGGCGGAGTATTGTTCAACTGCGGGAGAACACAAACGGGGGCCTGGGGGCGGAGCCCCCAGCGAGCGAAGCGAGTATACTACTATAATCACGATAGCGCCACTGTTCCAAACTTCAGTCGCTTACTGTACGTGAAGACCTTTCTCTTATTTTTGAGATGTATTGGCTAATCTACGTAAAATACCTTTGGTTAAACACCTCAAATGTAAAATTTTATCAAGCCGTTATCTAGTCATGACCCCGAAAAGAAAACCCCCCGCGTATTAATATGTCGATTAGTGGCAGGTTTTAAGACAACTTTTATACTTTTTTATGTCATAGTAAAAGATTTCTTTCGTTGTCTATAAAAATATTCAGTACTATGTGATACCTAAATAATATTCGTAAATATATTACTAATAAAACCCGTTTTAAGGGTTTTAAGTACTCAAAAGCATTCTGTTAGTTTATTGAAATACAACTATATAAGTGCGTCATTATATAGTGTAGTCTTAGTTCAGAATTAAAATGATCTCAAATGAATTAAATGTGACCGAAAACTGGAATAATCTTGAGTGGTTAGAGAAATAAATTCTATCTTGTATATTTGAATACTCGTATTTTAGTAACTGTGCAGTGAATGCCAGTAATATAAAAATGATACTTAATGACATGAGATGTAGCTCAAAATTACACGTGTTGACATTGTAACTGTCAACCCAGACGGCAACAACTTCAAAGACATCTCGGAGTGAAAATGTTCAACACGTCGCGGCGTCGGCCGCTGGCAGAGAGTGATGACACAAAGCCAGGCGCTGCCGGCCCCTGGGGAAATCTCTCGCAGAACAAAGTCCTCCATAACAGGACATCGACAGTGGAACATATGAATCCATCACACAAACAACATTTTTCTGTATAAATTAAGAATAACATACTACTATACTGGGCTACGTTTTTAATACTAGGCCTATTCTTAACCATATATCATTTATATTATGTTACACAACCTAATATTTTCAATGTAATTAATGTATTTGCCGAACGTTGAATGATTGTTAGTCGATTTAAGCTTAATATATAAAATTTATTCATAAAAACATTTACAAATAATATTAATCTTGTGCCTACTTATTTCTATCTTTTACCGAGAAAGTCCAATGCACAAAGATGGTTCGTATTGTAGTAATTAGTTTTTTTGTTTGCATACAGCACAAAATCAATAGAGTGTGATTACTACTTTTCACAAGGTTAAGTAATTTCAATAATTATCAATGAAGTTATCTTTTAAATTTTGGTAAAAACGCTTTTATCGCGAGCACCAAAACGACTGGTGAGTGAGAAAGCTGCTTGCGAAATTATTGTTTATTACTTGTTTGAGTAGATGATCATTGTTTAAGTAATAAAAAATTTACACGTAAAAGGATTTGAAAAAGTTATCAAAGCAGTTCACGAAAATCATTTCATTTAGTAATTTCAGCTGAGATTTAGCAGACGATTTGATGAGTTTACAATTTTTTGGCGCCGCCCGCCTTTTTTTGGTGCTCGCGATGGTAAAATTCTTTACTCTTTTAAGTGCAATGTTTGTTTGAATGATTATTTGCTTACTTGCTTGATTACGCCATTCTCGAATTAGGCTTCAAGGATTTCATTCAAAGACTGGAAATACCTCATTTCTGGCTCAAAAATATGTACAATGCAGGTTATTTAGCCGGAGAACATCTAGGAACGTAATGGAAAAATTAACATTTGGCCTTATGAGTTGCCATTCCAGCAACGAATTACAAAAGAAAATGTAAACAAAGTACTCATAAGAACTGTTTGCAAACTACAGTTATCTATGAGAAGTTCAGCCAATGGCGCAAACATTGTAGGGGGCAAAAAATGTTCTTATAAGTATTATAGCACTGAAATGTTTTATAGTAACTGGATGAAGTGGTAAATACGATATAATACCGAATAAGGTTCGTTCCACTTTTAATATAAAATGTTTAAAGCATGTTTATAAACATAATGGCAGTGAAATATGTTATAGTGACTGGATGAACTGATAAATACGAAATAATGCCGAGTGAAGCTCGGTCTACTAGGTACTTTTAATATAAAACGTTTAAAGCATAAGAGTCCTCGACACGAGATATTACAATGAATCTAAGAGAACTTCGCTTAGACCAAGGAAAGGATTGCTTTCAACTAATAAATCTTGACAACATAAAGTCATTATTGATTTTTATTTTTAACTCGAGAAGCAAAGTACAGCCTTGCAAGTGAATGTCTCGGGACGATGGTGAATAAACGAGGCTCCAAATTAACTGCAAGATTGAGACGATATCTCTTCCTTTCGTCTATTTTGGTTGGCGGAAATAATGCTCGACTGTCCTGCAATAAAGTTCTTTCATTAAAATAGATTTTGGTTGGTTAGACTTAAACTATTTTTGTTGATTGAAACAAATTTGAACAGTAAAATTAAAATTTATCACATAAATTAGAATGTAAAACTAAGATTTATTTTGTAAATTGCAGTACATCATAACTCTATTTTTTAACAGGAAACTGAAAGGATAATATCTTAGTTAAGTATCTATTAATTTATTATTCAAGGGTAATCCTTTATCAACAATTAACTTCCCCTGAAGAAAAATGTAAATTTTGTTCAAGTTCCAATCAATCTATTTAACACTGTCCCAGTTCCAGAGACTGTCATTTCAAAATACGATTTGCGAAAGGAAAACGCGTTATCCTTAATTGCTTAGGCTCTGCTCGGTCAGTTAACGAATGTAAGTCCGCAAAGGTGTGTCCCTATTGTAGTGAGAAGCATCGTGCACCGCTCCACTTACCTCGTTACCCGAACTTTCTCTCCGAGTCAACGGCAGGCTCTGGTAAATAACAAAATATTACCAAGTCTCCTATGTTGTCAGAAGTCTGATAACATTCTGTAGTGGTACTCTTCCAAGCGGAAAATTGTTCTGATAGACCCACTTCTACTATATTATTATGCACCACTATGGTGCACGCAACCGCAAGTGGTAATTCTATAGTTATCTGAGTTGCTGTCGATTCAGCCTCCATGATCTCTTGTATAACTGAGGAAGCTGCTTGCCAACGCTCAGCAACGAGACAGTGATGTTAACTTTTTTAAGCAATGTAAACGCTCACGTAAAAGGTCCTCAGATGAATACAAACAGATTTTTGGCCTCCCTCGTGTCACATTAAAACCAGAGAGTTATCGAAGTTAAACGTATCCGCCTTAAATGAAACCCAAGTGGTCAACAGTCCCTGGTAATTTTGGATTGAATCACTTCTAACTTACCTCTAAGGCGTTCTTTGTAACACTCGCCAGGTTCGGTTTTAGAAGAATTATCTGCACTAACTTTGAATCTAACTCAGTAGGGGATTCCTCAGAGCTAGAAAATATAAGGGAGGCACAAAAAAGCAAAACTACACTAACAAATTTGTTAAGCTGGCATCTCATCAAAGAGGTCTACGGGGAAGCGCCACACTAAATATGAGCGATTGGCAATCAATTCCTCATATTTGAATAACTTGTAACCTTGTCAACTCGGGTGGAAGCCACGCTCAACTCACGGCCTCTCACATCAACCTCACCTGATCCGAGTGAACTCAATATTGTTACCCCTGAAGACGTTCTGGTAGCTGACATACTCCTTACATCTTTAGAACAAAATTGAACAACACACAATTGAACAAGTTTTCAAGATGGCAGCTGATTCAAGTGATCGAACAGTGTGTTTGGAAGATATGGAAAACGGAATGTTTACATACTCTTCAACAAAATCGACCAAAGAAACATCCAAGTTGGATAAATTGTCCTAATTCAAGACGCAGATGAGTCCCAAATGACGTGGAGATTAGGCCGAGTGACCCCTATTACGCTGGTCCTGATGGTCTCGTTAGGGCTGTACAACTACACACCATTAAGGGATCAATTTATTGACAATTACAAAAATCTCACTCTCTCCTTCGATATGAGTGATATCTTACTTAAGTTGTTGTGAACCAAAGTGGTTTTAGATTTGTCTACTTTTAAAGAAAAAACCAAAAAAGGAATCTGAGATAAAAAAAAGTTTTGTTTTCAATCATGTATCAAGTGTCTTGTGAAGGAAAATTAGATTTCCTGAGAAGTACAAATTGATCCCAAATTTAAACCTTATTATCCCGGGTTCAACCGGGATTTCCAGCTAGCTTTTAATATACCCATAAAAAATTAAACAAGTTTTTTACATATATGAATTAACAATACTTTTCAAGAGAAATTAAATCACCAAATCAAGATTAATTTAATTTATTTGGATAAAGTACTGAAAAATACAAGCTTAAAACTTAAAATACTGTATTTAAAAAACTTAAAAAGAAATTTGAGTATTGCATGTTATCATTGACTTTATACCCAAAAGGACACTGCTCGTGTTTATGTATGTTCTGAAGCCAGAAAGTGAATACTCGCGAAATTAGTTCGGCACTCGTCACTAGACATTGCGCCAGCCGTGGCGTTTCTCGTGAAAGATTCGAATCCCTGAAATTGGTATTAAATTGTAAAGTTTTTTAAGGGTAGAAGCTCTCTAATAAATCCTCAGAACAAAAATTATTAAAGATTACCGATACATGACTTTTACAGTTAAAATTTGGTGATTTACAAACTTTTGGGCACTTCATTTATGTTATTAGGCCCTTCCTAAGTTATTGTAAAAATTCAGGTTTAATTATAAGTTATCAACATTTAGGATTGAATCGTGGATAAAGGGAGAAAGTACGGCTAAATGCGGCCGGAGCCTGAATGTGCAATGTTGGATTATTCCATCAATGTTCGAACACCTAAAGAACTTGTCGCATGAAACTTCCCGGCTTTAAACTCGAAGAAACTTTGCTAAGACTTGATTAAATTATTTAAACATTTCACTTGCAGAATTCCGCTCTACAACCGAATCTTCCTCTTGCAGCTAAGAAAATATTAACGTAAATGTAGTAACGTTGTCGTCATACTATCATATATTTAATTTCGTAAGGCGATTCTTTGCTTCAAAATTGTGGGCGTCTGGCAAGTCGCTGAAGGATGGGAAAGGGCTCAAATTAAAGGTCTCTATTCCGTGATGGCGGGAAAAATAATGAAATTGCTTAAAATTCACCGGAAAATGAGAAATAACGGTAATGTTGCTGCCATTTAAAAAGCATTCAGATATAAAAACATCAGTTTTGTTTACATAAAACAAGTGATGCTGATACTTGATTGAAAACCATGTAGTAGGCTACATATTAATATAAGGTAGAATGAAGGTATTTTGTACAATAATAAATATGGATTGTTTGAATTTTCCCTCCTCAGGGGCTCTCAGCCCCTTCAAGCCACTAGTAAAAATGATTTCTGTATAGTTTAAATTTTTCTTCTCCTCAACTAAGAAACATAGCGGGACCCAGACTTGTCGTAAAAACCTCTTCCTTCAATGTCTCAGTATGTTTGTAATCGTACAAGTGTTGTTTGTTCCTATGATCAATAAAATTATAGTAAGATGATAGCATGAGGTAGCAGAAAATGAAAATGAGGCGGATCATCAGGCTTACATTTTACTGAGAGAAGATTATGAAAGCAATGAATTTTGTTTTAATTAAGTGCGATTAAGGTTGAAAGTGTTAATTAAAAGGCGTAATCTAAGAATAACATTTTTATTTAAGGGTTATAAACCGTTTTAAGTAACTGTCACGGATACCTGGTAAATGCATTAAATTGTTGTTACGTCATTAGTTCAGACCTGAGGATTAATCGGTCAAGTTCGAAACCATTCAATGGCTGGGCATGGTGTTTTTTTTTTCAAATAGTTTTAGGACTTTTTTATTTGTAAAATTAAAAACATATAATTTTGGGTTGCAAGCATAAAGCTCAATACGTTGCTCTATATTAACCCCATGAGAAATAAAAAAAACCGTAAAATCGCATTATTTTTTATGATTTTCAACAAGATGGTATTAGGTTTTTACCCACTTTGCATTTGTGTTGTAGCAAATAATTTAAGGTTCTTAATCCGGTCAAATTAAGGAAAATAACATAAGGAGACTTAAAAATTGAGGGAAGAGCTTTTTTAATGTGATTCTTCTAAAATATTAGTGTTTTAACATATCTAACGTTGGCAAATTCGGACCAAGGGAAACCCACTTAAATCATGTTTGAAAATGGCGGCTCTTCTTAATATACGAAATTTTTTTTAAGTCACTCAACTGCGTTTTTATTGACGTTTCTTAGGGATATTGGTTCGAAATAGACTTTGGACCGGCGTCTATCATGTTGGCCGGTTGTTTTTTTAAATTTTGACAGGGTACTCATTTTTGGCCGCTATCTTGAATTTGCTATATTGGATATAATTTTTTTCAGATGTATGGTGTTTTGACACATCATTGTGAAGTAGATTTGTCCCCAGAACACAATGCTGAAATCCGTTAAACAATTTTCGATTTGTTAAAAACATGTTAACCCAAAGTTGACCCTATACATTACTTATGAACATTTAATAATTTGAACATACATCAGTGTTCTTACAATACTGATAAATTTCAAAACCTAATAAAACCTTTCATGCAAACGTAGCCAATTTTTCAGACGTTCGTGTGATATCTGAACTCATAAAGTTAACTTAAATGTTTTTTATAAATATCTGCTGACTTACTGTCGTTACTCAGTGCTCTAAACTTAAAAAATGTAACCTAAAATAATTGCGCACAACAGTTATTATGTGATTTTTTAACTTTATTTAACTTGTAATTATAATTTTAAACATACAGTGTGTAAAAAAAGTCCGTCCCCCCCACCTTAATTTTTTTGTTTGTTAAGACAAACGATTAACCTTTGGGGAATGATACTAACTCAACCCTAATTATTTTTAGACGTTACCAAAATTTTTGAGTGTCCCCCAAAAATGGGGGATTTTGGGGGCAACTCAAAATTTTCAATGCAAACCCCTTTTGAGTGACCCCTCATTTTAAAGAGCTTTCAGAAATTAGATGAATGGTGAAAATTGGAGGTCTCTAACGTGTTTCTATCCAAATTGACAGCTTGTCAAAGTTTTGAATACATCACATCCTTTAAACCTGGCGTCTAGGACGTTTGGAGTTTTAATTCACCTTTGGTGATGTAAAAATGAAACGAGCCTGGGAAAAATGTTATTTGATGAAAAAGTAGTCTCTTTTGATGGTATTTAAAATTTTGAGTGTCCCCCAAAAATGGGGGATTTTGGGGGCAACTCAAAATTTTCAAATGCAAACCCCTTTCGAGTGACCCCTCATTTTAAAGAGCTTTAAAAAAATTGGCGATTGGTAGAGGTTGGAGGTCTCTAACGTGTTTCTATCAAAATTGGCAGCTTGTCAAAGTTTGGATACGACTCCAAAAAACTTTGACAAGCTGTCAATTTGGATAGAAACACGTTAGAGACCTCCAATTTTCACCATTCATCTACTTTTTGAAAGCTCTTTAAAATGAGGGGTCACTCGAAAGGGGTTTGCATTTGAAAATTTTGAGTTGCCCCCAAAATCCCCCATTTTTGGGGGACACTCAAAATTTTGAATACCACCAAAAGAGACAACTTTTTCTTTTAGTAAAACTTTTCCTAGGCTCGTTTCATTTTGACGTCACCACAGGTGAATTAAAACTCCAAATGCCCTAGACGCCAGGTTTCAAGGATGTGTGGTATTCAAAACTTTGAAAAGCTGTCAATTTGGATAGAAACACGTTAGAGACCTCCAATTTTCACCATTCATCTACTTTTTGAAAGCTCTTTAAAATGAGGGGTCACTCAAAAGGTGTTTGCATTTGAAAATGTTGAGTTGCCCCCAAAATCTCCCATTTTTGGGGGACACTCAAAATTTTTGGTAACGTCAAAAAATAATTAGGGTTAAGTTAGTATCATTCCCCAAAGGTTAATTATTTGTTGTAACAAACCAAAAAATTAAGGAGGGGGGGACGGACTTTTTTTACACACTGTATATTTTTAAGTTTAGTCCCACACACCGAAAAAATATATTAGCCCGTCCTGGAATTGTTGGGGCCAGCGTGTTCGGCCTGGCAGACCTAATTCTTCATTGCATGCAACGCTTTTAATTTTAACACTGTGAGCAACAACTATTTTGGGCGGTATGAGAAATCTTTTTTAAGGCTGAAGGACCACCTCATTTCATATAAAATAAATGAGGAACATAACAGATAGAAAGGTTTTATAAAATCACCTACATTATTAAGGTAATTGAAATAAAGAATTATTAGTACATTACAATGACTAATTTATTGGGTAATAGAACAAAGGGGAAATATATTAGACACATTTTATTGTTGAAGTGTTGACATGATAATAATTATGAGAATTGTTTATAACACAATATACAGAAATATAGTTCATTTTAAATCTCAACACAATGTTCATTGATGAATTGGAGTGGACCCACCCAGGGTTAATGCCAGTTTCAGAAAAGTCTTCAAATTCATTAGGTATTTTCGATGCAATATTATTTTGTAGCATTCAAGAGTATTTCATGGTATCTTCTCTTCATTTCGTTCACCACTCACACAACACTTTTTATTACCATGTCAACCAGGGAAAACATAAAATAAAAGGAACATTTGATAGAATCATTTATAATGTCATATTGGTTAAACAGGGATTCTGGGAAATAGAATAAGGGATTCAGGTAAAAAGGAAATAGAGGAAATTAATATAAATAATAAATGGAAATAAAAATATAAAACAAAAACTATAAGAATGTGATGGTGAAAACTCATTGTGTCTCAACAACGACATTGAATCAGTGGATATCTACTAATGACATTGGAAGAAACTTGATTGGTTTAGGTATCTCGTGGCCACATGTAAAGTTGGCTGCGTTTGCCTATACGGGTGGTATTACTCGAGGTTTGCCTATACGGGAGCTTTTGAAATCGATAAGTTTTTTTTGGGGGGGGGGGGGGCAGGTGTATTATTTTTGACAAATTTGTTTCCCAAATTTTTCTTGTTAAAAATTATGCACAAAAAATATTGTGTAAACTATTTTCTCCACAGGTATGGGGAAGGGAGGAAGTTAAAATCGAATTCACGAAAACAATTCTGTTTGATAGATTTACCTATTCAATTTTGAGATAACATTTTCACTATTTCTTGCCTCACTTAATCATTAATTCGTAACATTTTTAAATTGACACATCTCATTCCAAACGCAACATTTACGTACAGTAGGGTTGAGGTTGCGAAGTCAACTTACATATTATGGAAAACAAGATGAGGCGACAGGAAATGACACAAGTTAAACTACTTCACAGTCACTTCATTAGAGGCAGGCTGGAGTCTTGAATATGATAAGTTTGTTTTAATCCCTTATCCTTTGGCTTTAATACTAAATATATACAGGGTCATAAATAAAAAATTAAGAAGATCGCTTATGTCTGATAAGCATGTATTATCAACCTAAAATGTCTCTTTTTCTCATAGAATTAAAAAGTACTATACGGTATCAGAAATCTGAGACATAATTTACCTTTACCTACAATTTAATTTTAAAAGTTTACTTATCATTTTAAACCTGATTTTCACAATCATTTAGGTGGTCTCATTTAATAAGGTGTAATAAGGATTGTAAGCCACAAATTATTTTAAACTCAGTCGTTACAGCCATGAATGGATAATTAAAAAATACTCTTACATTTTCAAAAATTAATATTCTTGATAATGTGTATTCAATGTTGCACCCCTTTGCAGCAGACCTGTTAATTCATTCATCGTCTTTGTCAGGAAAGAATGGGCTCAGAAACTTAATACTGTACATGCCGATTCTAGCTGTACATACCGCTGAAAAATAAGAATATTCTTAACATTCATCGTAGTTAATCATTTACATATAACACCCACTGGATTTGTTTAAAGTTTTTTCAAGTTAAACCTTTTTAGAAATGGTTTTCAAGGATGCATGTATTTTTTTTTAATGCGTGGCTCTACATTGAAACCGGTTTTGAGTAAATCTACCTCTGTTATTGCTTGAAGTTTTGTAGTGGGGGAGGTTTAGTGAGTCGGTGGCGCAGTTGGTAGTAGCGCACTCGGCCCCGGTTCTGTGGCGGCAGCGTCGCAGGATCGAGTCCCGATGATGCCGCATACTTTTAGCAGTACTGTTCATCCTTGTACTGTACCGGCTCACTCCTTGGGTTTGCTTGATAACTTCCACGCACAGGCCTGAGGCCCATGTGGGGGGCAAATGCAAGGTAAAAAGAGGCCGCCACCCTCTTAAAAAAAGGTAAATCTAATGCGTCATGTAGTCTGAAAAAAAGTTACAGTAAAATTATATATAGTTTATTCCGATGGCACCAGTAATTTTCTATTTTCACTATTTAATTTCTTGAATCATGTTTTGGAACCAAAATCAGGCATTAATTGGGTTTTATATTAATGTGTTTATATAATTCTGATGATGACTTATTTACAAAAACTCGTTGAAAAACTCGTTGGAATCGTTCGATGTCCAATCACCAGAATTAAAATCATGAGAGTTACTAATTAAAATTCAATAAAATGTATTTTAGGTTACATCAAAAAAACTTTTACCTTTTCTGCATTTTCATATTTTTTTCAATATTTTGCTCGGTTATTTAACTGTTTTTGAAATTAATAAAAACACTGATTGAAATTAGTAATTAATTTTATAACTTTTATATTACAGTAAAACCTTGATAGTTCAATTTACACAGACACTTTGTTTATTTCAATGACTGGACAGTCGACAAACATACAAAGCCTACACAATATTTTAACTAATAATATTTATTTTGGTACAACCTGTAGTTTTAATGTTTTTATTAATGTACAATCCAATAATACTAATGGAAGTTCCTTATACAACTACATTTGAATATTTACGCATACCGGAAGTTCAATATGTCTCGATATATATCATGAGTCTACTGTATTTTTATATGACTATTTTTACTATTTAATTAAAAAAATAGTAAAAAATGTAATTAGGATGTGTTTATCCTCCTAATTTTGAGCTGGGATCCTGCAATCAAGCCATTCTGCCCCAGTTTGCGTCGGAGTGCAACACAATTTCATTGAACGTAACTAAATTAACAGGTGAACCCCTCGTGAGGGAAAAGCAAATATGAAATCATTAAGTGGGTCAACACGGCCCAGTTGTAAATGTACAGGATCGACAAATTTCACTGTCAAAACTTCGCTCTCAGTTAATTGTACTAAAAAACGATTCGTTTTCAAAAACTACTTTATTGATAGAAATTAACTCGAACTTAGAAAATCTAATTGTAAGTCAATGGAAGTAAACTAATTATAAAATGAGTAGATTAATTTTATATTGTTAATTATGTTTTAAGTCGGTACATGATTGGGAGCTGATTGACAGAAGTTGTTATAGTAACCTTGGCTTTCGCTGATTTTACTTTAGTCGTTGCTTGGTTACCATTTATTGTTCTTCCGTAGAAACAACCAAAACGTTAAAGTTGAATCACCGACGCGACGTTTTGTCTTGTCTAAGCTAAGTGTGGCAAAAAATAGCGTACGCACCTCGACAGAAAGGATATTTCAGCTCTTGATCGGTTCTAATCTTCGACTTCGTCTCGAATTTGAAACACTATTTATTTCGAAACCGGAAAACCTCATTTTCGCCCCTACGTGCGATATATGTCATACAGTACCCCTCGGATTATCCGGATTAATGTGGCGGAACACCGATCCGGATAACAAAAAATCCGGATAATTCGAGGTCATTACAATATCGCCTAAATAGCGATCGCATACCTTAGCCCCTGTTAAATTGATGCTGCAAACTGCGTATCAAGCCTATGAAACGTAACTCAAAATTTATTACAGTAACTCTTCTTAAGAAATAACATAACACCTCAAATGAGAGCAATGGCAAAAACTCGCAAAATAGCCATAGGCTACGCCTTTGTTGATTACTGCTAGAGCCCCAAGTAGCAATCCAAAAACCGCGTTCACGAAAATGCTGTAATGTACTGTTTAGGCAATGCGGTTCCTTCAATTAATGTGAATCCAAATGTATTGCATTTGCATTTTATTTTAGCAGGTGCATTTCACCCGTAAACTCGCTAAAATCATGTTTTTGCCGTGATATTTATTTTTTCATTTCCTCGGATGGACCGGTCCGGATAATCCGGGAACCGGATAATGTGGGGTCCGGATAATCCGAGGTGTACTATATACATATTTATCATTGTAACAAACAATGAAGTTTGTTAACAAGTCAAATATGAACAAACTATAACCGATCAGATAGTTTAGTGTAAAGAGTCGGGTTTTGTTTCCCGGAGCGCCAGACCAATGACTCACCAATGATTGATGCTACAACAAAGGGCCCAATCTATATGACTTTAAACAACAAAGCGCTGGCTGCTACAGTTACTGCGGATAGTTATCGGCTCGATAAAAGGGTTCGATGGGTAAACAACTTTAACTAAGTAATGATTGTTTATAAAAGCAATGGCTTTTAACGAGTATTAGTTTAATTTTGAAGAGTTACCTCATTTATGTCTTCAAGTTTTACTAAGTGAAGTTATGTTCTAAACAATCATTTAGTTTTAAACTAAAATTATAGTTAGTAAAATAATTGTTTAGAAACAAAAAAATCAAAAAGTATATATTTAAAAAACTAGCTTTGAAAAAATTGATTCAATAATCTTTCAGCCTCTAAATACCAAGCAAAGATGTTTTAATTTACTTGTTACCTTTAATACAGTCTTAATTCTTTTATCCTTTTTAACACATAGTAATGTGTTTGTGTTTGGTACTGCTTCACTACCATTTAGAATCATTATGTGAGGGTGAACCATTTACTATTTAAGTAATCTAAAAGTTACCTGAAATATCGAATAGTCTCGAGTTGGTGCGAAATAGACATCTTATTTTTGTGACATAATGTTGCTTTAATTGTTATTCCTTGAATTGTTATAGTTTCTTAAAGGTGAACAAATTCTTATCTGTTTTTGCTTGAAAGTAAATTAAATCATTGACAACTAAACGTTTTCAACTATTAAGAATTGATAATCACCCTACGTTCATCCTTCATTCATGTTTTAGTTAAAATACGCAGCCAGTGCTGCCTCCCGGTCTTTAGAGATATTTAGGTATATTAGCGAATTTCCCCTATAGGGAAGAAGCTATTACCGTAGGTCTCATGGTAAGATCTAAGCCCGGGACCACTATAACTTTTAGTTTTGGGGCCCCCAGAAGCCAAAAACACTATTCGTTCAAAATTTTATATATATATGTGTCTGTGAGCACGATAGCGCTCGCAAAAATGGTCCGATTGGAATGAAATTTGGCACAGACGTGTAAAGTAGTCATTATTCGGACGAGTTCGTAAACCAGCCCGATCGGACCATTGGAAGGGGGGGTAAAGGGGGATAAACCCCCCCAAAAATGTGTTTTTTTGAGTTTTTTATATAGAAAAATAAATTTTATCGAATTTTTGTTGGCACCATTGAATTCAGCTCGAAAAAACAAACAATTTGGTAATTTGAATCATTGCTCTATGTCCATTGGTTGCCAAGATATTGAAAGTGGTAAACACAGTACGTTGTCCCAATGTTAACCTTATGGGAAATAAGTAAAATTCTATATCTCGCTTATTTGTCAACATATCTTGATAAAACTTGGTAAATAGCTTCTTCTAGCTCAGATCTACTAAATATTGAATTGTAACCAGCCAGTTTTAATATACCTGTAGCAGCAAACCTGCATACTCATTCCCCATGTTATTCTTATGGAGCTTACCAAAACATGTTGAATCTCGCTATATTGGATTAAAATATGTTATTTTGCATTTGAAATTCGCTGAGTATGCAGGTCTGCTGCAACGGGGGAATTATTTTTCTTTATTCTTTTGTCCACAATGTTTTTTTCATCTTTTATAATAAACATCACATGCCAATTTTATAAACATCTGTTGTAGATATTACTGCAAGAGGTATTAAAGCTGCATGAAAATATACGGAATTAAATTGTTTTAATCCGTTTCGTGGTATTTAAAGTAGTGTAAAAAATTCGATTTTTCCAAAAAGTAGTTCCATAAAAATTTGAATACCTATTTTGTTTCCTCAACTTACTATCCTTCGAAGTGAAAGCCGTTCCCAAAGAGCGTGCATTGCGCGGGTGTGGCTCCTGCGGTAGTGACGTCACGGCACTCGACTGTAGAGCCTCTCGTCTTGTCTCCCCTTTAATGACCTCTTCGTTAACCAATTACGACTGGGTTTCTTTGACGGACTGCACAAACAATGCTATTGGCTACCAGTGAAAGTGTATATATATATTAAATCATTTATTTATTATTACGAAGTTAAAACCGTTTCCTAGTATATTACCTTATTTTTTCTCTACACATAACCTATCTTCGTAACATACTTAATGGTTAATTTTTTAAACGTTTCATTTTTAAGTACCAACTAATACACGCATTTGTTGAATAGCATAACATGTTTCCAAGTCAAACGAGGTTCGATTGCCAAAGTCATCTGGCTTTCCTCCATCTGGCAAAGCAGTCGCGGCGTAGAATGGCAATCTTTGAATAGCAATCATGGACTCGGGTAACAAAACCCGGTTCATGTTTATTAAATACATTACACGCCTATAGATGCTTATACCGCCCAATCAGACTTAATAGTTTGGAGGTAGAGGATATCACTCAAATTGCAAATGGTAGGAGGAAATGCTGTATCACGTTATACCATGTAATACAAAACATGTGAGAAAATTATAAAAGATTTTACTAAAGCCCTAAGTGTCAGAAGTAACCCTCTCAACAGTTCATAAAATTAATATTGCTTCAATCCAACCGTTCCTTAGGCCATAATAATGCGTTCACATTAACAATGAAACAGAAACATTGTCGTCTATTATGTGCCAACGGTTCCTTCTTGTCAGTTTAATTTAAAATAAGCTTTTATTGAAATGACATTGATGCACTGGCCAGTTGTATACTCGGCCAATCAGAATTTCAGCTCAACCTGCCGATAGGCCAACGTCAACATTCAGGATAATGGCGTCATGTTAATGCAAATTCTATGCGGACGTGTATTTGCTGAGCAAAAACAACTTCATCATCTGCTCTTGTATTTAAGGTAACACTTTACACTTACCTGATTATTTTTGACGTAATTTACCATATAATATCTTATACGCTTTATTTGTGCGTCCATGTTATTATTTGAAAATTTCAAGTTTATAATATTGAGTTGTTAGCGTAAAATATTACATATATTTAATAACTGTCATTCTAAGAAGGCTATCCAAACTATTGAGGGCATAATTCAAATTAAACATAAAAGCTCGATTAAAAATAGTTAGTTGTCTGAAATAAGTTTAAAGATGATTTCATGTTATGTTATTAAGAACATGACGCACAATAAAATTTGGAGCTACATGTTTTCGTTTCGAAATTCTAAAGATAATTACAAACAAGATGAGAAAATGCTATATCGTACGGATAATTACAAACAAGATGAGAAAATATAATTACAGACAAGATGAGAAAATACTATAGCGTACGGGAGAATTTTCGCAATCCCGGATCTCATCGCAAAGACGACAGATTGCACGAAGACATTAATCGGAGGAAGAAAGATAAACGTGTTGAAGGGTATTATGAGAAACTTCATAGGAATATAAAGAAAACCTGACCCCCGGACAGCTTAAAAATGTCAGAGGTAAAGATGGTCTTAACAGATTCAATCAGAAAGGGAGGCAGACGCACAAGCTGATGAAAGAAACAATCTGAATAGAGGAAGAATGGAGAGCCTTCGAAAAAGTGATCAAGCATAAGCTTACTGAAATCAACCTACTGTGCAAAGCTGTTTATTTGGACCATTAAGCATACAGTTGCCAACCAAATATACGTAGATTATATTGAACTACCACTTGTACTAATTGGCAAGATGGTCAACATTTGTAGTTATTGCATAGAAAAGAAATTCAAAAGGGTAACGCAACATATATGTATATGCTGTTCGAAAGGGAATATAAAATTGCCACCACCAAATATGCCAATTCCAATTTCCTCGAACAAATGTATTGAGAAACACGAAAAAATAATAAGTATTTTTTATAAAAGATTATTCGTTATAATGTGTATTGCTTCCACATGACGCCCTTTGCAGGTACGATCACAGCCCATTTATTTTTTTAACACAGCGAAGCGGGTTACCATCAGCAGCTAGTTAAACATAAAAGCTCGATTGAAAATAGTAGTCTGAAATAAATTAAACGATGATTTCATTTCAGTTATGAAATATAGTATTAGTATTAGAGATTTCAGAAAACGTAATTCTGTTCTAAAATTACTAATCGTTAATTACGACCGTATATGTCGGGAAGAAATATGTTTCTGCGATCCACATAAAGTTTTCTTCACAACGAACAAAGGTAATTTAAATTTTGCTCTTGAACAAATAACTGCCGGCTAGTCAGTGGCAGGGCCAAAGATATAAAAGAGGGCTGAATCATTTCTTTGATCTTTTTTGAAATGCCGACATATGATCTCAGTGACGTAGTTAGTTTGACATCAAGTGCTGCCTCCCGTTGGATCTTGAGACAACTAATGTAAATGTAATTTATACGCTGTATGAACAGCTGACTTTAATTGATACTGCATGTTTATCACAACAAAGTTGGTTGTTATGTGTATTTTTATTTACAGTTTTGATTTTTATAAATAAAAGTAAACGGATATCAGGAATTATCTTTAAAAATGACTAACTTTTTTAATATTTTTATTTTAACTACAGTTTTAGTTTTTGCAGGATTTAAATTGTGCTCGTACATGTTACAGTTTCAGTTTTTACAAGATTTGAATTGTGCTCGTAAATAATGTAACATAAATTTTAGTGATTAACCCGCTTCGTTGGGTTGAAAAATCTTATGAAGGCCTAAATAGTAGCCCAAAAGATGTAATTTGGAAGCAAGAATTATAACGTCTAATGTAATCTAAAATTCAATATATTATGATGTTTCTCCATACATATTATATTTGATAAAGCCGGCGGTGGCATATTTGGTGGTAGCAGCCTTATTTTCCCTTTCAAACAGCACATAATATGCGTTTTCTTTTTGAATTAATCTTTGTGCTATGCAATAACTAAAAATTTTGTCCATCTTGCAAATTACTACATTCGGGTGTTCAATACAATCTACATTTTATTGGAATAATGTGTACTTTACAGCCAAAATCATAGTTCCTTGTCCTTTTGTAAATAGCTTTTAAACTGTTTAATTTACTTCAGCTTCTTCTGTTTAATCCCTTTTTCGAAGGTTCTCCGTTATATCTCTGTTCTGATTATTTCTTTCATCACCTTGTGCGTCTGTCTCCCTTTCTGTTCCAAATCTGCTACGACAGTATTTCTTGACGTCGCTGTGATATACCCTTAGATGTGTTTCTTTCTTTTCGTAGTTTCATTTTTTCTTGCAATCGTTCATTTACGTGATAAGATACGGAATTTTAAACATTTTCTCCTACGTTTTGACATTTTTTCGTCTTATTAACTACTATCTTTGAATTTAAAAACAAAAAATACGTAACTCTACAGTTTAGTGCACTTCATGTTTTTTAATAACATAAACTAACAGTAAAAATTTACTAAATAATTGAAAACGTAAATAAAACACATTTTCTAAATAAGACTGTATTCACCTGTTGTACAAAAACAATTGTAGGTGCTGCATTCTGTTGGCAACCACTTTAACCACGGTTACCTTTTCAAATTAAACCATGTGTTTTGATATAAACAAATAAAACCTCAAGTACTCACAAAATCCTTGACATAGGTCCCTTTCAGACGATCCTGTACCTACACCCAATAAGATATCAAAACCCAACCACCATAGTGCAGATCATGAGATTCCAAGCTTTAATTTGATACCAAGATCATGGGTCTACGACGTGTAGTTTTGGCTGTAGCACTAAATATACCAACACACAACTCTTCTTTTATATATATATATATATTGATTAGGATGAGTTGTGCTGTGATATCGTTTAAAAATCATTATCGAAAAACTAAACGAAGTGACCACACAGTTATATATCACCGTTTTCCTTTCAGAGATAAAGAAAGATCAAATCTTTGGTTGGTTTCGTGCAAGCGGAGTGACCCAATGAATTTTAAAACTGCTTTTGTATGCAGTAGTCATTTTTCCCCTGAAGACTACGTCGACGACATCTAAAATAGGTTATTAGGGCTCCCGCAAAAACTGATATTAAAGCCGTCTGCTGTCCCTACACTGAATTTACCTAATGCAGACATCGGAAAGGAAATCGTCACAAAAAACAATAGTGATCAAATTATACAGCACGATGTTCCATCTGTGAAAGAGCCTCTTCAAAATAACGAAGAGGGAATAGTTAAAAATGATTGCAAAACACTTCCAGAAAAAAGACGTAGTATTCCAAATTCATTAGAAAGTATCTGGCCAGCTATTCCGAAGGAAAGGAAGATAGAAACATTTGTATCCGAAAATGTAGATCAAAATTTGTTACGAAATGTCTAATTCCGTTTGTGTGAGATGTGAGACCCTGATGGATGAAAATGAAAACCTTAAAGTTTCTATAAATGAGTTGCAGAATAAGTTGAAACAAATGAAGAAAGAACACGATCTCTTGTACAAAGCTTTCACAAAAAAAAAGAAAACAAATTCGAGAACCTTAAGACGACATGCCCAACGAGTAAGAACCCTAAACAACAGTCTACGTTCCTGTAAAAACAGCGTCAAAATAATCTTAACGTATCTAACTTCCTTTCAAAATTATTGTCCCCCTCACAAATTAAGATTTTGGCTTCCAAAGGTAAAATTACAAGGTGGACAAGTGAAGACATTTAACGAGCCGTAATGATAAGGGTGATGTCCCGGAAATCGTACGATTTTTGGAGAGAGAAAATGGAATTTCCGTTGCCATCAGCATCAACTCTTAGACGGTGGTGTGCTAAATTTTCTTGTCGTCCGGAACTTTTGCATAACGTTTTCACTCTGATGTCTAATTGTACTGAAAATTTAACCGAGCTAGATAAATACTGCGTATTAAGTTTTGATGAAATGCACATAGCCAGTAAGGTTATGTACGACGCTGGACTAGATCAAATTCTTGGCCCATTCTCAAAAGTCCAAGTTGTAATTTTAAGAGGTCTGTGCAATAAATGGAAACAACCAGTATATTTCGATTTCGTCACGACCATGAATAAAGATATACTGTTTTGAATTATTAACCGTGCCCATCAAGCAGGATTCAAAGTTTGCGCCATAGTATCTGACTTAGGAGGATGTGGTACATTGTGGAGAGAGTTAAAAATGTCACTAAAAAAACGTCTTTTGCCAATCCTTCAGATAGTGAGGGAAATGTGTGGGTGTTTGCTGATATGCCCCACTATCTGAAATTACTAAGGAACCATTTCTTAGACGAAGGTCTTATACTAAGTGACGGTACTGAGGTCGATGTACAAATTTTAAACGAAGTCATGAGTAAAGATACGAGAGAGATAAAATTAAACCACAAACTTGACCCTCCATTTTTAATTCTGTAAGGAAATGAGCGTCAGCGCGTTGCCCCGGCAGAGGCAGTATTTTCAAGGACCACGTCAAAAGCTATAAAAGATTTAACAGGAAACAACAGAGTGGCCGAATTTGTTGAGTTAATTGACTCTTATACTGATGTAAGACACTTTTCCCAACCGCTTACCACCCAATGAGGGCTTCTTTTGGCATCGAAGAATATTACTATACTCAAAAGAAAATTTTGGAAAAAGTTGAAGAATAAATGGCTGGCTTAAGAGTAAAAGGTAGGCAATCGTTATTGCCATTCCAAAAAGGTTTCATTATATCTATAATTTCGTTGACTGGACTGTTTGAAGATATGAAACAAGCAGGATTGAAGTACATAATGACATCTAGATTAACTCAAGACGTCCTTGAAAGTTTTTTGACCAAATTCGAGGGGCTGGTGTTTTTGCTGACCATCCAACGGCATCAGAGGAGATCTCTCGGATTAAAAAAATAATTCTTTCTAACAAAATACCTAAGCCTTCGCCAAAAGCCAACATCGAAGCAGCGGAGGTTGATAGCAATTTGGACACATATTTAACGGCTGAACTCATCCAATCCGCCTTCTCTCACGAAGATATATTGGATATCGAGAATTTGTCAGAAGAGGATGAGTATGACAACTTAGGCCTTCCCGAATGTGTAACGAGTGCCGAGAGAGCTTTGCGGGACACGCCGTCGGAAAAAAGCTGGATTGAGGAGGAAGCGCTTTCATACGTGGCGGGATACATAGCATTTAAATGTAGGCAAAAAGATCCATCTCTTGGAACTATGACTAGGAATCTTCCTGATAAAAATTTAAATAAAGAAACATGGCTGAAAACATTATCTTTTAGGAAACTGACTGTACCCTCTGATCAGTGGAAGAGGACGATCCATGAATTCGAAACTGTTTTCCTGGATTATCATGGTGATGGGGATAGTTTCTGTAAAGAAAAGGATGTCATAAAGAATCTAAAATCTGTTTTAACGGAAAAGTACCCTCATGTGTGCCCACAAGCTGTACACCTGTACTCAAGAGTGAGAACATTTATAAGAATAAGGAGCATTAACAAAATGATATACACTAAACGAGGTGAAGTGAAAAAGGCCAAAAAATGGTTAAAATCTAACAAGTCACGGGACTGTACATTTACACAAGATTAGAAGGGTGATAACAACTCTTCATATAAAGGCAACTCATTATGTTTCTTAGACACTTTGTACATAATTAGTTTTTTTTCTTTGGGAAGAATTTAACCAAGACATTGTACATTATTGTCTTTATTTTAGTTTCCTAAAAGTTGTAAAAACAGTATTATTTGTGTTAGTTTTTAATAATGGATACATCAATATTACTGAAAACATTGTCTTATGATAAACTGACGGTATACTGTGATCAATGGAAGAGGACGATCCATGAATTCGAAACCGTTTTCCTGGATTCATGGTGATGGGGATGGTTTCCGTAAAGAAACCGTAAGGATGTCAAAAAGAATCTAAAATCTGTTTTAACGGAAAAATACCCTCATGTGTGCCCACAAGCTCTACTTCTGTACTCAATGCATTTATAAGAATAAGGAGCATTAACAAAATGATAGACACTAAACGAGGTGAACTGAAAAGGCCAAAAAATGGTTAAAATCTACATCAGGGACTATACATTTGCAAAACATTAGATGGGTGCTAACAAGTCTTCATATTAATGGCAACTCACTATGTTTTTTAGGCACTTTGTACATAGTTAGTTTTTTTTTGTCAGGGAAAAATTTAACCAAGACTGTATAAGTTAACCAAGACATGGTACATTATTTTCTTTATTTTAGTTTTCTAAAAGTTGTAAAAAACAGTATATTATTTGTGTTAGTTTTTAATAATGAATATAATATTACTGGTTTCCTAAATTGGATTTCTTAACTAAGAACAATAAACATAGTGCTTGCTTAAGTTGTATTTTATTAACATAAAATTATGATAATTTTAGAAGTGATTTATTGTACCAAATAATTTAGGTAAGAAACGACTCGTAACGATATAGATTTATTACAATTAGCATGAAGCCAATGATTTGTATACCTGAAGACCAGGCGTGGATTTAAAAATAAATTTAAATAGCCTAAATGCAAGTTTAATTTTTAGTGCCCGTATCTAACTATACATCTAATATTTGTATGATTGAATTGATTGATTGATTGAATTATCTTTGATGTTCGATGGTGAAAATAACCATTATTACCTTATTTCCTGATCCATGTTTATATATTAGCGATATAAAATTATACGGAAATCTATATGAATCTACGATTATATCATGCGGGAGAGCGAACGGGTCACATTTTTACCGACTATGGTAGACTAACTAATGTTTGTGTAACCGCGAGATTTCGTGTCAATACCTACGGGAAATACAGTTAATGAGTATAAACATACATAAATTTTGGTAGCAATCATATTATCAAAAATATCAATTTTATTTAATGCTGATTTGAAGTTTCAATTTAATTATTTGGAATCTATTATGAAACAGGGCCCAGGTGTCAAACTGATTACGTCATCTCATCACGTGACCCAGGTGCCTAGTCAGATGGTGAAATGGTTCAGCCCTCTTTTTTATCTTTGGCCCTGAGTCAGTGGCCTTACAGTTTTTCTGCTGGTTGAAATAACCCAGCAGATATGTTCGATCTAAATGCTAATGCGACATAACGTCGATTCGCCGTCCGCGACCCGGACAATATCGGCAACCAACTTAACGGTCACAAACCGCCAAATAAAATTACACAAACAATTTTTTTTAACTTAGTTGAAATTCTGCGTTTCTTTCAAATTTGTAATTACTACTAAACAAACAAGTGCAGTCTTGTCAAAAACAGCAAAAGAACAACTATCAATATCTACAGTTCTACAGCATTAGCTGGATGAGTGAGTGCGCTGCTGGCGTTCAAACTATGTTGTTTGGCTAATCATTTACCCATCTGACGTTATAGACAGTTATGTTCTTGGTTGATGTTCTCCAAAAACAGCAGATCATTGAAATATACGATAGTTAATTTTGTTTCCTATTAACTAATTTATTTGTTGACATTTCATCTATAGAACTTAACCTTGGCAGATTTAAATGTTTAGCAGTTTAAGACATATTTAGCGCTCGACGCCGTACAATTATGTGTTTACGTGCTTTGAATTTACTGATGCGCTTAGAGATGATTCCCCATCACTGAAATGGGTTAATTTATGCCCAAGTAAATGTATCTCTATCTGTTGGAAATATATTCAACTACTTAAATATGTTTTTTTTGAGCAAAGGTGTCTCTTAACATCAAGTCATAGCTGAGGTTTCCATTTTTCGCCACCTGCCTTATGCTGTGGCCAGAACCTTAAACGCACAAGGTGTATTATTCATTCAAGGTGTATTATATTGGATATGTTCAAAAATCGATCGTTGATCAAGTCTGCAATTTGAATAGGATTTGAGCCCAACCTTCCACCAGTGACAATACACATGTAGTAGCATTGACAATACACCTACAGGAGAATGGTAGTAATGGTAGTAGACTGCTAGCCCAATGGTCAAGAGCGGATGCAAAAGTGTCATGTAGTACAGATAGTCCTCAATAGATAGCACCACCGATTAAAACATAATCGTGAACGGTGTGGTTAAAATAATAAGTTTTATAACTTATTATTTTAGGTTGAATTAAGAACCTAAAATCCAACACTATCATACTGTAGTTTTTACCGCAGTTTTCGAAAATTAACCAAGACTACGTTTTCTATGTACATGTAGAAATTGTCTTTTGCTGAACACATTTTTTGGGGACAATAATAGTGTAGCTATTTATAACTAAGTCAACCGGCTGTCATTGGATGCAGACGCCCGATAGCATTCAACCGCCACTTATTTACACGAATAAGTGGCGGTTGAATCATGCAGAAAAAGCTACACTGTTCTCCCAAAAACGACACAGGATAATTATTCTTAGCTGTACATAAAATAAGTATTCGTAGTTTATTTTCGAAAACTACTGTAAAAACTACAGTGTGATGCAGTTAATTTTCAGGTTCTCGGTAATTATAAAACGTACTATTTTAATCACACTCTCTTTGATAATGTAACAACCGGTGGTGCTATCTACTGAGCACTTTCAGTACTTCATGATGCTTTTGACACTTCCCCCACTCCTCAGCTCTCATGGGTCAGCCGCAAAGGGACTTATTGCTGTTCTAGCCATCAGTTTTGCATCCACCCTTGTCCATTGGGCTAGCAGTCTACTACCATTACTACCATACTCCTGTAGGTGTATTGTCAATGCTACTACATGTCTTGTGTATTGTCACTGGTGGAAAATTGGACACAAATCCTATTAAAATTGCAGACTTGATCAACGATCGATTTTTGAACATATCCAATATAATGAATAAGCTACGCCTGAAGGTTTCCAAATATCAATTTAATTTCAACATTTTTTTAAATGGGTGGCGGCCTCAGTAAGCCTTATCAGTAGTTTTGTGTTTTTCACATAGGCATTCAGTTAAACAGTTTTATTTTATTTTGCTCTAAAATGGAGCTGAGTAATTGGGAACAAATTACTAATTTAAAGATGTGAGGATACGGAGATCGAACAAGATCTTATGAACAGATTGTGCAATTATTCAACGAATCGTATCCAAACAGATTCCTGTATCCAAATCAGGGGTTCAAAAAAAAATTATTCAACGTTTTGAAGCGACGGGCAGTGCAAAAACCGACCAAAATCGGGAAGACCGAAAACAAAGTTAAATCGTTGGATGTTTCGCAATCTGTTATTGACAATCGTAATGTTTTCTCAAACAGTTTCTCAAAATGTAGGAATTTCCCAGAGATCTGTGCTTCGAATTTTACACAATAGCGATGAATAACTTAAAAATTAATTTGGTTCAGGAACTATGAGAGGATACAGTTTTTTCTGATGTTGAACGGGAACGTCAACCGGTATAAATGCCGATTTTGGACCGATTCACTGGATAAGGGAACACCATACACAAATCCCCGAAAAATGTTATGCTTGTCTTGGTGTTGTGGGGGTTGGTTAGGGTTCTTTTGTAGATGGTAATCTGAATTCTGAGATATATTTGAGAATGCTGCAAGAACAGATTATTCCACGTATCCAAGAAACTGTTAATAACTTTGATGAAGTCTGGTTCAAGCAAGATGGTGCTCCTCCGCAATTCGGGCAGGATGTTCAGACATATTTGGGCAATGTTTTTCGAAATCACTGGATTAGAAGACGGGGACCTATCGAATGGTCTGCAAGGTCAACTGACCTGACACCACTCGATTACTTTGAGTGGAGTTACCTTAAAGGCAAGGTGTATTCAACAAAACCAGAATCCATTGTTGAGTTAAGGAATCGAATAATTAATTGTTCCAAGAGATTTCATTCCATCAGCCGTAAAACATGTTTACACTATAATGGGATTTGTCCAGACCGTCCAAGGAGAGCACTTCGAGCACCTGTTGTAAAGTAGGTAGGTTTAAATTGTCTATATATATTTTTTTATCCTCATCAAACAGCAATTTTCAAATTTCATTTTAGAGACTGAAAATGCAATAAACTAAAATATGTTATCAATTAACCAATTTCAAATTTTGAAATGGCTGCCATTTTGATATGGACTACATTTGATTCAACGTTAAAAACTATAAAAAAATCAGTAAGCTAAAACTCTATTATAATATTGTTAAAAATAGTCTTTGGTTGTTGACATAGCAATTTTCAAACTCTAGTTTGTGTGAGAAGTACAATCTAAACCCTACGTTTGCTGATACGTTATTCAATCCCATAGTGCTTGTCCTTTAATCTATTTCGGAGGTAAATGTGACGGAGTTGGGCTTCAGTCCGTTCCCACGTTCCCAGCTCAGCCTGAATAATCCATGGCTCTCGCCGGGGAGTTTGTTTATTGCCGAGATATGAGTTACCGTCCTCCGAGGACGCAGTGAGAGAGCGCAATATTGTGTACAATAATGATTCAAAATGCCTCGATGATTTGTTAGAGCTTTAGCTGAGTACAAGCTGAAAGTTTTCTTTATATAAATTAGATAGAAATTTACTTGAATAATTTGTAATTTAAATATACAGTAGCTTGAAATAGAACAAGAAAATGTTGTAGTACACCTGGTAGGCCAGTAGATAGAAAATCAAAATCGGAAATAATTGCTGCAAAACTTTTTTTGCATTAAAGGCTTCGTTTGTGACCTAATATTAAAATCTTAGGGTTTTCCCCTCGGCGGACTTGCTAAAGTAGTTGGGGGTAAAAATATCCCCTCTCAAGGGTCTTTTTTCAAATTTCAACATAGATATTAGAAACAATGCATCATACAGAAAACTATTAAATTACAAATCTAAAGAAAACGGAACTCCCTACAATTTAAGTGCTCTAGTAGATCTCTAGCTATGACGGATCTATAGGTATTGCCCTTTGAAGCTAATTAAAATTCTTCCGTATTTGATTGACAAAGGACAATTTGATTAACCTGGAAAATTTTGAAAATATCGGAGGCCTTTAGGTCAGAGCCCTAATGATGTAAAAATAGCTTAAACATAAAAAATATGGGCAGCATAAAATATATTTTTTTGCAAAATTTACAAAAGAATGCCAAATATACTGATAAACGGTCAGATTGTTCGAGCCAATTAACGTCAAACAAGCTCAATCTTCCCTTAATAACACGCGCAAAACATGTAGAAAGCTATAAGATATTTTACGGCCGTTGCTTCGAAGACGGTTTGGCCGTTTTGCATTCATATGTAAATTTGCAGGGAAAGTAATGTAAAGTTATTAATTTCATCCTAACTATTTAGGACTCTGTCCCAGTGGCCTCCAAAATTTCCCAATTTTATCAAATGGACGGATTTAAATTTGTGTAAATAAAATGGAAGAATTTTATTTACCATTAAAATTTGGGCCATGTCTACAGATCCATCCGAGCTAATGAGCAAATGAACATTCAAATTGTAGAGGATTAAGTCTTCTTTAAATTTGTGACTTTATAATGTTCTATGGAACACATAATTTATTTGAAAAGTATTTATGGGGGATGTCTTCACCCCCCACCACTTTAGCACAGTCCGCCGAGGGGGAACCCTAGGATATTAATATTGGGTCACAAATAAAGCCTTTAACGCAAACAAATCTTTTTAGCACTTATTTCCGATTCGTCAATTTGTTGTCTTATCCTACTGGCCTACAGGTCTAATGCGTAAAAGCTTTTTGCTCTCTGAACGTATCACTGACACCAATGACGAAGTTCGTTGTTTCGTTTTAGCAAAGAGTTATAGTAAGTCAGGGCCAGGGTTTAATTCAAGGGGTCCCAATTTTAAAATAATTGATCGTGGGTTTTTAATTCTTAATAATTATTTAATAAACGGCTGGGCTTTTTCTTTGTACATGACGGTAAATTTATTTTACCACGATAATTATCATTCTGTTATTAATTATGTACGGGTTTCGTGGATATAAATTTAGCGGACTTCCCTAAAATATTGAAATAGGTAAGTAATAACATAAAAGACCAGTCTGAATATATTTGTAGGTAAACAAACATTTTCCGTAGATCACATTTATTGAAAGAAATTTTGGTCTCAAATTCACTGTTGCTATTCCGACTCACGTTACAATGCAGTCACGAAGCTGAACATTGTTGTATTGTATTGTTTAGTCGAACCCATATTCTGATGGCCAATGTTTGGAGCCGTGTGCGCACATACATTTACTGGATAACATCACAGCCTGACTCATTACTAATAAAGGTTAAAGTATTTGTAAAATTGTAATAAATGCCATCAAAATATGATACACACTTTCTTCCTTTGTCCATAATTCAATGTCTTTATTTTTAAAACATTGCTCTGAATCAGATTTTACAGTCATGCGGTTAGCGTTATTTTGTTTGATACGTTTAGAGCCTATCACTAGAAAATATCAAATGATTATTATCAATGTTTGGTTCTTGAAAAACTTAGATTATTGTTTTTTTAGTAGTTTTTTTTAAGAGTTCACCTATCATATTAATAAAAAATGGGAAAAAACGCTTGTAGATTGATTTTGTACACAAATACGCATGGATAGCCACACATCGTTCCTAAAACAACTTTTTTGCATTCAAGGAGCATTAAAAAAAGGTTTCCAATACTAACTCACATTCGTAAAATTGGGAAAAAACAATTGCTTTGCCATTTTTTGATATTGAACTTTTATTTTTTTTACATTAAACATGCATGGAAATATTTATTTTTAAAGAAAAGAAATGATTGAATGATGAACGAAAATAAACTTCGGTTCGATCGGAACTTACCGAAAGCTGTTTCAGTAGAACTGCATACTGTATCAAGAAGGCCGTCATCTTGATCCTGCCAGAATCGCATTGTGCCTGATGATGATTGGTGTGCAATACACCACCTTTTAATAAAGTGTTAGTGTCAGAAATAAAGAAGATTTACTAAACTTGTTATTTTACCTTTCTTGTCTAACATGTTTTGTAATGCTTGTGTAGTTTACATTTTTATCGTAAACAGTCTGTTGTTAAATGAAGTCTTAGCCTAAATTTTTACAATAATACAAAGTACAATGATAATAGCTACTATTTTTCATTATTTACAAAATTCAGATAGAATAAGATAGACAAAACGGGGGGCTAACACTACAGAAGACAAAAAGAGGAGAAGATAACTGTTTAATGACATACAGGACTTTAGGCTTAATAGCATAATGTCCTATAGGCCTAACACCTACATTTGCTTTTGAAATCTGTCCTTCGATTATTCCAGAGGTTTATTGTACATGGTTTCATTCTCAGGGAGGGGAACTCGTGCCAGGAGCAATCTCAAATTTGTAAAGGTTTGTTGAATTTTTGAAGTGGCCAATTTCGTTTAATTTTGGAAATCAATCTTTAACTATGCTAGTTGTCTCATGAGCAAGATGGCCCAAATTCTTAGAGTTCATTAAATTAATTTATTGAATACACGACTTGAATAAATAGAAAGCCGTTCGAGTGATATTTGCCCTCCAAAAGACTCAATCGTGCAAAGACGTTGTCCGCTCGGCTTCAATACTGACCTTCATTGTACGTTCTAGAAACCTTGAGTTTTATGAAACAAAACTTCAGTAAATTCGAGGGCAACTCACATTGCACCATCTATTCTTTGCGGGCAACTGCAAACTGCAAAATTCCTAAGCATTCTACATCTTTTTTTCAGCACCATCTTCTGTACAATGCCACTAAGCTTTTTAACCATCTTCCTCTCCAGCTGAAACTAGAGACCGATTACAAAAGATTTAGAAAGAACCTGAAATCTAAATTAATTGATAAAGCATACTACAGCGTCCGAGAATTTTTGGCTGACGGATAAAGTTAAGTTTTATTGTATATTGATACAAGTGTTTTTAGTTAATCGACCTTTAGTTTAAGGTTTTGTAATTAAACATTATGACATTGCCAATGCAAATTGTATTTTTGTTAATTATTCTGGCAAATAAATGACTTATGACTTATGAATACTTAAAAGTTCAATTTAAATAAATGTATTAATGTAATGTGCAGTCTATTGCTTTGAAATTATATTTAATTTATACTATGTAGTCTATAAGAATATTCTTGCTGTAGTTTGAAAGTGGAAGGTACAAGATACTCTTATCACTCTGGATACCAATAAATCTTCGCCCAGTAAAATAAATATTCTTCGATGATTCGATAAAAAAGGAGATTGAATTTAAAAGGTACTTTGGGCTTTCTCCCTAATTATTGGAACTAGGAATGCACATCTAGTCCAACTACTGGGGATGAATAAAATAAGGAACAGTGACCTTGAATTAAGCAGCACATGTTAACACTCTGAAGTTCATAGCCAGAAGAAGGAGGTAGGTCCAGTTGCAGCACACATGCTTTCCTTTGTTGTACACACATCTTGCTGAATAATATATTTTAAACTCTGTGCACTAAATTTAAATTAGTTATGAAACATAATTTAGAATTGTTTATCATATGAAATAGTGATATCATGATTGTAACTTCCTTACAATACTTATAATAATAATATATATCGATAAATTATTTAGGCCTATTATATTTTTACTACACATTATATTTTATGAAGTTGGGTTTTTTATAAGTATCATGAATTTTAAAATGATTAACTCACAACCAAATAAATATTATCTATTTGGTGGGTGATTTTCTGAAGGGTGATATGTTGATGAAAACACTTCAAAAGAAAACACAAGAATAGGAATATTAAAATTAATTATTTAAGGAAATTGATTCTAACTACTATGAAAACACTAGAAATTCAACAAATTAATCCTGGTATTGTTAGGAACTTAATGAACTAGGGAATAAATATTATTAGAACAAGGTTATTATTTATGTGGTGAAATGAAACATTATGGGTGTGACCAATCGAAATCGACCGCCATTTTTCATCTTTGTTGTAAATTTACTGTTTTGTATGTGGATTCAGTATAAGTGAATAAGGCGTCTTTCAACACTTAAAACATATTAATCGTTGGGAGACATCTTTCATTTACATCCAATGTAAAATAGATCCTGTACATTTATTTTAACAAGCAAATAAGCTGACACCAAATTAAATCTTAATTTATATAATCTAGATCTTCGTAGAAAAATATTCTTTATTGTAACGTGGATAACATATTTATTATACAGTAGTACCAAAGTAACTATAGTGCCCAAAAAATTCTGTGAGAATGAGACTTTTTGCGTGGATCAATACAAATAATGTACAAGGAAATCCAGTAAACTGTCGAGAGCGAGGAGTCTGTTTGAGCGAAATAATAAATCCACTCGCGAGAACAATAAAACTCCTCCGCTGACAACTGATATTTCCTATAAATAAATTTTGAACTCTATGAATTGATTGAATTGAATGAATTTGAACATTGTTTGACACTGTTTTTCTCAGCAGACGAACGATTTTTATCTGTTTCATAGCCTAAATGCATTGTTTGTTCCATCGCATTCAATATTAAGGGAACGCCTTACAATATTAAAATAATTGTTTAAATACAATTTATAAGAAAATAAGTTGAAATGTTACGTTAAGGAGCTGTGTATGGGATTTCCTTTTACTTCAACAGTGTCAACATAATAAGGTTTTTAGCGTTTTGAACGAATCATTACTTAAACTTCGGTTTTGTTGTACCCTAATCGTTCATAATAATAGTTCATAATCAGTGGACGGTGGTCACTAAAGAGCATTCCAATACCACTCTACTACTCTGTTACCGACGATGCAAAAATATATGAAGTCGGTAATGAATCTCTTGGTAAGAATTGGAACCATATCGATTGCTCTTAACATTTTCTCCAACTACACTATCATAGAAATAGTCCCTGTCTTAGACATTTCTAGTCACTGTCTGAAACCATTTCTATAGCTTATAAAAAATTTAGAACACGAGATAATTAAAAAAACGAGTTATAGTCAGTGCGATCGAAAATTAGTGTCTGGCCAAAATTAAGTATTTGTCCTTCTTGATGAACTGAACTGGTTGGAAAATATTAAAAGTGGACTTTATCCAATCCACCATAAATCTTGAGTCCAATCCTCTTAAAACTTTTACAATTGAATTATTTACCCTTCGAGTTCTTGGGTCATAAAAGGGCTCTTCTGGTGAAAGCCCTTCTGGTGAATCCTCAAACATGTAAAATAAATATTTTACATTGAAACACACCAATATTTTAAATATTTTTTATTTTCTGAGGCCTTTCACCAGCTATGTTGGCATCATCAGACACATCACAAACTGAAGGGTTATGTTTACATATATTTTGAAATTTAAATGTTACATATGATTAGTTAAATACTATAATTATCAAATACATTTGGATACAATTATAAAGAATAAAATGAATTAAATATGTTTATAAGTAAAAATAAAATAGTCATATATAAAAACTTAAATTTATAACTTTGTGAATTTTGAGTTTAATAACGATAAATTTTGAATCGGACCATTATCATTATTCACTAAGTTGCTTGTTGTATTTATGAATAAAGATTCCCAAGCGTTAAGTTCGTTTGGTTCTGTCACGTTCTTTAATAATTTTGTACCTTTCAAAGAAATAAAGTGGTCCATATCTAAGTAGTGTTTAGCTATGGCGGATTTTTCTGGGCGATTGTGTATTATGTGAGATATGTGTTCTTTCACTTTAGGTTTTATGTTTATTTTTGTTTGCCCAACATACTTCATCTCACAATCTTTTCACATTTTATTTCATACATGCCAGATTTAGAATGTTCTTTTATTTTACTTTCCGGATTTCCGAGGATATTTTTCATTTTGTTGCTGGCTGTGAAAGAAACATAGACATTTGCATTTTTCTTGAATGACTTCTAGATTTCTTTATCATCTGGGGTATAGGTCAGTATAGGTGGTACTGACCCACTTTTTCTTCTCTTTAATAGGTTCCAATTTAGTTCTTTTTCTTTTATCTCTTCTTTTTTATGGCTTTGTTTAGCATGTTATCTATTATTTTTGTTTCATATCCATTATATCTCGCAGTATCTTTTATGTATTTTATTTCTTTATTATAATTTTCTTGAGATAATGGTGTATTTAGTAAACGATAAATCATGGAGTTGAAAGCAGATCTTTTTTGTTCTGGCGAATGATGTGAATCTCTCATGATGAATCTGTTTGTATGGGTAGGTTTTCAGAAATTATCAAACTCTAGTTTTGTGTTATTTCTTATAATTAATGTATCTATTTATAACTACAGTTAATATCTACGATAAAAAAAGTATTTGTCACCCAGCAATTATGGGTGGTGGACCCAAGAGCCAATAACTGGCAGGATTAAAGAAGTCAAAGTGTTGAAGTAAGAAAACACCACCTGTTTAAGCTAATTGTAGCTACATTATCATTAAACAGAACGGACTCGGAACGGTACTGAAACGTTTGATGATGCTATGGATTTGTAAGTTAATGTGAAGTGCCTGGATTATTTAAACCTGTGGCTGTAATCTAATAAAAAAGCAAACTCAATTCTTGACGATATGCCTTTTTGGTGATAATTTGGTGAACTCTGAGGTGACTTTTTGGTGTTAATATTACTTATTTGTTGGCAACTCATCACTATTGTGAAAACAAAAGGGTTTAAATAGAGTTTGTTGATAGAACTTTGAAATATGAAAATCGATGTGAATTTCTCAAGCACAGACAGAAGAAACACAGAAGTAACATCCTAAGAAAAGTATGCTGAAAATCCGATAGTGTTCAAGAACTTCGAGGGCCCATTAAATAAAAATTAATTATTCATTTCACTGTTATTTGAGAACCTCCAACTGCCTGGTATGAAAAGGATATTTTTATTATTAAACATTGTTTAAATTGTTAAAATAATGCAGTTTATGTAATGAAATTACTAATTTCTATCTATACCTTAGTTTTAAAATATTTTTATGTAACGGAAATTAATATAGACTTTTTGTAAAACCTAATTATTTGTTATTTTATTCTTTGATATTAAAGCACTGCCACAGGTGTGCAACACCTTCCCTATTCTCCTTTCCCTCACCCATCCCACCTCTGTCCCTATGTCCAAGATTGGCTCTGAACATCTTTTTAAGCCCAGTGTAAAGAAACGATATATTTCTTAACGGCGGCTCATGAGAAACAGATTTATTTCTCATTATCTACAACCTATAATTTTAGGAAACTTGGCCAAAATATATCCAGAAGATATTACGCAGTTGGAAGTTATAGTTCACCGGCACCCGCAAGATAATATCGTAAACTAAGGCTTTATGGCGTCATCAGCGAGGATGTTATTTCAGTTTCGTCGTTACCGCACATCGTTTCGCGCCCGTTACTCTAAACGCCAAATAAAAAGGATGTTCAGTTCCAAAATATTCTGGAGACGCGATTGTAAAGTCTGTTTTACACTCGACCCCTGAATTCCATCAATCACCTAGACCGCGACCGTTGACATAGTAAACTGATCAGATCGCAGACTGAGCATTAAATTCTGACATAGTCCGACGAGAACTACCCAGGCCGCGGTGTGGGTAAACGTCGCCGAAGTAGTAGTGCTCTTTGGGTTTGAATAAAGTCAAAATGCCGAAGTTTCGAACCTGGCCAGGATTGTTCCGACAAAATCCAGATAACAAAGCGTGCACTAACCAGTCTGTTCGTAACTCATTCGGAAGTTTGTTTTTCTTCCGAGCTTCCTCCTTTTAGAATCAGTGCGATTTACAAACAGGTACGTCAATAAGTATTAAGAATGCTTTACAACCAGGGAGACCATGATAAAACTTTGTTTTCAAATTCCACGGTCTAGCTTGGTTTTAAATTGGAATAATACCGTTGACAGGCCTGCTACATGATTCGGCGTACCTTTGAAATCCCCCTCAAACTGTCACGAGGTGTTAACAATAAATTAATATACTCAATATTCTATTTTTCATAAATAAATTCTCTTTATTGTAAATTGTCATGAAATGCTAACTTCAGAGACTTTAGTAAGACAACAACTATATCTAGAATAAAACTCACTCAATACATACAAGTTTCTGGAGACCCTTTGTGGATATATTCATTGTATGGAATGGAGAAATGTAACCATGGTTTTCCGGTTCTAGTTTTCCGTCTCTCTATATGTATGAAATTTTCACATTTATGACCATTTTAACATCTTAAGATATTAACCTTAAGGATAATAAGGTAGTGAGTTGCTAGTAAGACCTATTTTAGAATGGGGTTTCGAACTTTTACTTTACATCATTTTAAAAATGCCTCCTTTTTAAGTTTTCAAGGCTTCATGGGTTTGCAGAAGTCGGTAGATTTGGTCTACCGGGATATGTTTACTCATACAAGTGTTTTTCTGGAAATTATTCTAACAAGAGAACCTTATTTTCATTGCATGAACTTGATTTTTTGTAAAATATCTGCGTGTAAGATAATGAGTTTCCTCATTAGATAGGTTAAAGCAAAAATCACTATTTACATCAAGAATCTCGTTAACTCATGTTTCAAAGTTCGCGCATGCGCACTGAGATTCCTGGATTGCAACATTCGTGGCACGAGTACATATTTTCTCTTGTATCCGTGATCGCTGGGAAAGGTCTCACTCGGAGGGAAACTGCAAGGATGTAAGCGCACGCCTATACTATCTAGCTGCAATCAATTTCAACGATAGAATATTGGCCACAGCCCTGAGCAATTCACTAAAAAAGGAAAAATTTGGTTAAGTGGCCTTGGGGTGTTTTACGACTGGAGGACCATTTTGATAATTAGGAATCATTATAAATAAGTAAAAAATTGACAATGTATTAAAAGAAAATTAAATTAATATTTTACAATACATACTAAATCATCTTCATGCACTATGTTTAATGTTCAAAATTCTCACAATTGTTCATTCATGATCTTTGCACACTTCTTGATGATTCAAACTTAAGTCCATCAAAATACATTAACAAAAAGGAACAGAAATCTACATGATTATTTTATACAATTGTATAAAATAATAATTGTATATAATACAATACAATTACGTTCTTCAACTAATCGATTTAGTTGGTTCTTTAACTCAAACCAATCGATTCAACTCTCAACTTTGACCTTAACTTTAACTTCTTATGTTATCGTGAGGAAAACGTTTGTCACAAAATAAGTCGTTTTAATATTACTTGATCTGTTAATTCATCACTCACTGTCTCTACGCATACACTAGTTTTATGCACAGTGTTTTATGTCTAAAACAGGCACACCTTTCGTAAGAGCTAGTCTAAAATCACCGGCTGATGATTGGCAAGGTATGATTTGTATAACAAGATATTGGAAGATGATTTAAACATCAAGCACAGCTGGGGTTGAGTGTTCAGGCCAACCCAGATGTTTCATCTAAATGTTAATGCGAGCCATCCTAAATCTAATTTATTCATGTAGAATTATATAACACCTAAATATTAATTTCCACGATCAACCCCAAATATTTTATAAATAATGTAATATTTTTTGTTTAAAAATAAATAAATGTCTGACTATAATATTACAGTACACGCCTTATGGAAGATTCCAATTCTATTACCTTGGCTGGGTGCATTTGTTTACCAAATCAGTATCTAGTTTATTCATGTGGCATTCTATGATGCCTAAATATTGATTTCCACAATCGAACTCTGATTTGAGATTGGTGTTAGCACAGATATATTTATTTAGTAAAAATAAATACATCAATAAATGAGGCCCCGAAAGGCAAAGTGGACTAACCCCAAAAGTCAGTTTTTAGATATTCAGAGGTAAAGTTTCAGTACAGGAATTGCTCTTTTGAATGATTGTTCCACTGTATGACACATAAAACCCATAAAATTTAGTTTTCAACGAAGTTTTTGATTTATTTTTATTTTTGGTACCTAAAATGGCTTCCAAAAATGAGTAGTCCATTTTACCTTTTGTTACAACGTGGGTTAGTCCGTTTTAAATCTTGGGTTAGTCCATTCTGCTCTTACTCCCATTTGGCTTAGACCACTTTCCTAGTCGTTTAGCCTACTTTGCTTCTTGTTGAAATTAATGTTTGTTTTTAATATTTTGGAATTACCTTATTTTTAAGGGGATTTATAGAAATTCTAACACGAGATCACTTGAAATAGAGTACTTTAATTACCCGTAAAATTATCATGATTTTAGACAATACGGTATTTAGACATAATCGCCCTTTTGTTATAACTAAACATTAGTCCCCTTTCTCTTCTTCTTCCACTTCCTGTATCGTGTCGTACTGCAAGGAGTTGTCGGCCCGTAGTTTTAAGTAAAACTCATGATGTATCGGAGGAATTAAGGGCAACATACTCTGTAGATCTGCTACCATAGAAATTTTTTTGTTTTCCGGTTTTTTTACTTCTATTTTGGATAAGGAAGGGCAGGTAGATGTTATCTATACGGACTTTGCTAAAGCGTCCGACAAAGTCAATCAATTGGAACCGTAAAAAAAGTTAAATTATTTTGGTTTTAGTAATAATGGGATCAAGCTTTTTTCTTCACATCTATATAATAAAAGGCAGATTGTTAACTATAATGACCCTTTATGTAGTGAGTTTATCGTAAAATCGGGTGTACCTCAAGGCCCCAACTTAGGACCATTCTTATTTATTTTATTTATTAATGACATAGTTGATTTTGTAAAGGATAGTAAGGTCTTGCTGTGTGCCGGTGATATGAAAATATTTGGAGAAGTTAAGAATCTTGATGATAGTGTTATTGTAGCAGGATCTGGATCGCTTAATTGTTTGGAGTCAAATAGGTTTAAAATTTAATGCAGACAAATGTGTGGTAATGAGGTACACCAGAAAGACTCAATACTTTATTATTTTGATTATAGGATGGAAAACACTATGTTAACTGCTCATTCTAAAATTAAATATCTAGGTGTTATTTTTGATATTAAGTTTTCTTTTTCTGATCATATTATTGAAATTTGTAAAGCTGAATATTAAACATTTGGTTTTTGGTGTACATAAATTTATATGCTCAACACATTTCCACGTTTAAATTGTTGTATTCCACCTTGATAAGATCAAAGCTTGAGTTTGGTTTCATGGTGTGACACCCATGTTATGCATATTTAACAGAAATGGTTGAGCGAATTCAAATTAAATATATACGATTTTTATATTTTAAATAATGTGGAGTTTATACAGTTCTTGTTTCATATTCTGAATTATTGACGTTTTTTGAGTTGGATAGTCTGCGCAAGAGACTGCTTAGAAATGCTTTCTTTGATTTTTTTCTTTTTTCTTTGATTAATTTTCCTTCTCCGAGTTCCTATCTTTCGACGTACCCCGGATTATTGATCTTGGCTTCCTATTTCTTCTTCTTTATTAATTTTTTTGGATTAAGTTTTCAACAAAACTTCATAGGATTAGGTTGTGTGTGTGGGTGGGGGGGAGGAATAAGTTTTAATAAATCAAACTGCGTATCAAACCTAAGCCTATGTATTTTTGTTGAAAACTTAAATCACCCGCCATTTTTAATCAATAATCCTTTTGAAATGCGGTCTGTGGCATTGAATTTGATTTAATTAGACCTTTAAAATGATGTGCATATGGACCCATGCTTACATTAAAGATTTTGTACCGACTCCTTGTGGGCCGTCTCCCATTGGAGCTAAAATCCTCTTCGGTGCCCTAAAAATAGGCTTTTAGATTTGACAATCAATTCCGGAGTTTTGATTCTCTAGACGATATTCAGGCAAACACTTTGTAATTCTTTTAGATTTTTGATCAGCCGCCATTTTGTAACGAATGAACCTTTTGAAGTGCGGTATGCGGTATTGAACTCTACTTGAATAGCTCTAAAATGATTCGCATATTGACCTATGCTTACATTTAAGATTTTGTACAGACTCCTTGTGAGCCGTCCCCAACTGGGGACCAAGGGTCAGAAAACACTTCAGAAAGTAGTTTTTTTTAACAAAGGGGTGAATGTGCAAAATTTGATTTCTCAAACCAATTCAGTTCAATAAATATTAAGCTGTTCCGGGACTTTTTTTACACACTGTATTTGTTATTTACTTTAGATATTTTATATTTGCTTTGTTGTTATCGGTTGTTAAATATTTATTAATAATGCTTAAATGTTATCTAGCATATTTAGTAATTTAAGAATAGTGCTACAATATTATTGGATAATTCTCTCTGTTTTGTAGCAATACAAATGTTATAGATAAATAAATAAATAGAAATTGACAATTTGTGGGTTAGTCCACTTTACCTCTCGGGGCCTCAAATGTATTACTATAATATTTCAGTACATGGATTGACTATTAATATAGAAGAACTACAGTCTTTTGTAAGTCAATAGTACATGCCTTATATAAGATTCCTATTCCAATACATTTGCCGATTACATTTGTTTACCTTCTTAGTATCATGAGAAAGTAAAATTTTCAGCTGATTAATATAACTTTATTATTGAAATAGTTTCTGGGATTTCGTCCATAGCACATTGACCCCTAAACATTTATTTTTCTTTACATATTTGGTATGAAATTAAAACTATTGCTGTCTAGACGTGCCTTTTACAGGTTTGGAAGATATCTCATTAAAAGCCTGCACGCAGGAGGCTTTTGAAATTTCAGCGAAAGCATGTAGCTAAACCCTACTTACCCCATCGGTCATTACTATATGATATTTGAATTTAAAACAAAATAGATCAACTAACCTTAGGCTACTTTAAACTATTTTAGGTATTTTTTGGTGACGCAATATTAATTTGATAACATGTGTATTGAGTTATGTTTAATACAGAGATACGTTGTAGACAGACAAAGAACTTTATGAGTATTTTTCAGGTTACAGTTTTTACACTTAATCTGACGTTCTGTGTTTGTTACAATTATTGTAAAAAAGTATTGTAATTAAATCGTTAATTTAATTTAAGATATCAGTTATGATTATTGTAATATATCTTGCCAAAAGTAAAATTATCATCTTGCAGACGCTAGCTTTTCATAAATGGTTTATATAGTAGCTGCTGTTATTACAGAAAATATAATACAATCACGATGTTATTGTTTGTGTTTGTTAGATTCGAATCCTGTCCATTCCGCTCTAGAGAGTCATTATGAAGTGATTAAATCTGTTGGTCTGAACCCAATTATTTCCAGCCAATAGCATCGCGGGCGCTATTAAGGGCAATATGGCTATCATATGGCCGCTTTTGTCGATTGATCGCAATATTGATGACTGAATAATCGGGGTATAATCAAAGAGCCCTTTGAAATCAAACGAAACCTTTCTATGCTGAAACCGTTGCTTCACCTATACATACTGAAACTATTTTACTCTTTCCATTTATTTTCAACGATGAGCAAATTAAAGTCCCACATTTTGACCAGTTCCTTGCATTCTAAGTTTTTTTTGTTTGGCTCAGATTTGTTTGTGCAGTTGTTATCAGTTATCAGACGGTATAAGGTAGGAGACGCCTTATTGATTGGTCAACCGTTGCTCATCTACTAAAAATTTTCGACGGTAAACAACAAGCAGTTTAAATGTTAAATTATGTTTTTCAGTTCATTTGTTGAACTTTCCAACAGGAAGTTGTTTGTAATTGTTAATTATATTAATAAAACATGAACCACCAATACGTTTTTGTTGTTCCACAACTGGTAAAAACTGATAATTGTTGGATTAAAGTTTACTGTGAAATTTTAACCGTGTGTTTACGTTTATTCATGTCTGGTTTACTTCTGCATGAAACCACCCGCAATAGTGTAAACGCGTTCAATAGAGCGTAAGAATAAGACAATCATCATTCGAACCGGGCCCGGATTAGAAGATATGACCCTTCCCGGTCTGGACAGAGGGTTGGGCTTGTCCGAGTGCCCCCGCTCTAGTGTGAATGTGCCCATAAGGTTCATTAGTAAAATAAACATTTAACACTATCACATTATTATTGAACCTTAACTGGTATGGTCAGTAGATGGAGCCTCAAATACTGCGTGTGTTTAAACGTAAGACGTTGTTATTCTCTTCTTAATAATATTTGCTCAATGAATTGCTTAAATCAATCAATCAATTTATTTATTTCATGGAAAACAATAAGTATCATATCAAGAGCAATTGAACAGTATTAGGTAATATGGGTAGCCTAGCAAAGCAAGTATTTCCCAATAATTTCACCTCTCAACTACTCGGTTCAAAGGCCGAATGAGACCGAGTTGTGCCCTAAACGCCGGATAATTAATTTACTTGTTCCATCCTCCTGCTTTTCATGGTTAAATGGTAAAAGTAGTTTGAACATTTGCATAATAGTTGGTTGCATGTTAACTTTTGCATCACTAAACTTAAACTAAATTAAAACTGAAGTCAATTTACAAGTTTTTTTTTGGGTAGGAATCCATTGCGGTAGGTTAGAAGGCATTAGACAGGTAATGTGATTTTTGAAACAGGTTACATAAATTATATCTGTTATTTTACTTTGCAAGTAGATAACCCTGTCGTTTTCTTTTGTAGTATTTTAATTTAAAATTTAGAATGTCGATTATCAGCTGAAAATATAGCACCTTCATTCATTGGGAGTAGTAATTAATTGATCGACATAAAAATACAAATAGTGGCCAATTTATTGTTCCTAATAAAACTCCTATATTTAAATTCGAATTTTTCTTATTTAAATATATTTTTGGTCCGGTAGTCCTTTTTTATGATTTGAAATTTCCCATCCCATATAAATCATGGTATCATTATGGGCTTTATCATTTATTCCAAAATGTTTTAATTTACTGTATACCTCAAAGAAACAGTAAGGAAACTAAATTAGTTTTGGGCAAGTTTTGATAAACTTTGCCCTATGTTTTATAATAACTATTAGGTTTTTATTTTGAAGTTGGTGTACTGTAGTGTCAATGTAAACTAGTATGTAGAGGTAGTGTACCACTTAGTATTTTTTTATTGTTCTGACTATGAAATTTGATATTGAATAAAAGTCCCTCCTCAAACTGTTAACTTCACTGTGAATTGTTTTAAGATTAAATGCAGAATATACTTCAGAAATTCATTTGGTTGATATGCATCATAGCTTGAATTACAAAATGTTTGGGGTTGTTTGGCTTCTTCGTGAATCCTCCAGTCAATGACTCAGGAACCACCACCACCGGTTGGGCATGGTGAGCGTTTCCCCAAAGGTTCATTAAAAAAATGTTTAAACTGTTCGTGAAAAAATAGTGTTATTCACACTAGTCTTATCTTTGCAAGAAACATTTTATTTGAAGGAGGTCCTTCGATAAGCTCATAAACTCTGCAGGTTCGACGCCATGCTCGAGTCCTCCGTCCTTTTTTATAAGCCTCGGTATCGAGAACTTTAGAAATACTGCCTTCAACCATTAGCCCGCTTTCTAGCCACATTTCGCTTAGGCCTCCCCCTGACATGTGCTTTCCGATTACCTTAGGAAAGTTCATCGCTATGTGAAGGCCGCATGTTCTTAACAACTTGACTCTGCACATCTTCTGCTCACCATTTAACTTCCAGTAGCTTGTAGTACAAGGCCCAGTCTGTTCTCAGTATTACATAACGCGTTCGAAGTTTGTAAGCAGTCGCCATGCATATTCGGATGACATTGCTCTGGGATGGCATTTCATGAGCGGGATGTTTGATGAAGGGCACATAACCTGCGGCCAAAAGATCGCATTTACTTGCGGTTGAGTTTTGTTGAATTTCTTCCACCCTACCTTATAGGGTCTCGTACACAAGACCCTATATTTCAAGCATTCGTTGTTTCAGTTCACTCTTTAATTCATTAAAATACAACAAGAAATAAGGACGTATGTAAACACCAAAATACTTTTTGAATTCCCAAACAATTTAAATCAAAATATAAAAATTAATATTTTGATTTTATAAAACTTTTTTAACTTATTTGTATTTACTTTTAAAATTGGCTTTCATAGTAGATGGAGTTGATGGCGCCAAGTTCTGCATGCCCTCTATACTCATCGTCTAGGTACATAAAATCTCGTGACCATTTTAACACATTACCGATATTCTATGCAAAGTATTCTCGACGATTAAAAGTTGTTATTGTTTCCGGATTTACCATATAAGGGATGCAATTTTGCTTTGTATAATTAGATAATGATCTCGGTTTCAAACAAATACGATAAAATCTAAAACAAATCATTATTATCACCTATAATGGACTAAATGTCATTTCCAATAAATAAATCACTGTTTAAAACTAATAGCTACCACTACACTACACTGTTAAAAACTACTACTACACACTACTACATACTACACACTACACACTACTACTACACTATTTAAAACTACTAAGCAAAAACATCAATCTTATTTAAGCTATTGCCACAGTTATCTGTTACTCTGTTTGTTAACATATAACAAACAGTGGTTACCGAAAGCAAGAAGGCACTAAGTAACTTCTTCATTCAGTGTGGTACCAAACTTGTTAATGATTTAAGCATAGTTTTTTTTGAAAGACCTATAAAGGATCTAGATATTTCAATTTTAAAGTTTAAAAGGAGTGTCCGTCTTCAATTTAAAAACTTTCATTTTAAATTTACTTTATATGAAGTCAACTCTTCCCTTAGTGTTTGTTTTTCTTCAAACCGTACTTCAACACTAACATATGTTGAGTATTTAAACGCGTGTTATCTCGGCGGCACCAGCCCAGCTGCAGACACTCGCACTCGGCTGTTTATTGGATTACCGTGTTTAGATTGTTCGCATCAAGACGCACCACATTGTTAGTTGAGGCTTTGCTGGGAGGAAATAACACTACAATTCAATTGAATAGATGTTCATCTAAGTAATTATCGATCGGAGGATTGGCCTAACTCATTCGAAGTTTTAACATGAAACATAGCTTTGATAAACGTTCCGATAGGAGCAAGAAATGAGAAAATCAAAGATAAAGAAACTATGGAAATGAATCAAGATACGAATCACACAATTTACACAGGAGGAATTCGAAATAACATTTAATTGATTGAATAGCCGAGTGGATAAAGCGCTCTCCTCATAACCAGAATTTGAGGGTCGCCGGTTCGATTCCTGACGGGATCGAAACTGGGTCCAGTTGACTATTGTCATTGGGCTATGAATTAATGATGCTATCTAACAAAAGGTCGCCGTTAGGTAGTAACAAGACCTGGGTTTGGACCGTTCCGATCAAAACGTTAAAAAAATGCCACTGGCGTAGAAAGACACAAAATACAAAAACACAAAATAAAATGTGACCTTAATTAATTCGTTGACTTCTTAAAAAAATAACACGAATGCAACATAAATATCACTGTCATGGACTCGGTTATATTAATTAGTTGCACTGTGTTCTCACCACATTTTACAATTTCATTATCTAAATTTTTCAAAATAAAATGTGATACCGGTATTTTGCTTGTTTTTGTTTTAATGTTGCCGCCTTTATGTTTTCTCTTGAGTTTCACATTGATAAATTCTACTAGATATTGTCAATATTCCTCATATTTATTGTTTTCATTAATTAAGTACTATATTCATTCATCATAGGTACATATTTTCAACAAATCATTTTCGCTTTTATGTATATAATTTTTTCAACCCCGATAATATTATTCATATATTCATCGTGTGAAATCATTGACTTTACAGTTGGAAATCAAATAAACAATCTTAATTTTTTCCTTATAAAATTGTATGTTCTGGGTACATATCATTTTGCAGATAACCATAAATGAAGTTAACCTGATAATTTTAATAAAAATACCCGGCAAGACTGAATAACGATACTCGAAATCACGAATTAATTTCAGCTCATAAACTATTAAAATATCCCTAAAGTAAAAATTTGACATGAAACCCTCCAGAACGTATGGTTTTGATATCCAGTTTTTATTTATGAATTTATAAGTTACGGTCAGAACGATGGTTAGGAAACCTTAGAACAACCATGCTCAAAGAGAAGAGGTTGTGTCGACGTTTACATAATTGTCAGTTTTCAGCCTGTGGAACGAACTAAACGTAGCAAATCCACCATTTTAAGAATTAGCAATAGTGTATCAAACCTCAAAACTACCAGAACAATAAACCGTCTTGATTATATTGATGCTCAGGCCCTGTTAGTTGGTGGCGTACATCAAATGTTTAATCACATACCAATGTTTCGCTAGTACCTTAACAGTTGTGCATGACAAACTTTATACATAAATACAAAATATATACAGTGTGTAAAAAAAGTCCGTTCCCCCCTCCTTAATTTTTTGTTTGTTAAGACAAACAATTAACCTTTGGGGAATGATACTTACTCAACCCAAAATTATTTTTTGACGTTACCAAAAATTTTGAGTGTTCCCCAAAAATGGGGGATTTTGGGGGCAACTCAAACTTTTCAAATGCAAACCCCTTTTGAGTGACACCTCACATTAAAGAGTTTTCAAAAAGTAGATGAATGGTGAACCTTGGAGGTCCCTAACGTGTTTCTTTCAAATTGTCAGCTTGTCAAAGTTTTGAATACAACACATCCTTGAAACCCTGTCGTCTAGGACGTTTGGAGTTTTAATTGACCTTCGGTGACCTAAAAATGAAACGACCCTGGGAAAAATGTTATTAAATTAAAAAGTGGCCTCTTTTGGTGATATTCAAAATTTTGAGTGTCCGCCAAAAATAGGGGTTTTTGGGGACAACTCAAAATTTTCAAATGCAAGCTCCTTTTGATTCGAGTAGTGGAGATTGGAGGTCGCTAACGTGTTTTTATCAAAATTGGCAACTTATCAAAGTTTTAAGGAGTCGTGTTCAAAACTTTGACAAGCTGCCAGTTTTGCTAGAAACACGTTAGCGACCTCCAACCTCAACCATTCGCCTATTTTTTAAAGCTCTTTAAAATAAGGGGTCACTCGAAAGGGGTTTGCGTTTGAAAATTTTGAGTTGCCCCCAAAATCACCCATTTTTGGGGACACTCAAATTTTTAAATATCACTAAAAGAGACCAATTTTTCATTTAATAACATTTTCCCAGGGTCGTTTCATTTTTAATTCACCAAAGGTCAATTAAAACTCCAATCATCCTAAACGCCAGGTTTCAAGGATGTGTTGTATTCACAATTTTGACAAGCTGTCAATTTGGATAAAAACACGTTAGAGACCTCCAACTTTCGACATTCAACCTACTTTTTGAAAGCTCTTCAAAATGAGGGGTCACTCAAAAGGGGTTTGCATTTGAAAATTTTGGGTTGCCCCCAAAATCCCCCATTTTTGGGGGACACTCAAAATTTTGACAACGTCAAAAAGTAATTTGGGTTATGTTAGCATCATTCTCCAAAGATTACTTGTTTGTCTTAACAAAGAAACAAATTAAACAGGGGGGACAGACTTTTTTACACACTGTATTTATTTATTGACAAAACACTACAAAACAAATAACACTATAAAACCCACTATAAAACCCAATTACAATGGAGCGTTAAAAAAATCAGTTCATGCTGGGAGAAATTGTTTATGTCCATCTTCAATATCTTCATTCATAGTCACACAATACGTGCACAGGTAACGCCTTAAAATTGCATTCACAAATAAAACAAATTTAAATAACTACATGCAACATATATATATATATATATATATAAAACATTTTGATGATGATTATATATATATACAAATTTTATATTAAATCATTAATGATGTATTAATCAGTCTTTTATTTTTTTATTTTATTTACTTTCTTCTTAACGGCCTAACCATATTCATAAGCATAGCAAATATTTGAATAGTTTTAACATATAACCCAACTTTAACTAAGATTAACTTACAGACTTCATTGTTTATATCTATATTTTAAGTAGGTGGCTAGTACCTCTGCAGTACAAGCAAAAACAAAATGCAAGGACAAGAAAGAAAGTTAGTGAATTTGTCTAACAATAAAAGTTATTACAACAACAAAATTTAAAATAGATGATAACAGTAATAACCATATAATTCAAGAATGCAACAATGATAAAGTATGTAACCACGCACAATAATAACTTACGATCATGTGCTGCAAATACAAGAATAATGTAGAACAAGAAAACCAAAAATCCTAGGACGAAATAAAAATTTTGCCCCTACATACATTGCTTGTTTAGAGTATCAATTATAATAAATCAAGCAACAAAAAAAACAATAACAACAAAAAAAAAGAAATCGTCTTGGAAGATGTGATTAAGTAACTAAAAAATTACTGAATTAACAATGTGATTCTAATTTACCGCCGAATAAAACGAGGATGAAACCAACATTTCATGGGTGCTCGGCCGTTAAGGCTTTTAAACCCTTTTAAGACTTTGTCCGTTGAAAGAGCTTTACTTTGATTTAGTCTCAATTGTTTCTTTGTACGGTAGATCGATTAAATAATTGTTTTCTCTCCAAGGAATGGCCTTCTGCGTGTGCGGAACGATTTTATTACGTTTTTTTATGATGTCACTATACCAATTAACAAAGCACCATTGAAGGTTTAATGTCCATATTGTTTATCGCATTCAATTCATAACTGATTACAATACAAAAATGAAACTGGCAAAACTTGTATAACTTTCAATTATGTGTGCCGAAAGAGGCAAGAATGCAATGTCCATTCATACTTTGCATTTGATTTCAGTAATTTGTCATTTGCAACTTGTTTCTTATTTGGTTCACCAAATGTGCTAGATAAATAATATGTATTTCAAATAATAATTCAATACAAGAATACAAGAATAATTGCTCATATGATTTAGTATATTTAGTATGTATGTGTGATCTTGATGTTATTTCAGCGAGTTTCCCCTATAGGGAAGAAGCCATTACCGTAGGTCTCATGGTAAAACCTAAGCCCCAGACCATGATAACTTTTCATTTACTTTCCAAAGCTACAAAGATAAGGAACAAAGTAAGTAATATTTTATCTTATTTCACATGTAAATTTATAGTTGTGAATGGGAAAATATAGAGTGTGCTGTATTTACAGAACCAAGATTAGACTGATTTTATTTTAAAGAAAAATATTTGCGAACACAAATATTAGCTAATAATAAACACATGTAAGTTAAGATAAAATTAAATTAGATTATAATCAATTATAATTAATGATTCATTTCCACCTTTTACAAATACATTAAAAACAAAATAAAAAACTTAGGAAATCTGGTCGCATTGTCCATTAATATTGACTAGTACATATGTTTAAAAAATTAAAAATAACAGATTTGTATAATACGCATATAATCACATCTAAAAATATTAGAGAAAAACGAAAAGAAATGGAATATAATGAATGGTGTCATCTGAAACAAAAAGGTAGATGAGTTAGCCTCTTCAAAGAGTGTCTAAAAATTAACAAAGATTTTCATAAACTTCAATGTTTGTCTACAGCAGAATATACTGAGGTAATAAAAACGATCGTGACGTGGTTCCTGTCAGAGGTAAAAGGAAGATCCAAGGACGGCAACCAGTGTAGACAATGTTCTACATCTGAGCAATGCTCTATTGAAACTTTGCCCTATGCCCTTGGATTCCGTCCTCATGGCCAGCTTTTAAGAAATGCCCGGCGTCACAGAATACGATCTATGATAGCTGACGAATTCAGAGCTAAGTCTTTTTAAATGTACGAAGGGATAAATTTTGTTGCTCATAACGAATCTATAAGAAGAATTGACATAATTGCAACTGACCGGAATAAGTCAATAGGATATATAATAGATCCAACGGTTAGGTATGCCAAGGAGGTATGTCAAGAAAAACCAGATGAGGTAAACAAAGAAAAGAAAGCTATCTACTCGCCAACGAAGCAATATTTCCAAGAAAAATACAAAATTCAAGAAATAGAAATATTTGGACTGTTTGTTGGAACAAAAGGAACGATCCTTAAATGTTTTGAAGACTTATGGAACATATTTAAATTTAACAAGAAAAATCGTTATCAATTTTCAATTTTGGCCATGAAAAGTTCAATTCAAATTTGAAAAAATAACCTTGACAGTCAACAAAATCAACATTGTTAAGAATGTTTTGTTTTCAGCAGTTTGTAATGTACAAGAAGATAAATTGTATTTATATTATTTATATACATGCATAAAGAAACTTTCTGCCTCTCGAATAGCCTCTATCAACTAGGGGCTCTTAGCCTCGTAGGCTATCTGCGGACATGGATATGATCCGATACGAATTTTCCATGTAGCCCTCTCCCGGATTGTCAAGGTCCGAGGGGAAGATCCGGACATCGCCGCAACTGCGATGCTCTTCAAATTCTAACCCTACGGTTCATCTACGAATAACTTAATTTTTATCAGATATTACTTCATCAAAAGCCGCGCTCTAATAGGCTTATAACCTACATCTTAAGTAACTCTTGTATAATCAAGTTAAATTCACGCAACTGGTTTGTGTTAGTTTAATAATGCACCTCTTTATGGTGCTGTTTGTAATGTAATATTTGGACTGTTTGTTGGATCAAAAGGAACGATCCTTAAATGTTTTGAAGACTTATGGAACATATTTAAATTTAACAAGAAAAATCGTTATCAAATTTCAATTTTGGCCATGAAAAGTTCAATTCAAATTTGAAGAAATAACCTTGACAGTCAACAAAATCAACATTCATGTTCATCATGTTCATTGCAATTAATGGTTGTAGATAAAATTAACGACCAGCCAATTATAATATGATAATATGTGCCAATATTATGTTATTATTGACACAATAAATAACAAGTAAAGTGCTTTCTGCAACATTAGTATTGCCGAGAGAGACGAAAAAATATAACGTGTAAATTGCATTGCTAACAATTCACACAGACGAAACATGACAGTTTAAAGCCGTAGGGCTAAAACTCAAACTCGCTCATCAAAACAACTTTTATTGTTTTGCAGAAGCAAACCGTATACATTTCAAAATGGAAAACTCTGAAAAGCTAATATTGTTACTTTTCATACCTGATACATATTTGTACGATATTACTTTAAAAATACTGAGGACAAATGGAAACCTCTATGATTCGTGTATCGTCACAAAGAAATTCTACAAAATAACGATAAAAGATAATAGTATTTTATTTGCTTTTATAACCTAGTTAAAGTAGATTAAATTTATTAATACAAGACCAATCTGTAATCTGAAGAGAGAAATAAAATTATTCCAGTAAACTGTGAGTAGTAGTTTCCTTTCTTTTTAATTCAAAGCAACGTCATAAAACCTTTTAAAGATTGCTTTCACTTTTTATTCTTATTGTTTAAAAAAATAAGTAAAAACAACTGAATAGGTTTAATTTAACCGCGGATTCTGCAGGGTATTATCATGTTCAAATTTCACTTAAAGAAACTTGAATATCAAAACACTTTTCGATTCACATAATGCATTACTGAGGAAATTGTTGTCAACGATAGTTCAATGACTGATTCTGATAAAGACACTTAAGTAGTAATGATATTCCTGAAACGTTTTTAGGGGTAACCACAGCAAGTTAGTAAATTGTAATCCTGTGGCAATAAGTGAGAAATGTTACTTCAATTAGATTATTAGCAAACATTGGAATTTTATTTAAAAACAGCTTGCATTATTGAGTGGGTTTGTTGTTTTTTCAGGTAAACGGCCACACATAAAACCTTTTCGTTTAAAATCAGCCTTTCCCATATACAAACTATAACCTTATTTGAACTATTTATAGTTATTACTATTTATAGTTACTCTAATTTATAGTTATTGAATGACAAAATATAACAAGCTAATGATGAAAAATGGTGGGGTCTTAGTGTTTCAAACAGGGGGCGCGAGGCTTAATTAACCACCAAAAATTATAGAAAAACATATTAAATTAAAGTTTGACTATTATTTAGTCAGGAGTTTTTTATGTTATGAAGGCCTAGTTCAAATGATTATGTTCCACATTTTCAAGATGTTTTTTCAATTTCTACCGACGGATAAGGTTGTTATTACGGAAAAAGTCAGAGCCCGTTTTTTGCCCTATGCTTAACATTAGGCGACCAAAACCACCTTTTGGCCCTTAATAATGGGTGATCATATCCGCGCCCGAGCAAGTAGCAGACACTTGCCCGCTACTTGCTCGGGCGCGGATATGATCAAACAGGCCTGTTTTCGTTGTTATTTGAGTAAAATGTGCGTGTGTTGTGTGGTATTGTTTTATAATCCAATGTTTTGACAACGCTGTTTGGCGGAACGTCTGATGATGGCAAGCTGATGCTGAAACGGCCGTAACCAGAAACAAAAATTGAGCTGACGAAGGTAAATTATTAATAATTTAGTTACTAATGAGTTACTCTTAAATTGTTTATATTGAGATATTTTAAATCCCTTTAAAGAAAGTCCATTATAAATATTACAGAGACGCTCGAGCGTTAAAGGCTTTTAGGCCCTTTTAAGACTTCATCTAACGAACCTGGTTTAATTTATTCAATTCCCCATTGTTTACTTAAGACTGAATACCAAAATACATTCTCGTTTAGTTAAAGCTTCAAATAAAAAAAGTTAAGTAAAGTTGGCATTTATTGTAAAGCGTTATTTTTCCCAGATACTTCATAAACTTATTTTATTATTTTAGTTTATTTGTTTCTATGACATAAACGCCTCTGAAAACAAAGCTATAGTAATATTAATCGAGTTTCCTTAAACCAGTCTATGACCAGTCTGTGAAGGTTCCCAGCCAAATCCACTCTGATTATTTACATTTTTATTCATTAATCGCATGTTGAATAAGAGAAATTAAGAGCGTTTCATGTTAGTACCATTACCATATTTCTTTTTAATTGGATCTAATAGTATATTATGTTACTAGCACGGTAAGTTTGTAAAGACGCACTCTACTTTGTCACACTGCAGCTAATGACTGATACATAAAATAAAATAAATGGTGATTTCTGTCTTCATTTTTTTCTGTAGTTTTGAAATGTAATGTGGTTTAAGCCTTGGTGTACTCTTTGGCTGACTGAAAGTACTTATTAAATAGACTAATCTAACTTTAAATGGTTTTACTGAGAAAACACTGATTTACAGTAGAATTAGGCTGGTATTTATTATTAAAAATACAGATAGGATAAAGTGAAACGTTTGAAAGGGGTTGAAAAAAATTACAATGGTTGAGGTTGTTCTTCATGATTTAGGCATACAGTAGAGTCCCGCAAACCCTGACTTCGATAACCCGGAATTCTGAATAACTCGGAAAGCCTGCCAGAGCAATAAAGTGCACTGAGATTCAAGGCCAGAGCACGGTGTGACACACATAAAACAGTTTTGGTTTTTCTTTAAGTTTTTTTGTAACTGATAATGTAGTTTTTCATTTCTTACTATGCAATAAATAAATGATTTCTTATAGAAATAACAGAAACTATTCTTATTTTTTCTTATTTTTACTCATTTCGCGATAACTCGGAATTTTCACAAACCCGGACTCCGCTCGGTCCACATTAGTCCGGGTTTGTGGGACTCTACTGTACTAAGCTTAATTTAATATGATCGGTCCAATTGAAATGTCCTCGGCTTGCTCAGGGTTAATACAAATCACATATATATTTATCTCAGGAGGATGTTCGTGCCGACAGTTACCTTATTTTGTGAATCTTCAAATTATTTAAATAAAATGATTGACCAATGGCTTATTTTTATTTTCAGTTTAACACGCTAATTAATTGTACCATGAATAAAATGGCCGAATTGTTAAGTCCTTGATGATAATTTCAACTGAATTCAAACTTGATAAAGAAAGTTTATTTTCTTGGAAAAGCAAATTCTTGATATAACTGGAATAGGTTGATGGACGGATTTTTTTGTTTAATTTACAGTATAATATGTACTGGGCAATATTTTGGGTATTTCTTACCCAAATAGATTACAAATTTTCTTCACCCAGTGCTATTTTAAATTTTTTGAGTTAGAAAAAGGTACAAGTTATTTTGTACTGGGGTTATGCTTTCCCTACTTTACCGTGGTTACCTAGCTATTTCATTTTTACCAGGACTTGGGGTTTTTTTTAAATAAAATTAAGTTCTTTGGACCTTGAATTAAAATTCAATATGCTAACACTATGATCTGGTAGAGAAGAGGGGAGAAGTCCATGCCACATGCATGCTGCATTGTTGGTTGCACAGGGTTCACGAATCTTGTAGAAATCATATGTTGAGGCACAGGCACTGGCATTTTTGATTACTTATGGAACCTAATTTATAATTTATATCTTATATTAAATTTATTTAATGATTACAACTTTGGTACAATATTTATATATAATTATGTCATTCGAAAGTTGAGGGCTATTAAAATGGGATTTATCGCATATTTTACAAGGAATTTAATTTGAAATAGGTAAAATTTGGTTTATTAAAATTTGCTAATTTATGGTACAAAATATATACCAGCCTATTTCTATTGATGACTTTCAGAACCGTGATGATGAAAAATTATGACACTTTCTAAATATGCAAAATTGAACAAACAAATTAAATCATATGAGAAATTACTCTTGTATTACCATAGAAATATTAAATATTTAATTATTTCTAGCTGATAACCCCCGCTTTGCCCGGGGGATCATTCTCTTCTTGTCGTTTTATTGTCTTACTTAATTCTGCATTTTAATAGTAACCATATTAGTTAATTTCTAATGATAACCATAGCAACTATTTAAAGAACTTCCAAAATCCTTGACATGGGTCCCCTTTGGACGACCCTGTGCCTAAGTCCTTAACGATATCAACACCAAACCATCATAGTGCACATTATGAGATTCCAAGCTTTAATTCGATACCAAGATCAAGAGTCTACAACATGTAGTTTTGGCTCTAGCCCGAAATATACCAACACACAACTCTCTTTTTATATATATACTAGCTGATAACCCCGGCTTTGCCCGGGAGATTATTTTCTTCTTGTTGTTTCTTAGTGCTGAATTCTGTTAGTAACCACAGTAGCTATTTATTATGGTAACCATAGCAACTATTTAAAGAACTTCCAAAATCCTTGACATGGGTCCCTTTCGGGCGATCCTGTGCCTAAGTCCTTAAAGATATCAAAACCAAACCATCATAGTGCACATCATGAGATTCCAAGCTTTAATTTGACACCAAGATCAGGTATCTACGACTTGTAGTTTTGGCTGTAGCCCGAAATATACCAACACACAACTCTCTTTATATATATATATATATATATATATATATATATATATATATATATATATATATATATATATTGATTGATATTTGTGACTGTAGCCTGTAACATTACATGTGTTATTTATTTTTAATTCAAAAATATTTATCACATGTTTCTATTGTTTGTTTACTTTTTACTTTTTCATTCTTTCCTATCTTGTAAAACCAGTTTTATATTCCTGTACATAATAAATATTTTCTTCTTTGTATTTGGAATCAAATTATTGAAATATGAACTACATAATATATAAATAAACATTACAAAGTGGTTACCACCGACGTGATATTAAAGTAACGTGTTAAATTGTCAGTTTCAAAAGACTCAAATTTGCATTTCATCATCGTGGTTCATCGCTTCACATGCTTCACATCTTATCGTAGCTCTTCCGAGTTACCTACGACCGAGCACCATTGGACCCAACGCAACAAGCTACCTATATCATCTCGTCAATTTGATAAACACTGAATTATTTTTACAACCAACTGTAAACGGCAAAAAGGTGAGTTCACAACATGTCTGATACTGATGAAAACAACCTTGTTACGAACAACCCAACTGATTTAGGCCAAGTCTCAAAATTGTCGGTAAAAATTCCTCCATTTTAGAGAAAAAATGTAAGTGTCTGGTTACATCAAGTTGACGCACAGTTTGTTATTAACGGTATCACAAAAGAACATACAAAATATTATTATGTTCTTGGTAATCTTGATACTTGAAAAACCATCAAGTCAAACTCCTTATCAGGACTTATGCCAACGCTTGATCTCAGAGTTTGAAGAATCTGAAAGTAGAAAAGTTATTAAACTGATGGACGAACTGGAGCTAGGTTCCAAAAAACCTACCCAGTTCCTCAGAGAAATGCGTAATCTTGCCGTTGACCATATTAAAGACGATTTCCTCAGAACAATTTTTTTGAAACGTCTCCCTACCCATGTAAGCTCAGTATTAGCTTAGTAGTTCTGATTCTCTAGACAAATTAGCAACATCGACCGGACAAAGCGACACCTAGACAACTTCGACACCTTGACTACATAGGTCAATTCACTACTGACATCCGGTACATACCGGGTAATCAGAACTACTCTGCGGATGCTTGTTCACGAATATCCGAAATTACCATCTCTTCTGCAGTATCTCTCAGCGATTTATCTAATGCCCAATGCAAATGCGAGGAATTACAACACTTACTGAATTCGAATCAAGAAACATATTCGTTTAAAACCATGACTCTTGATAATGGACTTGAACTTATTTGTGACTCTTCGACCGGGAAACTTCGCCCTTTCATCCCTCGTCAATATCGTAGAGCTATATACGATTCAATACACAACTTATCCCTTCCTGGTATAGCCACATCAGTGAAAATGCTCCAAGAGAGGTTCTGTTGGCCTTCATTGAAGCGTGATGTGCGTTATGGGCCAAAACTTGCATTCCATGTCAAAGTTGCAAAACTTGGCGACACACCTCCAGTCATTTAGTTTCCTACCCATCTGTACAAAAACGTTTCTCACACATCAACGTAGATATCGTAGGACCATTACCTCCCTCAAGAGGATACCGTTACCTCCTGACAATAATCGACAGGTTTTCCAGGTGGACTGAAGTAATTCCAATCACTTGTATAACTGCAGAAGAAGTAGCCAATACTATTCTTCAATCCTGGATATCCCGCTTTGGTGTCCCTCGTATCATCACAACTGATAGAGGTAGACAGTTCGACTGTGAGTTATTTTCTCGTTTAACATCTACACTGGGTGTGAAACATATCAAGACCGCAGCTTACCTCCCGGCTGCTAACGGAGCCATAGAAAGGTGGCATCGTTCTCTGAAATCAGCTCTAAAATCACAATTATCTGCAGACTGGATTCCAAAACTCCCGTTGGTTTTACTTGGTCTTCATTCACAAATAATGCCTGAAATTGGAGTTTCGCCCGCCCAAATTGTCTATGGAGAACCAATCACACTTCCAGCCGACTTATTTGAAGACTCTGAACTTTATTTGTGACGTACCTACATTAGTTTCACAACTCCGTGAATACACAAGGTCAATCCGTCCAGTCCCGTTTCAACACCGTCATAAAAAATCTATTTTTATTCATCCTGATCTCATGACTTCATCTCACGTTTTTGTCCGACGAGATGCTTCAAAGAAACCACTTCAACCTACTTACAACGGACCCTTTAAAGTGGTATCACGAAATGAAAAAGTCTTTAAGCTGGAACTTCCGACAGGTGAAGACTCGGATTCGATCGACAGACTTAAACCAGCATTCCTTCTGCAAGAACAATCTGATGGATACCACACGTACCAATCAAAGTTGAAGCCAACAAACGAAGAGAAAACCTCCCCTACACTTCAAAATGACGTCCCGATAAAACCTCCACATCCCGATAAAACACCAAGACGGACTCGATTCGGACGTGTTTTAAGAATTCCTGCACGATTTGAAACTTCGATTCCTCTCGTTGCCACTGGGAGGGGAGTATGTGGCTGTAGCCTGTAACATTACATATTGTGTTATTTATTTTTAATTCAAAAATATTTATCACATGTTTCTATTGTTTGTTTACTTTTTACTTTTTCATTCTTTCCTATCTTGTAAAACCAGTTTTATATTCCTTTACATAATAAATATTTTCTTCTTTGTATTTGGAATCAAATTATTGAAATATGAACTACATAGTATATAAATAAACATTACATATTGATTTAAAAGGGATATTATTTGCCAAGTACATATAGTGGACTAAATAGGAAACAAGTTTCATATGACAAATTACTAAAATTAAACGCATGGTATGAATGAAACATTACAAGTTCCGTTTTACCGTGCGAGCATGACGCAGGATTTTCATGCGAATACGATTAAACTTACCGAGCGTGTGACGTACGATAATGTACATTGTACAACTCAGAAAAAACATATTTTTTATCATAACGTATTTCTTGCATAAACTATTACATTTCTCAATTCTTCAATCCTAGCCTGTAATAAACGAACATTTTCTACTGCCACCAGTGCTGCCATTACATTCTTCTGAAGTAACCAATTAACATGCATTAAACTTCGCGTCGGTTTACTGCGATTACCTGATTCTTTCGATTGTTGATTTCCGTTATTTCCGTTTCCTAGTGCATGGTAAATTTACTGTGCACTGCACGGGTTTACCGTGCAGTGATCGGTAAAGAGTTACTTCCCTCCCAAGAATAAGGCACAGAAAACATTTGTTTCTGTGTAGTATGATGTAAAAGTAATGTTCATCATTTCGCAGTTCGTGGCCGTGGCTTGTGGTTGTGCCGGGCGGTGAGACCAGGCCTGTGGTGCCCGGACACACGCAGTATCCCACACCTCCTGGCCGACACCGCCAATATCGCAGCCATCACAGAATGTTATGTTTAACAGTATGGCAGATATTGTACTGATTATAACTTCCTAGGATGCTCCTTCTCCAAATCCGTATATTGATCCTTATCTTATTTCATTATATCGATTAATTAATTATCTGACAATACTAGCTGTGTTGGAGTGGACAGTTTGAAGTAGTAAAGTTCGGATTTGGAAGTTTGGAAATTATAAAACACTAATTGATAAAATACACTTATTTTTATAGTATGTTTATCAAAGAGCGTGGACAAACAAATATGTGTAGATTTTTACGAAAAACACAATTAAACTCATTTTTCATTTCTTCACCCACCAGGAGAATAAACGTAATAATGAGTGATTATTTGTGGTTCGTTAATCGTATTGGAAAATCCTTTTTACCGAAAATATTTTTTACTATGGCGACAACACTACATCACTGTTGCAGCTTGGATCCTTTACTATAGTTTCTTCAATATAATTGTTTTTGCAATTTGAAAAGGAACTGGTATGAACTTAAACTCGTTATGGCCGTCGCCGTAAATTCCGGACAGATCCCAAAGCAGCCATAAAGGGAGCCGCCACATTCATGCATCACAGCGACTTGTGGCCAATATGAAATACTTTTACTCTCATGAATTCTGAAAACGTTCTAGATCATACGATTCTTCTTATACCAATTCATCAAAATGTATTAGCAAAAAGCATATTTAGGATTTGATATAAACATAAAAAGTACTATAGCTAGATCTCAGAGAGTTATATTTTATTTAACTTTCGTATTGCCCCTGTAAGAGAGAAGCTGTTGCCGTAGGTCTCATAGTAAGACCCAAGCCCAAGACCGTCATAACTTTTTGTTTTGAGGACCCAAGATGGTGAAAATAACATCCGTTAGTTTTGATGTATATTTATTCATGTATTCATATATATATCCCAAAGCATATATACATATATATATATATATATATATATATGGATACATATATATATGTATTCATGTATATATTTATTTACCTCTGTTTCTTTAAGCACTGTAACTCACGTAAAAAACCCGATCCGAATGAAATTTTGCATGGACGTGTAAACTAGTAATTCTTCGGACGCGTTCGAAAAAAAGCCCAAACGGTTGGCCTTCATTAAAAGGTGGGGAGGTAAAGAGGGATAAACCCCATAAAAATGGGTTTTTGGAATTTTTTACATTGAAAAATAAAATTATCATATTTTTATTTTCATTATTGAATTCAGTTAAAAAAACCAATTAAGTATTTTTTGTATCATTGCTCTGTGACCATTGGATTACTGAGATATCAGTAGTGGTAAACGCAGCACGTTGTCCCGATATTAACTTAACGGGAAATAAAGAAAATTTTATATCTCGCTTCCTTATTTAAATATTCAACAAAACTTCGTGTTTATGTTATTTATGTCCTCTTCTAGAAGATTTTTATACTGGATTATTGCCTAAAACCCTCAATTTTTATATTTATGTGGCAGCAAACCTGCATATTCATTTCCCATGTTGTCCTTATGGGGAATATTGAAGTATGCTCATCTATGGTCACACTTGATGTTACTTGATCTGAGCCTTTGGACCCTCGATATAAACTTTGATAAAAAGACCATTTTTTGTTAATTTAATTCAATAGTAAAAACTAAATTTGATTTTCTCATTTATTTGGCACGGTTGTACAACCGGACCTAAAGTATCCAGATCCTAGATTATCCGGTGGAAGTTGATAAATATAATTACAAAATGCTGGTGTTCTCACTTGTGTAGTATTTCCTGATTCTCAGAATGCAACCGCAAAGCTATGATGTGCACGCAAAGCATCGTAACAATAATCACATCAAATTGATACGTCGAATCCGATCCCCGGATGAAGATTGATCCCCGAAATTCGACAGACTAATCACAAATCTGCCTGGATTTGACGGCGAGTCTTGGTTTTCACGCAACGTGGGCTTGGACGAGATTTATCTAACGCAATGCTGCTACAAGATCGTCTGACAGATGAATAGTGTACTTTAAATGGCCGTGAGAATATTCATATGCTGCATTTTAACATTGAGAATTTTTTAGCATGAATGTCTCATGTAATATGATGAGTCGTGCCACATCTGACGACGATGGTGATGGCGGCAATATCGTGGACGCCATTTATAATATCCACTCTTTTTGAGTTTTTAATATTCACTCGAATGGGTTTTTTTGAGTTTTCTTACATGTTAAAATAAAAATTATCTATTTTTTGTTGGCACCATTCAATTCAGCTAAAAAAAAAACAAACAGTGAAAAGCACATTGAATTCAGCTTGAAATACCAAATAATTTTGTACCTTTAATCTTTGCTCTGTCTCCATTGGTTACTGGAATACTGAGAGTGGTAAACACAGTAAGTTGTCCCAGTGTTAACCCTAAGGTTAACTTATTCCTTCAGGTTGGAATTCCTGAGTTTAAACCCTATAAGGTTAACCTTATTCTATTTCTCGCTTATTTATCAACGTATATTAATAAAGCTTGGTTTGTGGCTTCATCTAGATGAGATCTAATATATTTCAGTCTAAAATCCCCGAAATTTCCATTCGTGGCAGTAAACCTGCATAATCATTCCCAATGTTATCCTCATAGGAAATAAAAAAATTCTATATCTTCCTTATTTCTTAACATATCTTAATAAAACCTGGTATATGGCTTCTTCTAGTTGAGATCAAGTAAATATTGAATTAAATACAAGCATTTTCAGCATACCTGTTGCAGCAAACCTGCATACTCATTCGCCCATGTTATTCTTATGGAGATTTCAAAAACATGTCAAATCTCTCTATGTTAGATTGAAACATGTTCTTTTGCATTCGAAATTCGCTGAGTATGCAGGTCTGCTGTAACGGGGGTATTTTATTATCGTGAATAGATATTATTTTAAGAAATGGAATCAATCTGTAAAAGTGCATTTGTAATTTCGTCTCGGTCGATCGTTTTTGCCGGTGGTTCGCGCTATTGACTTTTGAGGCTGATCCAGACTTAATAATATTTCTCACACCCATGTTTTACCCGCCAGAAGAAAATAAGAGCATTTAACTCCTTAAAAGTTCTCATTTAGACAAGCTTCTCGCGCCCGAGCCTTCCGAGGGAGGCACGACTAGGCTGGCGTGGTGGGGGAAATCAAACGAACAATGACGGAAATAACCGAATGTCGCTATTACGGCAGTAGCCGAATAGTCGCAATGAAGCTTCGATAGTCCCGATAAGCTCGGAATCTCGGAAATATCGAAACAAATATCGACATTGACTAATATTATCGACTACATTTCGCAACATTATTGAGTTAAATTCCAGATTGCTGCATTTCAGTGGCAGCATACATGCGTACTCCCTTTCTCCTTCCCAATGCTAACTTTGCGGGTAATAAATAAATAAGTAATCTTGCTTGTTTCTCGTCACACCTCAATACAACTTGTTTTGTGACTTTATCTAGTTGAGACCGGCTGTATATAATTACCAAAAATCTCTCGATTGGCGATCGCCAATTCGAATTACTCCTAAGTGGAGGAAATTGCTACCGTAGGGCTCATAGTAAGCCCGAGACATGATAACTTTACGTTTTGTGGCCCTTCACGTTTTTCATGATAACTTTACGATGAACTTTAATATTTCCATTTGAAAATCTCAAAAAACCCATTTTTTAGGGCCAAAAAGGAGCCTTCCAGAAGGAAATTCGTTAATATCTTTGAGACCAATGGACTTAAAGAAATCATTTTAAAATACCAAATTGTTTGTTTTTTCGAGCTGAATCCAATGGTGAAAACAGTAGGCCTAATCGGATAAATTTAATAATTCAATTTGGAAAACTAAAAAAAAATATTTTTAGGGGGTAAAATGAAGTTTTTACCCCACTTTAGGATAGGTCGATGAGGCTGGTTTACGAACTCGTCCAAGATAAGTTTTATACATGTCTCCATGTCTGTACCAAATTTTGTCACGATCGGACGATATTTACGAGAGTTATCATACTACTCTTTTACTTTTGAGAGTTGTCAAAAAATGAAAATTTTATTTCCCATAAGACCATGCTAAATTTTGAAACAAATCGTAATTTGTGCCGGTAAAAATTCGTTTTCGCTATAAACTAACTTCATATCTAGAAAGTACTAATAAAAAGCTATCGATTTAGGCCTATATAAATATATACCCTGAAGGATATTTTTTGCCCATTTTGCTAAAACGACGGTAATAGCTTATTTTTAAAGAAAATCGCTAAAATACTATATCTCGCTTATTTCTCAACTCTCAACATATAAAACATGGTTTGTGGCTTCGCCTATAGGTGAAACCTATTGTATTAACCTCAATCGCCGATATTTACATTATCTTATTTACATTATTTACATTACGAGGAGCAAATCTGCACCTTATTCCCAATGCCACCCTTAGAGAAAATAAAAAATGCTGTCTTCCTTATTTTTTAAAATAACATGATGAAACAATATTTTAGTAATATTTTTAGCGATATTTTGGTAATGTCAGGCAAGTTAATTTTGTTAACTAGGTAAAGATTTTTTTATTTCTTTGTATGAAACATTTGAAAAGCCAGAATAATATTTCACTTGAGAGATCGGAATTCCTCTTTCGTTTTGCAAATAACGTAATTGAAATAAACAAAACAGAATCGATGTTGACGCGACGCGAGATTGCCAAGACGCGACGCGCGACGGTACCAAGTGCAATACGAACGATATTGCGATGTCGTATATCGACATAATATCGCGAGTAAATCGTATCGAACAGCTGTTGGCATCTGCGCATGCGCTCTTCGTCACTAGTCGTGCCTCTCCTCAGAAGGCTCAGGCGCGAGAAGCTTGTCTCATTTAGGCCTACTCCCTGGTAATTAAAATTACCGCAATAGGTAAAGATACCATAATCCGAATCAAATGTCTTTAAAATAGTAGACTTTAACCATTTAATAACTGAGTTCAGTCAGTAAAATTTTTGTGAGTGTCCTTTGTTTTACGACAATTTTAGTGATACCACCACTTTCAATACATTCATCTTCTCAAAATCCCCAAAAGTTCCGGGGGGGATATATCCCGATATCCCTCCTCTGGGTACTCCCCTGAATGCAAGAGTATACTTTAAAAATTTAACAATTGAAAAAAATGTTCCCCTATGTTAACAATTTCTCCCTATATTTGCCTTTTTTGTGTTCTTGCAGGAAAAGTTAAAGTAATTTTGATACAATATCAATCAAATTTCTTGAAAATAGTTGTCAATTTTTTAATGAGCTTTTGTTTTCATAATTTTTTTAAACTAGTTCAAAAAACATCTGTCATTGATCAGTTGTTTAGATGTTTTAACTTGTATGACTTGTATAGTTTAAAATTAACAAGACCTTTTCTTATAAGAATTTGTTATACACTTTGGTTATTTAATTCGTTTCCTGTTCTAACTGGAACTGTTTAGATCTATCAAAATTACCTGATGTTTCTCTGTTATCCCTTGAATTTCCCTTATTCTAAAAAAACTAATAATTGTTCTCTCTAGTTTATTTGCATTTTTTCCATGAATATATTTACAGATTGATAAGGTTTTTGAAGTTCTTAGCCATTCTTAATTATTTATTTTTCAAATTCTTACCACTCGCACCATTATTTGCTGTTAGGTGGTTGGCGCATTTTGGGCAGGAGGGGTTTCCTTTCAAGTTCATTTTATCGTTTGATTTGGGCTCTTGGAATTTTTTACGCGTTTTGATTATCATTCCTCACTTGGTTGTAATATAGTGTTAAATAAAATGACAAGGAAAAACTGTACAATCATTTATTTTAATAGAACCCTAAATTTAATTTAATAGAACAAAAATTTAATTTAATAGGACCCTAAATTTAATTTAATAGAATCCTAATTATTAAAAAAAAAAATGCCAATAGAGAAATTCAAAGTAGTCTTGATAGTCTTGTGAAAGGGTTGAAACTATTAAGAGCTCCTCCGACTCTGTTTAGACGACTTAATGTAATTTTGATACTATTGCGATGTGGAAAGGCTGGGGGTCAAACTCCCGCGGGTCGTCTGCCGGCTCCACAGGCGCGGGTGGGGGCAGGGGCCGAAAGGCCCGCCGAAGAAGGACCACAATTCCGTAGATTCCAAAATAAAATGTCTTTAAATAATAGAATTTAACCATTTAAAAACTAAGTTCAGTCAGTAAAATTTTTGTTTAGTGTTCTTTGTTTTACGACAGTTTTAGTGATACCACCACTTTCAATACATTAATCTTCCCAAAATCCCCAAAAGTTCCGGGGGGGAGGGTATATCCCGATATCCCCCCTCTGGGTACACTCCTGAATGCAAGAGAATACTTTTGACTTCTACAAAGCTGAGTCACCGGTGCTCTTGTGTAAGTAACATCTGAAGTGTTATAAACAGTTTCATTGGGTTGTAAACTTGCCGGCAGACTTGACAGTCGACTTGTTTCTTATGGTGTATTATGTAACCGATTTTTGGCTGTTTTTCATTATAGTAGAATTTTTTTGTTTGTGGGCTGAGTATTCTTTGTCTTAGATTGAAAAGTCTACCTTTTCTAACTAACCAAGAAGTTGTACTGTATTTAACAATTGAAAAAAATGTTGCCCTATGTTAACAATTTCTCCCTATGTTTGCATCTGTCCTTTTTGTGTTTTTGCAGGAAAAATTAAAGTAATTTTGATACAATTTCAATCAAATTTCTTTAAAATAGTTTTAAATTTTTTAATGATCTTTTGTTTTAAAAAGTTTTTTTTTTTAACTAGTACCAAAAATATCTGTCATCGATCAATTGTTTAGTCGTTTTCATTTGTATGACTTGTATAGTTTAAAATTTACAAGACCTTTTCTTATGAGAATTTGTTATACACTTTGGTTATTTAATTCGTTTCCTGTTCTAACTGGAACTGTTTAGATCTATCAACATTACCTGATGTTTCTCTGTTATCCATTGGATTTCCCTTATTCTAAAAAAAACTAATACTTGTTCTCTCTATTTCATTTGCATTTTTCCATGAATATATTTACAGATTGAAAAGGATTTTGAAGTTCTTAGCCATTCTTAATTTGTTTTTCAGATTCCTACCATTCGTTATTGCTGTCAGGGGGATGGCACATTTTGGGCAGGAGGGGTTTCCCTTTTCCTTATTTTGTTGTTTCCATTTTGTCTTACATTAGCGGGTTTTCCTTATGCATATTTCTTTTGCTCTTGGGTGGAGGGCGCTTTCTGGCAGGGGTGTCTCGTTTTTCTATTTTGGGTATTTTCCGTTTTGAATTTATTCTGGGGGGATTTACTTTCTTATGCATTTTATTCTTTTTGAAGGGGGCTTTTCCTTTATTGGCCGTGGGACATTTCTCCTTTGTTTCATCAGTTTTCATTACTTCTTGAAACTTCTGTCCGTTGATTTTTTTACGTTCTGGATCTTACTGGGAGAAGTTTTTACCAGCTGTTCTTGTCTTATGGGGAGGGGCGCTTGAAGCTTTTCCCGTATCGGGTATTTCCTCTTCCTTCTCCTCCCTCTTCCCCTCCCCGGGGACCGGGGAGTGCTGCCTAGTCCCCGGGTGGTTCATCTAATAATTGATTATTGCAACCACTTCCTCCTCCCCTTGGTCCGGCTCAGCGCTGGCGCCGGACCCTGGCCTCCACGGCCGGCGGCGGTGGCTGCTGCCCCCCTGCCGCGCCCCCAGGAGCACCAGCCTCCCGACGGCGACGGTAACCTTGTGCTCGCCTCTGGAAAAGAAGAAAGGTCATTAGCACGGAGGATGTTACTGATTGAGTTTTCTTAGCCCTTGAGAGGTCGTCAACTGCTTCCGGATGCTGTAAAAGAAATTTATAATGTTACATTGCAAAAAAATTTGTTTGCTGCACAGTGGATAACATAAGGAGTTTTGAAGCAGTCTGGTGGGTTGTGATCCAACTCAATTCTTGGCTTGGAAACACTCCTGTAGATATGGTTTGTTAATTTTATGTGATTTAAACAGCGGATAGATAGCTTTTAATTAACCTCCTTTGTAATTTAGCTCATAATATAATTAGGTTAAATTACATAATGTTGAGTATGGTAAGGTTATGTATGAAGATCAAAGCCAAAGTTGTCGAGCAGCGGAGTGTGTTGTGTGCACTTGACCTCAGATTCTCGCTAATGTCACTAATATGTTGGGTTAGTTTAGCCATTAACACTAGGCATTAAATGTGTTGAAACTTACCAAATGCTCCTTACGAACTCCATGATTGGGTATCAAGACTTGGAATGAAAAAAGAAAAAATCAAACTATTTTATCTTCCCAAAAAAATAATAAAAATCAAACTAATTTAGCGCTGGAAAGTGATGCAGAATCAGTTAACATTAGCACCACAACGAACGACCATTCCCGAGGTTTCCACGGGCCCATCTCATGGAAGAACAAGTTACATATTCACGAGTGATTTTGTATAAATTTGTGATACCAACTACTCTAGAATTCAAATTTAATTTTACAGGGTTGTCCTGATACTTAAAATTTTAAATTCGATTCTACAGGGTTCTCATACTACGCTAAAATTCATATTTGATTCTTCTGGGTTATCTCAGTACTCTAAATTTTAAATACGATTCCACAGGATTCTCTTACTACTCAAAATTTAAAATTCGATACCACACGGAACTCCTATTACTCTAGATTTTAAATTAGATTCCGCAGGGTTCTCCAACTACTCTAGATTTTAAATTCGATTCCACAGTGTCCTCGGAATATTTTATTTTTAAAATATAATAGAAATCTATGGCTTTTTGTCACAAGTGTTTTATTTTATTTTAACAAGTAAATTTTCACGAATTAACTAAAGAAATATTACATTTTCACTCACTCATATTATTAATACAAACAATGAATTTTAAGAAAGTAAAATGGTTTTGACTCATGATCTGTCGAATCAAATTTATATATTTACACAATTGACTTAATATACTAAAGTAGACATGCCATTTCTATTTTCGAAAAATCATGGCGCATTTTTTCATGATTGAAATATGACGGGAGTATAACAAATCATCAGCAGAGTATAATATTAACAAAATTTGCTTACTGAGAGATTACATAAGTTTTGTAAAGGCCAATACAGGACAATTATTAAGTTTTATCCCTTTGAATTTAATTTCAGGCATACAGTTTTATACGCTCAAATTGTGCAGGTGTTTTTAAATTTTTTTAAAATCATGAATAGATTAGATTTGCTTGTTAAAACTTCCTTATTTGAATCAGAATATAAATGTATCGTCTTTAAATCGGTGTATGTTATTAATTAAACTGTCCATAAAAACAATACCAAGCACTCTCGCCGCACGTGCGCGCCGCTGATTAATCTCGACAAAAGTGTTGAAGCACAAGAATATGAGAACGCGGAAGTACGAGACATCTCGAGCGCACCTTGCACACTCTCGTCCTCGCTAGAGCTTGTGTGTTGGTCAATTTTAAGGCTAAATTAACAAGGATGATTAATAGTGGACACTCAGGTTTCTCAAAGCAATTTCACTCTTTGTCGAAA